>CM053771.1:454882496-454908877 GCA_028658325.1 Potorous gilbertii | reverse complement strand
GGCTTTCAGCAGCAGGCCTGGCTGCTATTCAAGTTCTGGTGCTCAGGTGGGGGCAGGGCTGCCTCCCAGGCCCAGGTCCCTCAGGAGGTTTATGCAGAGACCTTCTGTAATGGAGCTCCTGCCAAGCTCCTGCCTGCTCTGGGAGCCTCTGGACACCTGCTACCTCTGCTGCTGCTTCCTGAGGGGGCCTGAGTCATGGATATACCCCGCTCCCCTCTCAGTCCATCCAGACGTCTCCCTCACTGACCTGTGCATCTGTGGGTGGAGGGACCTTCATGGCCACTGGAGATTCCATTCCTGAAGCCCACTCAGATCTGCTCACTTCTGTCTGTGTTGCACAGCCAGGGCAGGGCTGGGATCCGCTCCTGTCCGGTGCGGGACGGACCTTTGGGATCAGATTTTCAGGGCTCTCTGGAATGGAAATCTCCTTCACTCTGTTTCTGCAAGACTTCCCCTTCTCCAGAATTTGTGGGAGTTCTTTTTACAGAAGATCCATGGCCTGTGGGTTCCGAGCTAGCATATGTGAATCTTTCTACTCTGCTATCTTGGCTCCACCCCCACTTTGTATATATTTAAACAAGAATCTCAGTTCCTTGATTTTATTTTGTTCTCTTTTGTTTCTGTACTCGTTTTGTTACTTTGCTCAGTCTACATCCCCTGCCTGTCCATCTACCCCATCTTTGCCTGTTGAAATCCCTCCTTTCTTTCAAAGCTAAACTCAGGGGTCAATAAAATAAAAGATTAAGTCCTGGAAGGATTAAAAAGACTTCTTTAATCCTACCAGCTAATACTGATCTCTTCTCTGCAAATTCCTCCTTTATCATATTCTGCCTTGTGTCAAAATTATTTGTGTATGTGTCTTAACCCTACTGCTTGACAATATTCTCCATAAGAATAAAAACTGGTGATTTGTTTTGTTTAAGTTTGGTTTTTGTATCCCAGGTGTCCAGCACAATTCCTGACATATAGGAAAAATTAAATAAATATTTGTTTTTGAACCTTAGCACAGTTACTAGAACATAGTAGGTTTTTATTAATTATTCATTAAACTGGATTGTAAAAGATGTAAAATATGTTTTAAAGAAATCATGATTAATATTTTCTTTGCAAAAGCCAAACTTAAATATAGGCACATACACAGAGTAAGAGTACATCCATCAACTTTAAAAAAGGTTCTTAGTCAGAATATTGACATATAGAGTAGCAGCATAGTTCAGGATAATGGAGCAACTTTATTCAGAGAGTGATTTTTTTTGAGTGTTACTTCATTGATGTGATTTATGAGAAAAAATGTCTGAGAACAATTAAACAATTAAAAGATTTCTGAGAGATATTTGAAATTTATTTTGCACAAATTAAATATGATCTTAATTTTTGTAGGCTCCACAAATCTTTTCTATGCGTAGTCAATTCTAAATTATCCATACTTGTATTATCTAGTTTAGGGATTAGTCATTGCTATTTTAAAATCATTAGCTATTTTCCCTAAGTCAGCATGTTTCTGAGCCATTTTGTCTTACTAAAATCTAACATATGCTTAATGAGACAATGCGATTTTATCATATATGTTTAATGAAGGCAAACTAGTTTCATAGATGATAGGGGCAAGAGAGAGCTCTTGTAATTCCTTTTCACCTCTGGGATAAAAAGACAAAGCCCTCTCTTCAGCATTTAAAGCCTTTCACAATATGGATTCAGTTCACCTTTCCAGATGTGTTACACATTGTTTTCCTTCATACACTGTGGCCCATCCAAACTCTTCTATTTACTACTTTGTACTAACATCATTCCGACGGGCATGGGATCCACTGGACCCCTCAAAAGGAAAAGAGCATGTATTTGGGAATCCCATCCCTTTCAATACCATTTCCCAATCTACTTCATCACTATTGCTAAAGTTCCACCTCCTAACCTTGGCTTCTTCTGAATTCTCTGCAACTGCTAATGCTGTCTCCTCCAGTATTAAACACAATTATTTTGTGATTATACATATTTTTGTATATTTTATATGTGCATATATTATTTCTTCAATAGAATTTAAAATCTTTAGAGGCCAGTTACTGTTGTATTTTTGTCGTTGTATAGTACAGTGATAAATTCAAGGCAAACACTTAATAACTGCATGTGGGTGGATTATCTACTTAAGTAAAACTAATTTGAAAGGTGTAACTACCAAAATAAACAGTCTTGCAAAATACATGAAATGAAGAAATTTTCCATTATCCATTGTCGTAGAATATCTGTACAACCATAACCCCTTAGTATCTGTGACTTTGTTATCATCATTTCAGATATTTAGTTTGTATATTCAGTTTCCAAGATGTTCCTTCTCCCTCCTGGCATAATCCATTGTGATAGATACCTTAGTCCTTTGATCCAAGCTATATGGGTAAGCCACATTCCTCTTTAGTAAAAGATTAACAACAATTTTGTACATTACATACTTTCCAATTTAAAAACCAAACAGATTTAAACAATTGTACCTAAGATTATCTGATATAAAATTTTAAAAGATGCATATGGAATATGAACAACTTATGGTATACAAATGTGATGAAATTCTATGGTACTGAATTTACGAAATGAGGAAGGAGACAGTTTTAGAGAAACCTGGAAAAACTTGTATGAATCAATCAATATAAAGAATATAAAGTGAAGTGAACAGGACCAGGAAGACAGTTTATATAATAAGATAACCTGAAAAGACTTGGAAACTGATCAACAAACCAATGACAAAATAGAATAAATACAAAGGATTCATAATGAAACATGTTAACGACTTTCTTTTAAAGAGATGATGGACTCAGAGAGCAGATTGTTTTTGTTTTGGACATGGTCAATTCAAGAATTTGTTTTTGTTTGACTTTAAATGTTTCTCACAAGGAATTTTGTTTATCTTACTTTTTCACAGTGGGAAAGGGGAAATGGAAAAGAGAAAAGGTGGGAGTTCATCGGAAAAATGAAACAAAAACTTAATTTACAATCTTAAAAAATATAGAAAAAGAGAGAATAACCAGGGGGTAGTATTGTCTGGTCTCTATTTTATATATATATATATATATAATATATATATATATATATATATATATATATATATATTGTATTAAATCCATAGAGAATACTTTGCGTCCTACAAGATAGGTTGAATTGTGCCCAAAGTTTCCAATTTTAGCTTCAATTGTATAGAGGTATAGGGTTTTCAGTCAAGAACCCACAAATCCAGTGCTCATTTTAAAAACTATTTATGTCTTGCACTTTTTATAACACAGATATTTCCCAATATCTTTCTCCAACTATGATAAAATCCTCTCTTGTCATAGAGAAAAATAGAAGCCAAGCCACACTACACAATCACAGCATACAAAATACCATTCCCCTATTTCTTTACTTAAAGGAGAGCAGTGTGTTTCATCAATTGGCAGTCAACCCATTAGTCAACATGTATTTATTAAGCTTTGTCTAGGTACCAGACACTGAGCTAAGTCCTGGGGATAAAAGAAATACAACAGCAATCCCTGTCCTCAAATAACTTATATTCTAATGCAGAAGTCAACATGTAAAGAATTAGGTACATACAAGATTTATATGGAGTAGAGAGAAATCAATCTGAGAGTTGCTAGTGCATAAGGTCAGGGTTGATCTGAGTCTCAAAGGAAATTGGGGGAAAGGCTGAGATGAAAGGGCAGAGCATTTCAGACACAGAGACCTTCAGTGTAAAAACATGGAAAGGGGAGACTGAATATCCTTTTCAAGGAACTGAAAGTCATTTATCCTCTATAATCAAGATTAGTGATAGCATGGAACCAGAGTTCAACTCTGACACTTCATTTCTCCTTGAAAATGGGATTGCCACTATGAGATCTTTCTCTCTCTCTTCCCTGTGTTACCAAGTGTAAGTTTTCCAGGGGACAGAGAAATACACCTAGCTGCTTTTGAAAGGAAAAGAAAATCCCATGTTTCTGGGAAAGTGAATGCCTTAGAGATTAATTAAATGGGCACATCTTACAAGTCAAAAGAAGATGGGGGGGAAAACAGCTAGGGTACCAGCAGAGGTGGCCAGAAATTGAATACAAAGTGAGCAAACATTAGTGGGTAGGATAGAAGACCTTTGGTGTAATTCTTTGATGAGCAATTGTATGCATGACCTTCAGAGGAAACTTACCTATTTCATGATTTGTTGACAGGCCAGTGTGTGACATTTTGACTACAGAACCTAGTTACATTTGTGAAGAGAAGGAAGTACCCTTTAGGTAAGGAATATAAACAAATGTCTCCAACTCAGACATTTCTGAAAGCGCTCAAGAGACTGTGGCTAAAGAGCAAGAGGATGACAATCCTCCAGGAGGGCTGGGAAGAGATGTTGTGGAGCCTTGAGGGAGAATGGCTACATCTTTATTCAGAACTCTGGGAGAGGGAGGAGGGAGGGATTGTGGGGAAAAGTTGGCCCATGTAGCCTCAAAGTAGAAAAGTGCAGTGATTCACATGGAAATACATGTTAGGAAAGAAAAGGCAGAGAGAATGTAGAAAAATACATTTGAAGATTTCAGCTGAAAAGTTTTCAGATATGTGTGAAACCAAAAGTGAATATGGGAAAGTGCTAAACTCCTTAATAATCCCAAGGAGTCAGGGGAAACAGTTTAAAAAGGGAAATGAGAGAGTTATCCCACTTTTTCCATAAAAGATAGTTGGGCTAATCATGTTTCAGAGGCATTCTTTAAGGAAAAGTAGTATATTTGACAAGAATTAGAATCTGTTATGGGACCAAGCAATCTGACACAGAAGAAGTGGGGTGGTATTTAGCAATAAACTCTGAGAAACCAGAGAAACCCAGAGCTGGCAGAAATACAGAAGGAATTTACATAAATACAATCACGTTATATTTTGGCAAAGAGCAATGTTTCTGCTTCCTTCAAAGTCACTAACAGACAGTTAGACTAGAATTGCTTCCTGTCACCCCTCCTGCCCTTTTTAGAAGACAATGTAAGCTCCACATGTGCCAGAGATGCTTCAGCTAGAAAGAGAAAAGGCACTTTGCCTTGGGGTATCTAATTTTAATAAAGGACCCAAGAAGAGGAAGGCTTGGTATGAAAGCTTGTGAGTCTTTATTCCCCAAAGGAAAATGCATTTGCTGGACAGTAATATTGAACATATAAACCTTTCTTTGACTCATCAGGTAATGGGTCCCACAGAGGAGCAACCTGGACATTTATGAATGAGATGCTGTAATGGGCATCACAAATCCTCAGATACTAAATATTTTATTTTATATATAAAGAAATTCATTAAAGGCTGCTTTGCAAATCTTGATAGAGTAATGCTGTATAAGTTGATAACAAAGGATAGGTACACTTGAGATTAGTTTAATAGTACTTTATAAAAAATAAAGGACACATTGATTCACTGTCAATAGCTAAAAAAGGCTCCACTTCAAAAATAAATGCAATATCATACTTATAAATACGAAGGACAAAAATCTAAGCATTAGAGAGGAAGAGAGACTAGATCTGTGATTTTATTGGCATAGGGAACACCCACATGAAGACACTTCCTCCACCAAAGCACATCAACACTTTCTCTGCAACTTAATCTTAGAAAACTGCTTAAGCCACTGACAGGTAAAATGACATGCCTAGGGTCACACCACCAGTATGTGTCAAAGGTGGAATTTGACCTCATGTTTTCCTCATTCCAAGACCAGCTGTCTATCAGTTGTATTGCACTGACTATCCAGGTAGTCCTGGATAACCACCAGGTAATAAAGTCTGTTGTTGTTACTCTAATTTCAGTCATGTCCCACTCTTTGTGATCCTATTTGGGGTTGTCTTGGTACATATACTGGAATACATTACCATTTCCTTTTCTAGCTCATTTTACAGATGAGGAAACTGACGCAAACAGGGTAAAGGGATTTGTCGAGGGTCACAGAGTTAATTAGCTATCTGAGGTCAGATTTGAACTCAGGAAGATGAGTCTTCCTGACTCCAGGCTTGGCACTTTATCCACTGTGTCTCATACAAATCAATACCTGAGGGATTAAATCAAATAAGCTATAAAGAAGATTATTGAACATGGGGAGAAATTGCTTCCATGGGAAAATTAACCAAAAAAGGAAATTAACATTTATGCTCCCTTGTATCACAAAGAATAATCAGGTTATTCATGTTTTTTAAAGTTATATAAAAGAAAAATCATAATGTTGGACATAAATTAGACTTTCCCAGCAAGAAAAAAAAAAGCTCTGGAGCAAGTTGAGAAGTCATTGAAACAGCATGAGGGGCAGTAGTGAGCAACAGACTTGAAGGAAATAGAGAAAAGTTCAAGAGGAGGAAGGCGGACAAAATTGACATAAAAAGATAGTAATAAATTTTGAAAAGGAAAACTGTTCCCAAATCCTTCTAAGTTGCTAACAAATCTTAGAAGAATGTGCCTATGGTATGGAAAGGGATTTATTTTTTGAACTTTTACAATCTTAATAACCCTCTTTTGGAAGCACATGAAAAATTAAATAAACCATAAAAATATTGTTGAGCCATCATGGTTAAATTGCTTACGTTGCTAAAATATACTTTTTCTGCATTTCATTTGTGAATGTAATATAATAAAAGAAAAGGAAAATGCTGGGTTTGTAAAATATATATATATGTGTGTATATATATATCTGTATTGAGAAAGAGAGAGAACACATGCACAGATGTCAGTACTATATGAATAAAGGGAATCATCACAAGATTCTAAATTCTGACCAAGCAAACTATCCAATCTCATTTCCTATGTATAAAATCAGGTGCCAATAAACATTTACTGAGTGCCTACTACATGCCCAGCACGGTACGAAGGACTGAAGACCCAAAGAAAATCAAGACAGTCCTTGCTTTCAAAGAATTCACAGCCTAATGGGAAAAACAGGCTATATACAGGATAAATTGGTAATAATCAACACAAAGAAGGCACTAGACCTAAGAAGGATCAGAAAAGAATACTTTGCAAGAGTTATATGAGAATAGCAAACTATGAGAATCATTTAAAGGAATTCTCTTAAAATCACATATACATGTTTGTATGTATGTATGTATTTGGGTCTGGTAGTAGCCATCTCTAGGGTGGTAGAGTGAGATATTAAAGGAGGGAAGAAGAAATAGGAATTTATATGATAACTTTATTATATATTTAAAATGAATAGCAAGTTGTACATAATAGATTTGCAGTTTCATATACAATCATCTTATTTTATTATACTAATGGAAATGTTTTATTCCATAAATTAAAAATAAAATAAATAAAATTTTAAAAAAGAATTCTCATGAAACATCTCACCTATAAAACAACTGGAAATATCCCAGATGTCCTCAAACATCTCCACATACATGTAAAATATTTGTAATAAATAATGAATTAGGGCAAATTATTATCTTTATATAGGTAGGGAATATTTAATTCAATAATTTAATTCAATATATAGCTGGGAATATTTAATTCAATTCATAATTCAAATAGATATTTTTCAAGTGCCTAATATATCTAAGGTGCTTTGTAAGAAGAGATAAAAAATAATATGTAACTTTTTTTAAACTGTTTAAAAACCATTTCCTCTGCCAGACATATTCTACACCTGACTCCCCACTATACAAATCATGTCCCTTCAATTTCCTCTTCTTTCATGAATTTTTCTTATGCCACCTCAGCCCACAAAGACAATTTTCTCCTCAAAACTCATAGAATTTGAAACATTTTTATCAATCATTTGACCAAGAACCATGCCATTGTGCCACTGGGAATTATAAACTCTGAGAACTGGAATAGATATTGTATTTCCAGCATCTTGTTTTACTCATAAGAAAAAACGGAACTCCAGAATTAAGGGATTTGCCTGCCTGAGCCTTCAGGTTGCCTTTAAGTCCAATGATCTCTCCACTATTTTTGTTAGCATCTGTATTATGATTGTGATATTTTCAATCTTTTCATGAATTCAATTCATTCCTTCTTAAGTAAATAGTAAGTTCCTTGAATGTAGAAACTATTATACTTCCTTGTTAAGTCACCACTCCTAGAATGATGCTACCACATTCACAGCAACTACTCCAACTAATTCTTCTTGCTTTGATTTTTTTTGACCATTTCCCTGACATCCAGCAGCTTCTGATCTGAAAGTCCAAATAGGGAAAAAGCAAGTGAGCTACTACTTCCTTATAGGAAGGAAAAATGAATAGGAATTTGCCTTGACCATAATTTAAGCTTATCTCTCAGGCTACTACCAAAAGGCAACTTTAGTCTTTGGACCATGAGAAACATGATTCCAAATTGTTCTATCGATATTATTTTGAACAAAGAGATACCTCCCAGTCTACAGACACAGATATACATGGATATAGACACAGACACACATACACACACACACACACACACACACACACACACACACACACACATTGTTTGAAAATTTACTAAGCTCCTACTGGACTTAGATTGACTGAGAATGTGCTAAAGATCTGACAAGACTAAAAGCCTTACCTCCTAGATTTCAATGAGGAGGCAATTGTCTAGAAAGTCCTCTCAAGCTGGCAAAAACAAACATTTTGAGCAAAGTTGAAAAAAATGAAGAAAAAAAAGGACTATTTTTTCCTTGTAGAGGCTGAGTCCTAAAATTATATGCAATAATTATTTTCCTCCTAAAACATCAGCTTACTCCTGTAGATTTCCAAGTGTAGTTATTGGACCACAAAAGTTCTCCTTTCAAAAGAAATCATTCACATGTTACAGTATGATGACCCTATATTCTTCTTTCTTTTTCATTAAACTCATTTCCATGAATGATTCCTCTTTTAGTCATACTTATTTTTTTCAAAACTTGACTAAGTGTTAATAAGCAAACAAAAGCATTTTTTCAAAAAGAAAAAAAATCCATAGACAAACATTAAGTGTCAAGGACAGATATTTTCCTCTGTAAGTTTTGAGGACCACCTACAATAGCCATGACAGCTGTACTAATCGAAAAAGCAAACGAGGCCACAAAGGACTGTTCTTTGACCATGTAATCAATTTTCCACTCAATGCATTGTTCATTCTTGGAGACTTTAATGCCAGAATTGATTTTAACAGCCATTATAGAAATACTTAAGTCAAAGGGCTTGCAACCTTTTTTAGCATGACCAATGGAATTTTTTAAATAGATATGTGAATAAATCATTGAGTATGATTCATATGCTTTTTTAAAAAGGTTCTTTGAGTTGCTGTCCAGACACATTCTTTAAAAGTAGTCAAGTGGACTAAGTAAAATCCCATACTGAGAAATGGTACATTAAACCAGTTTATACTTATAAAATTGCCCTAAACTTTAAAATAATACCCCCTAGAAAAACCACTAGCAATCAGTTATGATTAAATGCAATATCATTGCATACTGAGAGTTTGTAAGCAGTAATGAGCACATGATTTCAGCTCCACTGACACACCAGTCAAATATGAGGAGCCTCAGGTACAAATGCATGTATTAAAGAGACATCCTATAATATTCAAGTCTACCAAGTTTTCTCAACTTATTCATTATAGAATCAGCATTCATTATGCTGAAATAAATTATGAGAATATCCTCTTGGAATATAGAAATTTAAGATAGTAGGGTACATTGCTAGATTTCTTTGCTCATTCACATGTTCTCTAAATAGAAATACCCATGACATTCCAGGCCTAAAAATTATACACTTTGTGATTCTGAAACATAAATAAAATGTGACAGGATGAGCCACAATTAATACAAAGAGAAACCCACTAGAGAAAAATACACATTAATTCGTGACGTTTAATATGAATCTCTCATACATTCTATGCCAAAACATAAAATTTGAAGCTTTCAGTGACCTCCACTGAAGATTACTCTTCTATTATGTAATGTTCATTTAAATTAATGTGAAAAGTAGATTATTGAATAAGAAATCTGAGTATCTCCTCATGACCATCACAATCAAGTTGAATTCAGTCGTTCTTGAAATGGCACAAAATAAAACCATATGGCTGAAAACCTGATGAATGCAGTTAGTCTCTCTTTTACAGAGATACATTGACTTCCAAAAGACCTTTGACACTCTATTCTGAAGTGTATCACTGCTCAAGAGTTTCCATCATTAGGGTGCAAACATGAAATTTGTTTAAGCTGTCAGTCATTTGTCATAGACAGTGAACAGTGTTATCCTAGCTGAAAAGGACGTCCACCAGAAGCATTCAACATCATGTCTGTTCTTAAAGGAATTCTCCTTGCACTATTTATATAGACATAATATCCACTTTGGCAATCAGCATCTATCTGGTGTGTTCTGCATGCACCATAAAGCAGGGTTTTAATTTTGTTTTAGGTTTCCACCTGAAACAAAGAAGGTGGACAAAAGGTGATGCCTTTTCTCATCTATTTTCAATGTCAGTGTGCAACACTCCTCATTTATCTTTCAACTGAGTGTTTTTTCATTCTCTGTTTTGTCTGAGAAAAGAAGATGCCTCTCACAGTAAAATGATGTTTGAATAATATTCCGTAAACAGCAAAGAAAGCCAGAGTTAAATTTCCTGAAAGTTTTCATTTTTAAACAGTGGTTTTACATTACTATCAGTCAGCAACAATTCACAGGGAAAGTACACTACAACTAATGCAGTTGAAGCTCCTGGTATTAGAGATGCATTAAAAGTCACTTACGGAAGATATTAAATAAAAATTCCAGGGAAGGAAACAATTTGAGTGCTCTTTCTCTGAAGATCAAAAGGATAAGTCAACTTGACTGTTAATATTAGATGATTTGGAGTTGTGGAGAGAATCTGTTATTGTATGCATTAAAAGTAGCATTATTCTGCCTGACCCTGGTCCAATTGCCTGACACAGGCAGTACTCTCCAAATGGAAAAACCTCAGCACTCTTCTTGGAGTTCATCAACTATTTTTGGGTTAATTTTTAACATTATCCTGGATCCTTGGAGGCAATGCATTGTATTGAACAAGGAGCCAGACTTAGTGTTGAAAACTGGGTTTGAGTGTAGCCCATAATACATATTAGCTGGACGACTCTAGACAAGTCACTTCATCTCTCAGTCTCATACAACTGTCTAAGACTGCAAATTGTGGTATGGTTACAGATTTTGATTAGTAGAGGAGGTTTCCTCACTCCAGTAGAAACAAGGACCATCGAGACACACAGAACTATCCCTGCAAGTTGAATATTGACTTAGAAAGCACCATATTAATATTATCTATGTCTTTTTGCATTTTTGTTTATTTAGTTAAGTGTTTCT
Organism: Potorous gilbertii; assembly: GCA_028658325.1. Taxonomy (NCBI): domain Eukaryota; kingdom Metazoa; phylum Chordata; class Mammalia; order Diprotodontia; family Potoroidae; genus Potorous; species Potorous gilbertii. The sequence continues at coordinate 454,897,610 of CM053771.1, read as the reverse complement.
CAATTACATTTTAATCTGGTTCAGGAGACAGTTGGCATACCGTGGGCCACAAGCAACTTGAGGGACATCTATTTGACACCTCTGCCCTACATCAGTGAAATCACAGGTCTGGATTCAAATTCTAAAAGGAAAATCTTAGATCCTAGAAAATATAGCAACTGAAAATCTCTTCATGTTGGACAAACTATATCTTTCAGTCATCCACTATATGCATTTTAATAAATAAGTGTGCATTTTTTTTTACTTCAGCTGCATTTTCCACACAAGAAGGCTGCATCTAAAAGAATAATAACATCTATTTATTTTATAATGGAGATGAAATTGAACCTGGGACTTCTGCATAAGAAACACCTGTTGTGAGAGGCTCTTCATCTGAAAGCTTCCAATTCTAGTGTTGCCTAGGGACACCAAGATTCAGTGACTCTTCTGGGATCACACAGTTAATGTATGACAGTGGAACCTCTCAGAACCAGGCTTTCTTCGCTCTAAGTCCATTCAGCTATCTACTATGTCATACTGCTTTCTAACAGCAAATAAGGGTAGTTAGATCTTTAAACATACATACCTGCATAAAAAAATAGAGATAATAGGGAGAAGAGAAAGAGAGAGAGATGGATAGACAGAGAGATAGATGGATGGATGAATAGAGAGAGGGATGGATGGATAGATAGACAGACAGACAGATAGATGGATGGATAGATAGACTTATATGAAGGAATAACAAGGAACTGTTAGGGCCACAGTGAAAATTGAGTACATATTTGTTTTATCTTGCAGTTGTTTTAGTTTTGATGCATTATTGACTTTCACTAAATATCATAAATCCTTAAAGGCATACATAAAATTAATATTTTGCATATTAATAAATAAAATATTTGCTTGCAAATCTTATTATGTGCCAGGCACTGTGGGAGGAAATGAGAATTCAACACAAAAATGAAACAGTTCCTGCCCTCAAAGAGTTGACATTCTAACAGGGGAAGCAATATATAAATATATATATATATATATATATATATATATATATATATATATGTATGTATGTATGTATGTATGTTCATCCTTTGTTGCCAAAGAAAACCATGCCATCAGAGAAATAATGACATGACTTGCACTTGACTTTGTTTTGAGTGAGGGAGGGCTGTGCAGGTCACCAGCCTCACTTCTCCTCCAGAGTCATCTGAATCCAGTGACCAGATATTCATCAGGATGACTGGAGATGACCCAGGATAAGGCAATTGGGGTTAAGTGACTTGCCCAAAGTCACACAGCAAGTGTGTCAAGTGTCTTAGGAGAGATTTGAACTCAGGTCCTCCTGCACTCGTGCTCTATCCACTGCACCACCTAGCTGCCCATAAATACTAAATAATATTTTAGGGGGTGAAGGACTACAACTGAGGGGAAGGGAAGCAATCAGGAGAGGCTTTGTGTAGAAAACAATGCTTGACCTGAGCTTTGAAAGAAACTGGGAATTGAAGAAGCAAAGGTGATGAGGAAATGCTTCAATGAAGATAATACAGCAGTATACTTTAAAAGGCATTCAGAACAAATGGAGAAAAGTTTCTTGAGAGATCTCTACCTCTCATGTGTTTAGCACCTTTCCCTTTGGTAAGCACATTTTTGGAAGCACTTCCATATGAATAAATACAGAATTTTCTACTCAGATAGATAGCAGATACTTATTAGAAATTGCAGTGTCCTGTTAGAAAATGGAAAGCATCGAAAGTCATCTTCTTGTCTATCCTCTGATAAAAAATTTCCTGTGGTCAATAGAACTCCAAATGAATTATCTCTGATAACACAACACTACATTTAATAATACAACAACTTCTGTCTTCTGTGGGACCATATTTTGGATTTATTTACCTGACCTCATAATAGTAAGAGCCACATTTTTATAGTGCTTTAATTTTGGCAAGACAGTTTAACACATATTGTCTAATTTAATCCGCACAACAACCCCGGGGAGTATATGCTATCCTTATCCCCACTATAGTTGTGAATACTGAGTCAAAGAGAGATGGAATGATTTGCCCAGTATCACACAAGTGGTACATCTCTCAAGTTAAATTTAAATTCAGTACTTCAAGATTTCAAGGCTTTTTATCCACTGCTTTCACAACGACATGATAGAAAATATTGGTCAAATACTGGATGTATTCTGAATTAGACTTTATTTATCAAACATCTATTTTATTTGTTGTTGTTCAGTCTTTTCAATCACTTTGGTCTCTTTGGGATCCCCTTTGGGTTTTTCTTGGCAAAGACATGGGAGTGGTTTGACATTTCCTTCTCAGCTCATTGTATAGATGAGAAAACTAAGGCAAGCAAGGTAAGTGGTTTGCCTAGAGTTCCAAAGTTTAGGAAGTGTGTGAGGCCAGATTTGAACTCAGGAAGTTAAGTCTTCCTGACTCCAGGCCCAGTATTCTGTCCACTGCCATCTAGCTGCCTGTATATAGTTATCATTTTATCACAAAAGTTCTCTCCTTGAAGTTAAGCCAAGATGGCAGGATAAAGGGAGGGACTTATCTGAGCTCTCCCAAATTGCCCTCCAAACAATTTTAAAGTAAAAATCAAATCAAATGTTGAAACGAAAGAGCCAACAAAAGGTCTTTATGAAATTTTCCAATGTACAACTTAGGAGGTCAGCAAGAATGGTCAGTCTTCATGGGGTTGTGGTTAGACCTGGGACTCAGCATACACTACATAGTGGGGCACCAGCAGCAGGTTTTGGAGGTAATTCAGGAGGTAGCAGAGGGTTCAGGAGGTCTCAACCCATAGATGGAAAGGGGTCAGACAATTGGTCAGAAGGAGATGACAACAGACACTTTGTTTGGAGGTGGGTGCAGTGTATGGGAACATTGCCCATAAACAATTCCAGGTTGAGATCCCAGAGCTGAAGAATTTTAGTTCACTAGCACTTGGATCCACAGGAGCACAACTCCTACTTTTACCCTAGTCTTAGTTTCAAGGTAGGAAAGGGTACTAATAGTCACTCACAGACCAGGGCATAGGACAAGAGAGCAGTCACCACATGTCTCCTTAGATCACACCATCTTGAAAGAACCAAAAACTTGCAGCCAGTCAAGATAGCTCTGAAAGCAGCAGCAAGAAAGGCCTGAAGTTTAGGACACTGATCCCTCTGATCCAGGAGCAGAGCCCAACTTTGACATACAGTTGCAAGTCAAGAAATAGACTAGAAAAATGAACAAACAATTAAAAAAAGAACCTAACCATAGAAACATTAATATGGTGACAGACGATCAAGACACAAAATCAGAAGACAATGAAGTCAAAATAGCTACATACAAGGCTTCAAAAAAAATGTGAATTAGTCACAGACTCAAAAAGATGCCAGGAAGAGCTCAAAAAAGAATTTTAAAAATCAAATAAAAGAAGTAAAGGGAAAATTTGGAAAACAAATAACAGTGATGAAAGAAAATTTGGGGGAAAGGGAGAAAGAGTCAATTGCTTGGTATAGAAGGCGCAAAAAAATGATGAAGAAAATGACACCTTAAAAAACAGAATTGACCAAATAGTAAAAAACAAAATAACAAAATCCACTGAAGAGAAGAACTCCACAAAAAGCAGAATTGGCCAAATCAAAAAGGAGATACAAAATCTCAGTGAAGAAAATAATTTCTTAAAAATTAAAATTGGATAAGTAGAAGCTAATGACTCCATGAAATACAAAGAAACAATTAAAAAAAAAAGGTGAAGGAACTGCCATAAAATCCTAAAACCAGAAGTTACAATAGACATTGAAAGAATCTATCACCTCCTGAAAGAGATTCCAAAATAAAAACTACTGGGAATATTGTAGCCAATTTCCTCCCAAATCAAGGAGAAAATATTAAAAGCAGCCAAAAAGAAACAATTCAAATAAGATCGAGGCACAGTCAGGAAAATACAAGATTTAACAGCTTCTGCATAAGAGAATCAGAGGGCTTGGAACATGATATTCTGGAAGGCAAAAGAGCTAGGATCACAAATAAGAACAACCTACCCAGCAAAACTGAGTATAATCCTTCAGGGGGAAAAAAATAAGTTTCAAATATTCCTGATGAAAAGAGAATCACTGAATAGAAAATTTGACTTTAAAATATGAATCTCAAAAGAAGCATAAAAAGGGGAGAAAAAGAAGCATTCAAAAAGGAAAGATAAATCAATAAAGAGATTCAATAAAGTTAAAGTGTTTACACATGGAAGATGATACTTGTAATTCCTAATGACTTTATCATTATTAAGTTTGAAGGAGCCTGCATAGATAGGGAGCATGGATATGAGTTCATAGTCATGAAATGATTTGAAAGAATAATAAAATTCAGGGGTAAAAAAAAAAGAGTTGCACTGCAAGAAAGAGAAAGGAAGAGCTAGAATGGGGTAAATTATCTCACATAAAAGAAGTGCAAAAAGAAGAATTGTAAACAGTAGAAAGGAATATGGGAAGGTTGTGAGTCACAACTGAATTTTCCTCTAATACACAAGTAAGCACAAAAATCTCTTGCTTTACAGGGAAGTAGGAGGAGAGGTGTGATAGGAAAAGGAGATGAAAAATTAGAGAACAGATTGGGATAGGCAGTGATAAACAGCAAAACAGATTTTTGAGGAGGGACAATGGAAATGGAGAGAGAGTGAAGAATAAACAGGAGGAAAATAAGATGGAGAGAAATACACAGTTAATAATCATAACTGTGAATGTTAATGGGATGAACTCACACATAAAATGGAAGCAAACAGCAGAGTAGGCTAAAAACCAGAATCTGACAATATGCTGTTTACAATAAACATACTTGTAACAGAGAGACACACACAGTGTAAAAGCAAGGGATTTGAAGCACAATCAGTTTATGCTTCTGCTATTGTAAAATAAAAAAGGAGGGATGGCAATCATGATATCATAGAAGCAAAAGCAAAAATTGATCTAATTTAAAGAGGTGAGCAGGGAATCTAAATTTTGATTTAAAAGTACAATAGAAAAGAAGTAATATCAATATTAAACATATAGAAACCAAGTAGTATAGCATCCAAATTCTTACAGAAAATGTTAAATGAATTATAGGAGGTAATAAATAGTAAAAACTATGTTAGTGACAGACCAGCTTCTTCCTCTCAGAACAAGATAAATCTAACCAAAAAATAAAAATTAATTAATTAACTAATTAAGGAGATGAATAGAATTTTATGAGTTACATATGATAGACCTCTAGAGAAAATCAAATGGAAATAAAAAGGAATATACCTTTTTCTCAATGACACATAGTCTCTCATAAAAATTAATCATGTATTAGGGCATAAAAACCCCACAACCACATGCAGAAAATCAGTAATACTAAATGTATCTTTTTCAAGCTATAATGCAATAAAATTACATTTAATAAAGGGCCAGGGAAACAAACATTGAAAAGTAACTTGAAACTTAAGAATCTAATCCTAAGGAATGAGTAGGTCAAAGAATAAATCATAGTAACAATAAATATTTTCTTTAAAGAAAATGACCACAATGAGACAATATACCAAAACTTAGGAGATGCAGTCAAAGCAGTACTTAGGGGAAATTTTATATCTCTAAATGCTTACATGAATAAAATAGAGAGAGAGCAGATCAATAAATTGGACATGCAAAGAAAAAATAAAGAACAAATTAAACATTCCAATTAAATAAGAAATCTTAAAACTCAAAGGAGAGATTAATAGAGTTGAAGATAAGAAAATCATTAAACTAATAAGTAAACTAGGAGCTGGTTTTATTTTTTAAAAAATAAAACAGATAAATCATTGGTTAATTTTATTTTTTTAAAAACAAGGAAAACCACATATCAGTATCAAAAATGAAAATGGAAATTTCACCTCCAATGAAGAGGAATTAAAGCAATTATTAGAACCTATTTTGCTAAATTATATGCCAACATATCTGACAATTTAAGTGAAATGGATGAATGTGTAAAAAAATATAAATTGCTCACATTAACAGAGGAGAAAATAGAACAGTTAAATAACCATATCTTCAAAAGAGAATTTGAATGAGCCATCAATGAGCTCTCTAAGAAAAAAAAAGCTCTCCAGGCTAAGATGCATTCACAAGTGAATTTTACCAAACATTTAAAGAACAAGTTAATTCTAATAATATGTAAACTATTTGGGAAAATAGGCAAAGAAGGTATCCTATCAAATTCTTTTTATGACATAAATATAGTGTTGATACCTAAACAAAGAAGAGCAAAAAGAGAAAAGAAAATTAAAGCAACTTTCCTAGTTAATCTTAATACAAAAAAATAAAATAAAATAAAATGCTATCAAGGAGATTATAGGAATGTATCACAAAGTTCATAAGCTACGACCATGAAAAGAAAGTAGGCTTGATTCAATATTAGGAAAACTATCAGCATAATCATATCAACAGCAAAACAAAAGTCAGATAAATTTCTCAATAAACGCAGGGAAAGCTTTTAACAAAATACTACACCCATTTCTATTAGGGGAAAAAAACACTGAGCAACATAAAAATAAATGGATCTTACTTTAAAATGAAAAGTGGCAAGTGAAACCACTGGCAAGCATTATCTATAGTGGGAATAAGCTAGAATAAGCTAGAAGCTTTCCTAATAAGATCAGGGTTAAAGCAAGGAAGTCCCCTATCACCACTATTATTCAATATTGTACTAGAAATGCTACCTATATCAATAAGAGGGAAAAGAAATTGAGCGAATTAGAACAAGCAATGAGGAAACAAAATTATCACTCATTGCGGATGATATAATGGTATACTTAGATAATTCTAAAGAATCAACTAAAAAACTAATTGAAATAATTAACAACTTCTGCAACATAGGATAAAAACCTCATAAATTAGCATATTGGTATAATTAGCATATAAATCAGCATTTCTATATATTAACAACAAAGTCTAACAAGAAGTAATAGAAACACAAATTCCATTTAAAATAACTGTAGACAATATAAAATACTAGGGATGCTACCTCCCAAGACAATCCCACAAACTCCATGAAAGCAATTACAGAACATTTCTCACACAAATGAAGTCAGATCTAAACAATTGGGGAAATATTAAGTGTTCATGCTTAGGCCAAGTCAATATAATAAAAAAGACAATTCTACCTAAATTAATTTACTTATTTGGTACTGTACTAATCAAATTACCAAAAAAAATATAGAGTTAGAAGAACAAAAATTAAAGAATCACAAGAGAATCAATGAGAAAGAAATATGTAGAAAGTTGTCCTGCAGTACCAGATCCTAACCTGTATTACAAGTAGTAATCACCGAAACAATCTGGTACTGGCTAAGAAACAGAGTGGTGGACCAGTGAACTTGATTAGGTATAGAATACACAGTACTAAATAAGCATAGCAATTTAGTGTTTGATAAACACAAAAACTCACTATTTGACAAAATTTGCTTGGAAAATTAGAAAGCAGTTGGATAGAAATTAGGTATAGATCAACATCACACTCTGTAAACATGATAATGTTAAAATGAGTACATGATTTAGACATAAAGGTGATAGGATAAGCAAGTTAAGGGAAAATGTAATATCTTGTCTATCAGATCTATGGATAAAGAAAGAATTTATGACAAAACAAGAGCATTATAGGAAATAAAATGGCTAATTTTGAGTACATTAAACTAAACTTTGTACAAGCAAAATGAATGCAATCTAATTAGAAGGAAAGTGAAAATCTGGAGGGAAATTTCACATCAAGTTTCTTTGATAAAAAATAAGTACATGAGAATAAAAAATAAAAACAAAATTTCTCAAATATATGGAGAACTGAATCAAATCTATAAAAACATGAATCATTCTCTAATTTATAAATGGTCAAAGGATTTGAATAGGCAGTTTCCAGAAGAAATCAAAGCTATCCGTAGTCCTATGAAAAAAAATGCTCCAAATCACTATTGATTAGAAAAATACAAATTAAAACAACTCTGAGGTACAACCTCACACCTCTCAGACTATCTAATATGACAGAAAAGGAAAATACAAATGTCAGAGGGGATGTGAAAAAATTTGTACACTAAGGCACTGTTGGTGGGGTTGTGAACTGAGCCAACCATTCTGGAAAGCATTTTAGCACTATGCCCCTAGGGCTATAAAACTATGTACGCTTTTTGACCTGACAATACCACCACTAAGTTTGTATCACAGAGATTTTTTTTTTTTACTAAAAGAAAAGGTCCTACATGTATAGAAAGATTTGTATCAATTTTTTTGTGTGTATCAAAGACTTAGAAATTGAGGGGATAACTATGAACAAGTTGAGGCATATGACTGTGATGGAATACTAGTATGCTACAAGAAATGATAAGTAGGATGATTTCAAAAAAAAACTGGAAAGACATGAACTCAAGCAATGTGAAGGGAGTAGAACCAGGAAAACATTGTACACAGTAAGAGCAGTATTGCATAATTATCAGCTATGAATAATTTTTTAACTATTCTCAGCAATACAATCCAAGACAACTTCAAAGGACTTATGATAAATGATGCTGTCCACTTACAGAGAAAGAACTGATGGAGAAAGAATGCAGACTAAAGCATACTTGTACTTTCTTTATTGTTCATGGATTTGGGGGGAAGGTTTGGGTTGTGTTTTCTTTTGCAACATGGCTAATAGAGAAATATGTTTTAAATGACTAAACATATGTAATCTATCAAATTCCTTGCCTTCTTAAGGGAGGGGGATAGTAAGGAGGGAGAAAAAGAATTTGGAACTCAAAATTGTTAAGAAATGAAAATTGTTTTTACATGTAATAACAAAAAATAAAATATTAAATAGTTTTTAAAGTATTCTTTGAAAAGAGGCCTATTTCATTTACTCTTGACATTGGGTTTAGGATTAGAATCTAAGAGGATGTTACAAATATACACTCCTCTTCCCTTGTAACTCTCACACTGAAATAATTTCTTTTACATTACAAAATATTCTACCAATGGTCTTCAGTCTATAGCTTTTCTTCCTTCTCCCACTTAGAATCAAAAACACCAGAGAGGAAAGGAAATATGTCCCCAGGCTGCCAAGGAGCAGAGTTGAGCTATAGCCAAAGAGGATCTCTTCCTCTGGCCTCTCCATGACCAGGGCTGAACCCTTCTTACTAGGGGCAGGCAAACAGGAAAGAGAAGAAATACTGGCATGCTGTCATTCCATCTGGCACACGACCAGAAGACATAAAGTCCAAAAGGTTGAATCTTTTTTATGAGTTATGACCAGTGCCCTATGGGCAAATGGCATTAGAGATATAAAAACCTCAATCTACATTACAAAAATTTCGAAGATGAATGATGAACCCCCCAAAAGGTTGAGATAAGTATAGGAAGTATATCCAACCAGCCACTAGCCAACTCTGCCTTCTCTCCATTTCCTCTTAACTAGCCCCAACGTCATTACATTACCCCTCACTCTATCTACATATAAGCTGTTCCCATCCCATTTAGCCTCCATATTTATTCCACCAGCAAGGATCTGTTACACTGGCTTTCAGTATAGCTTTCATAATCATCACTCTCTCTTATCTTGTCATTCACCTTGGTCTTAGGCATGAAAGTTTTCATTCCTTTCTTGCCCTTTTATTTAAAATTGTCAAATAATCCTTTTTTAATCATAAAAAAGCAACTTTTTGATGAGCAAAGGACAGAAGAGTCAGTACAAATAGGTTAGAAACCTACCCTCAGAAAGTTATGAAATTATCCAATCAGAAAATAAAAACTAGAAGCAGGATTCACATTCAAATCACTTTTAACTATAAGTCCAGACCTCCTTCCATGACCCCAATTACCCCCCTTAGACAGTTGCAGATCTTTTTTTTTCCTTATTCCCTATGACTTTAGTCTTAAATTGTTCACTTAAGTGTTTGTTCAACACTTTTTCTTGTCTTTATTTCCAAGAGTCAATCAGCCCTAATCTCATCTAGATTTAACTCTTTGTCAAGGTTTAGGCTTTGTACTTCAGTTTCCAAAACTATTAGGATTTCCTTCCTTTACTTCCTAATCTCCTGCCTGTGGGACCTTCATTTTATCTCTGATTGACCTTCCAAGGTTCCTAGTCAGAGGAAGTCTTCCCAAATTGTTCTACCTGTAGCCTCCTTTGTCTTTTTTGAGATCTTTGGAGTTCTGGTTCTTGTTTTAATTTGTATTTGACCCTTTCCTTTGAGTTCTATTTTATTTGATTTTCTAATGTTTGTAATGGTAATTTAAATGGGAAGATCTTTCCCATTCATTAATAGGCCCATTGTGATCTGCCTCAGTCACATGGAAGTCTAAATCACATGGAGCCTGTGGTGGGAGGAGCTTACTGAACAGGTGGAACAGGAAGAGACAGAATTAGAGCAGAGCTGAGAGGAAGTTGGTCATGAGTCTAATCAGAGCTAGGTAGGACACAGGCAACTGGCTAGTGTGAGTAAAAGAGCTTGTTTGTGATTTTGTTTAATGGAGCTGGTTTCTGAGAAGCCTAGAAGAGGGAAGGACTGGGGATGGTAGTGCCCTCTGTACTGTTACTATGTGTGGATTTCTTTGTTACTATGATGGATTTGGCTTTCTGATGTTGGGATATGGCTTTCTGGTGTCAGAATAAATATTTTGGTTCTGCCTTCCATGTGGAGATTCTGCGGTATTTTGCAATTCAGAATTGCACAGACATATTGATGGCTACCATAGGTGCTTTGAATATTGCATTGGTTCTACAATGTTTTATCTAGACTGAAATTTGGATTTAATCTTACAAAAATCCACATAACCTAGAACTAGCTAGACATAGGCCACAATGTCACCTCTTCCTGAATTTACCATAGAAGTACCATGGTGGCCAACCAAGCATACTACATGGCCTCTTTACTAAGGGGCTCTAAACTTGGAGTAATGAAAGCATTTGTTCTAAGGATAACTCAAATAGTTATTAGCTGTGTGATACTGAGAAAGTAACTGAACTTCTCTATGAGCCATTTTGCTCTTCTGTAAAATGAGGAGATTGGATGTGGTGATTTCTGAGGTATCTTCCAGCTCAAGATCTATCATCCTGTGATCTTATTACCCCTCTCCATGATGCTTACAGCAAAGATTACAGCAAAGTAATCCAAAGACTACACTTCTTTTCCTCTTTAAAACCTGGAATGCCAGATGTTCTATTGATTAAACACCATCATTGCTTGCTCCATCAAGTTTTTATTTCCATTGTCAATTCCTATTAAATTTTCGGCTTGTTGGTTTTCCCACTAACTACCTTTGTGACTTTGGACAAGTCATTGAACTTCCCTGGGACTATGTTTTCTCATATGTATAATAAGAGGGCTAGTTGAGATTATCAATAAAGTTATTTCCAGGGGTAGAACTCTGTAACTATATGCCTGAGAAGAGCTTGAGACAAGAGAAAAGTCCTTCACGCTAACCATGAATATGACTAAGGCAACTAATTCTATCTTCTTTTCTGCTTAAGTTCCCATAATTCATCTTCAGGCCCGTCTCCCTAGAAATGAGGTTATATACAGGAAACATTCACAACAGAAAGGTATTTGACACCAAAATTGACACTAGTCCCAGTTCTTTCCATCCCTATTAATAGCAGGGTATTCTTTTTGCACTATGCCTCTCAAATATTTTCTACTGAATAGTTCCCCGAGACAGAGACTGCCCTTGTCTGTTTTTTGCTTTAATATTTTTGCAATATTATTCATTTATTATATATGTCTTGGGGATTGGTAAGTATGAGGAGAAAAGAGAAATGCTTCTTGGTGAAGAAAAAAGGAAGGAAGGAAGGAATGTATCATGTGTGACCCATGAAAAACACTTGCCACCATGTCTGAAGAAAGCAAAGAGAATAAGCAGTTGTGTATTGTTCCCCTGGATGGGTCTGAGTCAAGCACATTTAGAAGTATACCCTTTCTTAAGATAAAGAATGGCATGATTGATGGCTGATTTAATCTATCTGTCCAGGCAGTTTTATGGAGCCTTTCACAGTAGTACCAAGCCACTCAGACAGAGACATCAGACTAAGGAGAGCAATCAGACTGAAGGCCCCCAAATGGGGGTTTCAGTTTTGCTTATGGAGTAAAATTTCTTATACAGATCCAAGTCCAGTACCCATTTTTCTGGAACAGCATAACCTGGGCCAAAGCAGACAAGAAGTGTCTATCCCAATTCTGAAGGGAGGCAACAATTGCTTCATCATCTTTCCAAGAAATAAATGACAGAATAAAAATCAATCCCATGTATAAAGTCTACAGCTTCAAAGGGGTATCCAACAAATGGATTAAACCATCATAACTTGTTGCAAATTTCTTGTTGACTAACTAGCCATAACTATTATGGCTCAAGTTTTGCTTTGTTTTTTTCTCCTGAAATATGTTTTTCTCTCCTGGAAAGTTCAATGAAGCCTGAAAACAAGCACTATATTTATAGTCAGAAGGTCTGAGTTCATATCCTGGTTATGCCGTGTCCTAACTATTGGCTTTTAGTCAAGTCACTTCCACCTCCTCCCCGTACTCATGGGCCTTATTTTTCTCACCTACAATTAAAGCACATTGGATTTGATCAACACTAAGGTTCTTACACCTCCGTTATCTTTTAAAATTATGAAACTTTTAATAGCATAAGATTTTCATCATGAGTAGCTAATAATGGCTAGCATTTATATGGCGCATTAAGGTTTTCAAAGTGTTTTGTATATATTAATTATATCCTTACCATAATAACCCTATTAATATCCTCAATTTACAGATGAGGAAACTGATGATGAGAGATGCTTAATGTCTTAGCCAGAGTCATACAGCTAATGAGTCTCCAGGTCAGAATTTGAACTCTAGGCTTCCTGAGTCTTCAGATTCCATTGTTATCCACCAAGCCATTTATCTGCCTGAGACTTTTCACAATCAGAATCCCTTTGAAATCAAGGAGAACACTACTTAGAGAAGAAGATATGATTCCATGGAAAGATTATAGACTTGAAGAACAGTAAGACACAGATTCCAATTCCAACTTAACTGTGTAACCATAGACATTGACAATTCATTTCAAGTCCACATCCCTCATCTTAATATGGAGATAGTAATAGTATCCATGTTATAGACTAAGTATGAGAATCAAATGAGAGATGTACAGAAATTATTTGGTAAGTTTTCTTAAACATCTGCAGTTATTTTGGGGACTTAGTATATCAGGATAAAATGCTGATGAAACATAGGTCTAAAAAATATGACTTTATTCTTTAATAAGAAAATAGAAATAAGAAAGGTACACTAAATATTCCCTAACCTGCCTTATCAACCTTGGAAGTATTGAAAAATAAAACATCATGTCACTTTTTAAAAACTCATGCAATATGAGGGATCTGTTTTTAATCAATGAAACAGACAGACAGATAGATAGAGAGATAGATGGATAGATAGACAGACAGACAGATAGCCCTTACAATGTGCCAGGCAGGATGCTATTTCAGGGATAGATGAAAGAGAAAAGTACAATAGTCCTTGCTTTCACAGGTCTTCTGTTTTTCCTAAAGACTACCTCATTTTCCTTGGGTTTCTTTCTGCTCTATACTGCATGAAGGTATTATTTCATTTAATTCTTAGACTATACATTTTCTTTCATTCATTTTAATATTTTTCCTTATTAAGGTTGCAAAGTGGGTGGAGTAAGGTGCATAAATTTATATTTAAATATATACATATAAAATTAAATCATGTAATGTGCTTTCAATCATATCATCAAGATTATGATATAAATTATGTGACATATTTAAAGATGAAATCAAAAGAAAGACATCACAAATAAAAGATTTTGTCAACATATAATTTAGAGTTGGTATAAATCCTGAGGTCTAAATTTTGCTTCCCATTTTTCAAATGAGAAAACTGAGACTCAAAGTGATATGATGTGATTTGCCCAAGGTTACATAATAAACAAGATGTCCAAAATTTGTCCCTAGGTCTCTTGATTCCAGATGCTGCTCTCTTTCCTTTGTACCATCCAATGAATTTCTTTCGTTATCACCATCATCTGATATTATTTACATTTAATTGTATTAATTTATAATTTATTCATATTTTATATACATATTAGCATTAGGAATTTTTTAAGACCTTGTAAGATTTACAGTATTTCTGGAAGATTCATTCATTCACCAAATATTCATTGAATATCTATGAAATGTTCCAGTATGTGTCCAATTAGGAGAAAAAAAACAGGGATCCTGTCCTTAAAGTGGTTGCCATCTGTTCAAACATTCTGATTCAAAAAGACTTCCAAGCCAATGAACAATATAAGGTTAACCTGTTGCTCCTTCTTTCTCACTATACTAACATGAACTTCTGTCAATCGATTGATTGATGTGTTGGTGAATGGAGGATCTCTGGAAGGGGAGAAAGAAGAGGAATATGTTGGAAATGGAGGCAGTGCGAAAACAAAAGGTATCTATAATTGTTTGAAACTTCGATCAGATAAACCTGAGTTTTAATTGTACACTCTTATTGTCTCCTAAACTTGATATAATAAGTCCTTAATTTTCTCTCTTCCTGTCATTCTAAGGGCTGATGTCAGATATACCGATTGTCCTTTAGAAAAAATACAAGGTCTAGTCTCTTCATCATTATACCATTAGAGAACCAAAGATAACGATGAGCACGATGGTGATGACAATGACGATGATGATGTTGATGATGACGATGATGCAATGACGATGATGATGACGATGATGATGACGATGATGATGACGATGATGATGATGACGATGATGATGATGATGACGATGATGATGACGATGATGATGATGACGATGATGATGATGATGATGATGATGATGATGCAATGACGATGATGACGATGATGATGACGATGATGATGATGACGATGATGATGATGGTGACGATGATGATGGTGATGATGTTGATGATGACGATGATGATGATGATGTTGATGATGACGATGATGATGATGATGATGATGCAATGACGATGATGATGACGATGATGATGACGATGATGATGATGACGATGGTGGTGATGATGTTGATGATGACGATGATGATGATGATGTTGATGATGACGATGATGATGATGATGATGATGCAATGACGATGATGATGACGATGATGATGATGACGATGA
>CM053771.1:454832374-454881996 GCA_028658325.1 Potorous gilbertii | reverse complement strand
ACGATGATGATGACGATGATGATGAAGATGACGATGATGATGATGATGACGATGATGATGAAGATGACGATGATGATGATGATGACGACGATGATGATGATGATGATGATGACGATGACGATGATGATGACGATGATGATGACAGGTATTTTAAGGTTTTCAAAGTGTTTTAAAAATATTTCTTCATTTCATGTTTGAAATAACCCTGGGAGGTAGAAACTATGATTATCCACATTTTACATGTAGAGTAAAACAAAATACATCAACTCAAACCTCAGCCTAGAAGCATTTCCTGGTAATAATATCATTACCAAGTTTAAATAATAAAAGTTGAAATTGAGATATGATTGTTTCCCATAGCATCCCAATCATTTCCCCAAGATAAAAGTGAAAGTAGACTTTCTAATAGGAAGCATATTGTTATGGAAAGAGCACTTAACCTAGAGTTAGGAAACTTATGTTCAAGTCCTGCCCCTGGCACTTTATTGTTGGGTGACCCTAGCCAAGTCATTTCATTACTCTCAGCCTCAGCTTCTGCATCTATAAAGTGAGGAAAATAATACAGTCCTTTACTCATAGGGCTGTTACAGGTAAAACATTTTTCAAACCTTAAAGCATTTAGCAAAAGATTGCTATTTGTATTTAAAATGAAGTGATAATACAATACTCCTTCTAACTCAAATTATTTCTTTGATAAATCTCATAGAACTTCACATTCTTTTTTGCATACATACTGCATTTTTCATTGTTATCCACATAATTTCAAAAAATATTATGAGGAAGTACCTTTTTATGTGGGGACGATCCATTTTTAAGTTTAGGTGAGGATATGGAAAGTCACACTGGATAAGTTTGCGTATAAAGGGTGCAATCAAAATCCTAGAGGGAATACTCAAATGTCTATTCCATTGGAGCATCTATCAATCCATAATCATTTATTATGTGCCTACAATGTTCCAAGCATTGTGCTGGGTACTGGGATACAAAGGCAAATTTGAAAGGATCCCTGCCCCTAGGGAGCTTCTATTCTCAACAAAGGAGACATTTTGTACCTATATTGCTATGTAGATAAATTATTTCTGTGTGTGTGTGTGTATATATGTAAGTTTTGGAAACACAAGATTCCAAGAGGAAGGAGTATTTGCATTCCATGCATTGAGGAAGGGTTCATGCAAAAAATATGGGAAACAGGAGATGGAATACCAAGTATAGGAATTATAAGAAGACTAATTGTGCTGGACAATGTGTTATGGAAGGAAAACAGTACACAATAAGGCTCAAAAGAAAGGTGAAATCCAGTCATCAGGAGTTTTAAAAGCCAAACAACAGGAGTTCATATTTTGTTCTAGTGACAATGTTAGTCAGTGGAGTTTATTAGGCAGTCAACAAGCATTTATTAAGTTCTCCTGTGTGTCTCACATGGTGCTAAGTGCCTGGGATATAGAAAGATAGGCAAAAATAGCCTCTCACATCAAATAGTTCACAATCTAATGGGAAAGACATCATAAAAAAAACTATGTACAAACAAGATACATACAAATTAGTTGGGAGTGATCTTGGAGAGATGACATTAGAATTAAACAGAAAGGATTCTCTCACAAGATAGAATATTTGCTAAGACAAAGGAAATCATGAAAGTCAGGAAATTGAGACAGAGATGGAGAGAATTCTAGGGATGGAAGATGTCAGTGAAAATACACAAAATCTGGTGATGGAGAGGCTTATGAGAGAAACAGCAAGGAGGCTGTTATGACTGGAGAATGTGGAGTAAGGTATAAGAAGACTGGAAAAGTAGGAAGGGGTCAGGTTAAAAGCCAAATAAAAATTTTATATTAGATTCTAGAGATTCCTGAATAGGACCTGGAGGGTTGAGGTGACAAGATTAGACTTGTTGTTTAGGAAAATCATTTTGACAGATGTGCAGAAGATAAGTTAAAATTGGGGGAGGTTTGTAGTAGGAAGACTATTTAGAAGCCTCTTGTAATAGCACAATGAAATAATGAAGTTGTGAATTAGAGTCATGGCATTAGGTGAAGGGAAAAAAGATAGATGGGACAGATATTACCAAGAAGAAATGAAAATATTTGGGAATTGATTTGGGTATATGGGATCAAAAAGAATGAGGAATTTACAAAAAAAAACCAAGGTGGTCAACCTTGGTTGGAAAACTAGTGATTAGAAAGATGAGATAGTGCCCTCAAAAGAAATAAGGAATTTAAAAAGAGAGGCGGGGTGAGGGAAAGATAGCTAGTTTTGTTTGGACATATTAATTATGCCATAACTACAAGAGGACCAGTTAGAAATGTCCAGTAGGTAAATGGAAATACATAAAGGAGCTCAGAGCAGAGATTAGGTCTAAAGAGAGATCTGGGAGTCTGCATGGGGTTGGTAATTAAATCCAATAGAGTTGATGAGATAACCAAGTGAAAGAGATTGATGAGAAGAGAATCCAAGTCAGAGCTTTGAGATATTAGGAATCATGATATGGATATGGATAAATCATAAAATGAAATTGAGACTGATCAAACAGAGAGGCAGGATGGAAACCAAGAGAAAGTAATATCACAAAATCCAGAAAAGAGAGATTATCTAAGAGGAAAGTTTTGTCAACAGTGTCAAATGCTGAAGAAAGTTAGGGGATGAAGACTGAGAAAGGGTCATCAGGTTTGTCAGTTAGGAGAGAATTAATAACTTAAGACAGATATATTAGAATGCTATCCTCAAAAAGAAGCCCTCTACTGATGAAAACATAGCCATTATATGTTGCTACCATTGCTAGTAGATTATATATAGGTGGTTGACCACAACACTTTTCTACCTAATTGCTTCCCCAGATTTCTTTCCTTTAAAAAAAAAAAGACCATGTCTACCCTTTCTCTCTTAGACTAGAAGTACAGGAGCTATTCAAGAGCCTGATCTGCTTGGGAGTTTTGACCCAGTCCATGTCTGACCTGTGCTGTTTTACCTATCTTTAGATAACCTGATGGTCCCTTCTCCACTCATAGGGGCTCACTTGAAATGCTTTATTCTCAGATGTAATGTCTATGTCCAATAAGCTTACTCAACTGCAGTTCAGAACTCCTAACCTCAAAAGACCCACCAGCCTCATCTCTGTAGTAGCAGAGATTGAGATCACGCATCACCACATCCATGATCACATTAAATTTCCATAATTTTTATCACACCTGAGTTTCTTTTTTCTTTATTCATCTATTTATTTCTCTGTTGAAATTTAACTCAAATATTCCTTTAATTCCATGAATTATTGGTAATTGCTGCTTCCATATAAAAATGTAAAGTCTAGCTGAACATGGTGAAACAAGTTGGATAAACAAATAGGACATATGAAGTTAAACAGAGACAACTCTAAATGCAAACTGTAAGAATAAGACTGGTCATGTGGATGTTGTCATAACTTCCATTAAGCACGGTCACCCCTTGTAGGTTTGTCTTCACCTTTATTAATGTGCTCGGCTGCATTAAGAAGTTACTTTGGATGATAAGTATGCATGTTTAAAAGAAAAATAAGACAATGTTTGCGCTAGACCTTGCCTAAACCTCTAAACTCTGCCCTGTTGAAGTAAACATCTTCCACAATTTTATCAGCTTCTCAGTTAATACACAAAGTGTTTCCCCTTGCTTTCTAAAATAGCTAGCATTACTTTCACTCATACGCAGCCAGAAAGTTTTAGTCTTTTTTTTGCATTCGAGCCATTGGCAACTTAACCTTTTAGTCCATTTCCCAATGAGAGAAGTACTGGCAAAGTTTTGGAGAAGTCAATTTTCTAACATTAATGATGAAAGAACTATTTCCACTCTTTGATTTTAAACTTTATTTATTGAAAATACATATTTGGATAAGAATAAGATTCTTTCAAATGATGAATTAAAAAGTTCCACATAAATCTATGTTTTGCAGGCTCAACGTGTTGGTGATTTCTATGCCCTCACTTAGATGTCTGCCATAAATTTTACCTTAAAATGTGCAGGTACTCTCTTTTTCATACAAATGAGAACATTATTGATTGGACAAGGAAACGGATGCCAGACAAGTATTCATTTAAAATCTATTCCCTTAGGAAGTTCATAACACTTTCATAACAAAAATAAAAATATTTTAAATGGAAACCTTTAAGTTTCCTCCTTCCTTTATCCCCAGATACTTTCCTGGGAGTCTTTTAAACGTAACCACCTAATGGCTGGTCTCAGAAAAAAAAAATCAAGCTGCCCTAGGCCAAAAAAAATCAATTTTGGAAGTACTAATATCCATTTCCTTGGCATACTTGCTGAATAGAGTTTTTATTGAATCTGGAACTAAGCTGTTAAGAAAAATTAGTGATATTAACAAATGGACATACTATGCAAAGCAATATGATAGGGCAATCATGTCTCATAACTCAGCAAGTAGGTATGAAAAATGTTTCTTCTCCATTCTTAAAATGACATACACATGACTTAATCTTGAAATTTTCTCTGTATTGATGTAAGGAAATCTCCTCATAATTAGAAAAAGCCATCACCTATCTACACTATCCTTTCCAGTCCACTTTGGATATTAATGGTATCCTTTCCCCCCATCCCCCATTACTTACATGTGTTAAAAACAAGAGATTCGTTCATTAAAAACTAGAAAAATATTCTACCATTCTTTCTTACTTTTACCCCAAACCTTATTCTGATATTTTATTGTTACAGATAACTTCTATTGAATTTAGTCCTTTAAATTGGCATTGGCTATAGGAAAACACCTAATTACTGTATGCAATAATGTGCTAGGCACCACTGGAAGCATGTTGTTCTTTCAATTCAGCTTAATAAATATTTATTAAGTACCTTTTAAACCCAAATCATTGTTCTGGATCCTGGAGATAAAAATGAAATCATCATTGTAACTGTCATTTGTAATGCCTTTATAATGTTTTAAGATTTAACTTTTGTCATAGAAACATGGAAAAAAATTCATATTAACAATGAATTGGCCTCCCTTTTTTCTCATTTTTTTAATTCAATAAATATTTATTAAACACTTGCTGTAGGCAAAGGGTTCAAGAGATACCAAGATACAAATAAAAGCACTTGCAACTTCAGGAAAATTATGTGAAGGATTCCACTGGAGGGCATAACATGTACCCAAATATGTACAGAGTACTTTCGAGAGAGAGAGTGGCAACTGGGAAAGGACTTGTATGTAAGGTGACACCTGAATTGTTCCTTGAAAAAGCCTAAGAATCCTAAAGCACAGAAATGCAAAGAGAATTTGTCCTAGATATAGAGTACACCTGTTCAAGAGTCTAGCATCAAGAGACAGAATAATATATATACAAAGAAAAGTTTGCAGGCCAGTAGGACTGGAATAAAGACATTATGAAATATGTAGAGAAATAAGAAGAGAAAGCCATGCAAAAACCAAATTGTGATGATCTTGAAAAGCCAAACTGAGCATTTCACATGGTTTTCAAGAGATGATAGCCCCTGAAGACTTGTGAATAGGGGACTGATGGTCACTCCTGAATTTTAGAAATAGCATTTTGGCAACTGTACAGAAAAAAATGACAGAAAAGGGAGGCCAATTCATTGGTTTTGGTTAACTTCATATACTGTTATATTGCCAGAGAGAACATTTTGAAACAGATTTTTTTCATGCAATATAAGAAGAATTAAAATTATATAAATTGTTTCCATATTTAATGCATTTTTAAAAAAATTCCAAGGTCCTCATTTCTTTATGTATTTGTATGTTAGAATCACTTTTTTTACATTAAAATGTTTAGTATTGAAAAATACTATATTCTGACTCAGAGTACCTAATTCAAAGTATTCCCTTTTAGAGATAAATACACAAAATAAAGTATTTTTAGATGTGAATTTGGGGCAATGTATATGTATATGGGGAGAGAGACAGAGAAAGAAATGCCTCTGCAGAAGTCCTGCTTGAACATCTCTTCAACGTGTTGTGGCAACACTAGGATCTCCAAAGCCATGACTATGGTAGCCAAGTCCAAGGTATGGCAAGTGCTAGCGAAGTTGAAATGAGTGTGAGAACCAGCCCAGCTTAAATTCCAAGCATCATCGTTGATTTTCTAGTCATGACTTTTTGACTTTGGGGATCTGTGAAAGAGACAAAGATAAAAAAGACTTTTCATTCCTATGACCCACTTCTGCTTCAACCACAATGGTGGCAGAACAGACAGGGTCCTGAGAATCCAATAATCCAATAATTTCAATTAAGTAGTGATAATATTTTATGTGACTTTTGTTCAGGGAACAACTAATTGATACACTACTTCTAGAGAATCTAACCATATCCTTAGAGAGACCCTATCTGTAAACGAAAACACAAAGAAGTTGAAGCTAAATGGATTTTATGCAGCGGATTTCCTCATTTGTCCAAAGACAGTAGAGAACACCATTTTATGAGACATTTAGTCATCTTTTCTTGCTGCAATCTAAATGAGCTAAGCAAAAAGACTACTATGAAGAAAACTGCAAACATCTCTGAAGATTATTAGGAAGTATGGAAAATCTCTGAATAAGTTAACAAAATCCTCCAAATTAAGTGAACATTTCTATTAATGCTCCATGACTTCATTGCAAAATGAAGGGAATAGGGAATAGGTGAAAAACTGAAAATCATGTTGAAAAATGTAATTTGACTTTAAGAAATGAATGAGGCCAGAGATCTCCAGAAGTTCTCACCTAAGAATTATTAATATTTTCTTAGGCAGAGAGCCAGAAAAATGTTAGACATGGAAAGCATCAAAGATAAGTTAATAAGCATTTATTAAGTACTTACTATGAGCCAAGCACTGTGTTAAACACTGTGCATTCAACTACAAACAAAAAGACAGTCTTTGTCTTCAAAAAGCTTGCATTGTAATGGGAGAACACAATATAAACAGGAAAGGGAGAGAAAGGGCAGAGAATGCAATATTTGTCCTGGTTCATTTCTCAAAGTCAACATTTCAGGAAAAACTCAACAATGGAAGAAGAAAAGCCACAGGGGTGGAAAGACAAGTCAGCTGAGGCTTGCTGACAGAATCCAGAGAATATCCAATGAAAACATCACAAAAAGTCAGATTGACAGCATCACAATAAACATGAGATGAACTATTCCCAAAGAAGCAGCCATGACAAAATGATTTTATGTTGTGAGGTCATTAACTGGTTAGAAAAAGGACGAAATCATCTCTAAATTAGAAAAAAAAAAGATAAAAAAGAGAAAATGAATGCTAAGAAGTCATTAACTGCTTAGAGAAAATAATAAAATCAACTTTCATTTAGTGTGCTCCAATATCACCTGTTTTACTCCACTTAACTCAAGCATTTATTAAGCACCTACTATGTGCAAGACACTGTGCAAGAGTCTAGAAATAGAAAGACAAATTAATATAGTTTTTTCCTCCCAAAACCTTATATTCCACTGTAATAAACAAGCCATTGACATTAAAAAATGGAAAACAAATAAAAGTAAAGGCATTAGTTCTAACTATTACTGTTTCTTAGAGATGTAAACTAATTCAAAGCTATTTCATGTATTAGTCTATACAATGAGTCCAGAAATTGGAAAATTTCAAAAGGGGAGGGGGAATTTTGCCAGAAAAGAAAAAAGGGTAAAGAGAACCATAGTTCCCTTCAACCAAGTTGCCTTCAGAAATTCCCAACCCATATGTCTACTCTTTGATGAAAACAGGAAAAAATAATGGACAGGCTTTCATAGACAATTTGACTAAAGCACACTTTATCTCTCTATTTACAGAATTGACCGATAAATAGAGATAATTTAAAATTCTACTTTGTTTATTGCCAAATGATTTTTTTTTTATTTTACTTGGCAAAAATCAGTCTTGAAGTCTTTCCCCACAAAATGTCTCTGATGCGCATGTCAAAAGTCATACAAGATTTTAAGTAATATGTGTTACTTCAGAACAAATTTAAAAGTCAGAAAAATACCTAGGGTAAGACATCCATTTAACTATCCACTCCTACCTTCCCTGAGGTGAACATTTGAGACTTCTTGGCATAATGAGGCAGTTTGGTATAGTAGATGATCCCCTGAATTTGGAGCCAGAAAGACCCAAGCTCAAATATTGTTTTAGATATTTACTAGTTATATATCCTAAACAAGTAATCTGAATCTCAGTTTCCTCATCTGTAAAAATGAGATGACTCCACTTAATCACATCTAAGGACCCTTCTAATTTATAAATATATGATCCTATGGTTCTGTAAGGAAATATTAGAAGAGCACCTCTGTTAGATTTAATACAAAAACGCATTTCAAAACACCAAAATTTCAAATATTGTCACAAACTTTGAGGGTATTTAACTCTGCTATGAGTTATACTCAAAGTGTTGTTCACCCAAACAATCCATCCTGCTTTCCATGCTTTCCATATAAACTCCAAGGCCATACTCACTTATCCTGAATGCTTCTCCCTATTCTAACCACATCTATATATCCTCAAACGCATTCCAACCTAATATGCCCTTCTCCTAACCCATTCCACTTTCCACTTTGGAATATCTGATCAATTGATGACAAAGTCTTCTACTTCTCGTACATACCAAATTCCTTCTTCATCCTTTGATTTAGATAACCTGAAAACTGCTTTTGATGTCCATGTAATCTATTGATTACATGGACACGTAATTGATTAATTCTTCCTATCCTTGTAACTATTATCTATTAGCCACTAAGTCATTCTCTCAATTTAGTTTCTTTAGAATTTAGAATTTTCCTATATCCTGCCCTTATCCTCCAGGACTGTAATGTTCATGTTAAAGACATCTCTAGCCATCTCAGCTCTCAGTTGTTCGGTGTCTTTCACATCCACAATCTCCTTAACACTCTCCCCCACTTTATCTACTCACAAGCATGGCCACACATTGGACTTCACCATTTTTTGGAATTTCAATAACTCCATCATCTACAAGTGTGAAATTCTACTGTCTAATGGCAACCTGTTATTTGTCCACATTCCATTAACTCTTCCTTTTAATCATAAGTTCCCCTCTCTTGACCCGTATGGGTCTCACAGTACATATCCCTCTTGCTCATTATACTTGCCTTTATACCTAGTCTTATTTAAATGGGGAATTATATTAAATTTTTACTAGATATTACCCTAGAACCTTCGGTCTTTTGAATTTTTGCCAATCCTGTTCAACAAATTCTTATCCCTAAGTAGCTCTCATTATATGATTCCTTCTTTCTTACTCCGGGAATGATGAGAATCTCTGAAAACTGCCTGAAATCCACTATGAATTTATGTCCTATATTTCAAATTTATGTCATATGCCCTCATCTGGGCTCCTCTAGCAGCTTAATAATCCTTTAACTTATCCTTATGGATCCATATCACATTTCTTTCATGGTCTTTTCCAAAATTTTTCTTCCGTCCTTCTCCTTGTCCTTACTGCCATCCATCACACCAGCTCCTGTTAGAAGTGTTTAAACAAAGACTGAATATCATGTGGCACAGGGAACCATTGTTCAGATCTCAGTTATGCCTATGAGATCATTCCCCAATTCTGAAATGCTGTGTGTTTTAGAGTTTAAAATTGTTTTATTATATTACTAGTCCAATATTATTTTTATGAAATACAAATATTCAACAAATTAAATTAAAAAAACATTCTAAGTATTTTCTATGAGGAGAGCAGTTAGGCACTGAGAAAAATACAAAATTTAGAAAAGATGTGGTGAATGTCTTTATGAAGCTTAGAACTGAGGTGGAAAATAAGAGCTAAAACATTTAACCATAATACACAGAATTATATGGTAGATATTTTTAAAGAAGTTCAAAACAAAGTATTATATATATTTCACTGGTGGGTAGGAAGGATCAAGAAAAGCTTCGTGAAAGAGGTAATATTTGAGTTGAACTTTAATGGATGGGAAGAAATTCAACAAAAGAAATAACGATGGCAAGAACACATCAGCTACAGGAAATTACATAAAGAGATATACATAGTCAATAAAAGCTAAACAGTTGTCCTATAAACTGGAGTGAAGAATGTGTGGCAGGAAATCTGAGACAAAGTTGGAAATATAAGATGACATCAGACTATGAAACATCATGACTAAGTAAAGCAAGGGTTTTTAACCATGGGGCCTTTGAACTTGGATGAAAAACGAATTACCTCGTTAGTTTCATTAAGATTTAACTGAAATTTAGCTTGTCCTTCAATTATGAATGTAGTATTAGTAGTGTCTGATTTTGCTACCAAAGGAAATCACAAGTTTTTCATGTCACATTATAGTTGTGGCAGATATCTGGCATTATTGTCTAATCCTGTCACTATTTCAAAATTATTATGATTAGACTTGCTACTAGATATTTAATTACATCACAATTTTAAATATGTTGATAACTACATATGAATATAATTGTTTCCCTTTGTAATTTTATTTTACATGTTCAAAGCACTATTCTGAGAAGAGGTCCATAGGCTTCACTGCACTGCCATAAAGATCCATAGCACAAAATAGGTTAAGAATCTCTGATAAAGGAATAACTTTACTCAGTGAATTATAGGTAAAAATCCATCAAAGTAGTTTAGCCTGGATATTAGACTTCAAGTCTGATGTTGGATTTTTGTGAATAAGATTTTTAGTTATACTGTCCAATTTTTATAAACTACAAACAAATTGAGTGCTGCCTATGTTTTACGAGTATGAGCAGGTTAAGTTACTTAATATTTACAGAGAAACAAATATCAAAAGTGCTCATTTTCATTATTAGATTCCTTGCTTGATATACATAATAGATTCCCCAAATAGCATCCCCAAAAGCTAATGTGACCCTTGGCTATTAAAAGAGTCCTAACTTATTGGAGCAGGGAAGTTATAGTTGTGCTGTACCCTAAACAGATCAGACACTGGAGCATTGTTTTCAGTTCTTGACAGTACTGTTTACCGAGAACATGGATTAGTTAGAAAACATCCAATGAACGTCAGATAAGTGGTGAAAGGCCCTGAGTCCCTGCCGCGGGAGGATCAGCTGAAAGTTATTATGACACTTGGCCTGTAGAAAGAGAAACTCAAGGAAAGATATGAAGTATTTGAAAGACTCCCATATAATTTACTCTAACGCCAGAGGGAAGAACTAGGAGCATTGGCAAGAAGTTGTAAAGAGGTAAAATTAGGCTTGATGTTGGAAAAAGGCTTCCTAACAGTTACAGCTACCCAAACATCAAATGGGTCATTTCACCAGGTAGTAGATTCTAGCTTGCAGGAGGTTTTCAAGGGAAGGATAGATGACTACTTTTCAGATGTGTTTTAGTGGATTTTTTTCCAGATATGAATTGGACTAGATAACTATGAGATACCTTTCTATTCTGAAATTCAATTATGCATTTATTTACTCGATTACTTTTTTTTTTTAATTTGGATCAGCCTTTACTGCACTGACCTGAAAGATTCACCCTTCAGAGTGTGAAATCGTGATGTTACACATGCACCTAATTTACATCCTGCATCAAGAAATCCACCAAAATCTATCTTTCCTCCATACATTTTGTTCCAAACCTCTTTACAAATAGACATTTCCCAAAGAAGGAGTTGGGAAAGTAGACTCCAAAAAAGAAGATTGATTTGTTTATGAATTCAGCTAGGACCCGAAAAAGTAGACGCTTATTTTTTAATTATATTCGGTGCAGAACTGATAATGTGATCCCTATTTACAGTGGTTCAGGTTGGCCTTTAATCATTTGTGTATCCCTGAGTCTATTGATTGCAGCTCTCTCATGGAGAATAGCGGTGAAGTAGCGGTAAGAAGTGTAATTCTGTGTTGTTGGCTGTTCTAAGTGATGAAACTATAATTCACAGGGTGATAGATAACAGAAGGTAATTTTATGGTTACGAAGAATGAGTTTGCATTTGTTTGTGTAGTTACTATATAAATTTATAGATGTATTTTGTATGTATCGCATTTTAAATTTTAGTGGCAGAGCCAGAGCAGCATTGGAGCCCACAAGGAGTGTGGTCATGAACTCCTACTTCAGCAGCCACTTGTAAAGGGGACTGTAATTCAACATGAAATAGGTTCCGAATGTTCCTACAAACTCATTATAAATCAAGCTCCTTGGAAGGGATGCTGTTATTAAGTTTGTTTTTTGATTTTCTCTTGCCCTTCCTCCATCATCTTATCGGGAGAAAGAGTTGAAAGGCAAGAAAAACAATTCGGCAGGGAAGCTCTTTCAGTGGCTGAAATGAAAAGGCCATGCTCTACACATCCCACAAAACACAAAGTATGTTTCCAAGATTTAGTGCTATTTTTTTCATCTTAACACAGACCTTGTCCTCTGTGATCTGGGCAGCTTTTGATACTGAGGAGAGTTAATTTATGCTTATCAAGGCAGGGGAGCACTTTGGGAAGTTTGGGGTCACCACAAAACAGTATTAACCCAAATAGATTCACGTCAAGATGTTTTTTAATGTGCCTAGGTCCTCCACTGCTTTTAGACAGATATTCTAACAGCTCAGGGATTTATTTTTCTCATTGAATAGGTCAGAATTCAGTTTGAATGAGGGTCATTATTTATTTCAGATGTAAAGAAAATGCTTCAATACTTAAAAAAATACTTGATTCTTGTTTGTATGGGTATAACATCTGCCATGCAGATGATATAGCTTCCATACCGTAGAAATAGTCTCCCTAGGTTGCTAGAGACAAAATATTCATCACCTGGTTACCAGGTTTCTGTGAGGAGCCTTTCGAAATATAGATCAACTGATTTATCACTTGGGAAAGCAAGGATCTTAAATTGAAGGAGGACAAGTGAAACATGAAGGACTGTTTGTACTGAAGTGACTTGGACAAAGAGAATATAACCTTTTTGAAGGCAGGCACTGCTTCATTTTTAGCAGTATATTTAAGTGCTTAATAAATTTTTTTTATTAAATTCATTAAATCAGTTTGCATTAGAGAGCCCTTTCTGAAATGTTAGACTTGTTAAATGAATTCCTTTTTTCCATTGGTTCTAGCCTTTCCAATTAAATTTCCCTTTCTATAATGTCGAGGATCTTACCACTTCAATAAGACTTTGTGGTCTACTTTGCTATCCCTAGGATATTTATACTTGTTGATTTCACCAAAGAAGAGGAAAAGATGAATTTTACTTAAAACAAAGTTCCAGTTTCAAACTATGTAGAGTCTAGTCAACTTAATAATTGGCTGGTTATATAATGTGGATAATATAAATACAATTAAAAAACTAAAGGCTATTTAAGATACAGTTTTTACAAAGGAATGGACGGGTAGTTAATTGTTAAATGATTTTTTTAAAAAATAAGAACACATTTTACCTGATAAGAGTAAAGACTGAAACAATCATAAACAAAAAAAAGGAGCATTTATAAACCTATTATTTAGTTTTTCAAGTGTCAGTAACATAAGCCATCTTTTTAGGAGATAAATACTAACTTTAAAAAAACAGTTTGTCTCAATATGTAAGGAAATAAGTATCTCCATATTCAAAGCTACCAATTATCTAGTATTCACAACACTACATATAATATGTCAAGCAAAATAATCCATTAAGAAATTTTCGATCTTCTTCTGGCTCAATGCGCACTAACTTATTTTTTCTATTCTATTTTAATGAATTTACATTAGAGAACTGTTCTCGAAGTTACAGCATGGTATTTTTTAAAATTTATTTCTGAACTTTAAAAAATTAATAATATTTGCACAGGGCCATTTTATAATCACAATATGCCACTTCAGGGTGTGGATTATGGTATAATAATTCATACTCTGTGCATTTAAACAAGTGCTTGTCCTATGGCCTCATTCTTAACACCGCAAAAGGTGTAAATTATTGCACTATAACTCACAGCCTGTCACATATTATTACTTAATTATGGAAGAAGAGGAAAATTTCAGCTAATTTCAGCCTAGAAAATTCTAACATTTTATCCTCCAAAAAGGCACGAATGACTATTTGATACAATACATTCAGTTCATTCTTTTTCCCATTAAGACCACTCTAAGAATTAACTTTTAAAGCAATTTCTCCTTTGTTATCAATCCCAGTAACTTTACAGTAGGTCATTGTTAGAAACTTTCTATCTTCTATTTCAGGGAATTATATCTTTATATCTGAAAAATTTTAAGACCAAATGACTTAATGAGGTTTTTCAAGAAGACTCCTAAGAATAAAAAAGTCATTGTCTATTTCTAATGAGAATTAAAGAAGAAAAATATTAATTATTGTAGCATGAGAGATTTAGGTTAGCTCTAAAGAGAACTCTGTGAAAATGAAGAGTTTTCAAAGAATGATGGCACTACCAAAGGATACTATAAAATACTCTTTGTTAGAGGGTTTTAGGTATTAGAGATATATTTGGTATGTTTAGATGACATCTAAAATAACCACCAATGTGATAAATATTGACATTCGTCCTTTCAATCAACAGATATGTATTACAGACCTTCTCTGTATGAGGCACTATGTCTGATGCCATGAAGAGCCTACGATATAGTTAGAGAGATAAACATAAATTCTTGAAAAATTAAAA
This sequence comes from Potorous gilbertii, assembly GCA_028658325.1. Lineage (NCBI taxonomy): Eukaryota > Metazoa > Chordata > Mammalia > Diprotodontia > Potoroidae > Potorous > Potorous gilbertii. Next base: position 454,867,472 of record CM053771.1, on the reverse strand, counting down.
GATAATATAAAGCTCAATACACAAGTACTCAAAAAATTCTAGTATCAAATAGTCAAATGAATGGTAAAGACATGTTACAAAAAATCAAATTCTAGAAAGATATCAGTGTGCCCCGAATAGTCAAACGAGTTTTTATGGCACATGTGATAGAAAAAGAAGAGTGGGTATTGTTTTCTAGATGGAGGTCACAGTATGAAGTCACAGAATCAGAAAAACATACAAACATCTGGGGAGGGAGCACCATGAGTAGACCAGTTTGAAATGAAGGACTTAGGACTGAAAATAGTTAGAAATAAGACCAAACAGGTTACATGGTGCAAAATTGTGGAATTTCATTCTAGAGTCTGGACTTTATCCTGTGGGAAAATGTAGATGATTCTCTACCTTAAACATAGATACTTTAAGGGGAAAGAGGTGATATGACAAAAGACCAATTCCACAAGGGAATTAAGAAGGTCTACATACAATCATCTGTTATGATGGGAAACTGAGAATTCATTACAAAAAAAACTTGGACAAATATCCAATCTATTGCAACATCTGTAGGGTGAAATCTCTAGAAATACAAATGATCAAAACCTCTGGGGACCATAAAAGAATTTCATCACAGATAGTTTTGGGCAGATTTATTCTATACCCAGCAAAGCTACATTTCTGCAATATCTAGTAGATAATGGAGTCACCAGAAGTCTTCCAAATTGGGGAAACAGATTCTTCACTTTGAAAGGCACTGATTCTTCCTTCTATACTTCATAGCCTATCAGGGCAATTTATATCAAGGCTAAGTTATACTAATGTATATAACTTGAGATGTTAGGAACAGGGAATGGATTTTACTTTCATTGACATAAGGAATTCTAACAAAAGAAAACTCTTTCTCCCAGTACAACTGGGCTCTTCTTCTGCAGTTTATTGTCTTAGAGAGTTGCCTAGAGGACCGAGAGGCTAAACAATTTGTTCAGGGTCAGAGGAGATGCCGGAGACAAGACTTAAATTCATGGTCTTCCTCATTCTAAAGCCAATCTCTCTTCACTAGTCTATGCTGCTTCTCATACCTATAATAAAGTTATGTAAACTGACACTGTCTTGTATCTGTCTCATCTTTAGCAACACATGCAAAGAATCTACACAATTAAATTTAGACTGAATGAGAATATAGTTGGGGAGAGAAGGATGAATTCTTGAAAGATTAAAAGATAATATGAATTATGTACCAGGACCCAAAATGTCCTATTATCAAGTAAGTTATCAAAAGAATGGTGAAAACATGATACCAGATCTAGGACAGATGTTTATGGTACAGTGGATAAAACAGTGGATCTGGAATAAGAGGCTCTGGATTCAAATTCTGTCTTTGATGCTTATTATTTGTATGATTTTGAGCAATTCATTAACCTCCTTAAATCTCCAGTTTCTTCATCTGTAAAATGAAGTTATATCAAATGGTTTCTGATGTCCCTCCCATTCCAGAGCCATGATCTTATGACCCCTGCTCTCCTGAGGCAGCATGAACTACTGTGAAATGTGTGTGTTCATTCTTTGTTGCCAAAGAAGACCATGCCATCAGAGAAATGACAATATGACTTGCACTTGACTTTGTTTTGAGTGAGGGAGGGCTGTCCAGGTCACCAGTCTCACTTCTCCTCCAGAGCCCTCTGAATCCAGTGACCAGATATTCATCAGGATGACTGGAGACCAGGATGAGGCAGTTGGGGTTAAGTGACTTGCCCAAGGTCACACAGATAATGAGTGTCAAGTGTTTGAGATGAGATAACTCAAATACAAAGGCTAATATTTACCAAAGGGACAGTCACAAACTATTATGTTCCTCAGGAGGACAGAGAGAGTTAGAAGTAATGCAACTGCAAGGGCCTCAAAGAAGCCATATTCTTTCCCCAATCGTATCACTTTTTTCTTTAAAATGATCTTACCTTCTGTAGCTCCGCTATCAAGGACCACATTTCCAAGATCAAGAAGACTCCTCCATTTCAAAAGACCCTTAAGATTAACAAATACTGACTAGTGAAAGGAGATAGGTACTACCTACCTACCCATTGAGTATCACAGATGATACCTAAATCATTAAAAAATCAAATCCTGAATGAATAATATCAATTACGTAACCAGACTGGTATAGTGAAGAGCACTGGAAGCATCAGACTTCCATTGTTCAGTTGTCAGTAATGTCCAACACTTCATGATCCCATTTGGAATTTTCTTGGCAAAAATACTTGTGGTTAGCTATTTCCTTCTCTAGCTCATTTTACAGATGAGGAAACTGAGGCAAATAGAGTTCATTGACTTGCCCAGGGTAAGCCTGTATGTGTATAAGACCAGATTTGAACTCACTTACTTCAGACTTAGCACTCTATCCACTGCACCAACCAGCTGCCCCAAATCTGACTACTTGGATTCCTATTCCTTGACTCCTTGCTAGTTGTATGATTGGAAGATCTATCTATTCTTGCTACCTCTATTCAGTCAATGTCTATTAATTTTCCCTTGAGTTTTTTTTTCCAAATCTTTTCGGAATCTTCCAATGTTATTTTCTCCCCTTCTTATATATGGTCATGTGATTATACATTACCATACTAGTATCATTTAATTTCTTGCAACCTTCCTTTATCAGCTAAGTACAGTCAGAGAATGTTCAGGCATTGACTAGAGGCTCTGTTCTAGGATTTGACTGTCAGCAATCCTTCCAAACATACAGATGTAAGCATAGTGGATGATAAAGAGGCTATTGATGAAAGTGTATGCAATGCACAGCCAAGTTTCACAGCCATAATGAAATGTAGGCCTGACCACCACACTCTCTAGTTTTGTTTTCAAGTTAAGTGAGTTACTGAACCATTCTGAGCCTTAGATTTCTTCTTCATAGAATGAAGGGGTTAAACTAGGTGTTCTTTACATGTCCTTCTAGCTCTATCATTCATTGTTCATTCCAACAAAATATTTATTAAATATCTACAATGAACAAAGTCCTGGTTTAGGTACTGAGAGTACAAAGACCAAAAAAATGAAACAATCCCTGTATTCAGTGTATTCATTTTATTACAAGGAATATGACATATATACCCCCCAAAAAAGTCATATGATGTAGAGTATGATGGATCAAATGACGAAGACAAAGAAAGAGAGAGAACACTTTCAATGGAAGAGATCAGGAAAAGATTTATAAAGAATATGCCATGTGATCTGGAAGGAAGAAAATTATTTCAATGGATGATAAAATGAGAATGCATTCCAAATTGGGAAAGCTCTCAAGCAGGAAGAATTCACCTTTCAAATGCATAGAGGTGGGAAATAGAATCTGGAAAACTACTAGTAGTCTAATATGGCTAAACTATGAAGTGTACAAGAAAGAATAATGAAATAAAGTATTCAGTAACAGTGTATATTATCATCTATAAGAAACAACTGTGATAGAGTAGGAAGAATGCTAAACAAAATAAGGAAAAGAAATGGAGATTTTGTTTCTTCTTTTTCAATTTACTACTTGGATAGACTCTCTGGGTCTCACTTTCTTCATCTGTAAAATGAGGGTATTGACCCAGATGACATTAAAATTATTTACAATCGAAAGCTATGGAAAATTCTTCCTGATACTGTTAAGCCGTGATCTAATCATTTACCTTTTCTGAACCTTAGTTTCCTCGTCTGTAAAATGGGACAATTGCACTAGTGTCCCCAAGTCACAGATCTCTTCTGAGAATCAAATGAGATAAAATATGTAAGTTTTGTTGGAGTTCTTAAATCCCTGTGTAAGGGTTCATTATCAATATTATAATATCATCTTTCTTAATTTAGTTGAATATTTTGTCAATTAACACATTATTTGTCAACTTATTAGCAAAAGATGTAGCAGAATTTGATGACAGTGTTAAAGTTTTCTGAGATCAAGGTCTCTAACTCCAAACAAGGATTCCATGGTACAGGATGGTATATGATCTTAGCCATGGTGAGCACTGTGGTCCTCTACAAAATAGTTCCTAATATCTAGGTCCAGGGTCAAGAACCCAATCATCAATATTTCACACTTTTTCTCTATCAATTTCCAAATGCCAATTAATTCTGCGAATTGGTTTGTGCAGCTGAATTATTTGAAGGTTTTCCTTCAAAGTTACACGTGGAATACAAAGGACATTCTGTTGCTCATTTAAGGCAATCTGACTTTATGTGGTTCTTATGTTAGATGGAATATTCCATATAGAATGGACTTCACATATTTTGTGTGAAAATTAATATTCAAGGTGAATTGACCATTTCCAGGGTCTTTCAAATATTCTTCTTGCTTCCAGTAAATGAGGCATTTATTGGATCAAGGTTATCCATAAACCAATTTTGAACTTTTATTGACACAGGACTAGGAAAAGCAGAGCAGAGCAAATATAACCATTACTTTTCTAAAAGTTCTACTGTTTACTATGTAAGTGAATGCAAATTATCCTCTCCAGTCCTCTTAAACTGAATGTTTCTCTAAAGAATAAATAATTCATTTCATGTGAACAATAAAAATAAAATTTTTTCTTCACCTAATTAGCTTAATTTGCTAATGAGATTCCTAATTTGCTCAGGTTTGGATGACATTTAATACCTCTTAGTTCTGAAGACAGTGTGGGCTAATTTAGGAGCTGGGATAAGGTGCTAAATACTATTTCAACAAATACTTTAAAATGCTAACATCTCTGAAAAGATTGAGATGGATCAATAACTGTTCATCTCTGCAGTGTACACTTAAAGACATCATTAAAATTGTATTGCCCCATGTTCATATGCAATGATACTTAAATGTTCAAATGGATCTGGAATCTGTTCTATTCAGAAGTTCCTTCCAATGATGCAGATTGCAACCTATTCCTGTCTACCCATCCTATCCAACCCTTTTCTATCTTCTTGATAAATTCATCTGCTATCCATCCAGTATACCAGAGGCCTTCTTCATTTTTTCTCTGACATCATGAGAGTGGAGTGGAACACTTGGCTTGCATACTTTTATGTACAGGTACATCATAGTGTGACTTCAAAAGCCCCATTTGGGTTGAGGAAGGCACAATAATGTGTCCTCCTAAAATCTAAAATCCTCAGGTACCTCCTTGATCTTTACAAATGATTAGGCTCATGCCCAGAACCACCCAAGAAAATTCTCATTGAAACCTACAAATGTTGTTCTCATCTCTCCCCATGCCACTTCATGGTGTGCAGAACAAGTGTCAAACCAGGTAACATGGAGAGGTGGGGCACGTTCCTCTGATAATCCTAAATAAGGCCAGAACATGATTAAAATGTGATTTCAAAATATTTAACAAAATAAATAAAAGTATAATACAAACAAACATTATGTTTTAAAACTAAATCAATATATGATCCTCAATGATTCTTAGGTATGGATTAGTGACTTGATTTTTATTTGTTTGATATTACCAATATACAGAAAAGTCCTTCATACATTCTCATTTCAGGACATGGAAAGGACACTAGTCAACAGTATATCAAAAGAAAAACAAAGTAAAAAAGGTTCTTGAATCATTTTTAATGCACAGAAGAAATCAGAAGGAATTTCAGAAGGAAATACAGACAGCACAGCTATCAAAGTGATGTGTTAAATTTCTTAGATACTTTTTTAAAAACAAGCTGCACATAATATAAATTTAAGATTTCACAAAAAATATTTTTCCATCCTGCTTTGTATATGAAAATGGTTATTTTGTGACTAATACAAAAATAAGTTTTACATGATTGCACATATATAACCTATATCAGATTGCTTATGCAATCAAGGAGGTAGACAGAAAGGGAGGGAGGGACAGAATTTGGAACTCAAAACTTAAATAAAAGAATGTTAAAATTGTTTTTACATGTAATTGGAGAAAATAAAATATTATTGAAAATGGAAAATAAAATGTTCATGAGGGGAGTGTGTTCAGAAGTTTGTTTTATTAAAGAAAATTTTAAAAAAGAAATGTTATCCCTGGAGTATCCTTGGAAACCAGGGAACACTATTGCTGAATTATCCAAAACCATTTTATTAACAAATTCTGCCCTATCCCATTGTCTCCTTAAACACTAAAAAGAGCAACCCCAGGACTTTATTGACCAAATGATTAGAGAAAAATGGCATTGTCTATGAACAGTGCAGTGTCCTTTGCTGGGGAAATGCTTCTCCACAGAATATTTCCCTTCCTGCTGAGAAGAGATTCAAATGGTACTAACACTGGTAAAGCCTGGAATTTTTTTTCATTATGCTTTCATTATCTAAATAAAAAATATGGCATCTTTATTTTTTCCCATGAGAGAAAAGGAAAAAATGAAGACATCAGTGATCTTTCCCCAGCTTTTTCTACCATTTAATTTGCTACTTTTCGTCTCTTTTTTCTTTTTCTTTCTTAAGTTATAAGAAGTCTAAGTGTTCTTCCATACTAGTATAATGATACTCATAGAGAGAGTTCTATCAAAGTTTTCTTTACTTTTCCTTATAAAAGTTTGCATCTTTGCTCTCTTGTGGAGTAATAACCTCCTACATCTGGCCCTAGATTAACTTTAGAAATTTTCTTGAAATTTGCTCAGTAAAATTATGCACACAAATTGACTTTTGTAGAACTCTCCATAGAGAGAGAGTGAGAGACAGATAGGCAGAGAGACAGAGAGACAGAGATAAATAGAGGTAGGGACAGAGATGAAGAGAGAGAGACAAAAGACAAAGACTGAGAGAGACAAAGGGCAGACATAAACAGAGAGAGAGAGACAAAGAGAGAGATAGGCAGAGAGAGAGAGAGTTGAAAGGACATTTTTCTGTAATACTGTAATACAGTAAATTCTATAGCTTAGACAATATTGACCTAGTTTACTACATGCTTTATAAATTGCTTCTCTTCCAGACTTTGTTAAACACATTCTAAAATTTCCATTAGATTCTAGTTGTTGTAAATGTATCCTGTTAAATCCAACTTTTGCTGAAATATTCACCTCAGACCAAGTTCACAATAAGTGGAGACAAGTTTCTGTAAAAATTAAGGAGCAAACTATATGGGCATGTGTTTAATAATCTGTCTATTGTTCTGGAAACAACTACGTTTCTATCTTTATTGCTCTAAGCTAAAACAAAACATTAAATACTTAATTCACTTTTTTTGCCAAAATCCATCTACATTTTTTGCTAGCCAGCACACAGGAATTGTTCATACAAACAGGACATGGATTAATTAGTCTTTGTGTCTGTTCGTTTGGCCAGCAAATATTTATGTTTTAACATTCCCTCTTGTCTCCCCAACCCAGCTCCCAACACCAAAGTATAGTGCAATCTAAGTATTTCACCCATTAAAAATATCTACTAACACTTTCATAAAACAATTGTTTCATTGTTTAAACTGTCCACATTAAAAGTTAACTTGGGGAGATGACAACTCTCCTCAAAGTCATCAGAGTGAGACAACCTTCTGATATTCTTGGGCTGACACAGCAGAGATGGTGCTATTTCATTTGCCTCTAAATGACTCCTTAAATGAGGTGGCATGCATCGGAAATTGACCAACTAGTAAATTCACTGTCAGGACACGGATAGGGATGATATACTAAGTCACTGCACTAGAAAGAGGATGGGAGTAAAAGATTACAAATTAGGAATATATTAGAAATGAAGAGAACCGGTGTTGGAAGCGTCAGCACCAAAGGAATAAATGACTGTGGTAATAGGAAAAAATAAAAAATGATCTTTTCTCCTCCTCCCTCCCTTTTCTTCATATCCTTTTGATTACTTTCTATGCATATTCTGTCAATACTCTCTGAATGGAAGGTCTCCCAAATCCAATACCCTGAATCTAAGCCCCAATCACCTCACCCTAGTAATAGCTTTGCTCTGGAGTAAGTACAATGATGGAACATCTCCAAAAGATTCTCAAAAACTGAAATCGGATAAATAACTTAGAAGACTACAGAGCCTACCTCCCATACTTAATGTCCTTAATTTTATCAGAATATAATGTTTTATTGGTGAAATCTTTCTGTTTCCTTTTCCTGAGGTACTAGAATATGTTGTTTTTATATTTAATTTCTGAAAGTGAAATCACTACCCTCCACCATACTAAATTATGACAATGAAGAAAATCTTAGGACATTCCAACTCCATGACTTGGTTATACAAAATAGGTGACTTGCAAAAATTAAATCATACATGGAAGTACAAATACTCTTAGTTACCTGCTTAACAACAAATACATGAAACTGATAAAACAAATAAGGAGGACGATAATCTTTAAGGTCTCTTACAGTACTAAATCTATGATCTTCTAATCTTAAGCAGGAAAAGAATTCCTAAATGGCTGCTGGATATGAAGTATTAAGTTATTATGTTTTTTTTTAATATCCTAAGGTTGTTAGTCCATTAGATCCTCCACCAGGGAGGATTAATGGGAAAACACTGAAAAGAATTACAGATTTACAAACATAGTTTATCATTTTCATAATGTCTTTCTCCTAACTGAATCCTTCAGAGGTGAACCAACATAGATTTAAGTCTTGAATCAATCTGCATCTGTGGCAAAGGTACCCACACTAATGAACTAATGCACCAACCAAAATATCAAACTCTTACCTAAGCATAGACCAACATAATAGTTCAATGTACTGTTTCCTCTCATTAACCTGATAGTGATCTTGCCATCCCATCATTCCTGCTATATTCCATTTCCTCAGAACTAATGATATAGAGGCAATTGGAGAAGCAGGAAGCCAATTGATATTCCAGGACAAAGAGCGGTATCCCAGGGGGAAAATGGATAGGAAAAGACTGAATTTCTTCTAGAGTAACATCTTATTTGCCATACCAGAAGAGAGGGCAGAGGAGATTCTGTGGGCAGCATCTTCAAAGAGGAGGATTTCACCCTGAAGTCACTTCAACATTTAATCAACTGCAAAAACATTTTCCTGCAGCAGCACCATGAACCTCAATACTTAATTAAGTTGTCCCATTGTTTGACTGAGGACAAGGCTACATCTATCTCTTTAACGTCATGTTTTAGCTAGTGTAGATTGCTTTGACCATCATTAGAATAGATTACTAAATTGAAGTGGTAGCTACTTCAGGTTGAGTTAAAATCAATAGTATCAGCAGGGGTTTTAGGTGCTAAATTTTAAGTCCTTTTTTTTCACTTTGCTGCAATCCTACATCTGAGTGTCGACGGCCTTTTCTCCCATGTTCACCTATGATTTATGGCTATTCCAGTAGGCGGGACAGATGCTTCAAGGCCTGTCTCAGTGTTTAAGCTTCTAATAATCAGTGGAGTTGTGCTTTATTTGCTCTTGTTGTACTGACATTGCCTTGTGCTATTCAAGTCACACTCAAGGAAAAAGAATAATTTTTAAATGTGCAGATTTTTTGTTTTATAATGAAAATATTTGGTCTTCAGAAGACCAAATTCGTTTTCTGTGACATACCCTCAAATGCATTGCAGTATAAATTTAATTTTAAGCCCTCATGTTGGATTTTTCACCTGGTCTTTTTTGTTATAGGAATTGAAATGAGATTAAAAGACATTTGAAGTGTTAAAATGCCCCAGGGCTGCTCAAAACATTAAGATACTTCTGACTGCAAAGTCTTCATTCATGAAACTATAAATTACAGGCAAGATCACACTGCTTCTATTTTCCTATTTCATTTGCATAATGAAAATTGTTATAAATAACATTATCAAAATGTTTTATATCATAGCATAAATGATTACTAATTACTTAAACATAAAGAAACTTTGTCACTCAGTGCATAAAAATGTTTTTAATTACATTGTGTATATCAGAGATTAGTTATTTAGATGGACATGGACATAATATCATTAAATAAATAGCCTATTCAACGTGATCTCTTTAAAAATAAGAATGAGCTATGAAGTCCAGATTTTTGTCAATTTTTTGGTAAATTAAGGGCCCAATTAGAACTAAATTGTTGATATCTTTGCTGTCCAAGACCCTGTTTGAGGAATCAGTGCCCAAACACTGGAAATTTCTGTGACTAACAATGCCATTACAAAAATTTGTTATATAAAATAATCATGATGAAAACTCTATTTATCCAGTAGAGTGTAACTAGAAATACTGTATATTACAACTTGTTACTCAATTACAAGAAGAAAAAGTTAACCAAAAAAAACTGTATTGACATTTCATTCCATTTCCAAGTAACTGTCTGTTCAGGTTCAGAATTTTTTAAAAAATATATTGAGAAAAAGCTTCTGCCTCAATATTTTTAAAATGAGGAAAAATCAAACTGTACAACATATTTTTAAACCCTGATATTTTTCACTGAATTTTAAAACACAGAAATAGAGGAAATAAATAGAGGTGTAAATAAAATCAGCTTTCCATAAAGCCATGAGTCCACTATACAATTTTATATGCCAAAAAGCTTTTATCATTCAACTCAGTAGCCAACATAGCAGTTTATCTAATAGTTTAATTTATCTTAAGTGTTAACTGGCTACAGTGGTATATTGGAAACTCCTAAAAGTGACTGATTCATTTCTGAACTTCCTATAAAATATAAGATTGATGAGAGAAAATTGAGAAGGGAAGTTTAGAACTACAAATTGAAACATATATATAGTTTCTCAGAAATATTTAGCCAAGTATTAAAGGGTCTTCACCTGAACTAATTTTTTTCTAAGACAGAGATAGGAACTGGACATGTGTTCTCACTGGGAGAAGGAATTCCTAATCAAAGAAACTGTCAGTGCAAGTATATACCTTCTTAGAGAAGTTAAGTGACTTAGCCAGGGTGACCCAGCTAATATATGTCAGAAGTGAAATCTGAAAGCTTATTTTCCTGACTCTTAGGTCAGTTTGCTCTCCATTATGCCACATGGACTCTTGGTGCTGACTAAGAACACAACTTAAAAAAAAAATAAAATCAAAGAGAATATAAAATTAATGACTTTTTCAAAGAGATGTTCCAAAACCTCTATTTCCCTTATTTTCAAACTTCTTTTTGTAGAGAAAAAAATAACCTTTACTGTGTCGGAGGAATAAAAGGAAGAAGATGATTCATCTCTGTGAATCTGCTTGTTGAATTTGATGGATCATTCTTAAAAGCGACGTTGCTAATCTTCAGGTTTTCTTTTTTAGGTTATTCACAGATGAGTGGGTTTTCCAGCTAATATAGGTCCTGATGCTCTTCTGTCTTCACACATGGTATTCATCATATCTTGACAAGAAAAGACCTTCAGTCTACAAATAACCTTCACTGAAGTAAGACATGTAAGTGGGTTTCTTTATGAAAGATAGATTTTATGGCTGAATAAAAAACAACTGTAGTGGGGGGTTTTTAAGTGTCATTGTGCACCCTTATTTAAAGATTTTCCTCAAAGGAACTTTAATGTGTATTGTCAAAAGTACTAATAGACACCCCAAAAAAGTACAAAATTACTTTATCATTAACCACAAATTCAACAGGAAGGGTTGATCAGCTCAGTATTTTATCATTCTGAAGCATTCAGCCTTTAAAATATTTAAGCATCCACATTAGTTCTTGTCAAACTAGCACAAAGCAGTGCATAATATGACCTGTGTGTAAGAGCAGAACAAGATAAGAGGTTACAGTAGGGGTGAAATTTCCACAATGTGAGTGTTTTGTGCTATAGTTAATAATTTGGCTACCTGTTTCCAGACAATTAATAAATGGGGCTTAAGTCTTCTAGGATTTTTTTTAATCTTTGTTATTCTAGAGAGACAGAGAACTAAGGATGGAATCCAGTTTGGCTTTATGTAAACTCTTAAGAACTGTAGAAGAAATTTATTTCATCTTAATGATGATTTTATATGAACCATTCAAAGAAATAAAAAGCAAAGGGAATCATGCAACATGGTAAGTTTGGGTTTTGTATTATAAATGATAGTTTAAAAGAAAATATTAAGAACTTTAAAACCAGGCATCAATCAAAATGATATCTCTGTGAAACTGTCTTCAGCTTTCCTCTGTAGTGAATACTGATTGAAGGAAGGTCTGTTAGTCTGTCCCTCAAAATACTCTAAAATTTCAAATATCTTGCTTTCAAAGATGATCCATAACACATCAAAGGAAGATTAACTGAGAAATGACTTAATACAGAGTGTTTTAAACATTATGATTTTATCTTTATGGAACAGAGGGGAACAGAGGGGATAGAGAGAAAATAGCATAGAGAAAATTCATCAAAATGTATATTTTTCTCTATTTATTAAAATCCAAGACCTGTACAAACTAACCTATGTTTTAATTTCATTAATTTTATTGGTAGTATTGTGGTAATCAAATCATTTCAACTTTTGATAGAATAGTTTATCAATAAGTACTAGGGAATAGAAAAATTAGTGGTTTTAGAAAGAAAGGGAAATTCCATAATTTCTCATTCTTCTTGAAAAAGGTTTGGATTAATTAAAATCCTGTAATATAAAAACATTTCTAAAAGTTAATCATTTTATGTTGTATATATTTTGCCTTTGTCTCCAGTGCTATATATATATATATATATATATATATATATATATATATATATATATATATATATATATATGTTATTATAGAGAATAAAGAAAAAGGAAAGCATAGAGAATTATCCAGTAAGAATATTTGAGCAATACAATTGTGCAATATGAAGAATCATAGATTTGGAATCAAGAGATTACAGATCCAATTCCCAGCTCTACTTATTTGCCTCTCTGGGTCTCAATTTCCTCAACTATAAAATGCATTACTTATCTCACAGAACTGTTAGAAGGAAAGTACCTTCAATTCTCAAAGGGCCATATAAAGATATTACTATTGCTATTATCATTATAAATAGGGGAAAAACTTTAAACAAGGTAGCAATTATTTGAGTGAGTGATGCAGCCAAGATGGTAGTTTGGAGTCACCAAGCTGAACTCTCCCAATATTTCCTCCACCAATATCAAAAATGAAAAGGGTGAACTCACCTCCAATGAGGAGGAAATTAAAACAATACTTAGAAATTACTTTGCCCCACTGAATGCCCATAAATTTGACAATCTAAGTGAAATGGATGAATATTTTAAAAAGTATAAATTACCCAGATTAAATACTTAACCCCTTCTCAGAAAAAGAAATTGAAAAAGACATCAATGAACTCCCTAGGAAAAAGTCTCCAGGGCCAGATGAATTTACAAGTTAATTCTATCAAACATTTAAAGAATAGTTAATTCCAATACTATATAGACAATTTGGGAAAATTGGTGGAGTCCTATCAAATTATTTTTATGATATAAATATGGTTCTGATACCTAAAAAAGGAAGAGCTAAAACAGAGAAAGAAAATTATAGACCAATTTCTCTAATTAATATAGATTCAAAAATTTTAAATAAGATATTAGCAAAAAGAATACATCAACTTATCATGAGAATAATACATTATGATCAGGTAAGATTTATACCAAAAATGCAGGGCTGTCTCAAAATTAGAAAAACTCTCAGCATTACTGATAATATCAACAACAAAAGTAACAGAAACCATATGACTAATGGATGCAGAAAAATCTTTTGACAAAATATAACACCCATTCCTATTGAAAACACTAGAGAGCATAGGAGTAAATGAAGTCTTCCTTAAAATAATAAACAGTGTCAACCTAAAACCATCAGTAAGCATTATATGTAATGAGGATAAGCTAAATGCATTTCAAAAAGATCAGGGGTGAAAAAAAGAATATCCATTATCATCACTGTTATTCAATATTTTACTAGAAATGTTAACTTTAGCAATAAGAGAAGAAAAAAGAAATTGAAGGAATTAGAATAGGCAAAGAAGAAACTAAGTTATCACTCTTTGCAGATGAGAGAATCCCTGAGAATCAAGCAAAAACCTACTAAAAATAATAAGCAACTTTGGCAAACTTGCAGGTTACAAAATAAACCCACATAAATCATCTGCATTTCTATACATTAATAACAAAGTCAAACATCAAGAGATAGAAAAAGAAATCCCATTTAAAGTTATGATAGACAGTATAAAACAGAGACTAGATGACCAAATTGCAAAACACTTTTCGCACAAATAAAGTCATATTTAAGTAAATGGAAAAACATCGGTTGCTCATGAGTAGACCAAGCTAATATAATAAAAAATGACAATTCTACCTAAATTAATTTGCTTATTCAGTGCCATACCAATCAAACTACCAGAAAATTATTTTCTAGATCTAGAAAAAAATAATAACAAAATTCATCTAGAAGGAAAAAAGGTCCAGAATATCAAAGGAATTAATGAAAAGAAATTCTAGGGAAGGTGACCTAGCCCTATCAGATCTCAAATTGTTTTACAAAGCAGCAATCATCAAAACCACTTGGTACTGGCTAAGAAAAACAAGGGTAGACTAGTGGAATAGGTTAGATACTCAAGACACAGCAGTCAATGAATATAGCAGTCTATTGTTTGAGAAACCCAAGGACCCCAGCTTCTGGGATATGAACTCACTATTTGACAAAAACTGCTGGGAAAACTGGATAACAATGTGGCAGAAACTGGGCATAGACCAATGCCTGACACTATACACAAGAATAAAGTCCAAATGGATACATGACCTAAGTATAAAGGCTGAAATTAAAACAAATTAGGGGAGCAAGGAAGAGTGTATTTGCCAGATTTATGAAGAATGGAAAAATTTATGAACAAATAAAAGATAGAGAACATTATGAAATACAAAATGGATAATTTTGATTATGTTACATTGAAAAGTATTTGCACAAACAAACCCAATACAATCAAGAATAGAAAGGAAGCAGAAAACTGGGAAAGAATTTTTGCAGCTAATTTCCGTGATAAAGGCCTCATTTCTAAAATATATAGAGAACTGAATCAATTGTACAAGAATACAAGTCATTCCCCCTATTGATAAATGGTCAAAGGATATGAACAAGAAATTTTCAGAGGAAGAAATTAAAGCTAACTATAGTTGTATGAAAAAATACTCTAAATCACTAGTGATTGGAGAGATGAAAATCAAAAGAACTCTGAGGTACTATATCACACCTGTCAGATTGGCTAACATGACAAAAGAGGAAGATGATAAATGTTGAAGAAAATGTAGGAAAATTGGAACTAATTCATTGTTGGTGGAGCTGTTAGCTGATCCTACCATTCTGGAGAGCAATTTGGAACTATGCCCAAAGGGCTACACAAATGTGCATGCCCTTGACCCAGAAATATCACTTCTAGGACTGTATCCTAAAGAGATCATAAAAATGGAGAAAAGTCCCACATGTCCAAAAATATTTATAGCAACTCTCTTTGGGGTGGCCAAGAATTGGAAATCAAGGGGATGCCCATCAATTGAGGAATGACTGAACAAGTTGTGGTATATGAATAAAATGCAATATTATTATGCTATAAGAAATGATGAACATGACAGTCCTGGGAGGACTTATATGAACTGATGCTGAGTGAAATGAGCAGAAACAGGAGAACATTGTACATAGCAACAGCTACAGTGTGTGAGAAGTATTTCTGATAGACTTAGCCCTTCACAGCAATGCAAGGACCTAAAACATTCCCAAATGACTTGAGGCAAAATGCCATCCATATCCAGAAAAAGAACTATGGAATTGGAATGCAGAATGAACCAGACTATTTTCTCTTATGTTACGTTTAGTTTTGGTTTGGTTTCTCTCATGGTTTCTTCTATAATTTTTCTATCAAATTATTTTCTTAATTTTTCTAGGCAACATGACAAATGTGAAAATGTGTTCAATAAGAAGGTATGTATAAAACCCATATAAGTTTTCATGCCATCTCAGTGAGGGAAGGGAGAGGGAGGGGGAGAAAATTAAGACTTATTGAAAAGTGATTGTTGAAAACTGAAAACAAAAAATTAATTAAAAAGAAATTCCCTCCAAACAAATTTAGAATAATGCCTCAAACTAAACTTTGTAGTGGCAGGGTCAAAAAAAGTAGGGGGTAGAGATTTTTCCAGCCTAAGAACACATTTGCAAGAGAAATTTATAACACAGGGTGAAGACCTAGCTCAAACCTAATGTAGCAGCAACAGCTTCAGTTTTCTTCCCAGGGTTGGTGAGGGGGTTAGACAACTACTCAGAAAGAGATTAAAAGCATGCTTTGCTAGCACTGGATAAAGCTGGTGCTGATTAGCAGCTCTATCACCCATACTGAGTTCTGGGTCACAGTTTCCAGGGCAGAAAAGAATACTAGAATTTGTTACAAGGGAGCAGATGTCCTAGTCACAGTACCAAAGCCAAGAGGAGCACTAGTCCATACAGCTGCAAAGGACTAGAGTCTCATACACCAAGAGAACACTGTTCTTAATTCTCCCAAGATCATACCACCTTGAAATCACCAAAAACTTGCAGACCCTCAGATCAGCTTTAATATAGAGTTCAAAGTCAGGAATAGGTTCAAAAAAAGTAAACAAAATTAAAAGTTGACATTAAAAAGATACTACAGGAGCAGGGAAGACCAAGACTTAAACTCCGATGGCAGCAATGTGAAAACAGCTACCAAAAAGGACTCAAAGAAAAATGCTTATTGATCCCAAGCCCAACAAGAATTCCTGGAAGACAGAGGAAAGATTGTGAAAAGAAATGAGAGCTATATAATAAAATTATGAAAAGAGAATTAACAGAATGTTAAAAGAGGCAGAAAAACTGGAGAAAATACTTTAAAAAAACAGAACTGACAATGGTAAAAGAGGAATAAAAATTCACTGAAGAAAAGAACTCCTTAAAAAGCAGAATAGGTCAAACATAAAAAGAGATACAAAATCTCACTAAAGAAAATAAGTTGAGAGGTGGAACCAAGATGGCAAAGTAGAAGGACTGACCACTCTGGCTCTCTCCCCATAACCTGTAAAATACCTATAAAAATGACTCTAAACAAACTCTATAACAGCAAAAGCCACAAAATGACAGAATAAAACAGATTTCCAGGACAAAACAGTCTGGAAGGCCATCAGGAAAGTTCTATCACACCAGGCTCAGAGTGCAGCCCAGTGTGAAGACAGGACTGGAGCAACCTTCAGGGCACAGAATCACGGGTAGCAGCTGTGGTTCTCAGATTTCTCAACCCACAAATGCCAAAGACAACTTAAAAGGTCAGTAAGAAAGTTCTATCACCTGGGTGAGAAGAGAGCATGATCCAGTCCCAGCCCCAGCTCTAGCCCCAGGGAGATGGAAGTAGTAGCAGCATCCACTTTTGGAACCCTCAGTCTAAAGACCCTGGGGGAATCAAGCAGTTGATCTGGGTCACACTCCTGAGTGATAGTCCTAGGGTGAGGTGGAGTGTTGGCATGGTGGGGCTGGTGGTGGCTATGACTCACAGAACATAAAAGTTCCAGGACATAAAAGAATGTTTGTGGTTGCTCACAGACCAGAGCACAGGCCAGGAGAGGCATAAACTCCTCTCCCTTGATAGTGCCACCTTGAAGGAACTGAAGACATACAGTTCCCTAGAGATATCTCAGAGAACAGCTGAACAAAACCTCTGAAGCCTAGGGTAGTATTACCCTTCACTTGAGGACTCAAAGGACTAAATAGTCAAGTAACTGGCTGGGAAAATGCCCCAAAAGGGGAAAAAGTAAGACTAGAGAAGGTTGCTTTCTTGGTGAAAAGGCATTTTCTTCCATCTTTTTGCATGAGGAAGAACAAAGCATATCATCAGAGGAAGCTGTTAAAGTCAAGGTTTCTACATCCAAAACCTCAAAAAGAGTGTTCAATGGTCTCAGGTCATGGAAGAATACAAAAAAGATTTTGAAAATCAGATAAGAGAGGTAGAGGAAAAATTGGAAAGAGAAATGAGAGCAATGCAAGAAAATCATGAAAAGCAAGTCAACAGCTTGCTGAAACTCAGAAAAATGCTGAAGAAAATAACACCTTAAAAGATAGACTAACCGAAATGGTAAAAGAGGGCCAAAAAGTCAATGAGGAGAGGAATGGTTTAGAAAGCAGAATTGGTCAAATAGAAAAGAAGGTTCCAAAGCTCACTGAAGAAAATAGTTCTTTAAAAATTAAAATGGATCAGATAGACTAATGACTTTATGAGAAATCAAAAAAATATAAAACAAAACCAAAAGAATGAAAAAATAGAAGAAAATGTGAAATATCTCATTGGAAAAACAACTGACCTGGAAAATAGATCTAGAAGAAATAATTTAAAAATTGTTGGTCTACCTGAAAACCATGAGCAAAAAATGAGCATAGACATCATCTTCCAAGAAATTATAAAGGAAAACTGTCTTGATATTCTAGAACCACAGGGTAAAATAGAAATGGAAAGAATTCACTGATTGCCTCTTGAAAAAGATCCCAAAAGGAAAACTCCTTGGAATATTGTAGTCAAATTCCAGAGTTCCCAGGTCAAGAAGAAAATATTACAAGCAGCCAGAAAGAAACAGTTCAAGTACTGTGAAAATACAATCAGGATTACACAGGATTCAGCAGTTTCTACACTAAGGGATCAAAGGACTTGGAATATGATATTACAGAAGTCAAAGGAGATAGGATTAAAACCAAGAATCACCTCCCCAGCAAAACTGGAATGTACTAGGAGCAAGAGAAATGGAGAGGTAGAATGTTGCAAATCATCTCACATAAAAGAGAGAAGGAAAAGGGGAAGAGGGAGGAGATGAAAGGAAATAAATGAGCCTTACACTCATAGGATTTTGCTTAAGGAGGAATAACATACACTCAATTGGATATGGACATCTATTTTACCCTACACGAAGGCAAGGGGGAAGGGGATAGGAGAGGGAAGATAATAGAAAGAAAAGCAAATTGGGGAAAGAGATAATCAGAAGCAAACACTATTGTGGGAGAACAGGTGAAGGGAGAGAATGGAATAAATTAAGGGCAGGATAGGACAGAGGGAAATATGGGTAGTCTTTTTACAACATAACTATTATGGAAGTGCTTTGCATTATTACACATGTATGACCTATATTGAATTGCTTGTTTTCTCAATATGGGTGGGTGGAGAGGGAGGGAGAGAATATGGAACTCAAAGCTTTAAGAATGAATGTTAAAAACTGTTTTATCATGCAACTGGAAATTAAACTATACAGGCAATGGAGTATAGAAATCTATTTTGCCCTACAAGAAAATAGTGGGGAAGGGGAATGGAAGAAGGATGGATAATAGAAGGGAGGACAGACAGGAGGAAGGGATGGATGGGATGCATGTTGTCTTGGGGTGGGAGGTGAGGGGAGATAGGGAGAAAATTTTGATTTCAAATTATTGTGGAAGTGAATATTAAGAACTGAAAAATAAATTATATATTTATGAAGAAGAATAAAGACACAAATGCCAACAGAAAAAAGAAAATAAGTCCTTACAAATTAGAATTAGGCAAGTAGAAGTCAAATAATTTCTTGAAACATCAAGAAACAATAAAACAAATTTAGAAGAATAGAAAAATAGAAGAAAATCTTAAATATCTAATCAGAAAAACCAAATGACCTGGATAATAGATTGAGGAGAGAGAATTTAAGAATAATTGGACTATCAGAAATCTGTGATAAAAAAAGAACCTAGATTTTATATTTCAAGAAAGTATTAAGGAAAACTTCCCTCACATCCTAGAATCAGAAGATAAAACTGATATAGAAAGAATCCAAAGATCTCCTCCTCAAATGAAAACTCAAAATGAAAAGTCCCTGGAGGATTATAGCCAAATTCAAGAGCTCCTGAACCAAAGAGAAAATCCTTAAAGCATTCAGAAAGAAACAATTCAAATATTAAGGATCCACAGTCAGGATCAAGATTCAACCACTTTCATTTTAAAGAAGTGGAGGACTTGGAATGTGATATTAAAGAAGTCAAAGAACTAGTATTACCACCAAAAATGGTTTACCTAGCAAAACTGAATGTAGTACTTTGTGCGGGGGCAGAGAGAATGAGTTTTTAATGAAATAGAAGACCTTCAAGCATTTCTAAATAAAGTAGTTGAAGAAAAAAAATTGACAAATAGAAGACTCAAGAAAAGAATGAAAAAGTAAACATGAAAGGGTAATCATAAGGGACTCAATAAAGTTATATACATTTATGAGACATACTATGTCCATTTCTGTTGGGAAAGATGATATAAGTGACTCCTAAGAACCATATCACTGTTAGGACAGTTTAAAAGAATTTACATATAATAAGGTGTTGGGTGTGTGTTGATTATGTTAGAATGATTTCTCCCTCAAAAAATGAAGTGGGGAGAAAGAGGGGTGCACTGGGAAAAGAGGAAAGAGAAAAGTAGGATGGGAAAAATTTTCTTGCATAAAAGATGCACACAAGGAAGAGCTTTTATAGTGGAGATGAAAATGGTGGAGTGTGGCAGGCAATGCTTGAACTTTTCATCAGAATTGTTTCAAGGAAGTAAGAATAGAAATAGAGAGGGAGAGGGTGAGGGAGAAGAAGAGAGAAAGAGAGAGAGAGAGAGAGAGAGAGAGAGAGAGAGAGAGAGAGAGAGAGAGTTATGTATAGAAATATAACCTACCCAATAGGGAAATATTAGGGCAGAGGAATAAGAGAAAGGGAGAATAAATGATAAAGTGGAAGGCAGAGTAAGGGAGGCAGTGGTTAAAAGTATGACAGACTTTTGAGGATAAAAGAGAGAGAGGAAGAAAGAAGATAATGGAATAAAGGGAAAATACATAGTAATCAGAATTGTCAGTGTAAATAGGATAAGTTCACTCAGATAGCATAATGGATTAGAAATGAGAATTCAACAATATGTGATTTGTAAGAGACACACTTGAAACAGAAAGACACACACAGAGTTAAAACAAAGGACTGGAGCAGAATCTAATATGCTTCAGCAGAAGTAAAAAAAGGCAAGGGTAGCAATCATGATCTCAGATGAAACAAAAGCAAAAAAAGACCTAATTAAAAGAGATAATTATGGAAATTATATTTTGCTAAAAAGGTACTATAGACAATGAAATAATATTTTTAAAAAATTACAGCAAGTTTATCTTATAAATATCTCCTTTCTCAAGTCAAGTATGTTCATCCTTCATTGCCAAAGAAGACCATGCCATCAGAGAAATAATGACATGACTTGCACTTGACTTTGGTTTTGGTGTTGGTTTTTTTTTGAGTGAAAGAGGGCTGCCTTTCTCAAGTATATATTGAATAGAGAACCAAGTCAAATTTATAAAAACAAGAATTGTTCCTCAGTTGATAAATGGATAAGGGAGATGAAACAGTAAGCTTTCAGAAGAAGAAATCAAAGCTATCTGTAGTAATATAAAAATGTTCTAAATCACTATTGATTAGAGAAATGTAAATTAAAAAACTCTGAGGTACCACCTCACACCTATCAGAAATGATAAAATCTTGGGGGGGGTGGAATTAGGGGGGAAAAGGTACACTAATAAACTGTTGGTTGAGTTGTGAACTGGTTCAACCATTCTAGGAAGCAATTTGGCACAATTCCCAAAGGGCTTTAAAACTGCTCATGTTCTTTGACTCAGCAATACTACTACTAGATCTGCATCCCAAAGAGATCAAGGAAAAAGGGAAAGGATATATATGCACAAAAGTTATTTATAGCTGTTCTTTTTATGATGGCAAAGAATTGGAAATCAAAGAGATACTCATCTGTTGGGGAATGGCTGATTTTATTGGAGTACTATTGTGCTATAAAAAAAGATCAAAAAATGGTTTCAGAAAAACATGCAAGAATTATATAAAACTGTGCAGAGTAAAATGAGAAGAACTGAAAGACCATTCTGCACAGTAACAGCAAGGTTGTGTGATAATCAACTGTGAAAGATTTAGCCACTCTGATCAATGCAATGATCGAAGACCATTCCAAAGGACTCATGATGAAAAAAATCCTGTCCACTAGCAAAGAGAGCACTGGTGAATGCTGGGTATAAATTGAAGTATGATTTTTCTTATTTTCTTTTTTCTCACTTTTTAAAAAAAAATTATGACTAATGAAAATGTCTTGTGATTTCACATGTATAATTGATAACACTTCTTGCCTTTTCATTGGGTGGCAGAGGGCATAGGGGGATAAGAGAGAATGTGACTCTCAAAATTTAGAAAGAAAATAATGTTAAAAATAAATTTTAAACTATTTTTTTAAAAAAGAAGGTAACATGGTACAGTGGAATGAACACTGTATTTGAGGTCAGAAACCTTGGCTCAAATCCTGACTCTGCTATTTACTCTTTTTGTGACCTTAGACAAGCTCTTTACCATCTCTGAGGCTCAATTTCCTCCTTTATGAGATGAGGGACTTGAACTAGATGACCTCAAAAATTTCTATGACCCTTCAAATGAACAGAACTGTCCTATGGCTAGGCTTACTAGCATTCCCTGAAGTTGCACTTTCAGATGTGACATGAAATTGAAGGCTCATGTCCTTTATTGGACATGTAATCCTTTTAGTTTTATGTAAAATAATTAAATGCATTCAGATATCATCTCTAGGCTGATGATTTACTGATCTGCTTATTCAGCTCTAATCTTCCTGCTGATTTCCAATCTCAAATCTCCAGCTACCATCAGACATCTCCAACTGCATGTCCCTTAGGCATTTTAAACTCAACATGTCTAAAAGTAACCCCTAACCTGCTGCTCTTCCTAGTTTCCCCATTACTTCCCTCCATATTGCCACCATTTTAATCACTCCGACTTCTAATCTAGGTGTCATAACTTGACTCCTCACTCTCTCTCATCCCTTATATCCAGTCTTTTGCCAAGCCTGTTGTTTCTACCTTCATAACATCTCTTGAATATGCCTCCTTCTCTTCTCTGACACTGTCACTACCCTAGCACGGGGCTGGACTAGTGCGTAATCTGCTGGTTGTTTACCTTTCTTCAAGTGTCTCCACTGCAGTCAATCGTCCACTCAACTGTCAAAGTGATGAACTAAAAATTCCATCAATTCTAGTGGCTCTCAATCTCATCCCGGATTAAATAGAAAACCCTCTGATTGATATTGAAAGCCATTAACAATCCCCCCTACCCCTGACCATTCCAGTCTTCTTACATTTTATTCTGATATACTCTGTGATCAAATGATACTGGTCTCCATGCTGTCCCTCAAACAAAACACTTCTCCCCACTCTAGGCATTTCCATTGGATATCCATCATGCCTGGAATTCTCTTTTGCTTCTTCTCCACATCCTGGCTTCCCTGGTTTCCTTCAAGTCCCAAACTAAAATCTCCTATTTACCGATTCCAATCATCTTAGTTCATCATTCTTGATTATATCTTATCTCATACATATATATGTTCATATATGTATGTATACATATGTATGCAAATATACATAGGCATGTGTGCTTTATGTGTGTATGTACATATTTATGTGTATTTTGTTTGTACATAGTTGTTTCGATATCACCTCCCCCCATTAGACGGTGAGTTTTTTAAGAGCAGGGACTACATTTTGCCTTTGTTTTTATCTCAATTGCATAGGAGGGTGCCTGGCCCATAGGAGGTAATTAATAAATGTTTATTGACTGATTGGTAGTTTAAAAATTAGCTACTATATAGAATATTTTATCCACACTCCAGTTGCTGAATGAATTTTTTTAACCCTGTAAAAGGTTAATATTTTCTAGACTGACAGCCTACTGAATATTTGAGATGCCTGTTTCAGTTTCTGAAGTGAAAATCCAGTTTCATGCAATAACATCTCCCAGTAATGGATTAACAATATAATTTGTATTATTATAAATATATAGCAGTGTTTATAAGTATTCAACAAAAAGGCAAATAAAAAACCAAAAAGACACAATCATGTTTTCACGCCACAGAGAATATCTAAGAAAATAATTAACATTAAGAATAATATGCTGGCGATAATTAATAGGCAAGTCAGTAATATAGAATCAGAGCTGGAATAGGCCACAGGGACCATGCAATTTAACCCATACCTGAACAGGTGCCTCTTCTACAATATTATCAGTCAGTGGTCATTTTAGTGGTTTTATATATATATATATATATAATATATATATATATTACAGAGGGACAGAAGGTGATCTGGAATCTAGTCTCAACTTTATTGCTAACTCTTCTCTGTAAACCTACATGAGGTGTTCCTCTTATAGGCTGCCTTAGGTTCCTCCTATTTAAAATGGGGACACTTCATTACCTATTTCAAAAGCTGGTTAAGGACACAATGGCTGTTAGCTATTATTCAGAATATATGGCTAAATCAAAATTTTAATCCTAAGATCAAAGGAATTTTTCTTCAAGCCCATAAGGGAAATACATTCAATCAACTTTAAGAAACAATGAGTTTAGTCCTTGATTTTCAAATGTATGATAAACTATATGCATATATCTAGATATGGTTTCTTTAATATTATATCACTAAACTATTACTAACATGACTTATTACTAACTACTCAAATATCAAGAAGCTGGAAAATATGTAGGTGTATGTAGTTTTCCTTCACAGTTTAGAGATCACTGGGGAATTGGAAAATATGATGAAGGCAATTACTCTAAAACAGCAACAAAAATAGCTCATATTCCTATAGGGCTTTACTGTATATGAAGTGCTTTTTTGCACAACAGCCCCTCAAGGTAGGGAATATAATACTCTTTCCATTTATCAGAGAAGTAAAGAGATGTATCCGTGTTCACACAGCATATGAAAGAGACACAAAAGTCCTCCTCCAATGCCTCATCTTGGCATGGAGATGATCCTGTGTTCCCAAAATCCATGCCCATGGAACATAATCTCTTAGGCATCATAGCAATCTGCAAAGACTTTAAGTGAATGTGTGTTGTCAAACACCAACACCAAACACCAACCTAACTAAATTTATGGGATCGAAACTGAATTACTAAGATTATATGTTTATAATTTATTTGTTAAAGTCCAATATAAAGGACAAGTAAGTATTCATTCTCTACAGTCACTATTCAAATTAGCAGAACAGAAGATCTACAGATGTTCTGCACTGTTACTCCTATGGATTTGGGGCATTTCATGATGATCTACATTTGAAGGGATCAAACTCAGTCTAGCACACTTCTATCTACCCTAATCTATTTGGAATCCAAATAGGGACACCAAAACTGAATCCACTTACTCAAAATCCCCCTAGCTCTCTAATATTAGCTCAGGAAGTGAATGGGCTTTAGTCAAATATCTGTGAACTAAAATAGATCTACCAGGCCCAGTGTTGTAGAAAATATGTATTGTCTTATTTCCCAAGAAAATCCCTGCACTGTGACACAAGTGAGCCCATCACCAGCCTTATGGTATTTATGCTATGATCATAGAGTGTTCTGCTAATCTATGCCCATGAAATTTATTCTCACTATGGTATGTGGTAGGAAATTGAAGACCTTCAAGGAGGCTTCCCAATCAGTATAGAAAATATATACAATGGTGTTTACTAATGGTTTCCAGTGCTAATCTATTTTAAGTATTTATAAAAATGACCAGAACTTAACATCAAATCTCAACATTCCAAGTTAATAACTAGCAAAACTTTCTCTTTTTTTTTCAAGGAAATTAACCCATCCTTACCCACTATGAGTTGCCTCCATTAATTTTATTTTTTAATCAGACTTGCACTGAAATAACATTTTACTGGTTTTTTCAATATTTTTAAACAAATCATAAATTAAGGGATTCTCTTAAAATATTCCAAGGTAAGGCTAATAGCTTCATCTAGCAAAGTGAATTTTTCAACAAAATGAAAAAATTCATTTATTACAGGGGAGCACAAGACCACCAAATGCTATTATAGTAAAAGCTCGGCATTATTTCCATCTGGCATTGAGAACACAAGATGTTGTGTAAACTACCAGAAGAGCTCTATTTCATTGTAATTAAAATTTAGTGTTACACTTAAGCAATAAGGCAGCTCCAGGAGATGTGATTATCATGAGATAATGACCTTGGGGTGTTACAAGGCATACAAGCTACCAAATGCCTCTAATTCTCTAGAGGGTAAGATTGTTTCTAAATCCCCCTCCTCCCCCACCCCCATAGTTCTATGAGCAATGCCAGAAGAGAGGTTGGAATTAAGAATGCCAATATGATGTTTGCAAGAAGAGGACATTGGGGGACTGGTATATGACAAAGTTGGCATTGTCGGATGCTGAACCAGCAGTTCCAAATGAGTTGTGTGGCTCATGTAATAATTATGCAATAGCTTTAGAATCCCCTGGATACATATAGAACTGTCAGTGATGTCACAGTCATGGAAGTAATCCTTAGCAAGTATGCACATCTAACCTTTTCCCCCTGTTTTGGTTTCATGATTTCCATTTCATAGGAGCAATAAGCTATGACAGGTGGTACATTTCTTGAGGGATGATTACACACCTTGGGTGGTTGAAGTTGCTCAGCCTTCGGCCTGAACGTCTCAAGGCATCTAAGATGTGTAATAATTCCCCTCAAATGCACTGCCTGTCATGTATTATTGCATAATTACTTTGTACTTCTCAAGTAATGCTTCTTAAAGTGAATGCAAATAGTGTTGGTTACATTACAATTTACTCTAGTAGGATATAACACCAAAGTGGGAAAACATGAAATTATTTCTCACCTAATGACCATTGGTACACTTAGTGTTTTAAGCACTATTATGAAGGGTCACTGGTAATTATGAAAGGGAAAATATTTTTAATGTGTTAGAAAAAATTCACTCACTTCCTTACCTATTCAATAACTATTTATTAAGTGGCCTCCATTTGCAATATCTGTGCTAAGCAAGAATGTACACGATGATACTCCCATTGATGTGGAAACTCAATTGAGAAATTGAAATCCTGTCATAACATCCTCTTAGGAAATTATTGCCCTTCTCTTTTCATAATTACCCAACATACTCAAGGCCTCCTTCTGATCCTTTTCGTATTTTCTGGATACCAGTGCTATACCCAAGCTGTCCAACTCAATTCCTCCCTATTGCTGCATGAATAATCCAATTCTTTTTGTGGATACATATCTTTAATGATGTGGTTTTTCACACATGAGTTGTCATTGGCAATTGAGTAGACTGCAGTCTACGCAAACACAATATATCCTTTTCCATTTCCCTTTGGATTGCCTACGATTTTGATTCTTCTGAGTTCATATTGTTCTATGATTATCAGTCATATAGTACCTTCACATAATGGAGAGAAAACTGAATTTGGAGTCGGGAGACATGGATTTAAGTCCTGATTCTAATACTTAATAGTTGTTTGACCACATGCAAATCACTTAGCTTCCCCAAGTCTCAATTTTCTCCTTTATGACATGGGGTTAATCGTATTAGCATTACTTACTTCACAAAGTTAGGAAAGATAGAACTCTCAAAGTACTGTGTGAATCAATATTGTTATTGGTTTGAGTGTTTTTATTCAGTTATCTTAGTGAATCTATTCATTTCTCTGGTTATAGCTTGAGACCCATACATAGCTTCATTTTTCATGTCTTTCCATGAATCCTCCAAAGATGCCTACCATGAGGTTTGTTCAGTGAATTGTTCAGGCCTTTTCTTGCTTATTCTAGCTACATGACAGACCTACCATATTTTTTGGTCCTATATCTTCTATAGGATGTTGCTTACAATATTTCTGAGGGGAAGTCATGATTTCTAATGTGCTGTAACTCATTTATTTCTACCATACTTAAGTCCATATAATTTAGATGAGCTACAATATTGAGTCTTCTGGGATTATGGGGTAGCATTAATTTGTAGTCATATAGCATCCCTGGGTGAGTACTGGTATAAAACTATATGAGCGTTTGTGACAGAGAGCAGTTTGGGACACACAGAAAACATTAAATCATTTCCCAAATGGAACCCAATCCAATCACCTCCTTCTATTCACTCCTGAGCTAAGCATAGCATATGTCTATAGTGTCTATTCACAGAATATAACCATAGCAATAGACAGATAGATGGAGAGACAGATACTCATTGATTAAATTGAATATACATACAACAGCTTGTCATATTCTTAGCAATACATTTTTCATCCATTTTGTTTTTCATACAAGGTCTATCTTTTTGTAGTAGGTATGTATTCACTGAGAAGACTTTTTTAGTGTTCTGGGACCTAATAAAATCAACACATTGTCATCCATAAAGATAAGAATGTGAAAATTTTCTAGATCCTTCTACTTAGACTCTGCACAGACGCCGTGACACTGGTGAACACCTTATGGGGTGTTCACAAGAGCAAGTCTCCTTGCTTTATGAGCTGCTAGATGTTGACAATTGATCCCAGAGGTATAATGGGGCATTCTAGAGCCTTTCCAGGAAATGTTAGATATAACCAACCCTAAAGATGAGTGAATTAGACAAGCGACAAAAGTCATGGGAATTTAGGAAGTTAAGGAACTTATAGACCAAGATTTTAAGTTGGGATCACCAAGGGAAAAACAATAAGTCAAGTATTAAATTGCAAAGGGGAAAAACTGTTCTGGATGAATGAGGACAGGGGCAAGTGGTTGTAAAACTTTAAGGAAGCAAATATTAATGATGAATTCATTATTGAGTGATGATGGTATAATGTTCTCTTATGATGGCAGAATGGAATGATCTGAAAATGGCAATAAGGAGCAAGGACTGTGCCAATGCTTCCTCTTCTTTGCCCCTGTATGTTAGAGGAGTAAAAGAGGAAACAGTCATCTTTGGAGAGAGTCCATAAGAAATGTGTTGTCTTTAGGTGACACAGTGGATAGAACACTGAACCTGCAGTCAGGAAGATCTGAGTTCAAATCTGGCCTCAGACACTTACTAGCTGTGTGACTGGGGTAAGTTACTTAACCCTGTTTGTCTCAGTTTCCTCATCTGTAAAATGAACTGGAGAAGAAAATGGCAAACCACTCCAGTATCTTTGCCAAGAAAGCAAAGGTCATGAAGAGTCATGCAGTACTGAAAAAACAGCTGAACCGTAACAACTGAAAAGTGTCATTGAGTAGCAGAACATGGCAGGAATGTATGGTCTGAGATCTAGCGTGAAAGGAGTTTGTTGATCACAGAAGAGGGGCTCAGAGGACACAGTGCAAAGGGAGGAATGAGGTAGATTACGACTAAAAAGAACTGGTAATGAATTTACTATTTGGAATTGGGGAAATTGCTTTATGCTAATGTTACCTTTGATCTAACAATTACAAATATCCAGAAGACACGTCAGATACAATCTGACCTTATGGGAAGTAACAGGGGAAATACCTGATGACTACAGGATCATAGAAGGCTACCTCCTGGAACTTGGGGATGGGGGAAATGCATGCCCCTCGAGTCAGCAGCCTGGCCAAGGCCCAGGCCTTCCCGTTATATTTTTGGCTTTGGTAGATCATTAACCACAGTTATTCCTATGGTCATATATGTTTTAAAATCATGTAATTTTGATATTTGTGTGGAAGGTGTATAGGAAGATAAACTGTTCTTAAGAAAAAGCATAAAGCCTAAATTTTGCTCTACTTGATCCCATTTTCTTCTTGAAAACATTTAACACAAATTAAAACTGAATAATATTAATTCCTATATCTCTAAATTAGACATATCATTGTGAACATGTATCAACTAATTAATCCATCAAGATGCATTTATTTTTCACTTTTTATATGTCAGGAATCATGCTGGGCACTGAGGATATAAATACCAAAAAGGGGAAAAGGAGAAAGAAGGGAAGGAAAGAAGGAAGGAAGGAAGGATTTTAATGAAGGATACATTTAAACATAAGTCTCTACTAACTAAATATGAAAAATAAATACAAAGTAGTTTAAGGCGCTGTTTACTAACAATGGGGGAAATCACAAAAAGATTCATGTAGAAGGAAGGGCTAAAGTTGTGTCTTGAAGAAAGGAAAAGAGTATGTGAAACAGAGGTGAGGAGGGAATACATTCAATAAAAGAGGGCAACAGTGCAAAGGCATGGAAATGGGAGATGGTGTTCCATTTGAAAAACAGAGAAAAACAATTTGGTGGGATCAAAGAGTATGTAGTAAGGGAATTAATGTCCATGGAAGTTGGAAAAATATGTTAGGAAAAAGTCCTAAATGACTTCAAAAACCAAACAGATTATAATTTAACCTAGAGCCAACAGGGAGTTGGTGAAATTGATGCATAACTGAATAACATGGTCAAATACTCTCTGAAGGAAAATCTCTTTAACAATAGAATGTAGGATGAGCTAACAAGGGTCTGCAAACTATAGCTGAGTCTGTCTCCTAGTTTTGCACTTTCAACTAGGAATGGTTTCAAAAAGGAATGGTTTTTACATTTTTAAATTTTGTGTACAACAAAATTTTTTTTACAAATGTAGACTATTCTTAGCTCAATAAAAAGTCAGATTACAAGATTTGGTCTATAAAACATAGGTTGCTAACCCTTTGATGGAGTAAAGATAAATCTGAGACAGAAAGAGTTAAGAGGCTGTTGAAATATTATGGTGAAAGCCCTCTCTTCATCTGACTCCTTGCCTGGCTATGTTCTTGAAAAAAAAGAAAGAATATTATGGGGAAGAGGCTTCTGGTCCTTCCTCTCCCAGGCACCTATGTGACCCAACAATACAGGTTGTGGTTCTTTACTTCAATAGTTTCCTCCTATTTTAGGTGGAGTTTGTAGATGTTGCCCCAAAGGCTACAGTCTTGTGAACTTTAAGAATTATGTAGAGCAAGTCACTAAAAGGTCTGAGAATCAAGTCAACCCTGGGTCCAATATTTAGAACCTAAGCAGTGACTTTCAGGACCCACCACCATGGCAGCAATGCCGCCTTAGGACATAAACTTGGTGGAATTAATTCTATATTGAAACTATATTAAATCTGAATCTATATTCCCCTGAGACAGAAGAAGTATAAGGGAGTGCTGGGAAATGGGGAGTATTTGTATCTCTGTTTTTGCTAAATCTTCCAGGCAAACATCCCTTGTAAAACTAAAAAATAATGACCCCATCAAGAGGAAATGAGAATCTGGACTGAAGTGGTAGTAAAGTGAGCAGAGAGAAGAGATCTGGTGAGAGAGAGGACTTGAAGACAGGAATGACTGTACAGTCTGATAAATCAAGGGCTAAATTAATTGTGGCGTACAAATGTTACTGAGTTATAAGATCAATTAAGTTATAGATAGATATAATACATGGATATTATTACACTACAAGAAAAAATGTGAGGAATTTAGAAAGCTAAGAAACCTGTATGAATTGATACAAAGTGAAATAAGTAGAAACAAAAGAATAAAAGACTGTCCAACTCCAAATAATTCTAATCATCAATAAAAACTCTAAAGAAAAGATGATGAAGTATTTTCCTCTACACTTGATAGAGAAGGAAAGGTGGTGGATGACGACAAATAAAAAATGTTGCCTATGTTGTTAAGTGAATTCACAATGCTGGGTGGTTTCATTTAGTTCCTGTGGTTTTCTATGCTACAAGGGAGAGTTTAATCAGGAAGTGGTATTTCAGGAACTGACTGGGATATAAACACAAAGTCATCAATAAATCTTCAAAGAAATAAAAAGAGGATATAGTCTGCTATAGAAAATCATCTTTAAAAATGCCTAATCCTTTTCACATCTTCATAAAATATATTCTTAATGCTGATTTTGACAAAATTTTATAGAGCTAGGAAAACAGGTAGATGAATCGATATTTTCTGATGCCTTCTAGTACCACCCGTGATCTTTCCCATTGCCATGGAATCACTCTTTGAAATAGCTGAAAATTAAGCTCAAAGTACCTTTAAAATTGTTAATGCCTCCAGTATAGATTTTTTGGTAGCTTTTTGGTAAGCATTACTTGTTTTCTCAAGTGCTACTAACACTTTTTCAGTGTTTTGTAGCATCAGGATAGATGTTTCACTATGGTCACCAAAATGAATCAACCATTGTAGAAAACAGAAGAAAACCTGCCTATTTGACTTCTGTTCATTTCTTCCAATTCACATGCAAATGCTTTCAGGGTCATTTAATTTAGCTGGTTAATTCATACCAAGCTCTTTGCACACTCATTTTCCCCTTAACTGCCTTTTGATGTTTTGTGAGTCAAGGCTATTCATACTCATCCATCCTCTTCCTTGTAATGTTTTGAAATTGAACTTATATTCTAAACTAGTGTTGTTTTTGGCTTCTATGTCTCTGATAAGAAGACCAAGTGTTTGCTGTTGAGGAAATTTCTGGGCTCATTTCTTCCCCTCTTGTGGTGATCGTTTGTACCAGTAAAATTCATATAAGGTATAATAAAATCAATGCTTTGTTTTTGTACGTTTCTCATTTCAGAATCCAACAGCTTGTTTAAACAGTCTAGCTTAATTGGATTTCTTATCTTGATCCTTATTTCCCCTTCATTATTGCTTTTGAATTTCCTGCAACCACATAACAGTCTGAATAGGTACAAATAGCTGATTCTGAAGTTATTGTAAAATAATGGATCAGAAAACCAGTGAATGACTATTAAAATATATTAAATATAACATGAGGGTGTTGTTTACTTTTCATCAGATGTTGTGCCTTTCAGATTTCTTCTTAAATACATCATGATTATCGTAGATAGCATTTATATAGATAGCATATATAGCATATATTATATATATATATATATATATATATATATATTTATCCTCTATGGTTTGAAAAGCACTTTACGTACATTATTTCCTTTGATCCTTACAATAATTTTGTGATGTAGGTTCTGTTACTGTTCTCATTTTATAAATCAGGAAACTGACACTGTAAGAGGTTAATTGATGTGTCCACTGTCATTGGAACCTTCGGCTTCTTGCATTTCTTCATGTTAATCCACATTTTCCAAAATAAGTTTTTGGTATTCTATCTTGTACCCACCATCACACTGAAGTCACATGAAGTACCAAGGTTAATGTTGATTTCTTTTTAAATTTATCCCAGTCATCAGAGA
Source organism: Potorous gilbertii (assembly GCA_028658325.1). Classification (NCBI taxonomy): domain Eukaryota; kingdom Metazoa; phylum Chordata; class Mammalia; order Diprotodontia; family Potoroidae; genus Potorous; species Potorous gilbertii. The sequence goes on along the minus strand of CM053771.1, from coordinate 454,834,657 downwards.
GTTTCTGTACTTTCTCACTCTGAAAAAAAAAAAAGAATCCCTGTATAAGCTGTGACTGTCTTCATCATTGTAGCCTTTCTCTTCATGCTCATTATGAACACTAAAAAGCAAAATAACCAAGTTTCCCATGAAATGATATTTCTTGTTGCCTTTGTGTATGTGATGAAACTAATTCCATCAAATTCTTTATTCTTTCCCTCTGAGAATAACTCGTGAGTTGTTCTATTTAGTTGCAATTTCCTTATGCCTTCTAAATTTACTTTTAGTGAAATTGCCAACATGGTCTGGCCCTTTTCTTTCAGTATTCACTGAACAAAACCACACATTAAAGTGCCAATGGTCACTACTGTTTCCAGATTGTGTAAGAAATAGGCAATTCATAGCCTCCTTTATCTCTTTTTCTCCCATGCTACCTTGTCACTGTAAAAGTGGAAATCAGGTCACTTTAGAGGAAGGGCCACTTAATATGTTCATCTAGTTTATAACTTTCCAAGGCCAAAAAAAAATTATCATCCAAAGTCTATAGCTTCTAATTATTAGACACTTTTTTTTACTTAGGCTCATCCTCAGACAACATATGTAGTCCATCACGAGAACAATACCAGTATCCTTTTGAGAGAGAACATACCAGATCTTGGACACTGTCGGCATGCCCTCAAAAATTCATCATCTTACTGATGCCACAATGAAGCACTGGAGTAAAACCCTGGAGAACTTAATGAATTGCAAAGCAAATATGAGGAGAGGAAAAGATATAAGAAATGAATGGGAAAAAAACTGAAGGCATAAATAGGTTTGATCTGATCTCAGTAACTCCTCTTGACTACATAAAATGTGGTAGAAATGTATTTGAATTAGCCATCAACAGAGCATGCCCTATCTTCACAGTGCTAATGACTTCTACTCCCTCCCAAAAAAAGCCTTTATTTTGTAGTTTTGTGCTCATGCTGTCTTCCCCAATAGAATGTGGGTTTCTTGAAGGTAGGTATGATTTCAATTTGGTCTTTGAAACCCTAGTTTCTGGTATAGTATCTGGCAGATAGTGAGCACTCAATAAATGTTTTTGATTGGTTGTTTGGTTCATTATATAATTTACTAGTTGCCAGAGACTTGAAAAAGAGTTCTACCTATATCTAGTTTCCTTTTGAGAAAAAGAGGAGACTAAATATATTGTGGAGAGAAACACTGGGAAAATGTGGGCAATATCATGAAAGGGCCAATAATCGAGAGTTACAAAATACAAGTCATACTGGACAAAAATAATTCAGATTTTGGATTTTATCCTCTGGGATCTCTGCATTTGTATTATGTGTTAGAAAGTGAAATAGGGAGCTTAGGCAGTGATTTAATGAAAAATACATTGCTGAATTACTGGTGAAAAATAGAAGAGCTAACATGACCATCTATATATACATTGACTGAATTCAAAAGTTTTATGGGCTCTCCAATACATTTTGCCTATGCAGAGACACAGCCTAGTACATACCTGAGGTTCTCCATTTAAAAAAAAATTGTGTTTGTGCTAAACTTGGAAGCAAAACTATGGCAAGGAATCACACCAAAATGTCTGTATTACTTCTCAGTCAAAAAAATAAGGCTTCCTGAGGATTATAGCTACATATATAACCCTATTCTTTTTCCTGATTTTTAACTCTGCATCAATATGTGCCAGCTGAACTTCTCTATCTGGATATCCCGAGTGTATCTCAAACCTGAAATATTTAAGGCATTATTATTGGTCCCCTTAAATCTGTCCTTCTTCTAGGCTTTCCCACTTCTATGGAAGTCATCCCTTCCCATCCTTCTAGTTACCCAGTCTCTTAACCTCCAAATTAACTTTGATTCTCCCAGCTCCATCATACACACGCACATTAGCAATCAATGCCCAAGTCTTGTCAATTCTAGCTTCACAAGATTTTACATCTATTCTCTTCTCTCTATGCTCCCTATAAGCACTAAGCAACACTGGGCTTTATTATCTATTATTTGGATTATTGCAATGCTTCTCATTTGGTCTGTTTTCAATCTATACTAGCTTCAGCTACCAAAATAATCTTCCTAAATACCAAGTCACTTTCCCTTCTCATGAATCTTCAGAGGTTATTTATTTATTTCCTCAGTTTGGTATTAGGAAGACAGTACATTTACTATGTGCTAGGCACTGTGCTAAATGCTAGAAAAATGAATCCTTGCAAGAAAGGTCATCCCTAAACCTAAGAAACTCACAGTCTAGTAAAAGAAAACAACACATAAAGATTTATAAAATGTGTATGTGTGTGTGTG
>CM053771.1:454813353-454831874 GCA_028658325.1 Potorous gilbertii | reverse complement strand
AAGATATTTAATAAAGATATCTAGCCTAGATATTCAGCAAGAACCCCCTGCTGATTCAACTGAAAGCAGCTCCCTGTACCTCCAACTTGCCTATGCAGGTATACCAGTCAAACATAAAGGTCTAGCTGTTGCTCCTCAAAGCATTTTATAATCAAATGACAAGAAAGTCTTATCAACAAGCTGAACTTTAGTCTTCTAAGCCAATTTAAATCTTGTATACATTTTCAAAACCTTTTAAAGGGAAAACTAGTTTAACTTGCATAGGGAGGAGCCTTAGGATATTGCTTCCACTGTAACTTATAAAAAATTTATTCAAAATGCAAAAGTAAAAATGTCAGTCTAGCCACTCAGATAAATAGTCAAATTTTTCCACTAGTGAATCTTAATAAATGAAATCTAGCTAATATGTACATGGGAGTCCAGTGATTTATCTTAAAAAGTATGGCATGGCAGAAAGAGCATTGGCTCTAGAAGGAGGGAAATGCTGAATTACCATCTCGTCATGGCTGTGAGACAATATACCTATCTTCCTTATTTGTAGATGTGAAAGACTGTAGATGTGGAACATTGCAATCTCAATCAGATTTCAATAGTACATTAGTTAGTTTTGCTAAAATATTTTTTCCTCTCATTTATTCTTTATTACAAAGTATGGCTTATTAAGTAGCAAAAGATAGGGGGATATATTCAGAAATTAAGATAATGCATATGGAAGAGATATTAATCACATAAACAAAAATATTAGCTTTGCTAATTACTAGGTGAGCATTGTAATTTTGTGGCATTTAATTCTGATTTTTTTTGTGATTTTGTTGTGAAAAGTCATTTGCGTTGTTGTAGGGCATTTGTATTGTTTTTCTCATTCTTAGTTGATTTTGTATCAGTTCATGTAAATTTTCCTGTGGTTCTCTGTATTTATTACATCAATAATTTCTTATATACCACATTTTATTTAGCTATTAACTAGTTTACAACTATCCACTTTACTTCTAGTTCCAGAATACTGCTGATGTCTATATGAGTGTATATATACATATTTGTATGTGCATGCATGCATTCTATATGCATGCATGCATTCTTTCTGTCTTTGATTTTTTTTTTTAATTATATGTTTAGCGGTGGAATCCATGAATTAAAAGGTATGGACACTGTTCACTTTCTTTGCATAATTCCAAATTTCTTTTCAGAACTGTTTGACCAATAAATAGAAATATCAACAATACATTAGTATACCAATCTTTCCACAACACTGCCAACATAATCTGATTTTTTTTTGCATTCTTGTAAATTCTAATTGGCATGCAGTCATATATCAAAGTTGTTATGATTTATATTTCTCTCATTTTTAGCAACTTTGTTCAAAGTCTTCTTTCATATGTTTGGTTTTGGTTTGTAATTCTTCTTTTGATAACTATATGTTATATAACTATATATATATATATATATATATATATATATATATATATATATATATATAAAACATCTCCTTAGTCACTTATCTATTGGAAAATAACTGTTAGTCTTATCTAAGTTTTGAGTATAGTTTAGGTATTAGATCCTTATCAAAGACACAATGCAAATCATTTCACAATCATCTGCTTCTCTTCTTATCCTAGTTGTACTTTGTTGTACATGTAAAAGCTTTTCATTTTCAGGTAATTGAAATTTTATTTTTTACTAACCTCTATCCCTTATTTAGTTAAGAATTCACCCTCTAGTCATAAGTGTGAAAGGTATATGAGCTACTTAATTTTTAATGATATTAACTTTAATATTTTGTCATGTATCCAGTTTGAGTTTATTGTTGAATATGGCATAAGAGTCAGCCTGGCCTTAATTTCTTCCAGACAGCTTTCCAGTTTTCCTAGCAATTCTTATTAACTAGTAAATACTTTCCTACTTAATTTGTGGTTTTTTGCATATTAGACCCTAGTTATAGAAATCAATTATTCCTGATTCTTTCTTCTCTTTTGTTCCACTGATTCACTTTTCTATTTTATAACAAGTACCAAATTATTTTGAGGATTATTGATTTACAATATAGGTTAAGGTCTAGAAGTATTATCTCTCCCCCTGCTTTTTTTTTCCCCTGTATACATCTTTGGTGCTTTAAATGAATTTTTAAAAGAATATTTTGTCTAGTTTTGTAAAGTATTCCTTTGGTAGTTTGATTGATATAGCACTTAATCTATAAATTGACTGTATTTATTATACCTTAATTTATTATATTTTATATAATTACATTATTAATTTATTATATTAGAATGGTTCAGCTATGAACACCAAATATCACTTTAGTTATTTATCCTTTATTTAGGGAGATTTTATAATTGTCACTAGATAGGTAATGAGTATGTTTTTAGTAGGTTTGCTCTAAGATATTTCATGCATTTTTAGAGCCATTTTGAATGGGACTTCCTTTCCAATGACTGCCTTTGGGATTTTGTGTTTGCCACGTAGAAATACTATTGATTTTGTCTATTTATTTCATAGCTTACAACTCTAGTAAAGCTGTTGTCTAAATTAGTGTCTTTTCTGATTCCTTAGGAATTTCTAAATAAACCATCATGCCATCAGCAAATGGGGATAGTTGTATATCTTCCTTGCCTATATTCATGCCTTTAATTTCTTTCTGTTGTGTTATTGCTGATTCTGATATTTATAGAACCATGTTAAAGAACAACATGGAATGAGGCCATTCTTGCTTTATTCCTCTGTTTATTGGGGAAGCATACAATGCTCCTGTACCACGGACCTTCATATCTTTCTCTACTCCTCTCCTAGCTTTTCAGCTTCCCTTTATTTGTTTTCTTCTCCCATTATATTATAAGCTTCTAAGCATAGAGAGTGTCTTTCTTTCCAGTTGTATTTGGATTCCCAGTGCTCAGAACTGACACACAGTAAGTGCTTAATAAATTTCTGTTGATTTAACTTGACTACATTGAATACCATGCTATTGCCACCTTTGTGGGAGACCCTAGGCACAATCAAAAACCAAAAGCGTAAGTAAATTGTCTGTGGAGGCCTGGTGTTGGGGCTTAACTATCTAAAGGATGTAAGAAAATGTAGCCTAGCTTCTCTTAATAAAGGCCTGGGTCCCCCCAGGACTGAACTCAGTATTGTTAACATATGTGTGGGTCTGGTGAGAGGGTCCCTTTAGTGGAGAAGAGGAGGATTTTCTTAGCCTCTCTCAGACCAGGTTATGAGATGAATAGGTATAGAATAAATATATACTTGTGTACATGTGTATGTGTGTGTGTGTGTACATATATATATATTATATATATATATATATATATATATATATATATATATATAATATATATATTATACAAAGTAAGTATAAATACAAGATAGTTACTGAGAAAGTATCCCAGAAGAGAAATGATTAGGAAAGGTATCAAATGATAAACAAACATTTGTTAATCACTTAAAATGTCCCAGGCACTGTGCTAAGGTCCAAAAATACAAAGAAAGAAAAAGAAACAGTTCCTTCCCACAAGGACATTACATTGTAAATGGAGAGATATTCATATAAAATGGTACCTGCAAGACACAAATAGGTTTTACAAAAACAGATCACCTTCAAGAGGAAGGCTCTAGCATGTGCCGTGGGAGGGAGCACAATATATTCTGGGAAAGACTTCTTGCCAATGGCAGCATTGTCTTGAAGGAAGTTAGGAATTCCATAAGGACAAAGTGACATGGAAGGAATATATTCCAGCATTTCAGGAATCAGAGATGGACAATGCGAAGGCATAGAAATGAAAGTTTTAATGCCCCGAAGGAGGAACAGAAAGATGTCCACTTTGGTTGGACCATAGAGTACCAGAAAACCAGAAGGAAAAACTGGATCCAAGTTGTAAAAGGCTCTGAAACTCAAAGAGAAGCAACAGTCACTGGTCAGATCTTCATCTAGTTAAATCTCTCAGGCAGCAGTGAGAAGAACGGATTGGCACGGAGAGAAACCAGAGACCAGGAGACCAAATAAGAAACTTTTGTAATACATATGGTTCAGGAAAGAAGTGAGTAGGGCCTGGATGATAGATGAAGCATTATGGTCGAAAATCCCAAAACACTATAATATCTAAAAAATTAAAATTGTAGGTTATTCAAAAACAATAGGAAAGCAATAGGAAAGCTTCTGTAGTAGACAGAAGCAGGCTGCTATATGTTTCCAGTAAGGACTTGTATACCATGAGTGACTGAAGAGCTATAATCTCTTGGCTATGAACAAATAAGGAGCTAGACTTACATTCATTTAACAATTTGTGCAGGGCCTCCTGCACAATAGGTCTATACTTAATGGGGAATTGATAGGGGGACAAGAAAAAAATGAATAGGTGACTGTTCCCCATGGGCCCTCTTCTCTTCATCCTCTGCATGATTTCACTTGATGGTGAATTCAATTCAATCTAAATTCAATCACCTCCATGGTAATACTCCCATATCTACTTGTCTAGCCCTAACCTCTCTCCTAACCTTCAGACTTGCATTTTCAACTACCTATTGAATATCTCAATCTGGACATCCTTCACACATCTTAAACGCAATGTGTCCATAACTGAAGTCATTATCTCTTGTCCCAAGTCCTCTCCACACCCCTCTCAACTTAACTATTACTATTGAAAGCACCACAATCCACCCACTCATCCAGACTTACAACTTGGGTGCCTTCCTAGACATCCAACATCCTAGACTTCCCACATGCAATCTGTTGCTAAGTCCTATTGATTTTACCATCATATCATCTCTTTCATATGCTACCTTCTGTACTCTGATACTGCCTGCACCCTGGAGTAAGCCCTTATCTCCTCAAGGCTTGATTACTGCAATAGCCTACTGGTTGGTATGCCTACCTCAAGTCTCTCCCCTTTCCAGTCCATCCTCTTGGCTCAGCCTCTGACTTCTGGACTTTAAAACCATTCCTCAGCTGTTTTCTCCCCCTAGAATATCCCTTAGTACAAGTTACCCTCTTCTGCTACTGGTGAATTCTTCCTGGGGCCTCCATTTTATGAAACCCACCAGGTTTCATTTTCCTTCTGCTTCTGATCCTGTCTTCTGAATTTCAAAACTATGTCCTCTTATTCTCCTTCCTAAAGCCTCCTCTTTTTCAAATCTCCTTTTCCCATTAATTTCCTCTTTTAAAATGGTAAACAAATTAAGGAACCAGTTAATTTTCTTATTACTGATTATTTGTATCCCCAGTACTGAGCACAGTGTTTGGCACATAGTGAGCACTTAATAAATACTTGTTTCCTTCCTCCTGTTCTCCTTTGCTTCCTTCCTTCTTTCCTGACTCCTCTCAGCTGTCAAACTCATCTTCCTACAGTACAAGTCTAACACCTCCTCTCCATTATTCAATAAACTCTAGTGATGCCCAGCCACCTCTAGGATCCATTATAAAAGCACCTGTCTTTCAAAGTCCTTCATAATCTGTCCCCATGCTAACTTTTCCAATTTTCTTATATCTTTCACATCCCAATTTAATCTATAATCTAGTAATACCAGCTTCCTTGCTGTTCTTTGAACAGGACTCTCTTGAACTCCATGAATTTTCATTGGCTATACCCCCATGCCTGGAATTTACTCCCTCCTCATCTCTACCTTCTGGTTTCTCTGGTGTTTTTCAAGTCCCAGATGAAATCTACTTCCTACAGAAAGCTTTTCTTCATCCCCTTTAATTCTTGTCACCAATTTGTTTCTGTCTGTTGACTCTAAACATGCTGCCAGCAGCCTTCTAAAACTTTTGAATTCTAAGTGGTTCTAAATGTGTTTTTTCTTGGAAAATTGCTATAAAAGAGGGGGGGTCATTAGAAACCACCATTCTAGGTTATAAATCTCCCTAATTTCATATATTCAAAGAGAATTTTAAATATAAGACATTTCACTTGTCCTCTTTTTCCTATAAAGAATAGTGAACCTGGATGATTTGGTAAGTTTACTGTGGAGTTGTGCTGGTAGCAATCAGCTCTCCTGGGGGAAACATTGAACTAACAGATAAATTTTTATATTTATTTTGCATTATTAACCCTTTCTTAAGTCTAGACAGTCAACAAAACAAAGTCAGCTTCTGATTTTTAGCATTTCTGACGTGTAAATGCTCTCACAATCTGTTCAAGCACGACACTACACAGTCATTGAATTTATAGGGGAGAAAGTAAAGAGTTTGAAGTCAAGAAAGCCTTACCCTGATGGTCTATTCTGATATTTCCTAAGTCACTCTAAGGATGCTACATCCTCTTTGCCCCTTGGTTTCCTCTTTTGATATACTATCCACCTTACAGAGTTGTGAGGAAAGTGATAAATTTCTAAAGTGCTACATAACTGTAAATTTTTACTATCTCTACATGTTTTAATTTCTGGGACATTTGGGGGCTTGGGGGAACAAGTGAATAAAATATTTGAAATCTTAACTATCTCAGAGAACCTAGAATATAGTTACTGTATTCAAAGTAATCCTTGAAGGGAATGATAAACTACTCATATTGTTTTTTGATGCCATGAATGTCAGAAAAAAAATTATCCTTTAAAATTCAGATTCTGCTATTGTCATTGGATTTTTTGGTTGTTTGTTTTGCTTTGTTTCACTTTTTACTGAGAGGCTGTATGGCTCATTTTGTTTTTGCAAAAGGAGGGTCTAGGTACCAACAAAATCTGGAAGAACGTATCCCAGAAGCCTGTGAAGAACCCAGCAAGCTAAAGCACAACCAGTTTAAAAGGCTAGAAGAATCTCTCAGAAAAATAAGAAGCATTAAAAGACCAGGTTTGAGGGGAAGATAGGGGAAAAAAATGCATATGGCTCCTTGTCATTACCTCCAATTTCCTTGGTTGCTATGCTAGAAGACAGAACTCTTTCTTTATATTGTTACTGTACTAATTCTTTTCCTTGAAAGCTCTTAGGCCTCTGTGCCTGCCCCCTCTCAAAAAAAGAAAAACAGAGCCTCCAAAAACATATGTATGAGGAAGTGGTAACTTTGAAAATGTGTGGATGTGTTTGCTGCTTAGTTTAACTCCACGGTTTTTATCTTGCCTTCTTTTATATATAAATATCTTAATATGATGGAACCTGTTTCATTAAGGTTTGGGTGGGGGAGATTCAGTGGAAATGGGGGGTTGGGAATTATGGCATAAAATAGATAATTATGGCTTAATATCTTCAATGTGGGAGTAGTCCAAAGGGCCTGTTATGGGCCTCAAGGGCTACATTTGAAAGTACAGACTTTATTTTTTAAATAAAGGTCAATTGTCCCACAGAATTCTAAAAGTTTTGCACCTGCTTAGAGAAATTATTTGAGTTTTTAAAATTTCTTCTAGAAACTTAGAGACGCAAGATTTCTGTAGAATCAGCCAGAAAGTCAGTTTTGTATTCAAAAGCTGTCTGAGTGCTTTACCTTTGTTCTTTGAGAGATTAGGGCTGCTTCATTTCACACTGCTTGAAGGTTACAGTATCACCAATTACCTCTGGATGCTTGCCACTGGAGGAAATTAGCTGAAGGACCACTGGTTAGAGGCTCTTCATCCTCTACTTAACTCTTTATTTGGAGAGCTGTTCTCACTCACTGGAGAGATTGTATTCTGTGAATACAGCAAGTGCACCATAAATGTTTGCTGGGCAAAAAGGGTAAAGAAGAGATATAAGGAGAGTGTTTTTCACTTTGCCCCATTTTATCTATACGTAACAAATGGTTTACTGTATTTTTTGTAGAATATTCTTCAAGTTACCAAATCCTTTAAAAATGAAACTCTAAATATAACTTCTATAATAACTTCATAAGTCAAATTGTGTGTGAGGTAATAGCAATATTTTATTCATTTCTTTCCATGTTTTTGTATATTTTTAAAAGGAGCAGCTAGGTGGTACAGTGGATAGAGCACCAGTGCAGGAGTCAGGAGGACCTGAGTTCAAATGTCACCTCAGACACTTACTCACCAGCTGTGTGACCTTGGGCAAGTCACTTAACCCCAATTGCCTCATCCTGGGTCATCTCCAGTCATCCTGGTGAATATCTGGTCACTGGATTCAGATGGCTCTGGAGAAGTGAGGCTGGTGACCTGCACACAGCCCTCCCTCACTCAAAGAAAAGTCAAGTGCAAGTCATGCCATCGTTTCTCTGATGGCATGGACTTCTCTGGCAACGAAGGACAAACACATACACAATATTTTAAAAGAGATTCTTTCTGTCTTTAATACTCTTTTCCTTGCTCTATTCTCTCTGATTTTTTTTTTATCATTTCCCCTTGGGAAGTCTTATACTAATCCTGATTAAATTATAGGCAACAATTTCTCCTCTTAAAGTTCATCCTAGAGCATCAATATAAAATTTAACTTGTCAGTAGCAGTGTCAAGCCTTCTTCAAATACTGCTTCTATCAACATTTCTTAGAAAATGGACACTAAGATCATTGCACTGATATGGAAACCTCTTATATAAGCATGATTTGGAGAGCTTTTATATTTAATAATTATAGACTAAATGGAGCATAGACCGAATCAGACAAACTGATTTCCTTATTTCCCCACACACACATACCTTGATCATGCCTGCTGCTACTTCTCTAAATCCCCTTCATGTTACCTCAACCTTTACATCTAATCTACTCCTCTCTTCAATTCCTTAGGTGTTTTCCTTTTATAATTCAACTCAATTCAGCAAATATTTACTAAGTACTTACAGTGTGCAGAGCCCCGTTCTGGCTGAGGGAACATTTAAATGAGCTCTACTCCTGTCTTTATAAAGCTTATAGTCTAGTAGGAAGGTATAGCTCATGCATAAGGAATCATAGGACCAAAAATGCATAATAAGTGCATCAGAAACGAGGGGATGAAGTGGTTTTTTATCAGCGGAAATTACATTCAAGGAAAGGCATTAGCATCAGTTTTGCTGCTGCTCTCTAAGAATCATGGGGCTTTTCCATCTGACTTGCCCCTGAAACTTTCCATAAGTACTATCTTCACCTATGTGGACATCTGGAGAACAAAGAATGGCTTACTTTTCTATTTGTATCCCCAACACTTAGTACAGCACTCTGCATATAATAAGTGTTTAATAAATGCTTTATCCATCTACTAATTCATTCACTCATTTGAGATCCTGTTGGGAAAAAACTGCAAGTAGAAAGGGGGGTGTAGGAGAAGACTTCATGGGAGAAGTGCCATTTGACTTGTACTTAAAAGATGGGTCAGACCCCAATTGGCAGAGACAGGGAGAGCAAGAAAATGGAAGGATGGTGGAGCCTTTAGCAAGCTGTTAACTCCAGCTCTGCCTCTGGTATACTGTGTGACCTTGGGCAAATCTTTCCATCTCTCTGGTTATCACTTCCCTCATTTGTAAAATTAGGGCATCGGTCTACATGATTTCCAAGGTACTTTCCCACTCCTGATCCCTCTTTTCTGTGGGGGTCAAGGGCATGGGGTTCTGGGAAACTGATTAAAATATATATTAAAGGAACAACCAACGTCATCTCAACAAATTTTGTAGCAATTTTACTTTGAGAGGATACATCAAACAGGTGTATATACAATTGTTTTTATTATTTTCAAGCTTTCTTGGTCACCCATTCCTATACCTTTCACTTCTGTTTTACCAAAAAGTTGAGGAAAGGGGTAAAATTCCTCTTTTTGTAGCTTTAGCCCATTTTTACTCAATAGAGATCAAAACTAAGTTGACTCCTCATCTTCTATATGACTCTCCCATAGACTTTGCATGGTCTTTCTGCCTCTCCTTCTCCTCCTTCACTTGCAAGTGCTCTGACAAGTTCCCTCCAATACTTTAATCTGCACAGTGTTCTATGGTAAATATCTGTATTCCAGAGAGAAGGAGGAAATGGCAAAGCAGATTTGAATGTCTCTTCAATTTTCCCACAACTCCCTAAGATATGTTCAGCATCATATAGGCCAATATATTGCCTCATATTTGAGTTACTAAATATCCAACTCCCTTAGTTTTGCATTCCCCTTCTATTCATATTCCCCGGTTCTCTTCCCTTCCTGTCTCCAAACTGAAAGGTTTCCTTATTGACTTTCCTGGCTCCAACCTGCTACAAAAGAAGTCAAGTCAAGTATTTATTAAGTATCTACTATATGCCAGTTAGTCAATTAAGTCATGTAACCACTTTTTGCCTTAATCCACTGGAGAAAGAAATGGTCCAGCATTTTAAAAATCAAACAGATGATTTTATATTTGGTCTTGGAAGTAATAGGGAGCCACAGGAGTTTAGTGAATGGACAGAGAGGGTAATGTGTTCAGACTCAGAAGATCAATGTGACAGCTGAGGAAAAGATAGACTAAAATGAAAAGATAAGGAAAAAATTTGATTAGAAAGAATGAGGAGGGGGGAGGAAGAGAGTGAAAAAAAATAAAACCTGCGGGATGATTTTCTTTCCAAATCAGGTTGACATCTGTCTTTGCCATTCCAGTGCTCCCATAGTCCCAGTGGCTGGCCTCTGTCTTGTCCTTTGCTTGTTTCAAAAATGTCTGCATCCTTTCAAAAGCATCAGGGCTTTGCTCTGACATGCAACCAAACTTCAGATGAGGGTACTAAGGAACATATAATTGCCCATCATTATATAACCAGTCTGTGGAAAAGCCAAAGGCAAGGTCTATGACTGACTACCAGTTCAGGCACCATGAACCATATGTATCCTACCCTGAGAGCGATCACTCTTTCTTTGTTTTCAAAGGACCATGGAGTCATGTCCACTTTGGTTTTCCTTTTGTTTCTTCTCTAGATTAACAGCGTTTTGTTCTGAGCTTTTCTCACATTCCTAATGATTTGCACTGACATCATTTTTTAAATAATTATTTTGGTTGTCAGGTAGAATCAGTGACCATTTGTGGCAGCTCTCTGAACTGGAAAAAATACCTGTAAGTTTGTCACTCTCCTTCCCCATCAGTCTCCCTCCTTCCCCTCCCCTCAGGAGAAATGGTCTGGGACAAACTAATTGAGAAAACTAGTAGTGCATGCCTTTGGGAGGTTTTATTAATGGAACCGGATACACTGCTATAACAGAATGTACTTTTGCTCTTTTACATTGATCTAATTAGTACATTTACATACTGAATGCCTCCTGGACCATTCCCTACCAGGGACTCTCACTGTGCGCTCACTGCTCAGAACTCCTCTTTAGATACATAATTGAATAAAGAATTCACGGAATCCCCATTTTGACAAGAAAAAAAACAACATTGTCAAGTATGAAGAAGAGACTGTTGGCGCCCAGTTGCCGAGTTAGGGCTGGCGGGCTTCCTCATGCCTATGAAATAAGGAAGTTGAAAAGTCTTCTTCTCCTCTCTGGTGAGTGGAGCACAGTCAAGAGGAGGAAAAGGTGGAGATTGGCTTTACCAAAAAGATACCATTATGGATTTCACAGGGCTGCATTGGTGACCAAATGAGGTAACAGACATGAAAGAGCTTGAAACGCAGCAAACAGAAGTCGTATTTAAATAGAGGCATTACATTCATTATCTGGGAAAAGAACATAAATCTGTTTCAAGTGGCCAATCATATTAATAAAACTCAAGATGAGCATAATGTCTTCTACTTCTCCAAGTGTTTTCCTATTCATTTTTTTCATTTGATTCTCAGGACAACCCTGTGAGAATGATGGGGCAGGCATCCTGACTTTACAGATCTGGAAGTGAGGTTCTGGGAAAAGATTTCTGGCTCTGGAACAAAAAATCTTAATGGGTTTTATGGCACTCACTTATTAACAGAGGGCAAGTCAGTCAACCTCTCAGTGCCCCAGGCAACTCTCTGACTACTGGTATGACCTTAGGCAAGTCACTTTACCTCTCTTAGCTTCAGTTTCTACATTTGTAAAATGGAGGACAGATTAACTCAGAGGAACTTTAAGATCCCATCTAACTCTAAATCTATGATCTAGTCATAAGAGAGTCAAATTATCTTCCTAGACATATAAAGTGCAAAGCTGTGACTAGAGTCCAGGCCTTTTGACTCCAATCAATTAACATCTGTGATAGGCCCTGGAATACAGTATCAAAGAAAGGAACAATCTCTCTCTCTCTCTCTCTCTCTCTCTCTCTCTCTCTCTCTCTCTCTCTCTCCCTCCCTCCCTCCCTCCCTCTCTCTCTTTCTCTCTCATACACACATATACACACACAGGTGTATACATATATATACATAATATAAAAACAATAAATACAAAGTGGTTAAATATATACTTATGTATGTTAGCTTGGAAAGAGAGATACAAGAAGTTGGAGTGAGAGGAATCAAGAAAGAGCTTTATGTAAAAGGTGGTACTTAAGCTCCATCTGGAAGAAAGAGAGATTGTATGAGGAGGACTTGAGGAGGGAATACATGACTTGCTTAAAAGGCAAATCAGTAGAGAATATGAAGCTTTTCCGAAGTATGTGGTTAAACTAAAACTCAGCCTAGAGAGTGCATTTGAAGTTGAGAATGTGCCTTACTTGTCCTAGATATGAGTAAATATTTGGTATATATGGTGTGAAAAGGTATATCCAAACAAAAATAGCATCAAAACTATGTTTTTAATATTGACTTTTTCTTTGGACAAGTGGGTGAAAACATGAAAAGAAAAGAAAGAGAGAAAAATGCCTTCATTCTTTCCTTTTCTTCCCAATCTACTAATCCTCTTCAGACAAAAGAGAAACAAAAAAGAGGAAACCTGAACCACTAGAAACTGCTGAACTTGAATTAAAACAACTCAACAAAAAACAGAGATAAAACTCTCTGATTCACCAAACACTCAAGTCCCAAGATATACTCTTTCTTGGGCAGATCTCAACCTCGAAAGCAACAAGGAATTTTTCTCTGAAAAAGGAATAGCATACAAGTCAAGAGATATATGGCAAAATGGACGCTTTCCCTAGTTAAGGGGCATTAGTATGTCAAATATAATAAGTAGTGGAATCGCATTAAAGAGATGAGAAGCCCTGATCCAAAAAAAAGGCTATTTGTGTTGACCAACAGTTGATCAAATATGGTTTCTAACTATGGTGAGCTTTTTATAGATAGCCAGTGCTCAAAATATTTGAGGAACAGATTGTCCAGACACACCAAGCATTTATGGTCTGATGTTTTGGTTTTTATTTTCTACAAGTTAGACACAAATTCTTTTCTTTCCTGTTCCCCACTGTATTATGAGGTACTTCCATTGCCACAATAAACTGGCAATCGACAGTTCTTCTCAGTGACCTTCCAGTTTTTCTCCTATGCTCCAAGGAGATGATGTCCTCCCTGATCTGCAAAGCCATATTATTCATTAGAAGATAAATCTAATTTCTTGGATAATTGAATGTAAAGAGTTATAAGGTCATAGATATCAAGCTAGAAGGTCATACAATCCAGACCTGTCAGAGGTAGGATTTGAACCCAGGTTTCCTAACTCCAGAGCTAACACTCTTGTTGTAGGTGTTTGTCTTTTGTTCTCAAAGAGGACCATGACATCAGGAAGGTGATGCCATGACTTACAGGTGAATTGTATTTGTGCAAAGCCACCAGCCTCAGTTTCTCCTAACTCTCCTGGGTGGCCTAACTCCAGAGCTAATGCTTTTCCTGCTATACTAGAATAAGAGAACAGGCTCGCCTTCTCGCTCTTTCTCTCTGTCTGTGTATCACTCACTGTCTCTACCTCTCTGTCTCTCTCTTTTTCTTTCTGTGTCACTCACTATCTCTGTCTCTGACTCTAGCTCTGTCTCTCTCTCTCTGTCTCTTTCTGTGTGTGTGTGTGTGTGTGTGTGTGTGTGACTCACTCTCTCTTTCTCCCTCCCTCTCTCTATCTCTCTGTGTCTCTCCCTCTGTCTCTCTCTGACTCTGTGTCACTCACTGTCTCTATCTCTCTGCCTCTGTAGCTCTCTGTCTCTCTCTAGCTCTCTTTTTCTTTCTGTGTCACTCACTATCTCTGTCTCTCTGACACTCTCTAGCTCTGCCTCTCTGTCTCCTTCTGTGTGTGTGTGTGTGTGTGTGTGTGTGTCACTCACTATCTCTCTTTCTCCCTCCCTCCTTTCCTCTCTCTTTCTCTCTGTGTCTCTCCCTCTGTCTCTCTCTGACTCTGTGTCACTCACTGTCTCTGTTTCTCTGCCTCTATAGCTCTCTGTCTCTGTCTCTCTTTTTTTCTGTGTCACTCAGTGTCTCTGTCTCTCTGCCTCTCCCTCCGTCTCTGTCACTTTTTCTCTGCATCTGTCTTTTCATCTCTGTGTCTCTTAGCACTCTGGCCTTTTCTGTCTGTCTGTCTTCCTGTCTGTCTATCTCTCTGTCCCCCCAGAACTTGGTTCCCAAGGCCTCACCTAAGTTTCTACTATCTCTTGAAATGCACAATCAGCCCATCATTTCTTGGTGTCATTTTCCTGTGTCAGGAAGCATTATGCCATACACCATCTGTTCTTTCACAAAGTCTCATGATCAAAGGAGACCCTTTGTATACTCAAATTCATAGATTTCTAGAAGATTGTACTGGCATTTTTTTTTCTTTCCTTTAACCTTCTATACTTGTTATACCCCCTCTGCAATGAGTAGTCTCTGGATAAGCGCCTTTCCTTGAGTTGACTGATGTAAAAGCCTACCTGTTTTCATAATCCATTTGACCTAGGGATTGTTTTCATAGGTCCAAGGACAAAGTGAATACATTTCCTTTTTCCAGCTCCCTTTGGTCTTTCAGTTTCTGAATTGCTTGTGACCCCATATTTTACCTGGACAGTTTCAGACATTCATAAACGTAAAAGAGAACTGTATAAATCCATTTTAATTGCTACTATTGATAACAATAATTATACTTTTTCTGCAAAAGAAAAATATTTTGAATATTCAGCAAATTTTTGAAATTTTTCAGTTCTTTCTACTAAGATATTTCAGAGGAAATTGAGAAAAATCTCAAGACTTAAAGAGCCTACTCAGT
Organism: Potorous gilbertii; assembly: GCA_028658325.1. Lineage (NCBI taxonomy): Eukaryota > Metazoa > Chordata > Mammalia > Diprotodontia > Potoroidae > Potorous > Potorous gilbertii. Next base: position 454,816,994 of record CM053771.1, on the reverse strand, counting down.
ATAAATAGTTTAATCAGGTTGTTTTCTTTTCTTATTCCAAAATTAGATGTGTATTTCAATCCCAAAAAAGTAGAATTTTTATTTTTTTTAATTTTATATGATCAAACAAGTTACTTCCAAAAAGCCAGAGAAACATTTGTCTTCCAGATAAGGTAATCTCACCCCATCTTTCAAACTTCAGAAATGGAAAGTCAGGTTTTAAATTTAGTTTTCATGGACTAGCTGTACTAGCAAGTAGCCCTATTTCAGGACTCCTTTTACCAACAGATGTATCATTCATATTTGGGAAAGTGTACCGTACTTTCATTGATCCCAAGCTGTCCTCTGTTGCAAAGGTCCATCGTTTTTTTTACACCAGTATTCTTCTGGTGATACTACGTGGCTATGAATCATGAAATACCAAGGTCTGAGAGAATCAAAACCACAGGTGATCCATGGGCAAAAAGAAAGATTCATATCAGATAGTAATCAGGAATTGGCATACTAAAGACTTGTATTTAAGAAGTGGAATAAAATATACAACTAAAGAAATAAATAACCATAAACAACGAGTCAATTATGTCTCAAGAGCAAAAGATAAAAGCCCAGGCATTGCAATGTTATCTAATGAATCCACTGAATGAAGACGTAGAAATGCCCTCCACTAATTGCACCTGCCACTGCTTATCAATATCTGCCTGTCCTGTGAATCTGCTCCATGTTTTCTAGTTAAATCACCTTAAACAAACTACCAAATGATTTGAGGGACTCATTCTCTTGACACTGTGTGGATCCAAGTGGAACACGTTTTCTGTACATTGGTTATTTCCTTACTCAGATCCTCCTGACTCCTGCATTGGTGCTCTATCCACTGCACCACCTAGCTGGCCCAGACACTTGACACTCACTAACTGTGTGATCTTGGGCAAGTCACTTAACCCCAATTGCCTCATCCTGGGTTATCTCTAGTCGTCCTGATGAATATCTGGTCACTGGATTCAGAGGGCTCTGGAGGAGAAGTGAGGCTGGTGACCTGCACAGCTCTCCCTCACTCAAAGCTAAGCCAAGTGCGAGTCATGTCATTATTTCTCTGATGGCATGGTCTTCTTCAGCAATGAAGGATGAGCACACACCACACACCAAGTCATACTTCCTTACTCTTAAGTGATTGTCCTATCTTCCTTTCTGATATAACATCCTTTTTGCCACTTCTCTGGCATAATTTCTCATTTATAATGTGTTGCCGTCTATTTACGACCATCATATGCCTCTCTACTGCCCTTTTGGTAATCCTCAACATTGCTCCCATGTGCTACACTAATCTGTTATTCACATCCACGCAATATCACTGAATGAATATGGGTATTAAACAGATGACCCTATGATTCAAAGAAAAACTAAGAGTGGTTTAAAAAAATTCTGAAACTTCCCAAAGGCTATATTTTTCTCCTCTTTTTTTTTATTCTGTGCCAAAGTCATTATACAGTTGTAGTGTACGTCCAAAATAAAAATACTAGGTGTCCCAAAAGTCTTAGTGCAGTTTTAAGTTTTAATAGCCTAGAATTGCACTAAGACTTTTGGGATACTCTGTATACTGTCAAGTCCACAAGTAATTTATTAGGCATCTACTATGTATCAGGGGGTAGCTGGATGGCACAGAGTACCAGACCTGCAGTCAGGAAGACTCATCTTCATAAATTCAAATTTGGTCTCAGAAGCTAGCTATATGGACAAGTCACTTAACCTTCTTTGCCTTGGTTTTGCCATCTGTAAAATGAGCTAGAGAAAGAAATGGCAAACCACTCCAATATCTTTGTCAAGAAAATTCCAAATGGGGTCATGAAAAGTGACATGACTAAAAATGACTGAACACCGACATATATATCAGACCCTTTGCTCAGCTAGGAACATACATAGAAACAAAAACAAAGACAGTCCCTGTCCTGATACAGGTTCCCTGCCAATGAGGGAGGAAAATACATAAAAGAAGACTAAAATGGGAAGGCAGTGCTGGGGAAGGATCCTTCAGGGTGAGAAGGCTATGAGAACAGAGAAGCATCATCCAGAGTGAGAGAAGACATTCTGCAGAAAGATGTCAAAGGAGTTTGGAGCAGGCTGGAGAGGAATGAAGGAGAGAAGGAATTAAGACAACCCTTATAAGGTTGACCACCTCACTGAATGTCATGGTCTAGACAATGTTTATTGTTCTTCTACTTGATTTTTCCTCTGTGAAAACTTGGTATAGACTCTTTGGAGTGATAGAAACTGTTGAGTATATGGAAGGTTGATCCAATCAGCACGGTGCCATCTGCAAAGAGGAACATCTTGAGGGCCTCACCGTTTCCTCCAGTCTCTCCCCTCTCCAATCCATCTTCCACATGGCTGTTAAAATGACCATGAATCCACAGTTTTCAGTGGTCCTCTTTACTTCTAGGATAAAACCCAAACTTCTCATTTACAATATGCTACAATGCCATCACCACCCACCTTTCCAGGCTTATTTCATATTAATCCCCTTCCCATATTCTTTGTTCCTGTCAAAATGCTAATTATAGTCAGCATAAAGCATTCCACCTTCCGTCTCTTGGTCTTTGCCCAGGCTTTTGTCGATGTCTAGAACTTGGTCTTTGCCCAGGCTTTTGTCGATGTCTAGAACAAACTCTCTACTCTCTTCCTGACAGAAGCCCTCACAGCCTTCAAAGCACAGCTCAGGGGAAAACTTCTACTGAAAACTTTTCCTGATCCTCGCTATTAGTACTGACTCCCTATTGAAACTACTTTGTATTCATCTATATAAACACTGTATTGACTCATTTACCCACATGCTGTATCCTTATAGTAGAATAAAAACTCCATGAGGGGAGGACCAATTTCTTTTTTATATTTGTAGCCTCAATTCCTAGCATGGTGCCTTTCATGTAGCAAGCGCTTAATAAATGTTTCTTGAAATGGATCTGTCGCCTTCACTACACTCTCAGTACCATCACCCTAGGTTAAGCCCTCATCACCTCTTGCTCGGACTATTGCAATGGCCTCCTAAATTATCTCCCTCCCTTTCATCTTCTCTCTTCAACGCATCCTCAACACAGCTACTTATTCCTAAAGCACAGGCCTGACTTAGGAAACTCTTATGGCCCCTTCTGTCCTCTAGGACAAAAGGTCAACCCCATTTGTTCTTCAAACTCCTTACAGTCTGGCTCCTGTTTACCTTTCCAGACTATTGTACATTCTTCATTACATACCCTGAGGGTCTTTCCCTCCCAGTTTGATTTTTTTTTTTTATTAAAGGGACCATTCCTTGAGTAACTTAAGGAAGTCTCTTCATTGAATGGGTGTATCTCACACAAAGTAAGATTGTGGCCAAGGTCTCACATTGCATTCTGGGCCATCTCCAGCCATCCTGTTAAGTATCATGCCACTGGACCCAGATGAATCAAGAGAAGAAAGTGAGATTGGTGACCTTGCACAGCCCTCCCTCACTCAAACCAAGTCAACAGCAAGTCATGTCATCATCTTGATGTCATGGTCCTCTTCAAAAACAAAGGACAAACACAACAACAACTCTACATTCCAGTCAAAATGACCTGCTATAAAAGTCTTCTAAATTTAGATAAAGATGAGAGGTTAAGAAGAAACAGTCGGGGCGGGGGGAGGGGGGAGTG
>CM053771.1:454764301-454812853 GCA_028658325.1 Potorous gilbertii | reverse complement strand
AATTGCCAGGATTTAGTAACTGATGGTAATTGAGAGGTGATAAAAAAAAAGTCAGAAACATTTTTTGCAGTTATGAACATGGGAGATGGGGTAAATGCCAATATCTATCTGGCCCTAATGCTATCACGGGTATGCTTAAAACCTGGACAAATCATCTCTCTGCCACAAATCACAATTTCTTTTTTTGTATGACTGATATTGGAGACAACCAATGTTTTAGAAAACTGGTAGCTTCAAACAAACAAATGAACACATCCTGGCAGACGAGAACTTCAGCTCAACAAAAGCCTCTGTGATGACGCCGGTGAAAAACTACTCATTCATTCCAAACATTTACTTGGTTAGATCCCCTCCACTTTATCCTCTCCATCTGGAAGTTGGTCATCCTGGAAAACTTTAAAAAGACATTTTACTTTCCCTGAGTAACTGAAAGAATATTTTACTTCATTTTAACTGTGCACTTAGGTCCCAATGGACTGGCCTTTCCAATGTTTCTGGGGAGATCCAAAATCAGGGCAGTCAAACGATGTCCCTAAGTACTGTGTTATTTAAGAGCCATAATTAGGCTTTCAAGTTAAGTCACCGTTAAAATGAATGGCATAAGTTCATCTTTGTAAAATTCTGTCCCTTGGCACACTTGGGTTACTGGTTAAGGAGGGATATTTTTTTTCCCTAAAAATGTAAAGTTTATCCTTTGGGCAGCTTGGCCAAATTATCCTAGCAGAAAAGTTACCCCAGCACTTTTCCAAGTTTGAGGGAAGTAAATTTTACTTATTCAATTCAACAAACATTTATTAGGTACCTGACATGCAGAGAAGTCTGTACTAGGCATCAGATGAAATACAAACTTTAGATGAGACATGGTAGGTGTATGAACTGGGGTAAGGTAAGTGCTAAGTGGCGATGTCCCATAGGCAGCTCACAATTAAACACACTACTCTTTGTCCACAATCTTCTTTCTTCCTAAATCCTTTGTCACTGTCAAAAGCACTATCATTCTCCCAGTCACCCAAGGCTTACAGCTTAGGTGTTGTCCTTCACACAATTACCCACAATTGCTAATTCCTTTCAATTCTATCTTCATAACATCTTTTGCTCCCTTCTCTCCTCTGACACTTCTATCACTCTAGTTAGGCCCTTGTCACTTTCTCAAGTTTTTCCCTACTTCAAGCCACCCTTCAAAATGACATTCCTAAAACTGTCAAATTGATATTCCTAAAAGGCAGATCTGGCCATGGTGCCTGCCTCTATTCAATAAACTCCTATAGCTCCCTGTTACCTTCAGGATCAAATAGAAAACCATGCTTGGCTTTTAAAGTGTTTCATAATCTGGCCTCTTCCTACATTTCTCTTTTTTTCCCTTGCAGCATTTCTAATGTTCTTACATCTTACTCCCCTACTCTCATTTTTTAGCTGCTTTTTAGCAGTCCAACTCTTTTTGACCCTGTTTGGGGTTTTCTTGGCAAAGGTCCTGGAGTGGTTTGCCATTTCCTTCTCCAGTTCATTTCACAGACAAGGAAACTGAAGTTGATAGGGTTAGGTGACTTGCCTAAGGTCACACAGCTAATAAATGTCTGAAGCTGAATTTGAACTCAGGAAAATGGGTGTTCCTGATTCCAGGCCTGGCACTCTCTAATGAATCCTTCCCAAACCAGGAAGAGAGAGAAGAATGATAGAAAACAAATCCTAATGTACATATGCATATTCACCCATACCCAGGTAAAATTTAAGAGTAACCTACCCCAAGATCCTCATATAAATAGGATGGTCATTTTTTTAAAGGACTTTTCCAAGAAGTAACATTGCCATGTATTTAAAAAAAAAAAAGTTGATTTAAATAATATTTTACTTCTCAGTTATCTGTTTAGGCTTTACAAAGACACAGTCTTACACACAGTTCAAAGCTTACTAGTTCAAATTGGGATATTATGCAGTACCTAAACTATTAAATCATTAAAAACATCATAGCTTAAAGCAAATCCCTAGGGAAACTATTAGGAATTTTACATTTCCCATTTATGTGAAAATATTAACTTGACTTTAAGAGAAGCTTAGAAATGGGGTATTTTGATGAACTTAAAACCACAGAAATGTAACTATGAAAAACACAAGTCATAACTATTATTTGCTAAGTTTAAGAAGCCATTATTTTGAAGCAACAAAGGTTGGACACTCAGCTCAGACTAACTTATCTAGTAAGTAAATATTGTCTACATGCAAGTAAGAAATAACGAATGAGGGAAATCATGTAATGAAAACTGAATTGAAAGCCAGAAAAAAGAAAGTAAGGCCATTTCTATTAGCAGACTGACATATAATCTACAACAAACTATCTCTGGGGATAAAAAATGATCCCTTTTCTCATGGTTGGCAATTTTTCTCAATGACTAATGTATCTACCAACATTTCCTTCATGAAAATATAGTCAAAATTATAACGGAAAAATCACAGATGCAATCAAATTCTTCCTAATGGTTGAAATATACCATATGTCCTCTAATACCTATGCACAATAGGGTGCAGACTTAATGACTTTCTTATTGTGCTCCTGTTGTAATTAGGTATTAAAGGACATATGGCATGTTGCAGTTTTAACAGTGAATTTCCTTGTTTTTTATTGTTTTCTATCAGAGGCTTAACAGTCTTTTAGGGTAGTTTTGGTTGAGAGAATTAAACCACATGTTGATTTCCCTTTTTTTAAGCCTTGGAATCTCGTCTTGATTAGCCTTATTAGTGGAGTGCCAAAGAAAACATCCAAATGTAATATATTTCCCATTAATATGGTGAGAAGCAAGCACATCTGAAGTAGTAACCACTAAGGAGAAACTCTTTCCAGAATGCATGTGCTTTTGGATAAGTAAAGTGGGACACGCAGTGTCACGTTAGTGACTGGAAAACTCATCTCAGAACCATGAAGACCTTGCTGTTCCTCTTCTGGCATATACCCAGACTGTGGGACCTGGGTTAGTCACTTAACATCTCTGTTCCCTAGGTAATTCTGTAAGACAATAAGTTTTAGAGAAGTTGCCAACATACAAAGGAAGGGGAAGGTTCCCCAAATGGGAGTCCTATATATCAATGAAATCACATATCTGGTCCCTGTTCCCCCAAGTCAAATACAATTATCCCTTCCACATCTTGGGGGTTAGTGGTACAGTGCCCCCACAATCTGTAAAATTTGCATAAAATATTTTTGGCCCTTCCTTTGTGCCAGAGAAGAAGTCTGAATTATTACAGCATTAAAAGATAAAATAGTTTGATATTATACAATACTGTACATATATTGTATGTATTTCTGAATTAAACTTTTTCCTGTATCTTCTGCTGGCCTTTGCATATCTTCTGTGTGTTTCCACCAAACTCACCCAAAATTCTCATTTTTATTTCTGATTCTGACTCACAATATACCAAAACCATGATGGGGAAAGTCATGATGTGGAAGGAATAACTGTACTAAACGTGGAATTATGCCATTTACCAGGAAACCATCAAAGTTTGAGGGCATGGGAAATATCCCAACTCCCTCTAAATCCCTCATTTTCAAGAGGAATTAGAGCAACAGAGCAAATTCTAAAGTTTCAATTCAATGGCACCCAATCCTCCAAACCAAGTTATCAGCACCTTTGAATCAAGATGCTCTGGTTGGTTTGCTGGGACTCAAACAATCCTTTTTGAGAGGACCCAATGGAATATTTCATTTTAGCTAGTTAACTCAAAGGAAACCATGAGCCAATTTTAAGTATTAATCCCTGGGGTTTTTAACAGAACTATTGGTGTCTAAAGCAATGACGTTGGTGAGACACTGGTATTTATAAAAGGCTTTTGTCTCCTTGCTTTTTTGCCCCCAGAAGGAGGGAGAAGAGTGACATGACAACAACCTAAAAGCCACAGCCAGAGATTTAATACATTAAGCCTAATAATGAACTCTCCCCTCAGCTTCAGGAACCCACGAACCAGCTATTTGTTTTCCGAACGTTAATGGATCGCTATCCTTGTATTTGGAATGCTACAAAATTCCCCTGGATTTTATTAGAAAAACCGGGGCCATTTTCTGTCTCAAACATTCGTGGTGAGCTGTAGCATCCTATTTGTGTCTTGTTAGATATCAGCACATCAGGTCATGCAAAGTGAAAGATCTGATTGCACAGGTTTCTCTTCTTGAATAGTAAGCATGTCTACACATCCCTGGCCCAGTCAGCGTGAGGGCACATTACAGGCTAGCCAGGCTTCCAAATGAGCCATGAAGATTAATAAAAAACAACCTCCAGCCGATGTTGGCACCTCCCTGTCAAGCTTGCTAATGAGTGCTGTGTTTCTGTAAGAGTCAACTGTCACATTATCTCTGAGCTAATAAATGGACTCCAAGACAAGTAAAAATACACAATTGAATCCAGCCCTGAAAGAACTTTTCATTTCCTTCAGATTGAGGGCAGCTGAGAGAAGCTCTGGACTTGTCAGCATCAAAAGGACTGTCACTGTTATTGGTCGCTTCCTGGGAGAGGCAAAGCAAGGCTCTTCATGGAAGAAAATCTGTCCTAAGACTTCATTTTCAAATTCAATTCAATTTAATTCCATAAATATGTATTAAATGCCTACTGTGTGTTGGTCACTGATGATACAAAGAGAAAAAAAAATATGATGGCACCTGCCTTCAAGAAGCTTAGGTATATTGACCCAAGATCTCATTATTTTTTTAAAGAATTTTAGCCCAAATCTACCAAAAGTAGCCTAGAAAAAGTTATTTTGGGGATATGCCCACGTCTTATTATAGGATTGAGCAGATTAGATAAAGATTCTTCCTTAATGCTCAGTGACTGATAGAAAATAAGCTCTTTTCCTAGAATCGTTAACTGAGAAAACTAAGCCTTACTACTAGAGCAAGAAGCAGAAAAAAAAAGAGAGGGAGAGAGAGGAGAGAGAGAAGAGAGAGAAATAGAGAGAGAAGAGAGAGAGAGAAATAGAGAGAGAAGAGAGAGAGAGAGAAGAAAGAGAGGGAGAGAGAAGAGAGAGACCAGTGTAGTTTTGTTTATATAATAACAACCTTTTCCTTTTCTATGTCCTTTTATAGTTGAGAATACTTTAACATACACTATTTAATTTGATCTTCACAGTAACCCTGGAGGTAGGCAGGACAGGCAATAATTGATAACAATAGTCATAGCTAACATATATATATACATATATATGTATATGTATATATATATATATATATATATATATATATATATAAATAACACTTTAAATTTAAATTGCAAAGTGCTTTCCATATACGATTTGATTTGACCCTCACAAAAGCCTCGCATGGTGAGTGCTATTGCTAATTCCCATTTTGCAGATGAGTAAACTGAGGCAGAAAGAAGGTAAGGAAGGATAAGAAGGTAAATATCCAAGGGGAGAATTCAAAAGCAGGTTTTCCTAACTCCCAAGTCCAGTGACTTATTATCATTCTCAGTTTTCACAGATTAAAAAATATTGAGTGTGAAAGAAACTCAGGGTGTTCCAGAGGTGGCGCACTTTGCAATGAGTGGAGCCAGGAACGGAAACCAGCATCCTTCAAATGCCAGTGATGTCTGTTCCACTACACCATGCTTTGAACTAATGCTTTAGTTTTTTCTGCACCTTTATAAAATGAGGATTGTAGTAGTCCTGACATTGGAGTTGATGAAGACTCATTATTTAATATATATTGACAATAGGAGGTGCTTTCCACTACAATTAAATAATGACTGAACTCAGATGCAGAGCTTTCCCGGGCACTTTCCATGCATTGTCTTATTGGCTCTGCACCACAACCCTGTGAGGAAGGAAAGAAATATAATATTAATCTCTTTTTTACGGATGACTGGGCAGCTGGATTAGAGCACAGGGCCTAGAGTCAAGAAGATCTGAGTTCAAATCCAGCTTCAGACACTTACTAAATGTGCGACCCTGGGCAAGTCACTTAACCTTGTTTGCCTCAATTTCCTCATCTGTAAAATGAGCTGGAAAAGGAAATGACAAAGCACTCCAATATCTTTGCCAAGAAAACACCAAAATGGGTTGTGAAGAGTCAGATACGACTGACAATAACTGAACAACTAACAGTGACAAAACTAAGGTTCAGAGAGAATCGCTAGCAAGTGAGATGTAGACCTAGAACTCAAATCTAGGCCATCTCGCTGCCAATTCATTGCTCTTTCCATTAAACCACACTATGAACCAATAAACTCCAAAAGGAGGAAAAGGCAAACACTTTTTGGGGGCAGAGACCACAACTGGGATTAAGTGACTTGCCTAGGGTCACCCAACTAGTAAGTGTCTGAGACTGTATTTGAACTCAGTACCTCCTGATTCTAGGGCTAGCACTCTATAGGGCAAACACTTTTTGAAAATACAGGCAATTCAATATGCTTAAGTGTGCTCCGATATATTTATATGTACTATAGCAAATCTGTGCTTTTTCAAAACATTTCATAATGTAGCTTCTGATGTCTCATTTACACAATAGATCAGGCTTGTTCCCAAGCACAGATGGTAAGCAATTTTATCTACCCACCTACCACATTCTCTCCTCAAGTCAAGCTTACACTCTTAGACTTCTCCAGTAAACAAATCTTTTGATCCCCTACTGTTTCAGTCAGGCATTAAGATATACATAAGAACATAAGATTTGCCATACTGGGCTGGAGCCATGTTTTCTGCCCTCAAAAAGCTTAAAGACAGTAGATGAAAATATTAAAAAAGAGAACAGTTGTAAAGAAACATTTAAGTAAATATAAACTCTTTGTATAATCCACTAGAATGATTTGAATATGCAGTTCTGTGGAAAAATACTTAAAGGATTCTAAATAAATGATGTAGTTAGGGCCCAATGAGACTAGATGGTCTTCAAAGTAAGAAAGTCATACTGAAAGATGTGAAGAAGAAAAAGAGGAAATTATGTTCAGGGAAGAGTGAATAAGCTTGTTTGACAAAATAAGAGAATGTGAGCCTCCAAAATGAGAGAAGTTGGATTTGGGAAGGACAAGTTATGGGGAATTTTGGAACTTACGATAAGGAGCTGAGTTTGTCTTCTCCTACCTACCCTAAAATGTCACCCAGAATCCCAACATAACACTTGAAATTCCACCTTACAAAGGCTACTTTTTGAAATGTGATTATCTTGCCTTTCTGGGATGATGTTTTAGCACCTAGAACATGGCTTCATTTATCCTTTTAGCTGCTGCCATCTAGCAGGAAACTCGGCCCTCACAAAACAGGTGAGTTTTCAAAGGAGAGGATAAGAGGGAAAGGCCTTGGAGCATTAGGAGGCTTGGCCGATGAAAGACAGCATGATAATACTGGAAAGGGAGGCCAAAATAGCCCAAAAGAGAGAGCTGGAACATGAACAGTTTGCCCAAATTCCTAAATTTTCCCTTATGCCTACACTATTCTCTTCAAAACTGCTAACACAAAAAAAGCTATATTATTTGGGTTTTTTTTTCTTCTGAACAGCAGTAACCTTGAAGACCCCCTAATAAATGTTCGGTAATAACAAGTAGATTTCTCTGACCCAGACATCCTCAGAAGGATACCTTCCACAAAAAAAAATGTCAAGTGGTTTCTCCCCAATAGCTGCTCCATGTTCATATTTCCTGTTTAGAAGGGCAACCCAAGACAGAAGCTATGCTCCCTCAAAGACATTCTCATCATTACAAAGTAGCTACTCCTGCCCCACCACCCTAAAAGTCATACCTCACTTAGGGTTATGGAGAAAAATGATGGAGACAGCAGCCACGGGCTTCCAACAAGAACTAAAAAAATGTGACTCCATTCAAGCCAAGTACTATATAACTCTTGCCTAGATAAACTCAGGGAGCTAGCTGTATGAAGAGAGGTCTCCCTCCCTTCCGTGGTTCTGAAAGCTGCACCTAGTAACATTCTAGGTGAGATTAAAGTAAATTTCATATAACAAGAAAGTTTGGTTCATCCTTGTCAGGGTCCAGGACCCCCAGTGACTGAGCCAAATAGCCTAAATTAATCAAAGAGGGTACTTGCTGCTAGATCTCAACGAATGGAGTCTCACAAGGTATTAGAAAAAATACAGGGACTGTTTTATCTTCTTTGTGGGGGAAAAATGGTTTTCAGCCATGTCAACTGCATGCCAACTTTATGGGCCTGGAACTTTTTAAAAATTCACTTTTTTTAAAGAGCATGTCCAAGAATAACAAATGAGGACTTTATATCTTCAAAATATGTAGATTTGGGTTTTGTTTTGGGAAAAAAAATGCATGAGCTCTACTGAGCATCTGTAACTATGATATATCTACACATTATATGGCTGGCTATCTTTAGTTTGTTTTTATATCCTGTGGAGTGTGACATCTGTGCAGAAATTATGAACTGACTCATCTATACTTGGTGCTTATTCAGTGTTTGAAAAATGTGCTTATTCTTCTACAGTACAATTATTTATGAAGGAATTAGAAAGAAATTTCAAATCTTGGAGTCCTTTAACTAATTTATTTGTGTATTGTCATCGCAGAACCTGGTCAAGCAGAAACTATCTGTAACAAGGGTGAAGGCTTTTTTCTAAGTGGGTTAATTATATTTGTTTTCATGGCCACCAAGCCCTCATTTACTTTTTATAAATTACTCAGGGCAAAGGGCTAATCTCCCTGATAGTTCTCAGTCTAGATGTAACAGCTCAACATTTCATTCAGAGCAGATCTCCCCTATTATAAACCCTTTATGAACTACCTGTAGGAAGGACAGATATATCTAGTTATAGATATATCTACATATAAAAATTTATAACTATTCCCTAATCACTCAGACGTGCAGGCTAAGCATCAGTTATGATTACTACACAGACACTATTACACAAAGTGCATTTATATGGAAAACTCAAAGAAAGCTTTTATTATAAGAATAAATGCTCACTGATCCTTAACTCCAGCTAACCTATTAACAGAACAATAAGGAGGTTCATTCATCTTTGTCAGTCCATACTTAAGCCCTCTTAAGTGTATCTATAGGCAACTAAGAGAAATTAAAATGACTTTCTGCCCCTACTTTGATACCCTGAAATGAAATTCTCTCCCTACCTATACTTTCAACGTCTTAAACAGAGGCTCTTTCAGTACCTAAGACCCATTTCCTTCCTTGAGGATCTTTCCTAACATCAGGTTTCTCCTAATACAGTCTGACCACTTCATTGTCTAAAAGTCAGAAATACATACATCTTTATAGGGATTACCTGGTCTCTGATTAGCTGCTGTTGGGGACATTAGCCAAACCACAAGCAGAAGAGACAGGGATTGACCTCTAAAGAATCTTTGAAAGCCCATGAAACACAATAGACCAAAACCAAATTCAATAAACTCTGACTTCCTTTCCTCCTCCCCTGCTGCTGGGTAACATTGCAGTCCATGTTTATGAACAAAATCATGTCAGGTTTTAGGCAGCCACCTGTGTTCCTTAGAAATAGGAGAAGGGTTGACCTTGTAATTTCCTATGTAAAGTGATTTGAGGGTCCACCAAGTAGAGTGCCCTTACCCCAAAATATCAGCCACTTTGCCTATCATTTTACTACAGCTTCAGGTCTTTGAGTCATTTTTGCTTTTAGCTTCCATTTTTAATGGAATTTAAATAATGATAAAAAGGAGTTTACCTTAGATGATGATCCCCAAATACTTTAATTGAAAGTTTTAACACTTTATCAGTCACTTCTAGATAACCAGCCATGTGGGAAAATAGGATGGTTGCCTAGAGAACAGGCATAATCTGAAGGAAATGGCTCTGCTGATAAGAGTTTTTGTTGCTATTCATTTTTCAGTCAAGTTCAAATATTCATGATTCCATTTGTTTGGGGGTTTTTTTGGGGTGGGTGGGTGGAGGAAAAGATACTGAAGTGTTTTGCCATTTCCTTCTCCAGTTCATTTAACAGATGAGAAAACTGAGACCGACAGGCTTAAGTGCCTTGCCCAGAGTCACATAGCTAGTAAGTGTCTGAGGTCATATTTGAACTCAAGTATTCCTGACTCTAGACATAGCAGTCTATCCACTGCACCACCTAGCTTCCCAGATAAGAGAGTTTAGAAAGAATCTAAGACAAAGAACTGAAATAATTTTATCTTAGGCTGGTTGGATCTAAGGGAGAATTAGGCATAGAAAACCTAAGAATAAAAAACTTAGTAATTATAAGTAGACTGGAAAAAATGAATAAGACAATTGAGCTGTTTATAAACCCATCAATGGGGTTAGCTGAGAAAGTACCAAGAAACTGAAAGTTTTGTTAGTCCAGAGAGGTAAGATAATTCCATTTCAAAAGTAGCTTTTTGTAACGTGAAATTTCAGATGTTATATCAGGCTTCTGGGTAAGATACTTTAGGGTAAGTGGGAGAAGGCTCAGATTCAGCTCCTTAGCAAATGATCAATATGACTCCTTCATATCTTTTCCAGAGAAAGTAATAAAATCAATGGGTAAGAAGAGAGTAATTTGAGCCCTGTAGGAGTCTTCTGAAAAGAATTGGCTACTGAGTCAATTGTAATAACAAGCCCTGTTACTTTTCTTTGATGAACTCTTCTACTGTCAGTTGCTAAAGTTTTTAAGTGCTGAACTGATCAATTAAGCTGAAGAACAGAATGACTAGAATTATAACATGGGCTGTCCCATGGGACATGGGTGCAGTAGCCTCTCCTGCTTCTAGCTGATCCTGCGTGATTCAAAGAAGATGAACTCATGGACCTGTGAAGACTTGAAAGTGAAAAAGACTTGACATTTTGGTATGATGGGGCAGACCCTGCATGGTCCCCTGGCTGTTCACACACACACATACACACACACACACACACACACACACACACACACACACACCTCTGATAAAGCAATGGGAGTGGAGGGGAGGAGAAGGGGCTTCATCAGTTAAAGAGAAGAGATAACTTTAGGCTCATCCCCTTCCCATTTGGCAAACAGTACTCTCTGCCTCTTTCACCCCATTCCAAGACTATTCACATAGGGATCTTGGGCAAGTCACTTAACTCCAATTGCCTCATGCTGGGTCATCTCTAGTCATCCTGATGAACATCTGGTCACTGGATCCAGATGGCTCTGGAGGAGAAGTGAGGCTGGTGACCTGCACAGCACTTTTTCACTCAAAACAAAGTCAAGTGCAAGTCATGTCATCAGTTCTCTGATGGCATGGTCTTCTTCGGCAACAAAGGATGAATGCACAAATGGATCATTGACTCAACTAGGTATGCTACTGTCTGGGTCCCTAGCAGTATGTATAACATAAGGTAACCAATAACAAGGGAAGAGTCCACTCCTTGACCTTCTTTGCTGGGAGATGTGGACTTCTAAATAAAAAGTAGTTTCATTATTTTCATTATAATTTGTCTAATCAGTAGTAATGTAAACGCTTTTATGTTCTGACAAGGTTTTAGTATCAGCATCCCAGAAGAGTGTATAGTTAAGTAAGTTACTAAATCCTATTTTAAGACTTCCTGTCAAGGTTTATTGTGATCCTTTTGTATCTTTTAGCATTTCTTTTATTTATCAGAAATAAATATGGGTACTCTACCTGATTTACACTATAATTTGAGTAACTAACTTTAAATAATTTGTCATCAGAGTTCCTAAGTTGGGGGTTAATGAGGCAAAAAGTATGAGAAATGGGAGCTGAGCTCCACTCTCAGAAACAAAGCTCCCCCATCCTGAAACCTGTCTGGGCCACATTTGTGAGTCTAGAGCAGAGTGAACTCCTTAAGGGAGAGAGAGCAGATACAGTTCTAAACCTCTTGGGTTTGGCAATGATTTCCAATGTTTAAGGGGAAAATAAGAAAAAGGAACATTAACCTTTTAGCCAATTCACAAGACTGATATAAAGGCCCAAACTTCATCACCATCACTACCAAAAGCATTGATTGGGCCTCCAATTAAATGTCCCTCAAATATTAATACTTTCCATTTGAACTTCTAACTAAGCTCACAGTCAGCTCTCATCTTAGTTAAACTCTAGAGATGAAAGCGTCTATTGTATCAATTTCTTTACATCCAGACTCCCTCCAAAATCACTTAAAAACTACAAAATTTGTATGCTTTAAACTTCTAGTCTTTGATCAATAGTTGTTTAAATGATATATAAATTATGTTAATAAGAAGTTATACACAATGGAGAGATAGGCACAGGACTTGGATTGGTAATATCATTTATAAGAGAAATTCCCAGATGAGGGAATTCCCTCTATCAATGTAGTCAGTATCTTTTCTGCAACTTACAATCTTAGAGAATTGCCTAGCTCTCTGAAAAATTAAGTCACTTTCCCAGGATCACACAGCCAGAATGGGCCTTCTTGCCTCAGACTCCTCTCTATCCACTATATAAGGTTGTCTATATTCATAATCTGCAGAGAATCATTTTTTCATCATTAATCAGATTATACTTTAACCTGCAGGTCAAGTGAAAATTTTTCTGGAATATTGCCTTCTCTTCTATTTTTTTGGTTTTGGTCATATAGCATGATTGGCTACTGAAAAAAAAGAAAACAGTTTACATGTATATAGGAAGGACCTGATAACTTTGAGCATTATATTTTCCCAGGAGACAGGAAATATAAATTAACTTAAAGAAAAAGGGACAAAAAAAAAGAAAACTAGAACTGGATATACGATTAGTTACTTACATAGCATCAAGCCCCTAAGGTCATTAAAATAGCAATAATGAAAGAAGAGTTGTTGCTAAAATTGATTTTCAGGGGAAGCCAATTTCATCTCCCTAAAATAAAAATCTTTTGTATATATATTTAGTAATTGGTCACGAAATAATGCTTTAGACAGGCATTTTCAAAAGCATACCTTCTGTTTAATAAATCCAGGTCTTTGAAATTATCAATGCGCAAACACCAGCAGAGGGATGCTTTATTCACCATGTCATGGTACAGCTATTAATGATACTCAAAGGACTGAAAATTACCATTTCGGATGTGTCCAAAGCAGTAAACTGGTAAACAAGCCTGCAGTTAGGGCTATGGATGATTTGAATCAACAAGGGTGAAAAGATTTGGTTACTCTGTGTATTAGTGTTAATAGGAATAGATTATAGAGGAATATTTGTGATGTGACCTTCTGTGCACTAATTGAAATAGTATTCAGAGTCAGCAGTAGAGTAATCAAGTTAAACACTGAATCATAAATCATCATGAAAAGTGCTGTCACAACTTAGCCATTAATGCCCTGTATTGCTGGGCAGCCTGGAGAAAATATCTGCTATGCCGATCTTTAGGTTAATAGGAACAGAAATGGCATTTAAAGACTATTTGGATCAAATCTGCTCTGAGGTTGAAAGTGTTCCTCTGTTAATTTACTGGTAATTTGAAGTGATGTAGTTAGGGTTAGAAGTAGCACAGCTGAGCCCCTTATAGCAAAACAAAGGGCTGTGGGAGTTTCTTCTAATATTTATTTAATTGCTTTAGGGTACAATGCTAATCAGTTTTAATATACATGTGTAGTTTCCTTTGTTTCTCAGATATAAAACAGTTGGCAAGGTGATCAAATGCATCGAGTTAGCTGTATAGCTTGAGGTGATGCATTTGACAAAAGCTGCCTCTGCACCTTGATATTTGACAAACAAGAGAAATTGATGGGTTAGAGTAGGTTCCTTGTGCATACATGGAAATGTTGAGGGCAAGTTAAGTTACCATGGATCCTGAAGAAAGAAATGGAATTCACAAGTCACATATTTTTTTTCCTCGTTGACTGTTTGCTATTGATTGTCATAAGCTCAAACCAGCAAGCTTAAGAAAAATCACAGAGGAATTTGTTGAGGAATGATGTATGCTATTTCCAATAAAGCTCCATGCCTCAGCACTGGGAAAGGTTTTGCTAATTTGATCAGTTACTCATCAGATCACTTAGATGATAAGCTACAGAAGACTGGGGAGTATAGAGGTGGTTCATCATGTTTTACACCTAATGCAATGAATTAACAAGAAAAACTTCCACAGATACTGATAATAAAAAGAACTTTCTTCAAAAGGATTTTTCTTAAGTCTATTTGATCACTGAAATCCTAGAAATAATATGCTTAGAATGAACTGGAAACTGAGGTTTATGCATAGTAAATGTGAGACTACTTCCTTAACGATGGGGGAGGGGGCAAGAGTCGGGAATGCTGTGTCTTAAATCATTCAAAATAAATGTCAGAAATAGGTGCCGTTCTCATATAAGCATCACTTTAAGGGAAAGTGCCTGAAATATGTTGTTCACTTACCAACATGTATAAAGATATTTTTACATTACAGAATTGAGAATAATGCTGATTTGATTGGCGTCTTTACAGACACATAAATGGAATGGTAACATTAAAATGTTTGGTAAAACAGACCAGTTAAATTCTCCCACAGTGAGATAGATGAGCTGGTCATTCTTCCAAGTCACCCAGGAATCAGTGACTAAATCCCAGCTGGAGCTTACCAAGCACTGGCATCTCATCAACCCATAAGACCTTAAAATAGTTGCCTTATAAAGTGCCTGATCACAACTTCATTGCTGTCAAAACTTTACAATCCAATAAGAGGAATGTATTGTCTTAGAGTTGACATTTTGCTTCTTTCAATATGCAATCTTTGAAAACTCTTCTTGCCTTAACAATATTTAATGAGCTCTTTCAGAGTTTGATCTGAGCAGGCAATCAACTACTGTCAGTTTAAAATTTACTGTATGTTTTTGTACAATTGGTCATTTCCAGAAGTGATTTCTACAATGAAATGACAAAAATGCTGGCTGAGAGGAAAAAATTCTGACTTCTAAGAAATGAGGGATCATATTTTAATAGCAGTCTCTCAAAAAGTTTTTTTTTTTTTTAAATACTGTTTCAATCAGTACATTCAAATGTCAATGTCAAATAATTGCATTGCTGGCTAATGACCTCTTTGCTTTCACTTCCCTATCAATAAAATGGACAAAAAAAAATTTACAATAAGCCAAGTTTCCTGACCTGTGGTCCTGGTTGAAACTAAGGATTATGGGAACAAAAAAAAAAACCCAGAAGAAATAGGATTTATCTATTAATCACTACCACCATTGTCTCTTTATCTCTTAGTGGAAGTAGAATAGTTCTGGACAAGATAAAATCTTAAAACTCTTAGAGCTCATATAGATGTTATCTCATCTAACCTCTTCATTTCACAGAGAGAAAATTGAAATCTAGAGATTGAGTTCTCCCATGGCACTTAGCTTGTCGTTGGCAGAGCTAAGAGAAGGGGAAACTCCCAACACTAAGTCCAGTCTAGTGCCTTTCCCTCTCCATGGTGCTGACCCTTTCATCACTGGGCTTGCCTGTTACTCAAGAAGCAGAACCTACCTCCATGCTACTTTCCATCCTCCTCTCAGGAGGAAGAATTGTATATGTCTCTTCTGTCTTATCCAGACATGCCTCTGACAGCAGTTATGGAGTGGGCTATTACATATTAGTTTTTTGTTGCCAATTTGACAATACTTTTTTTCATACCAGGACTATGTTTCAAGTAAACATTGAACAGAAAGGAAAGATTTTCTCTCCTTCACAACTGAGAATTGGGAATTTCCAAGCACAGAGAAGAGAATAGAATTCAATATAATTAATATGTAGTGCAACAAAGTTCTTGGTTTTTAATAATACAGTTGTAGCATAATTTATTGCTATAAATGAGTTCCTGGTAGTTGCATGCTACTTGTTTTGCTTTTCTTCTCCATCCTAGAGATATGTGTCATACCATACAAGAGCATGACATAATATTGGTTAAATACTGAGGTTTGTCGAATACTTTAGACTCAGTCTTTTTAATCAAGATGGTTTCTGAATGGTTTGCTGAATGTAGTTGGCATGTAAGAGCAGGTGTCAGAGTTCAGAATTATAATTCCTCATCAGACATTGATTTTTAAAATCTTTTCTCTACTTATATATGGCCAAATGCCATGCTAACCAGTGAGACTTTACAGCCTGACTTTCTACTCGTGTCCATAACAGGGTATCTTCTCCACTTAAAGAGCACCCTAGGGCATAATATACTCGGTGGGAGTATAGGGCAGAGAGAATATACACTGCTTTGCACATGGACTGAGAATCAGGGCATAAAAAAGCTAAAATAAATCAGTAAGACCTATCTGGCTCATGCATGCATAATTCATCAGTAGAAAATGGGTATACAAAATGTTTTACCATTGCCAATAGATATGGGACAGGCTATTTCATTTTTCATTAATGCCTAAATTCTAAGCTATTTCCAAATTGTAGAAAATTGAAGCACATTGGTTTCCAGAGTATGCTGATTACATAAACAATATATCTCATCATCTTAAAGATCATTTAAAATCATTTTTTAAAAGAGCAGCTAGGTTCTTTTACAAAGCACTTCAACTATCGCATAAGCTTGAGCCTGCAAAATTCAAAATGAAATTAAGACCACTAACTGGCATTTATTTATGTATTCAAATGTGTATTTGTATTTATATATACATTTGCATGTTACATTCCACCTAGAGAAAGAAAGGGAAATTCTCGGTGCTCACAATTACTCTCCATCACCTGCTGTTCCTCCTCTGCCAGGCATTGGCTGGGTAACAGTACTGCTCTTCCATATCCACTCCACTCACCAGTGCTCCCCTCTGGCCAGCCCTAATTCACCACCTGCTTTTGCTTCTGTCCTTAGCTTCCTCATCACTCCTTCATCACATGATAAGGGTGCCAACTCCCTTGATGAGGTTGCTTAATGTGGCAGTGGTGACCAGGGCAGCAGAGCAGGACCAGGTGCTCATGAAATTGTGTCACAGAAGTCAGACTGAAAGGTTCTGTCATCAGCATTGAAGTGGCAAATTTAAATTTCAAAGTACAGTAAAGCCCATTATCAAGTTCCGACCTTTACCAAGGGTTCAGCTCTTCTGAAGATTGCCATGTCCCCTGCAGACATAGATGGTGTGTCTCTTGGAGCAAAACATGAAAAGACAATTACGTGGTCATTATTTTTGTCCCTATCCCAGCATCATAATTGGGTTCTACTGGGCAGATACATCACCTAGCCATGAGTACATAATAATAAACCAGTCCAAATGCAAAGTTTTGTATTAAAGATGCAAACCGAGGATATGTTCTGTGACTATGTAGATACAAATTGGTGCAGATTAGCCATTGAAACATATGATTTGAACTGTAGAAAATAAAACACAATGAAGAGAAGCTCATAAATGAGTACTAACATCATGAGCACCAGATTCTAAAATATCTCAAATCAGCATATAATGGACAACACAACTGTAATGTATAGGAGATGAACTCATTAATGGCACTTAAAACATCAATAGTCAAAGTTTCATTGTCAGAATTAAAATCCATCCTGACACTCTAAGTTAGAGATGCTATCACTTCGAGAAGGAAGTGCAGGCTCCATAAAAGCTTCAGCCAAAAAATAAATAAATAAAACAAAAACCAAACAAAGGTTTGTTAACATGGAATATTTAACATCAGTCCTGGGCAAGAATTAATAGAGGGAAAGTCATACCACCACCTCTAATACTGGCTCAGACTCATCAGGAAGTTGCCCTTTTTCTAACACTGAATAGAACCACATATTTCAATTCAAGCTTTCTTATACATAGCACTGGTTATATCACTCCTCTGCTCAGAAATCAGCAGTAATTCTCCATTGTTTAAATGTCTTCTCGACATTAAAAATCCTTTACAACGTGGTACTACTCTGCCTCACCAGACATTTTCATTATTCTTCCTCTCCATGTATTCTATTCTCTAGTCAAACTGAACTAGCTTCCCCTCATCACTGAGTTCTCTTATATGCCTTTAAACACCATCAGGTTCCCAGAATGTCCTGCTTACCACTTATCTGTCAAATTTCTGTCCATCCTTTTTTAAAACTTTCATCTATTTTAAAGGTAAATTAATGCTTTTTTGTTTTTTCCATCACAGTCATGTCCAGAATTTCTGAATATTTCCTCCCTGCTCCTCCCTAAACCCAGGTGAGTCTTCCTTCAGTATAAAGAGGGGGAGGGGTAATGGTTTAGTAAAACTAATGGACACATTAGTCATAGATAATGGCATATGCAACCTTCCAGAATCCAAGCCCTGCTCTCCTTCCTAAACAAAATGAGAGAAATGTATTTCCTCAACCCTTCTCAGGGGCAGCCAATACAGGGGTCATGAAAATTATAGAGCATTCAATTTCACTGCTTTCCTTGTCCATGTTGTTGCAGCCATTGTTTTCCTGGTTTGGCTTATTTAATTCTATAACAATTTATGTGATTGTTCCCATGTTTCCTTGAATTGTTTATTTTGTATCATGAAATAACGTCCTATTATGTCCATATGCCACAATTTGTTTGTTATTCTCTAACCAGTAGGCATCTACTTTGTTTCCAATTCTTTCCTACTACAAAAACTGCTACATTGAATATTTGGGAATGTTTCTTTTCTTTCTTTTTTCTTTTTTTTCTTTTTTTTTTTGCTTTGGCCTCTTTGGGTTACATATCCTACAGTAGAATATCCAAGACAAAATATGAACAGCTGCAGGACTTTTCTTGAATATTTCTGAATTGTTTTGCAAAATTGTTGACCCATTTCATAACATCACCAATCCGGTATTAGTGTACCTACAAATCACCTACAAGGTTATCTATTTCCATCTTTTGAATCAATTATTAAGAGTTTATGTGCCAAGCACTAATACTAAGTGTTAGAAATATAAAGAAAGACATAAGACAGACTCATCCCAAGGAGCTCACATTCTTTGGGGAGGGGGGAGTGACAATTACTTTCTTGGATAGTCCTTTGTTTTTTACCTCTCTAGTGTACTTATACTATTACATTGGGTGTTATTATACTTTTAGTGGTGCCACGTAAGCTCTGTGAAAGTTTTTATCTAAGTTTGGTGTCTCTCCCAGAGCCTTGTAAAATACTCTGCACATAGGAGAAATTTAATAAATATTTGTAGTTTTTCCATTTAAAAAAAACATTGTGTCTATTAAATACAAAGTACTGGGCTATGCCAGGGGAAGATATAAAGTTCAGGCAAGATAAGGTTTGTGCCCTCAGATGAGAGAATGTGCGTAAAGCACCATATAAATGTCAGTTATCATTAATATTACTATTACTCAAGGAGCTTAAATGGTGAAAGATATGATACATATACTCATCATTCTAATACAAAATAATGCGTTAAGTGCCTGAGAGGTTCAAGCAAAGATCTGTGTGAGGTCCAAGGAGTGAAAGATTATTTATGATGAGTTAGCTGTCCCAAAGGTAACAATTGAGTTGAGCTTTAAAGGATAGGAATCCTACAGAAGGAGTACAAGGGAGGACATTCTAGACTTAGGTTAAAAGTATGAACAAAGGGAGGAAGGACAGGCAGGGCCCAGCCACAGGTGGGTGCATCAGCACGAGAAAGTCAGATACTCTGAGCTCAAAAGAAAGATCAGTATTGTTAACTGTCTCTAATAAACCAATCCCTAACGATGAAAAGAGTGATTCTCTTGTGACCATATTCACAGATCACACAGGGAAAAAATGAAAAATTCCATCTAGCTGCTTGTGATACTTTAAGGAAATTTACTCTACTTCAACTTCATCCTGCAGACTTTGAAAAAACTTACAGATAAATGCTGTATTTGCCATCTGATGTTTGTAAATATCAATGGACCATGAAGAATTCAGGTAGAACGCATGCATATTTGTAATACAGGCTAGAAAGTTATATTAAAACTATTAAAATGTTTAATATATGCAGAGGGGGATTTTTCATACCTTAATAGAAATTCAGTCATATCAAACAACTCAGTAACACAGCCCTTCCATCCATGAAGTAAGTCTATTTTCTACACTGTCAATTTCACAACACTTTTCTGACCCATTTTTTCTAGACAGACTAGGGTGTTTTTTTTTTTGTTAGGATATATGTCACAGAATCACAGAGCCAGAAGGAAACATAGAGATCATTGAGTCCAACCTTTTTATTTCACAGCTTGTTAGGGGTAGAGTCAAGTCTAAATTCAAGTTTCCTGACCCCTAACCCAGTTTATAGTTCCCTACCCAGGATCTTCACTCATTCAGTGTGACTAAATCTGAGGTAAAATAAAAGCCCAGTTTTTACATAAATAGCTTGAATTGGATTAGTCTTTATCTTAGTTGGAGTAGATTTTGTTGGGGATTTTCTTTTGTTTAGTTTGGTTCTCTCCTATTCAACACCCAAACAAACAAAAAAACAGAACATTTTTGTATAAAGTTTTCACTTTTTAATTTGTTGCTCTAGGCTCATTTATACAAAGCCTAAATGAATCCTACTTTCATAATACTCTGATTTCCTAGACAAAGTCTGTAAAAGGGTTTTTTTTTTAAAAAGGTTTTTGAATGGAAAATGCTCAATTCTTAAACTCCCAAAAGGTTTGTTTTATTTATTTAAAAGATGAAATAACCCAAATACACACATGCACATATGTAGATTCACATACATAGCTTAACAATGAAAAGAAAAGATATGAAAGACAAATTAAATTTTTTTAACTTTTTAAATTAAAAAAAATTAAGCTCCAAAGCTCATTCACTGACCCTGTCTTGCACAATATAATTCCCTAAAACTTCTAAGTCACTCAATGATAAGAGGCTGATCTAAACGCTTCCACTGCATTAATCAAATACCAGGTCTAATTAAAAGAGCCATGCACAAAGCTTTTTCAAAATGTTGCTCAGGTATTGCAATAATTTCTGATCACCCAAGCCTGGAAGACAAATAATTAGAGCTGCCAGAGCATTCTGATGAGTGATGTCAGCATCTCCAAGTGACCTTCCCTCCACTAATTAATTTTCATCTTAAGAAAAGAGACCCTGTTGTTGCACATTATTAATTGAGTTCACTAAAAGATGCGCCTGATTAATTTTTGTTGATAATACTTGTCATTCTAGGCAGCGGCTGTAATCATTCTATTGGGTTTTATTTTTTTAAGTTGATCTAAGTCCTTTGCAATGTGACTGATATATCTGATACAAAATATCATGCATAAGGGCATATCCTCCAGTGGGCCTGAGTGATTTTTCACTGCAGTTGTTTGCCTTGGGAATGTGAAATGTCAGAGTAGTTTCTTTCCTAAACCATCAGAATTTGCCTTTGTATGATTTCCCTTTGGTCTCAGAGAGCCCGAAAGCAAGGATTTTTCAAAACCCTAAAGAGTCTTACCTCAATCATATTATATCTTTCATCAGTGTAAGATTCTTTCCATAGTGACCACTCCGTTGGCAAAAGAGAATTGTATATCACTCCCTTATGGCTCTTTAAGACAATTTCTCTGGTTTCAGAAAGGTTGTAGACTCTGCTGCCACCAGAGAAGTGAGTGGTTCTCAGCTGATTCCAGACTTCTCTAGCATAACTGAAAACCATAGCCAAAATGAGCCATCCTGGAGGGGCTGGCGCAAGTGCAACAAAATGTTCATAGGGTAAGCTTGAAAATAGCCCTCCAACCAATTTTTTAAAAGTTGAGGGAAAGGAGAAACCTTTGACCTCAAGATACCAAGTCCCATAGAGAAAGAGAGCCCCCAACCCTATAAGAATACTTTTGCAGAGACCAAAATATTTGGAGGAGGAAGTAAAATGTGACCAGACTGGTCTATGAAGGAACTTACCTAAAGCAGAAAAAAATAATTGAGATGCCACATTAGCCCAGATATGCTATCCTGGATATCTTTATACGATTGGGTAGCTTCTGTGTGAAACCCTGGCTTGATTCTTTGGTCTGTGTTTCAAACATCACCTGAGGATAGTTTGCCCAGGTCAGGTGAAGTCAGGGAAAATCTATTCCCAAGAGAAGCTGGTCCGCCCCACGGCAACCAGAAATTTCCGCACCCACCATTTCAGTTTTTGGAAGAAAGCAGAGGGGGCATAATGATGAGGAAAGGTGTTATGATGATCCTACAATGCAACAAGAAACTGTCAACACTAAGGAGGGACTCTGCACCAGGGTGGCTTCACCCTGGGTTCAGAGGATAAGAAGTCTACTGGGGGAAGAAACTGCTATTTGGTAGTTTCCTATTATAATTAAGCATTCTTGCTAATAAGGTGGTAATCTCAGTTGTTTCCACCTGCTGAAGAAGAACAACTATTTACAGCACTTTCAAAATTTCAAGCCTGGACCTATATCCAAGCAGGAGTATGAGCAAGCATTCTCTAGTATTCTAGTCAACTAACAAAGTAATTAAAATGGGGCTTTTTTGATTGGTTGTGGAAGTGCTGTCAATCAGAGCCCCTGCCACTTTTCTCTTTCCCTAGTGGTTTGACTCTTGTACAATGCTGTAAGGAGAGAAGACCTGTGCTTTCTCCCCTCTGAGCTCATGTAGTCCTATGAAGATAAGTTCTCTGCATGCCTTAGCATTTGTTCTTTTGTTTTAAGTGAGATATTCATCTGGAGGCTTTGACTTTGTGAGTCTCAAAAGGTCCAAAGAGCAAAGCTCTAAGAATCCAGTAGTTGGAATCTGGGCAGGGTTCAGCCAACTCAACATTAGTGTTCCAAGAAACAAAGAGTGACCTTTAAGGACTAATGCCTCAGAATCTGAAATAAGGATACTAGAGAAGGTATCCCAAGGTGTTGAGGAGAAATGTCTGTACTTTTGTTATTACTGTGTCTGAAGAAAACATCCCTTTGAAATAGAAATTGATACTTAGTGATTTAATGGAGCTGAGATCCTCATCACTGGCACCTAACAATGGGTAAAGAAAACTAGTGAGGTCTAGAGACCATGGCAATAGAGAAAGTTACCCCCAAATCACCCCAGGAACCTCTAGAACCCTGACTCTGGGAGAATGATCACTACATGTTCATTGAACTATAAAACACATCTACATTATACTCAAATATATCAATACTTAAGGAGCCAGATTTCATCACTGTGGACAGTCTTCCTGATGCAGATTCACCACCTCTCCACAGTTTAGATGATCTTTAAGACCATCTATAGCAAAAAACTTCATCACACTGTGACCAACCTGGTGAAGAAAATCTCCAAACTTAGGTGGTCTGATTTTTCCAAAGAGAGACATTCATTTCTGGACCCACACTTGAAGTTTTTCTAGTTTAGTAGACACAGAGCTTGAGTTCTGTTGATAAAACTTTTGAAAGTCACACAATGAGGAATGAGAATAAGGTGTTAGTAGAAGAAACTTTGTTGACATATCACAAAAAAAGCAGAGTGCCTTCAAAAATAATGGGTTCGTTTGAAGTGAAACATGAATTCTGGGTTAATTTCTTGGGGAAATATAAGTTTTCGGTTTCTAAGCAAAGGCATTTTACAAATCTTTTGAAAGAGACTCCTAAGACTTTTTAGACACTGAAGAGGTCTTCCTGGACAAAATTTTGATGAGTTAAGTATAAGTGAATCAGAAACATAAGTATTATATTTCCCTTGATACCTGTGCTTAATAATTAAGAAGGAAAATGCTTAGCACATTGTGTTTTATGTTTTGCTGAACTTGAAACATTCATAAAGTATTTTGAGACTTTTGCTGGTTAAAAATGGCTATTTCTGTCATCTGTGTTAAATAACATTCTATTTCTTAAAATTAAAGAAATTCATGAATATAGATTCATAGATTTAGTGCTAGAAGTGACCTTGAAGGTCATCAAGTCCAACTCCTTCATTTTACAGATAAAGAAACTGAGGCCCAGAGTGTAACTTGCCTTGGAGGCCAGACAGACGATAAGTATATATAGGATGGTTTTAATCTGAGTTTTTCTGACTCTTTGTTCTACACGTCTGAGCACAAATCAGAGACAAAAGATCGAAGTTGGGCTTCCCTGCTCCAAGATATGTCAACAGTTAAGGTAATGATGAAATATAGTATGGAAGCAAGCACATGACAGGGACAGAAATATGCCTGGCCACATGACCAAGGAGAAGAGTTTGTAGACAATATTCCAAACCCACAAGCTCCTGTATAGAAGATAAGGGAAATTCCCTATGCAACATAATCTTGAAATCTAGCCTTCTAGCGGAGAAGGGAGATTTATTTCTTGGGTAATGATGGACTTGGATATTATCTTGAGAATAAGCCCAAGTTCAAGAGCTCTGAGATCTGACATTCAAGAGAGTTGAAGAGTTTCTGAGTATTTTATCTTTTAGAGAAAGTTGATCATCCAGATGGCCCCGAGACTGGATATGTGATAAGAGAATTAAAGTCATGATATGGAGGATTATCAGCTTTACTATTTCTACTATAATACTATTATTATTCATTCAGTTGTGCATCCAACTCTACAGGATCCTTTGGTGTTTTCTTAGCAAAGTGGTTTGCCATTTCCTTCTCTGGACTGTACCCATTTTACAGATGGGGAACTGAGGCAAATAGGAGTTAAGTGACTTCCCAGGGTTACCCAACTAGTAAATGTATGAGGTCATATTTGAACTCAGGGTTTCCTGAGTCTAGGGCTGGTCCTCTATCCATTGTGCCACCTAGCTGTACTAGTGGGAAGGAGAGTTCTGATTCAGCAGTCCCAAAGTGTCAGGGGTTTTTTGCCTTCTAGAAGGAGTGCAAATCACATGATAACAGAGATTTTTAATAGGAACCTGTGAGAAAAAGGGATTCTACTGGAATGTTACATCAAGATCAGGTCACTTCTTAAGGAGAACTTATGAGATACTATGAGTTTTTAAGTACTTCTGTATCTACTTCTAGGATTTATAATGCCTTGTGCCGTCTGTATTTTCCATAAAATGAAAGTCTATCCTTTCCCTAATATACCTTTGTCACCTTGAGTACTTAAATGGGACATGGGAACACCATTACTTACATTTATGGAAATCTAGGCATGGAAATTTTTGGAGATTCAGAGATCATATTTGGAGATTTCATACACAATTAAAATATATATTGATTTAATTACTTTGGAGAAATTTAAGCTACCTGAAAACATGCAAATCTTTGTTTTTCAAATTGGCTGATTCAGATGGCACGTTGCCCGAGGACCTTAACTTTGGTGTCTTAAAACTTACAACTACCCTTACCACAGTGATGGCATACAAACAAAAGAGAGATGTATGAGGTGATGGTTTGTAAGAGAGAGGAGATCTATACATAAAACTAGAGACAAAATAAAGTCAGCAGATGTCAGGGATAGTGTTTCTTGGACAAAGCAGTAGAGGAGACAAAGTAGGATCAGCCACCAAGTACTTAAGAACAAGGCTATATTGCTGACTCCAGGAATTTTTTGCCTCATGGTATGAATTGACAACAACAAAGAATGTTGATATCTACTCTTCAGAATGTTTTGCAAGACTAGTAGACAAATGAGCAAGATACTGCTAAGAGGTCTATGAAATAAAAATATAGAAAAAAAAGATGCCAAGCCCAAGATATCATAACAGTCACAATTAATAGTTGTTGATTAATGAATTCAACATGATTTAATTTCTGGTCATGCACAGAAGTCAATGAATAAATAGAAGAATCATAAACAGTAAACTGGAAATAGTATAAAACTGTCTCTGTTTCTTCATAAGCACTGAGACTTCCTACAGTGACAGTGCTGGCTTTTTTGTGGTGTTCTTTGGTTGTTTGTATGCCTTCCTATGTTCTGAACAGTGTGGGTGTCTATTTTAAATTGTAAGGGGATAAAGAGAGATCCATGTCTATTTTAGTTACTTTAAAGTATTCAGATTTTAATTTTGAGGTAGGTAATCAATAAACACTAATTGATGATAATGAAGTAAACTAGAGGGAAAGACTATTGAGCACTATTTTGTTTCATCTTAAGCATTCCAAAGTTAACAGAAGACCATATAAACTGCCATATTGTCTTATATCAATGGCCTATTCATTTTCTAACATAACACCAAGAGACATTTTGTAGGGAGCATGGGCATTTTTCTTCCATTTTAATCAGCCTTAAAAGATGTAGCTTTCATTAATTCAACAAACATCTATTAAATGCCTACTGTATGTTGATCATTGGGATGAACTTGGAGGAGATATAATGTTTAAATTTTTTTAAAAATAGACTTATTTCTAATTACATTCTAATAACCAATCTAGACAGCTATGCAATATTATAAGATAAGTTCATTAGA
This sequence comes from Potorous gilbertii, assembly GCA_028658325.1. Taxonomy (NCBI): domain Eukaryota; kingdom Metazoa; phylum Chordata; class Mammalia; order Diprotodontia; family Potoroidae; genus Potorous; species Potorous gilbertii. The sequence continues at coordinate 454,786,802 of CM053771.1, read as the reverse complement.
GTTACAAATGCAAGAGCTGCAGATTAGGACTGAAGAAACAGGTCAAATCAAATGCAAAAATCAATTGTGGAGGAGGCGGTATTTTTAACTTGGCTTTAAAAGATGGGTAACAATTCAATAAGAGGTGGAGGAAGAGATTGAAGGTAGGCAAGAGCCTCAAAAAAAATGAATGAGGTGAAGAGAGTGGGGACGTTCTGAGACAGAAAATGGTTCAGTTTAACTGAGTTAAAGAATATGTAGTGGGGAAAATTAGGATGATGATGGGTCCCCTGGGATCATGAATGCCAATGAGTTTGGACTTGTTCAAAAGGCAATAGGGAACTATTGATAATTTTTTTAAAGGAGGAGCAACAAAGCCAGATCTCTGCCTTAGGAAGGTTATTCAGGCTGCAATAGAAAATATGGATTGAAAGGCACAGAGAGGGGAGATATATAGTTTTCAAAAAGTCTTTCAACAAGGACTTTAGAGGATGCTATTGCAATTGTTCAGGAGGATGGCAATAAAGCTCTCTGTTTGGGAGAGGACAGAGGGACTGGAGAGTAAGGGATGGATTAAAGAAGCGGTATGGAAGTGGAATCAATGAGACTTAGTGACAATATGAAATCTAAAAGTGGAGTAAAAGTTAAAGATGACTCCAGAGTCACAAACACTGGGAATCCAGGAATAGAAAGAATGAAGTCAAGTAGAGACCTCCGTAAACTTGTAAAGGATATATCATTCATAATTTTTTCAGTGTTTTTTGAACCTAATTATATTTTCTACCTGTACAATCCCTAGAAATACTTGATTGTAACCCACATGCAAATGAAAGGATCTTGTGTATTCATTATCCCTATAAGCCCTAACCTATATTCATTTCCTTGTTTTCCTTTATAACTTGTTCACGATGATCATTGTGAAAATACACTAAAGCAAAAGAGCAAAAAAGGAAATAGAGGTGCAAAAAATAAAATGCTCTCATATTCCACTGCCCCTCACAAATATTTCTCCTTGAATAACTTCTATAAGTTACTGAAATCTAACAGCAGTTTTCATTAATGACAGATAAAAAGAAGTAATGAGATACTTCTGTGACATGTTGTAAATGGTTTGTTAGTGTATAATCTTGATCAGCTAGAAAAAAATACTAGGTCTGTAAAAGTTTTTAATTTGACTAAAGTATAATGAAGTTGAGTGAACAACATTTTGGACTCTGGTGAAGCAATACTAATCAAAGCCTAGGGTATTTTCCTTGGAATAATGATGAGGAGGGTGGAGTTAATTCTCAGAAAATTCTTGATATCTAGGTCGGTATTACTATGATGAAATGAAAATGAAAAATTGAAAAAATGGAGACAAGCTTTTTTGTTGTTGTTATGAGTGATGTAGTTTAAATTGGGATGGAAAGGACAACTCTAGATAATTAATATCAGGTACAGTGGCCAATCAGCTTCCATGTAAAATCTCTCAACATTCTGTTCAGATAGAATCATTAATATTTTGTTTATAGTCATGCATCTTAATTTTCTTATAATTTCTATTGTGGTAGAACTCACATTTTTGGCATTTCACATTAATAATCGCTACAGAAGACTTTTAGATTGTACCTTAGCAAAATAGAATCTTTGGATAAAGAGACTCATTCCTCTTGCTAATTCAGATTCTTAAAATCATCATTTGTTCTAGCTAATTGTCAATTGCCTATATCTTATTTTTTGAAAGACCATTTTTATAAATTGGTTTTCGCTTGATAACATAATTTGGTCCTTTGCCTATGTTCACTTCATCTCTGCATGTCAATTTCAAATTTTTGGCACCAAACTTCATATTTTGGCCTAAGTTTACCAAGCAAGTTGACTTCTCTCCGTCTACTACCTAGCTATTATCCTCAGAAGTGGGGTAGCAGGTCTCAGATGCTCACTAGGCAAGCATCTAAGTGACTCTTCAAGTCAAAAGCTCACTTCAAATAAGTCTTCTCAAATTTTCTTTATAGAATTCTGTCCATTGGGTTAATTTGAGTATTTCATAGTGCACTTCATTGTATTATAACACCCCTACCTTTTTATTCTACAGATGGTTGTCTTCAAATGAAGAAAAAAAGGAAAATGAAGTCATTAACCAATACACTGTAGTTGAGTCTGTTACCATATAATTTCACCTATTGTCTACCAAGATGGAGAACAGTTTTAACTGTTAAGGAAAGACGGTAGTGTTGAGTAATGACTAGCCGTGTATTCAGGACACAGAGGGCCAAGAGAGGTGAAGAACAAAAAATGCTGAGCGTGCCATGCTATACATCCTTTAAAGCTCACGTAGCAGTGAATGGTTTCACACGATCAGTAAGTGTGATGAGAGGCACCCAGGCCTTTCAAAGCAGAGGTGGAAGAAGGAGGATGTGCACCACAGCCATTGCCAATGAAATTTAAAGTAACCATTTCACACTCAGTCCATTAATCGACCCCAATTTAAGGAGAGGTGTTTTAAAGCTTAAAGGACTGGCACACACCCTGATACATGGTAGCTTAAATTCTAAGTGTTCCACATACTTTACTAATATTTGACAACTCTCATATCACTTAATCTTTAAAGACATAGGTTTGACACTCAGCTTTTGAAATGCCTTTATGCCTGACCTAGAAGGTACCTCCAACCTAGCCTCTTTTAAAGATGACTTTGACAGAAAGTCAGGTTTGGCTAATAGCCACACCAGCGTAAGTTATAACCTTGAACATTCTCCAATTTATTTAGAATATGGAGAAATGACTTAGGGGTCAGAAACAAGAGGTCGGAAGATCAAATACCCTAGCTGTTAGGATTGATTTTTGTTATTTCTTTCTCATTAATGGCCTACATACCACCATCACCTAATATAATATCTCCTAAAAACTTCTTTCATTTGTAGATCATTAGACATTTTTACATATAGGTCACATATTATTACCAAAATACCCTCTCCAAATGATTACCTAAATCATAAATTACTGAACTTTTTAGTACTAAAAAGTTAACAATTGGATATTGCTCTAATAAGTGAACCATCATTTAGGCACAATGCTTCTTAAACTGTGAGTCGTGACCTCCTAGCGTCAAGACCCATAGTTTAAGAAGTTGAAGGGGTCACAAGCGGAAAAAGTTTAAGAATTCCTCATCGAAGGTTTAAGTTGTTGGGCTGTACAGAAATGTTTGAAACAAATATGTTTGTTATCAGCAGATGGGATTTTATCTGTAAAAAAAAAAATCAAGCCCATGATCTTTATTTTTTTTTAATTCAAACTCTATCCCTACTATATAAAACTAATCAGTTTATGTGAAGACCATATTGCCTCACTCTTACAATGATGCATTCTTTGTTTCTACACTCTCTGAGTCTGGACCCTTGGTGTAAGAAGTACAGGTGTCCACTGAGAAAATGCAGTTCATTACCATGGAAAAGAGATGGTGCCTGGGTATCTTTATTTCCATTCTAATTGGGCATAAATAGCCCTTCCTGAATGTCCTTTGTCTTCAGGAACATTACAGTGCTCAACCTTAAGGAACCTTGCAAATAAAATTTCTGGATCAGTCTCATGACTTTGGGACCAAGACTCATTTTGGGACCAAGCTCTCCAACACACAAAATGTGTGAGCACAACAACTTCTCAGTATATCAGGAATTTCTCTATGACTCTTAAGATAGAATGATGGAAGGAGTTTCCATACTGCAGATTTCATGCTGAAGAAATCATAGGTCTAGACCAAAAACCAAAAAAAATTATGAGATAAGAAACATAAAAGTGACTATTTAATCATCTGTACCGTCAAAAAAATCAGAATTGCTTACCCTTATGTCTTATTTATAAAATTATGTAATTATCACTATTTTCCTCTGTAGATTGTTTAATGGTTTTCCCCTTTATTTTTTTAGTCAACATTAAACTGACCATAATTGTGTACAAGATTCATTTTCATCTTTTAAATGCACTGCTGTTATTATATTGTTATTATTTGAAATTGGGATTTTATAGTCCAAAAAAAGTCTACGTATAACAGGCCAAAAAGTCTAGGATCAAAGCACAAAAATGTCATTATATAGTCCATCACTTGGGGTTCTAATATTGTTAACTATTACTAATCAGTTCTATGTTTTTTTCTCTGATGAGGGAATTGGAGGGGATGAAAAAGCATTTATTAGGCACCTACTCTGTGCAAGGCATTGTGATTAAACACTTTACAAATATTATCTCATTAAATCATGAGTAACATCAATGTCATTTCATTTGATGTTCATGCTCTCAGCTTTTTAATTGATGGCCTTAATTCATATCTCCAAAATGTCAAAATATCTGACCAAAGCAGAATAATGCATTTGAGGAAAGAATGAAATGAGAGAAGTGAATGACTGTACCTGTGGCCCCATGAACAATGATATTTCTTCTGCCCTATAGTCTTTATGGCCAGATCCGAATAACCATCAAGATTCATTAAAACTGTTTGCAGGCTATTGTGGACAGTGAGGGTTTGTTTTATTTTGTTTTGTTTTGTTTTGTTTTGTTTTTAATGACAATTGTTTTTAGACCATCTTGGCTGCTTTTCAAAAATCAGCCAGACATTCATCATTAGAACATGCTTACACTTTCCCAAAGATTTTATCATTTCCTACTTTCCTTTATCCACACTTATATTTTATCTATTTGTCCACATATATTATTTACTTCCATCTTGCTTTAAAGTGGAGTATTTCTTTTTCTTTTCAGAAACCAGACATGTTTGTCAAACTAAAATCAAAGAGAATTCTAGATCTCTCTTGCTGTGAGTATAAGAACAAAGAAAAAAATGAAAAAAATTGTTTTGATTCTAAAGACGATTCTGAGTATCTAAACAGAACATGCAGCATAGGGTAATCAATGGAAAGAGGGTTGGTTTTAGAGTAAGGAAGTCCTGGATTTGAGTCCTACCATTTAAATTCTCAGCACCCAGACAATTCAGTTAAACTGCAAGTTTTAGACAACTCAGTGGAATTTCCCTCCTGTTGGTGAAACCTTAAGTGCAGACCAAAAAGAAGAAAAAAATATAGGACTATTTTGCAAAGCTTAAATAGCAACTTGGTTAACTTACCATCATCATAGAATTTATTTTTTTCCTCCTTTTTTCTTTTCTTATGAGGTGCCACCTTCTAGTATTAAATAATGCTAATTAATTAAATAATTAAATACATACATATACACACACACATACATATATATGTACACACATTCTGGGATGTAACTATTACAGGACAGAAAATGAAAATGACAAATGTTGAGGGGATGTGGGGAAAATGATACATTAATGCACTGTTGGTGGTGGAGTTGGAAACTGATTCAACTATTCTGCAGAGCAGTTTGGAACTATGCCAAAAAGGCAACTCATGCATATCCCTTGACCTAGCAATGTCACTACTAGGTCTGTATTCCAAAAGACATTTCAAAAACCACAAGGAAAACGACCTATACATAAAAAAGTATTTATAGTAGCTCTTTTCTGGTGCCAAGGAATTAGAAACTGAGGGGATGCTCATCAGTTAGGAAATGACTGAACAACTTGTGGCATGTGACTGTGGTAGAATACTATGTGCTATAAGAAATGATGAACAGGATGCTGTCAGAAAAACCCTGGAAAGATTTCCATGACTTGATGCAGTGAAATGTACTGTGTAAAAAGTAACAGCAATATTGTAAGATGATCAACTGTGAATGACTTAGCTATTCCTAGCAATGCAATGATCCAAGACAATTCTACAGGACTTATGATGAAAAATGGTATCCACCCCCAAAGAAAGCATTGATGGTGTTGAGTACATATTGGAATATAGTTTTTTACTTTCTTTATTTTTCTCAAGGTGTTTTTTGTCTATGTTTTATTTTACAACATAACTAATATGGAAATGTTATGCATGCATAATCTATGTTGAATTACTTACCTTCTCAAAGGAGGTAGGGGGAGGTAGAAAGGAAGGAAAGGAGAGAATTTGGAACACAAATTTTTTAAAATTAAAATTAAATGTTTTTACATGTAACTGGGGAAAAATAAAATACTAAATAATTTTTTTTAGAAAAGAAGTACCTATTGCATATACTCCATTTTGTTCCCATTCATCATTGCTTGATGCAATAAGGATTAAAAACCCATCAAATACTAATATTGGGCTCTAATAGTTCGCTATTATTTTTTTCATTACTTACCTTTTAACAATTAGCAGTTAAGGAATATTTTAAATATATATCTTTAGTTTCCTTTATTACAAAATTATCATCTTAAATATTGTCATAACTAATTAACTGTTTAATGGATATTTTGGTCCACAGTCTCTCAATAACACTTTATTCCAATTGGCAAAGTAATCTTTTCTCACTGGATATTTGAATGAGTTCATTTAACTCAACCACTAGTTACTCCATCACTCTTTTCTGAGCTGAAAAGGGCATGCATCCCTTATATTGAAAGCATGAGGCCTCCTAACACAGCAGTTCCACCAGCATCCAGTCAGGTAAACAACCCTTGAGCCAGTTACATAATCTGAAAAATAAGTATGCATTTACATTTACATGAACATATATGTGTGTGTTACATACATATACACAAGTGCGTGCATATATGTTCACATGTAATGTTAGTGAAGAAATAAGACAGACAACAAGGGGAAAAAAACTTACACTGGAATTTTTTCATTCCCCTCACTGAGCTATAAAAGTTTCACTATCCTCTCTCTTACCAGAGTATGTTTCTCCAGAAACACTCTACAGATATTATCCAGGTGTGTTAACTCCAGGGTCTTGGCCATATTCCAGCTTGAGTAATTAGTTAAAATTCTCTTTTAGCTTCAACCAGATGTTGTGGTTCTCATTTCCTGACCTAAAAGGCTCTCTTAAGTTACTGAGCCCTTTTAAAATCTTAGCCCCATTATCTTTCAGAGGTAGCTACTCCTCAGTGCTAAGTAAAAATGGCTTCTTATTTAGTATGCACATGTAGTTAGTAAAGTTTGTACAGCATTTTGGATCCATCTGGCTTAATGACGCCATAAATATAAGATCACAAGCATTAGCCAGCAAAGATTTGTACATTACACAAGTATTTGGCTTTAAATCTCTTATTTGCTTTGGTCTTTTGTCAGCGTTTCAATTCATGATGAAATTGTTGTATTATTATATAATTGTTTCCATTTATTAATTCACTTCAGCAGACATTTATGAAGTATTCTGTGTGTTTATTGTAGGACTGGGTTGAGTCAACTCAGCTCAATCATATACTGCTTGAAGGCACTGACTGCAGATTTTTGTATTCTTTTGTGTTTGAGTCCTCATTCCATTTACCCTAGTACTGGGTACGCAGCAGATGCTTAACAAATGTGGTTTTGATGAAGATGGCTGTGATAAAGGTCCTAAATATAAAAACTGATATTCTGTTAGAGGTTTCTATACTTGAAGACTTTGGAAGGATCATCAAAAAACTCAAGTGATGTTGATCTCTCAAAAAGAAATTTGGGTATATTACCAGATCCCATCACACCATTTTAAAGTTGTTCCCACAGGTCAAATAATTTGGTCCTTTAGGATTTGATGGGTAAAGTTTTTTCTTTCTTGTTCATTTTGATCATCTGCTTCATACAGGGACGTTGTTCCCCTTAGATCTTAGGAGTGCAAAGTTATATAATATCATTCCTTTTTTCTCCATAATTGATATTAGGATGAATGGAAAAAATTGAATGGAGACAAAAAAAAATCAAAGAAATAATCAACACAACTTGATGACTAATGTGAAAAAAAAGTTATGTTAAATGAGTTACCACTAAGAAGAATAATAGCAACAATTCACATTTGAATAACAAAATACTGAGTTTTTAGAGCATTTTCTTCATGATAACCTTTAAAAGCAAATATCACATATGTTTATTAACTTCAATTTAGATGAGGAAATTGAATTTTAGAGAAATTAAGTAAATGACCTGTGTAACAACATAGTTAGTGCTAGAGCTTAGACTTGAACCCGTCTCTTGACTCTAAGTAAGATGTCATACCCTTTCTACTTCACTATGAAATAGAAGATATATATAGATAGATATAGATATAGATAGAACCTGTATGGATAGATTTGACTTACAATCAGTCAATAAACATTTATTAAAGATCTACAAGGTGACAGGCATTGTGCTAACCATGAAGATTGAAAAGAAAAATAAAAGGAACTCACTCTCTTTTCTCAAAGAGCTCATAATCTAACATGAGGAGACAACCAGCAAATAACTATGAGCAAACAAGCCATATATAGCCTAAGTTAGAAATAATCAACAGAGGGTAGGCAGTGGCACTGAGAGAGATCAGGAAAGGCTTCTTGCAGAAGGGAAACCCTATTTCTTCTTGTCTCTACCTCCACCTTGCACCATCAAATCATCCCTTCTCTTATATCTCTTCCTCTTCACTGACTCCTTTCCTTCTGACTCTAAATATGTTCTAGTCTCCATGGTCCTACGCTCAGCCTGAAGAGCAACTGAATTGGGAGAAAATGATGAGTATCTTCAAAATTGCAAAGTCTGCCACATGGGAAAGGGATTGGATCTATTTTACTTGATCATCCCAGGTCAAAGGACTTGGCTACTAAGTAGAACTAAATCAACTGAGGTTGATTCAGGCTTGAAGCAAGGGAGAAATCTCTAGTAATTGGAGTTATTTGAAAATTAAATGTGCTTTGGAAGGTAGAGAGTTCCCTTTCATGAGTTCTACCAAGGATGTCTGCATCATCACTCTTTATAGTGATGGATATAGTAGAGGACATTCTTGTTCAGGTACTAGTCAAACTAGGTAACTTCCAAGGGTCTATAGATTTTGTGCTCCTGAAGGGGAAGAATGATACCATTTATTTTTGTATCTCTTTTAGCATCTTACACAGCATTTTGCCTATATTATGCTTTTAATAAATGTCTGATGGATTTTTTTAAAATCCCTCTGATCTGCCAGAGCCAATCTAAAGGGAATATAATAGCCTTTGTGGGGAATAAAACCAATTCAAATAAGGGGTAGAAAGGATTTCCAAAGTATTAATGAAGATCCAACAGATATAGACCATGAATGTGTTGGATCTATCCAAGGATCTATGCCAATAGCAATTGGAAGCCCAAGAGTAAAGACAATATAAAATAGAGGTTACTTGAATGGGTACAAGAGAAGGTCAAGGGAGTAAAGAATTTTAAGGTATTAGCAAAAGCACTGTTGAAATGAAAGACAACGGGGTTCAGATTTAGTAGAAAATCAATTGAAACCAGAAGGAAACTTGGGAAAATAAGAGGGGTCTAGAGAGTGGAGATTACTCTGAAGACACAAAGCAGGAAAAATAAAGAGACATAGTTAAAGGTATAATTGTTTGAGAACTAAATGGAGATGTAATCCCCAATGAGATAATCCAAGATATGCCTCTTGATGAGTTACTGAAGTGGAGTGAAGGCTAATGTCATTAGATTAGAGGTGTGTTTTGAAAGATTTAGGCAGGTTCAGGGTCATGGCAAAGGGCCAGGTGGACAAGAGTACCGTGAGTCAATTGTTGAAGTCATTAAGAAAAATGGAGCATGTCCTAGGTGTTGAGAAACGACTGTAAAATAGCTGAGCAGGGCATATATTCCTGCTCAGGAAGTAAGAACTTCAGAAAAGATGATGGTCTTGAATAATAATGGCAAAATAATGGTGAGGAAACTGTTGTGGGGAGAAAGGAATATGCCAATTCTTTTCCTCTCCTCATCAATTGACTGGTTTGGGAAAAGAAAGCCTCTGTAAGAGAAGCTTGCAAAGAGAGAAGTGTCATCAGGGAACAGCTAGGTTTTAGTTACATTCAAGGTGGGGAGCCAATTGCAGAATAGGTCATGGATGTAAGGGAATTTGCTTATTGTAAGATCAAAAGAGCACAGTGGGAGTTCCTAGAAGGGCAGTCAGTGATACAAAGTGGTTCCAGGGAAAATTGTAGAATGAACTAAATGGGAAAATAGTGCAATCTTGAAGTAGCGTTAATCAAATCAAACTGTGCAGCAAATGAGTGTTCAAGTTAGAGATGTATCTCTTCTGTTTCTCCTACTTCAATGTTCTCCCTATTAGACCATACTATATATGCTTGGTAATTGCAGAATTGCATTCTATAACTGCAAAGTAGTATTTTCTGTCATGTCAGTATTTTGTATTGTGTCCCTCAACTGTACAGTGTCAGCTTTTAATTATTCAGGGGATAATTATCCATTTGTGGATTATCTACCATTTTTCTCCTCTTGCTACTTGCCTTTGGGCCATTTCACTGCTCATTAGCAACTGTATCAGAAGCCAATTTTGCTGCTTTCTGGTAATAATAGCTGACATTTATATAGCGCTTTGCAGTTTGCAAATCACTTTACGTACACTATCTTCCTTAAATTTTGCTATGACCCTGTGAAGTGGGTACTAGAGCTTTTTTTTTTCCCCAGATAAGGAAACTGAGACTCAGAGAGCTTAAGTGGTTTGCTCATGGTCATTTAGCTGGTGTCAGAGATGGGATTTGAATTCATATCTTACTGACTCCCAAGTCCAGAAGTGTATCTAGTGCACCATATTGGTAATGGTGGTTAGAGGGTTAGTTGTGTTTGTTGTTTTTTTTTAATATTAGAAAAAATAGAAACTACTGCATAAAATTAAACGGAGTATCTCAAAATTTTGTTAATATATACTATAGTCTTGCCTCTGTTATCATGAATAATTGGGAATTAAGAAAAGTTGCAATTGACAAGCAAGGGGGACTTGACAAGGTTTACAACTAGGTATTGGGACTTTCCTTGACACTAGGCATAATACCCTTGAGAAAGAAAGCTGAATGTATTAAATTTTCATCAATTTGGCCTAACTGGAGAGATCGCTTATTGTATATAGATAGGCCAGCCTCAGACTCAGATAGATCTGGGCTCAAGTGTTTTCTTTGACATATGCTAGCTGTTTGACAATGGGCAGAGCACTCAAACTCTCAGTGCCTTGGGCAATGCTCTTAGGCTTTAAGGTACAGAAGTGTGACTGATCTGCCTTGGTGGGAAAAGTTTTCATAGGATGAGTTTTCTATGTTAATGAAGTTGCAAGTCTGGTCAAAAAAAAGGAGCAGTTGAAATAGTGTCCTTTTCCTATATTACTCATAAGCTGGACATATCAACAATGGCACCGAGCAGCCTGACACCCCCAAGGTTTCTTACCGCTTGAATGACTAGAGCTGGGTGGTGGCAGAGTACCTGAGGAATTACGACTTCCGCATGAGTGAGGTTGAGGCTTCCCAGAAATGTAAATCATTTTAATCCCTTTAGTCACTGAAAGAAGACATAGATCTCTTGAATTTCACAAGGATGTTTAGGAATGAAAGGGAGAAAGAAAGAGAGAGAGTGAGAGAAAGAAAGAAAGAAAGGAAGGAAGGAAGGAAGAAAGAAAGGGAGAAGGAAAGGAAGAAAGAAAGAAGGAAGAAAGAAAGGAAAAGAGAAAGAAAAAAAGAGTAGGAAGTCAGCCACCAGAACTGTTTGGGGATCTGGACAATGTTGCAGAAGGCATTCTTTTACCAGGTAGGGGATGAACCAGGTGGCCTCTGGGATCCCTTCCAACACCACAATTCTATGCTTCTGTGACTCTGCTAACTACCACGTTTTCTGTTGGTCTGCTCCCTTTGCTGCCCCTCCAAAACTCTATTCCTAGAGCTCTGCTGACTACATCAAAACAGGGCTGCTGCATAAGCAAGGGAATAAACAAGGCAAAGACCCATTAGCTCTGTTTCCATTAGACACGCAAAGAGTAAAAAAAAAAAAATCAATATCAGGCAAACAGAAGATAAAATTGATAGGAAATAAATGTTAATTTTAGAGCTTTAAAAAAGAGAGATTGCAAACAATGGCATGCAATAAAAACTCTAAAAACTGTTTTTGAAACTTTCAAAATCATTCACATGGAGAAGGTATTCTATCAGGAGCATATAGAGCATATTAAACTATTAAACTTTTAGTGCATTTTTAATGACTTGTCTTAAACAAATTATGCATGAGATAGATTACACATCCTTCACCTACTTAACAAAAAGACATATGCACAAACTAAAAACAAAACCAGGTGGCTTTTAAAAAGAAATTAAGTGTATACTTGGTGACTGATTGGGAAGAAAGCCAAGTTCTGTGAGGGACCTTAGACAATGCAGTTCGTATGAGAGATTCTAACCAGAGGGTCTTCAAGACTTAGTTGTTTTCCATCCAATGAGCAAGTTCAAAATTATAGATGCTATTAGTCTAAGCTTTCTGATTCTACCCTACAAATAGCCTTCTTACCCCTTCTGTAGAGGATTCTGATTAAATAGCATAGAAACTTTGTGTTAGAGAGCAAGGAAAATACTCTTATGACATAGTATCATGTTCTTTGACGTAGTGAGATGTGAGACCTATTTCACTGTGCCACCAAGGAAGTTATTTGGAATGTTGTATAGATATAGCTTAATCTACTGAAGCATAATTTCACAGTTTAAAGGACAGAGCACTAGACCTGGAATCAGGATCCCAAAACTAACACTTATTACTGTGCAAGGCTCAGTGCATCATTTAGTCTACCAGGATCTCAAGCAATTTCATGAAACTCTTAAGTTATAGGCAGGTTGTATGTTAGACAAGGGAATTCCTAGTTACTGAAATATAATTAACAATTAAACACATAACATAGTAAGACATTTGACAGTGAGGTTTGTCTTTATCAGCTCTCTCTGAGTAAATTCTACTTGTTAAAAACTGAAGTCATCTGTTTACACATTATAGAATGAGAAAAACAAAATATGTCATATAGAATCTAGAGCTAGAAAGAGCAGGTCATCACCCACCATGATCCAACCCCCACACACACACACACAGTCTAACTGTATTTAAAATCAAATAGGCAAATAGAGGCTCATACAGAGGAGATGACTTGAGCAAGGACCAAGGTCCTCCAGTTTTATTACATCAAGTTGTATCAGTATTAGAGGCTCAAATTCCAAGTGGGCTTAAAAAAAAAGTACCAAGTGGACTTAAAGCAGGTTACTGAACTTCTCTAGGCTACAGCTGCATGAACTAAAAATGAGGAGTTGGAAACTACAACTCCCTCCAGTTTTCAATTTATCATCTTACAGTATTGTGCAACAGTGACCAAAACAAATGCTCTCCAGGCTAAGGACACACATGCTTCAATCTTGACTGGATTTGAGTATTATTCCCAGTTGTTATAATACCAAATGCAATGTCCATTACTCTGTTGCCGCTTCTGAAAAAACGTGTTTTTAACCCCCAAAATACTAGCTTTTTAACATAAATATTCTTCTAGTGCTACTATCGAGTCATGAATTATGGGATATCTATCCAAATGTGCCTTTTCTCTTAATCGATATGTGATTGCTGAATATATCCACTGGTGAGAAGGAATTTTCTATATGTAATACTGATGCTTTTTGACAAAGGACCAACTTTCCCAACATTCCCAATTTGGGTTATAGTATAGTAGGACTCTTTTCATGTATTGGCTGATCTAAGGAGTCACTGAGGTCCCTTCCATCCTTCAAATTTGGTAATTCTCATTTCCTTTCTATCATTATCAGCTCTATGTAAAATAATGGCAGTTTTCATGCTTTTAATCACATCTAGCCTATAGTTCTGACGAGGGTTAGTCATTCCTGAAACATTTGCTATACCATTTCCAAGAATTAGAATCAGATATGTAGGATCTAGGGTGGCCATAGGGCAGAAGATACTTCCTTTTCAAATTATTTGTACAACAAATAGGTCTATTAACCAAATTGGCAGTTTTTTAAAAATTAAAAATAAAAAGAACTTGAAAATCCCAAACTAGGCTGTTTTGAATATTAAGCAGTAAGTTCCTTAAGGAGAGGCTTAGAGAATTGGGAAGTAAACAAGCATTAAAATTGTGCCCAAAGTTGTGTTTGGACTCCTTTTTTTTGTAGCCTCCTCATCTATATTATAAGCAGTCCATGTAATCAGAGGTTTCCTTCTCTCTTTGGTCATTTCCTGTACATGTGGAAAGGATTTTTAGGCAATCAACTATCGACCAACATCATGGAATATCTAGCCACCTCTCCCTTTTCCATGGAAATCAGAATGACCCTCATCAATAGCTGACTCCACCATTATAGGATAATACTAACGTCTGTGACCATGTCACATTATAAGGGCAATTGAAATCAAACAACTTCATGAAATTGCCATGGCTGGGTAACTTAGCCAGGACAATGCTTCCTGACATTTTTATGGAGGAGTTGCTTCCCCAGAGTTATATTGGAGAGAAGAGTTAGAATGAGGTGGGGAATCTGTAGCCTTGATGCCACATGTGACCTTCTCAGTCGTTAGGTCTTTTGACTCGGTTCAAGTTTTACAGAACAAATCCTTATATTAAGAGAATTTGTTCTGTGAAGTTTGGATTCAATCAAAGGACTGCACTTGAGGACCCTACATGTGACCTCAAGGCCACAGATTACCCATCCCTAGTCTAGAAGAAGAAGGAAAATAATGGAGGTCTCCTGAACTATATTTTCAACACACACTAGTTGGTGATATTTACTTGAATTTGGGGACAACAAGGTTACACAGTAGACAGAGTGCTGGGCCTGGAGTCAGGAAGACTCAGAAAAGTTCAAATCTGGCAAGTCACTTAACCCTGTCTGCCTAAGTTTCCTCATCTGTAAAATGAACTGAAGAAGGAAATCATATACCATTCCAGTATCTCTGCCAAGAAAACCCCAAATGGCGTCACGAAAAGTCAGATGTGACTGAAACAGGTGAACAACAATGTAGGAAACAAATTTGAGTGATCAATTTTACAACTGTGAAATTTATATGATCATTAAGGTATATTTTTTTCCCTGAAATTCCTCCAATAACATCACCAGGAATTTAAAGAGTGGTTAAAATTCAGTTTCATCTCCACTATGAATGGGTTTAATGTTTGAGGATGGACTGCTTGGCTTCTAAAAACTAAGACACATCAATACCCAGAACAAATCAAGCCCCTGTTGTTTTATACAAACACAGAAAATGCAGATAGAAAAATGCAGCAAGCATCAAACTCTTTAAGACTGTTTATCCTACCATATACAGTCTAAACTCATTGGCGTATTAGAAGCTATGGCATCTTTTTGTCTGGAACCCATGATTTCAGTTACACTAAAGGTTTTATGATAAAAAAAAATTAATGAGAAAACAAATAGTATTCAAAAGCTATCAGAGAATCAGTAATAGCCTATGAGCCAAGCATTAACCAGCAAGCTAGCAGGTAAGATGGTTCACTGTATCTCTACCTATGATTTTGTTATAGTGCCTTGAGGTACCTCAAAAATGAATGAACCAGTTAGGACTTCAGATGTTTCCTGCCTGGACAGAGCAGCTTTCTTTAAGAGTTCTAACACTCTGTAAAACCTTTGCAACCTGCTTAACAATCCTTCTTCCCATCGATATTAAAGAGATATTATCTCTGTCTCATAAACAGGACAGGTCTCTAGGCACCTCCCCTTCACATCTGACATGCAGAATGCCTTCTCCTTTGCTTCTCTTTCCTAACCAGCTCTACTTTTCATGCTCAACCTGTCCCTCTACCACTTCCTTTTTCTATATACTAGTTTACTTTTATATTCACAATTCCTTTCCATTTAAAGAGATTAATTAAAGATCTCTCTTTTCTTTGAATCTTCTAAAGTAAAACACCTTATTAACAAATCACATAGCATACTAGTTTGCTGGGCTGGGAACCAAAAAGCCTAAGGTATATTTTAATCATTCCAATCAAATTTCTCAGAAGACTTAAGCAGCTCACTGTATCTACATTGCCATTCATCCACTAAAGAAATAGCCACTGGGCCTGCCTCCAGGGGAAGTTGCAAAGAATAAAGAGTTATTAAAATGCCTTGAGATATTCAGATGAAAGAAACACCCATAAGTTTGAAGTGTTGCTACTTCAGTGATCACTATAGCCACAGAAACAGTTACCACATCAAGGCTGACATAACAACCAGTCTCTCTCCTGTAGAAAGATTCAAAACTTGCCACTACTTAACTCTCTGTGTCTATTTGTCTCTCTTTGTATCTCTCTCTTTTCTCTTTTCTCTATACTCTGTCTCTCTCTGTCTCTGTCTCTCTCTCTGTCTCTCTCTGTCTCTCTCTCTCTCTCACACACACACACACAAACCATCACCTTTTAGGAAAAGGGAAGCATCGTGTAGCAGAATTAGCAGTTATAAGATCAGAAAGCTAGAGTTAATGAGATATCAAAGGTTATCTGGTCCAAAACCATCTTTTTACAAATAAGGTCACAAAGCCTATAGAGGTCACACAGACAGTAAATAATGAAGCTTGGATTCAAATTCAGGCCATGTGAGCCCAAGTTCAGCTTCTTTTCTGCTTTACTTTGATACCTCCTTAGACACACCTCCTGGGTTTGGACCTCTGACACCAGTTAGTTTTCCCATGCATAAAATGTGGACAATAACTGCTGCACCTACCTCATGTGGTTGTTTTGAGGACCACAGGAGATTAATATACAGGGTATAGAGCTGTTAATAAGCTAACAATTGCTAATAAGTTTACATTTTTATAGTGTAAGCTTATTACACATTATATTATATATTATATACATATTATGCTTTGGGGAGTTATGTATTTTGAAAATCTTAAATCTATAAAATTTGCAATAGTTATTCTAGGAAACAGAGTAGATGATGGTGGGAATGTCACTCTTTTTTCTCTTTCGGGTCCCTGTAACATTTTTTTATTTTCTCTAACCAGTTTTTGCGATGGAAATTTAATTTTCCTTATAAATAATATTTTGTGCTTTAAAGAAGCTACATTATCAGTTCATCTCTCTGAGCTCTTCAGTCTGTCTAGGGCTAGTAAAACTGTAGTTCCTCTAACCTGTGCCTAGAAGTCCCTAACTGTCTCACAATTCCATCCATTCTGTGTGGTTCACAGCTCCTATTTCTTGTCAATAACATTTTGGTCATATTTCTCACTGTTGCAAAAGGAACGTGAAACAAGCTAAAGGGTTGTCATTCAATGTTTCCATAGCTATATGGTTTCTATTAACTCTAAAGGAATTTTTAGAAAATGTATGTCAATTGGAGAAGAACCTGCTCTTGAGTGGTAAATACTCTAGATTCCGAAATGTATCTCTTTTAATTCTTCAAGAGTACAAACTATGCAGAATAGATAAATTTAAGAGTGAGATTATTCTAGTGATTCACTAGATCTGTGATTCTCTCAATATGGACAATCCATTCAAAATTACAGATTGTAACCTATTTGTGATTGCCCATCCTTTGTAACTCTTTCCTTTGTCTTCTCTAGGCATCCCTAGATGTACTGGGAGTCTTTTTCTCCCTGAAGCTGTATAGATACCTGTAGAACCCCAAGTTTATTTATCAGTTATATCTCACTCTCATTAAGTGACAGGCCCACTTTTTTCTATTCATATACTTCTCTGATGACATCTTGACTGTTTTGCCTGTGTGCACCTCATTTTCAGTATGCATAAGAGAAAGGAAAGAGCGCTGGCTCCACAGAACTGGGAGGAGTAGGTTTAAATCTTGCCTCCAACAATTACTTACCTTGAGCAAATCACTTAATCTGCATGGGCCTCCTTTCTTCCTTATCGTTAAATGAAGAGTTTGCAATAAACGACTTTGGTGTCCCTTCTAAGTCTAAAGCTATGCTCCAATGTTCCTCCTTTGCTCAAAGCAACTTATTCCTTTACGTTGCTGCAAATTCTTCAGAAACTCTAGCATTCCATGACTCAGCCATTGCATTAGGAATAGGAGAGCAAAGATAAGGGATACTCAAATCTTGAGGAATACTTAAAATAATTAAATGTGTGAGCATCCCTCAGAATTTGAGTTTTCAGTATTCCTAATACTTTGTTAAAACATATTCTCAAACAAGATTCCTTAATCTTTGCTTTTTGCCATTCTTTTCTTTTTACATTTCTTTACTTCGTCTTTCATTTTTTCTCAGAAGCCCAAGTAAAGCACATGAAAATAGCTGTAATGCTTTTAAAAGGAGAGGGGAGAGCCTATCACACTCAGATGACTTCTTCAGCACATCTGAGAGAATGTAGAATAATTTCTTAGCCTCACTTCATCATGCATATGTTCAACAAGTCTGAAAAGGGCTAAAAGAAGGAAGAAAGAAATAGGATGTGAAGACTGAGTTTTCTCCAATATACCAAAGAAATGAATGCATACAGGATTGCTAACAAAGCCCAGGTCAGTTTGTGCCCATCTTAATCTGAGAAAACTGATTTCAGTCAGTGAGAGCCATTTCCTCTGGGCGTTGGAATCACACAAAATTGTCCTTTGATAATTTGAGCACCTGGGAATTCTCCTCTTAACTCGGCTTATTAAATTAAACAAGAGAATACTATATACAGATCATCTCAAGCATTATGAGTTTGCAAATCAGTTCCAAGACTAGGGGTTCTATTTTGTCCTCTGAACAGTTGGCAGACAGTGCCACATAATTTGAACAATCACCTACTAAAACTTGCATGCACATGCACAATAGCTGAATTTTCCAAGATGCGTGATAATGCATACTGCATATTGGAAGGTAGGATGGAGCCCTCAACATGCCCAGGGGATTTCTCTCTCTTTTCCTCTTTCTTTCTTAAAGCAGTAAGCTTTGCTTGAGGTTCTCTGTCTTTTAAAAAATGTCTTATGAATCATTTCAACAATGAGAAAGTGAATCAGATTTAAACCAAAATGGTAAAAGGCAGATAGTAGCATTTACACATTTCTGGAAGCTGGCGGTAAGATAAATCCAAAGTGACAAATCTCTGTGGGCTATTAAGTGGATGTTGTTATAGAAAGCATACATAAGGCAAGACTGATGAAAATGTAGGGTGCTAGGCTTTGAAAAACAGGCAATTATTTATGAATACTAGGTAGCATCGAAAAGAAATCCATTTGAGAATTTAAATACTGATCCCTCCAGGGCATGGACTTTGTTCTAGACATTATTCAGGGTTGAAAACAAGACAAGGTATATGTGTGTGTATGTGTGCATACATGTGATACCCAGATAAACATATACACACATATATATATATATATATATATATATATATATATATATATATATATATATATATCTTCATCAGTTTTAGAAACTTTCAGGATTTTCATTTTACCTCAAGTTCCTAAATTTGGAAGAGCTATACATACAAATTTTGAGAAACATCACAGTCTAGTAGAAAAAACTCTGGACTTTTGAACCAAAGTGAAAGACCAAAAAACCAATGTAGAAAAAAAGAATGGCAAAAGCAATTATTAGGGAGTCTTGTCCAAGTATATATATTTAACTAAAGGTTAGGAATGCTCAAAACTCAAATTTTGAGGGATAGTCACATATTTAATTATTCGAAATATACCTAAAAATTGGAGTATGTGAGTATCCCTTATTTTGCTCTCCCATTCCTAATCCAATAGCTTGGAAATGATGCTGCAGGAATGTGAGTCATGGGATTTGATCATTTCCAATCCATCTATCCTTGAATAGGTCACTTTACCTCAGTGATCCTCAGTTTCCTCATCTGTAAAATCAGAAAGATAAATATTCTGATGTATAAGGAATTTGTAATATAATTGTAGAATTTCTTCCATTCATTCTCTGTCCCTATACAGTACATCAGTGGAAAAGCAAAACATGTTCAGAGATAAACTTATTGGCTGCTCCATCTCCATTGATCTGGGAGTTGATTAGATGCTGGAGACAGATAAGGTAGCCTTTCTCCTTTCCAGACAGAGAGGGAGATGAAGGAGTTTCAGGAAAATTAATACAAATCTAGACTCAGAGAGGAAAAAAGCCTCACCGTTCTAAAGATTAATATGCTTCTTCCACCCCCAACCAATCTGGGCCCTGAGGTTGGACTGATGATATGGCAATTACTGAATTATAGTGAGAAAAATGTCCACTGCTGTAAGACTGTAAAAGAGACGTGAATCACAAACGCGATTTAAGGATAAATTCTCTTTGGTCAGTGGTTCGTAGCTATCTGATTCAGTGTAGAGCTTCCAAAGGGTCAAAGGCAGTTAAAAATCTGTCACAATGTTTGAATTCCATTTTTTTCTGAAAGTTTTTATTTCCTCAAGTAATTTTTTTTACAATCCTAACAAGTCCAATAAGAGAATCAGAGAATCTCAGAGCTGGAAGGGCTATCAGATGCCATCTTGTTCAATTTTTACAATAAAAATTCCCATTCTGTCAGGTTTCAAAACCTCCAATGAGAGAGAACTCACAAACTCCCACTGCAATCCTTTCCACTTTGAATATCTGTACTTGCCTGGATTTTTTTTTCTTTATGTTGCAACCAAATTTGTCTCTTTGTGCCTCCCACCTACTTTTTTTTTCCTCTTGGGTCAAACAGAACATCTACATTACATCCTTTCAAATACCTGAAGCTGATTATTATGTTCCCTCTAGATCTTCTGGATATGAAGAACTCCCACTGTCTTCACTTGCTCCTCTTAATGAAGCACTTTACCATCCTATCCTAGTTACCCTACACTAGACTCTTGAGTTTATCAATATCCTTCCTTCAGAAAACTGAACATCATCTTCTAGACGTGTACCTGTAAAAAGCAAAATACAAAATTGTCATCTCAGTAGACAGGCATCGAATGGTGCTCCTCATGCAAATTGAGCCTTGTGTTGGCTGTCACATTATAGACATACTATATTGTTGACTAGTCACTGAAATCAAACAAATCAATCGATCATTTGTCTTGTATCCTCATCATTATGTGGGATAGAAGCCCAAGGAATGAGTAATACTATAATATTTGTAATTCTAGGTGCTCCAATATTATAGCTTGTGAAGAAGAATATTCTTTTACACATTTGAGATTGATATCAGCATTTTTCATTTTAGAAATTTGTCAAGTGGAATACTTTTTAAAATTGTAATTTATTAAAAATGTTATATTGTAACACATATGATCTCACCTTAGGTCAGAGCCCTCTAAATGTCACTTTGTTACATTAAACTTCTTAAAACTGAATTCTCTGAATAAAAGCTTAAGACTCTCCTGTGCCACAAGAGGATAAATAACCATAATTTGTGTTGAGTTGCTTTGAGTTTCACTTTATTCATGTTCTTGTTGATCTGCCTTCAGCATTCAATCTGGTATTCTCTCATCCAGCACCTTAGAACTTAAAATGAAACTTGATGTTCTTCTAGCCCTTTCTTTGTTTCTCTTACCGTCAAAAACAAGCCCTCCTCTGAACTATCATCATCATGTTGTATGTTTCTTGCTGTAGCTTCACATCCTAGCTTTGATTGCAATTATTTGTGTGTGTGTGTGTGTGTATGTGTGTGTGTGTGTGTGTGTGTGTGTGTGTGTCTCATCCTTTCCTATGAGAGTAGAAGTGTTGTAAAGGTAAGAAATGTTATTCTTTGCTTCTCCTACAAGCAATACCTTGCACATAGGAGGCATATATAAAAATAAATATTTAGGTCATTTTAAGCTATAAAAGGCCATGTCTGCTATTCCAACCCAAAGGTATATAAGCTAATATCCTATTAATAATAAACAATGTTAAAATAAATTAATTAAAATTAAATAAATAATTGTAGTCAAAGAGTGTGTTAAAGTCTTCCCAATCTAATCTCCTTGAGAATTAATTAACTCAATTACTATATTTTTAAATCTCACTTGATATACATGAACTTTATGAAGGATCAAAACACTTCTATTACATTCCAACATTGAACTGACTTCTCTCCCAGGGAGGTCATGAGTAAAATTGTGAAGCAAACAGAGTTCAACTGTCATGTCCTATCACCATCACATAAAACATCTTCTCCCTTTCAGGACCCATACCTCTTGAGTCTCATGCCCAATTACTGTGACAACATCACACACACACACACACACACACACACACACACACACACACACACATCTAGCCCAAATCCCATTTTCTAAGCCAGGGGTGGGGAACTTATAGCCTGGAGACCACATGTGGTCCTCTAGGTCCTCAAATGGAGCCCTTAGAATCCACAGAATTCTGTAAAGTGCAGATTCATTCAAAGAACCACACTTGAGGACCTAGAGGGCCACATGTGACCTCCAGGCTGCAGGTTCCCCACCCCTGCTTTAAGCTCTTCTATCAACTATACTTATATGCTTTAATTTAATCAAAGATCTGGTGGAAGGGAGTGATAATTCCACATTTTTATGAAGAAGCTTCAAAATCTTAGCTCCCCCCCCAACATGACTCATGTAGGAATTACAGAAAAATAAGAGGCATTATGGAGACAAGTGAATTATAAAAAGGCATTCACAAAAAAAAAAATTTTAAGGAGAGAAAGAAATTATATAGAACAAGGCTGGGTCCATAACATTTTTTTAAAGAATATAATATAAACTACATATAGGTAAAATGAGAAACCATACCCTTTGAAAAACAACATAACTTTGTGAAATAAACTGTATAACATTTCTTTATGGGTTACAATAAAA
>CM053771.1:454745050-454763801 GCA_028658325.1 Potorous gilbertii | reverse complement strand
CTCAGCATTGGAAAATTTAATATAGGCTCCAAATGAAAAAAATAAGGAAAAATAAACTTTTTTATTTCTATAACTTGAGAAGAGTTGACTTTAAAATATGTAGAGGATATCTTTTTAAAAGAGATAACCTCATAGTGAACACTGTACAGTATAAGACTAGTGCATGACTGTGGTCTCTGGACCTTAATTGTGGGGCACAGTGGAGAGACATTTTCATTGTTGCTATTTTTAAAATACAGGAGTCAATGCCTCAGAGAAAATAATTTTCATGATAAGACTATTTTACTCCCCAGGGAGTATTTTTTTTACCTTGGCTTACCCTAGAATCCGACAATTTCTATTTTCAATGCCGTGAATTAGTTATTTTTCAACCTGTAATCTATGAGGGACAACAACATCATTATCTTAATTTTACAGATGAGGAAACCTAGACACAGGTTAAATGACTTGCTCAGTATTACATGCCAGGCTAGTGTCAGAACTGAGAGTGGTATAGAACTCTTTTGCATGTTCTTGGTCTCCCAGGCTTCACTTCTCTTCATGTTGTGACTGTAAAATGAATACGAGACTATTTGTGCCCCATCCCACTAAGACATGGGTATTTAGCATTTAGGATATGTGCTAACTGGCCTCAAATTGATTTTTATTTGTACCTCATAGCCAGATCATTTTAAAAAATAAAACAAGGTAATACCACCTTCTCATTTGCTAATGCTTCTAGCCTTTTTAGCTGCAGTAGCAAGATTATTAAGGAAATGTAAGTTGTCATTCATTAAAAATCAATCCAAATAACATTCCAAGCTTCAGACCCAGCAAATTGTTTAATTGAGAGAGAGAAACAAGATCTTGGAGGGATTACAGACGGCAATGTCTTTTACTGCTTATCTAATCAACTAACTACATGTTACTTTTCTGTTCAATGGATATGTGGATGGAATTTGGAGTCAGAGGGTCTGGGTTCAAATCCTGACCCTGACATTTGTTCCTCATGTGACCTTGGGCAAATCACTTAAACTCTCTGGGCTTCAGGTTCCTCATCTGTAAAATGAGAGATTGGACCTGATGATCTCTTAATGGATGAATTGGGAAGCAGATGAAGCTTATCATCAGTGTTCCTGAGCACTAGCTCTGTCAATTTTTCATTTCTTTGAGCAGATTCTCTCTCCAAATTACCATCATGCTTCTCTGGTTGCTTTGATCCCTTTCTGATATTTTTGCTGTTCCGTGGGGTCGAATCTATGTGATTAGATTTGGAGTTTTCTTGGCAAAGATACTGTAGTGGTTTGCCATTTTCTTCTCTAGCTTATTTTTTATAGAGGAGGAGACTGAGGTAAACAGGATTGTGTCTTGCTCAGGGTTACACATTTGTCTGACACCAAATTTGAACTCACAAAGAAGAGTCTTCTTGATTCCAGGTCCAGCATTCTATCCGCTGTGCCATCTAGCTGTCCTTTCTGATATTAGTGACCCAATATATTACCTATCTTAGGTATAATCTGAAGAGGACTGGGCAGTACCTAATTGAAAAGAATCACTAGCTATGGGTGGAATTTCACACACTCTGTAGCTTGCATGGTGAAGATATTTTTAAGTGGTAAAAGGGATATCTTCAATTACCCTTCAAAACACAAATGTTCCACCTACATATAAGGACAATCTTGCTGTCAACCTTTTCCTTCAACAAAAGCATTAAATTTGTGTATGCACAGAAATGCTCATGCAATTAAGTATTCTGCAGGACTGAAATTTTAAAGATAGTAGGAGGTACATTTCTTGTCCAGGTACCATGATTCATAAAATGACAGTATTTCTGTACATATGCAATATTTCATAGAAAGGCTTACAGCAAGTATTTAATTAACATTTACTATGATCACTTTTCTTCTATTACCTAGCTGTTAAATCCTTTATAGGAGTCTTAACAATTCAGAGCTAAGAGGTATTTTAGAGATCATTTGGTCGAACTTTCTCATTTTACAGATAAAACAGATGAGTACCTTTGAATGACTTTCCCAGGGTTGGAATTTGAACCCAGGCCTTTTGAATTTAGATCTAGTGCTCACATTTTCAAGCCTTATGACAATCAGGACTTTGTATCTGGAGATATAGACCATTACTGGGAACCTCTGTAAGTCATTCCTCAGCAGAGAATGACTGAAAATCTACCATGTTTTCCTCACCATATAGTTCCACTCATAAATCCCTCCTGAAAGGCATGAAAGTAACCATATGCCAATTTAGCATAATTTATCTGAGTTAAACAAATATCTATTAAGACCGTTTGTGTGTATAGCACTTATGCTCCACTCTGTGAAAGAAACAAATGTAGAGTATAAGAAGGCCCTTGACCACTGGTTGTCAAGGTTAACTAACTCCTTGTTAACAAGGTTCATGAGGGTTTTGTCATGGCATTGATGATATCTTCTTAATAAGGTATGAACTTGCCTTAGTCATTCACACCACATTAAGAATGATCGATTGAGTTATGGCTAGTCATATACCTCAGCTATGTCTTTGGATTTCGCCTTTAAAATGAACAGCTGCTGGAGAAAGAAGTGGAAAGAACTCTGGTTGGGACGGCCAGAGAGACATTAGTTTTAGACACATACCCAGAATCACAGTTCTTGGGGAGTAGCCTAAGAAACACTGGAGCATTAAGGCCCTAACAGATTCATGGGAATCAAGGACCATGTAGCTCAGGTATGGGAAGCTTATAGATGAACTAACAAGGCATTCATGGACAAGACTGAGTTTCTGGACCAAGTTTCTTGGCCTCAGAGGAAGAGCTCCTGAAAAATGTCAAATTCTTAGACCAAACACAAGCTGCGGCTAAGGAGCAGTGAAGGACCAGCCCATCCTCAACCTTGCCCTTTTTTAGTACTGTGAAATTACATGAATTGTGCAGGTTCTAGATAAAGTATTACCCCTTTCAGGGGCAGGGATGGAGCTCAGCCTTAAGATAACCTTAAAAGTCTGGAGGTACCTGGAAGAGGTGGAAGCTCATTGGAGAAAGAAGAAGGATTGCCTTGACTGTTTATAGAATTAAGAGGTTCAAACAAATTACTCTAATAATTATTGTAGTATGAGAAACGAAATTGGTGTTAAATATCAATTTTAATTTATTATTAATTATATTAGTATTAAATGAATAATAATTACATTATAACTCACTTTAATTTGTGTAAAGCATTTTCCTATTTTTCTCACAAAATCTTGTGATGTAGGTATGTTATATGGTCTCTGTCTGAGGGGAGAAAGATTACTATTAATTTGGGTGGTGAGGAATTAGGAAAAGCTTAATGAATTAGGTTACATTAAAGTTGAGTTTTAAAGAATATGTATTCATTCAACTAGCAAAGGATGTTGGAACTGACTCAACAGGCAACTGAGAGACACTTAAGAGTTTTGGGTAGTATAGCGAGGATTTTTGAGCAAGGGAGGTGTACTGTTTATTTGTTGCATGGCTTCCATATGTGACAGATTCAGAAGATTTATCAAACTTGAGTATTGAAGCAGGATTGGAACTTAGGACCTTTGACTTCAGATTCAGCGCTCTCTTCTTTTCTGTGTTGTCTCCCATATTGGGAAGGAATTACTTAAAATATATTGTCATATTATTTTTCTTTTTTTAAAATTTAATTTTAGACTCAAATTTCAGAACACAAAAACAGAATAGAGAAAACAAAAACATATAATAAAGTTAAATATTGGAACTTAAATACAAAGTAAGAAAGAAATGAAAAGCATGTCACATGCATAACAGAACATAAAACAGGATTCAAAATATGTAACAATAAATTTCCAAGAAAGCCTGTATGATAAGTAAGTTGTGCTGAGAGCTGCCTCTGCTTCCTTTTTTCTTTTGTCTTTTTTCTTTGTTTTCTTTTGTCCTCTGCTGTGCACTTTTTTA
This sequence comes from Potorous gilbertii, assembly GCA_028658325.1. Classification (NCBI taxonomy): domain Eukaryota; kingdom Metazoa; phylum Chordata; class Mammalia; order Diprotodontia; family Potoroidae; genus Potorous; species Potorous gilbertii. The sequence continues at coordinate 454,759,891 of CM053771.1, read as the reverse complement.
CTTTGTTCTCCCTCCCCCCCAATTAAGTTTGGATATGTTTCTCTATAGCTATAGATAAACACACACATATATGTATATATATGTGTATATATATATTTATATTTATATATATAGACATACTTTCTAAAATTCTTTTCCTGATCTTTGGTTTTTATGTTTGTGCATATCTCTTGTTTCCTATCCCTCCTGCTTCCTCTACTTTACTTCTATTCACTACCTTGCCCTTCTATTACTTGCCTACTCCTCTCCAAGTATCCCTCCCCCATTGTCCCATTCCCATAAATCTAAACACCCTTTTATATCCCCCTTGAGAACTTGGAATTTTCTGACCTACTCCACCATCTTCCCAGAATCCTCTCTGCCTTACATTATTTTCATTGGAAGTTTTTGGCTTATTTTTCTTTACTTGGCGGTATTTATTCACTGTGTTTTTTCTTTTCTAGATTGTTCTTCATTTTTTCCATTTGTTTCTATTGGCCTTACTGTTGGTTTACCTGCTTGGGCTCATATACAATTTTTTCTCTCTCAAATTTGTTGCTTTCTATCCATTTCTTCTGTTCCAGAGAGCAGTGGGTCTGGTGTCTCCTCTGTTTAGTGCTTTCCCCATCTACTGTCACTCTTCTCATCTAGAATACTGCTCAGGCAGTTGAGTGGTTTTTTACTTCCTTCTGATGAGAGTTGAAGTGAAGGAGTTTGGTGAGATCTCTGCTTTGTGAGATCTAGACAAGGATCTGACTGCAGCTGGCTTTATCCCTACCCCTTCCCTAGGTACAGAAATCTTTCCCCACTTCTCACCCCCAAGTAAGTAGCTCTTCACTACTAGATCTTTCCCCCTTTCACAATTGCCCATGTTATCCTACCATGAGGCTAGGGGAGTTCAAGACTCTTCAACTTAGGAGGGATAGGAATTGGGCTAGATTTACTCACTGATGAGATGGGACAAAATATAAGTCACAATGGCCAAAGCTTAGAGTATAGCCTATTGAAGTCAGGTGAGCTGGGCAAGGTATAGGTTGGTCATAGGATAACTACGTGGCTTCATGCTGTCCTTTACAGCATGAAGCATCTTGAAAGAATTATATTATGGTGGTTTTTTTTATATTTTATTTTTGTTTTAATTTTAGTTAATTGCAGTTTTAACTACTTTGTTTGGCATATTTCTTGTTATTTTGAAGTACTATGGTTGGAAGTTTTGCTTAAATGAGATTGCTTATTCTACCATCTAACTGAATCTTATCCTTCCACTGCTTTTTATTGTTTTATAAGGTGAGGCATGATTTTCCTTCACCAGCTTTCATAAATATTTACAAACAGATTTATATTTTAAATTAATGTTATCTTTTTACTCTTCTACATGTCCACTTGGTAAAGGGCCCATGTAGTGCAGCAGAAAACAGCCCTGTAATTGGAGTTCATGTTCTTGGGCAGGAGGGTGGATAGAGTGCTGGCCCTAGAGACAGGAAGGTAGGAAGACTCATCTTTCTGAGTTCAAATCCATCCCTAGACACTTACCAGCTGTGTGACCCTGGGCAAGTCACTTACCTTATTTGCCTCAGTTTCTCTATAATAAGAACTGGAGAAGGAAATGGCAAACCAGTTCAGTATCTTTGCCAAGAAAACCCCAAATGGGGTCACAAAGAGTCTGCCATGATGGAAAATGACTGAATGACAGCAACATAAAAAGTTAGAATTAAAGAAAAGGATTTGAAATAAAGAACGAGAACATTGTTGGCTTCAGTTGACCCCCTTTTGTTCTTGCCTTTAGGTTTATTTACATATCTCCTAGCAATACACACAGTTCCTTTGCAGTTTTCTTGGGTGATGTCCCCAAATTAATTTGAATGGATATAGATTGACAATTGGAGATCTTGAACAAATTAAAATAAATTTTCTAGCTCTAGTTGATGGTTGGGGTCTAGTAGATGGTGGGGGTGAAAGACTTTGAGTGATTCTAGGAGAAACATCAATCAAAAGAATAGACAATGTTAGCCTGAAGGTCTCTTCTGGTTTTTCTTGTTGCCTGGCTAAATGCATCTATCATAGTCTTAGTGTCTATGAAAGAATTTTAATTTTCCCTTACAAGGGAGGGGCTTACTAATCATTGTATTCTAGCACAGGGTAGCGGAGAACAACAGATGGTCCAAAGAGTTGGAGTAGCTCAAGAGTAGCATCAGGTGTTAAAGAGTGGGCCACTGAACACTGAAGCCAGAAACCAGCAGAGATACCCAATAGAGATGAAGTGATTCCCAAGAGAGAACAGACCAGAGATATGATAGCCAGAAGGAACAATTTGATACCCATACTACACACCCAAACAATAGCATGATGCAGTTACCACCAGTTGATGGCTCTGCATATTAAAAGGTTATTTGTGAGCTCTGGCTATAGGTTTCCTTAACTTTGTGCCTTCCTGTCCTCAGGTCATATGTGTTGCTTCTTTGTATGTTCTTCCATGTATGTGCCCTGGTAACATACATTGTCTGCATATGTGTGCCCTCTCCTTGCATGTTCTCTGGTCACATATGCTTTTTGTGTATGTTCTCTTCCCATTGATGATATGGTAACCTGTAGGAAATTGTATCCCAGTGGTTAAAGGAGTAGTCTTTTTTGTCACTTAATTTTCTCTATATTGTTTAATTACATATTTTTGCTTTAAATTAATGTTTACTTTTTGATTGCCTAGTAAAAGTAAGCACATCAGCTTCTGACCTATGCCAACCCATACCTATAAAATGTCTTGAATTTTGGGTGGCTTCCTGACAGCCCATGTGTGAGGAAGAGCTCCGTGTGCTAAAAATAAATGGAATTCATTCTTTCTATACAGGTTGAACTAGATGTTATGCAAAGATCATATATGATGATTTTCTGATCAGGGAAAGAGCTAACATTAAGAATATCAATGACACCAACAGTTTAAAGTCAAACAGAGAATTTTGTATTTGATATTGGAGGCAATAGATAGCCGCTGGAATTGATCAAATAAGAGAGTGACATGGTCAGACTTACTTTTTGGGAAGATCATTTTGGCTGAATGGGGGATGGATACTGGGCAAGTTGAGTCTTTTTGTAGAGTGGTTTTGTTGTTGTCCTTTCTGTTGTAAAATTTGGACCATTGTTGAGATGTTTCTAGTTAATAACATGAAGAGGAAATAACATAAAAACTACAAATTTAGAATAGGATCACAGAATCATATATTGACCATTGAATTTAACCCCCTCATTTTCTTGAGGTCCAGAATGTGTAAGTGTGCCTAGGGTCACAGAACTGAAACTAAAGTGGGACTCCAATTCCAAGTTCAGCACTCTATCCACTAGTAATCCTTCTGTTGTGTGGTTCTTCCCAAAATCTCCAAGGTTTAAAGGAAACTCAGATCAGTGATATTTTCTTCACAGGGCAGGCTGAAGTGCTGATTTAACTCCACAATGTTTTCTCTACCATCCACACACCATGCTTTTCATGTCCTTTTTATGTGTCATCTTTCTCTATCAGAATGTAAGCTCCTTGAGGAAAGGGGCTGTCTTTCTGCTTCTATCTGTATTTCCAGTATTTAGCACAGAGTTTGGTATACAGTAAGCAATTAATAAATCCCTGTTGAGTGACAATTGATTGTCAATCATCTTTTCTTAACAGCTCTAGTAAAGGGTTTGAGGGGGAGTAACTATTAGTTGACTGTTATTACCAGTTCACTATTGTTGTGTCATTTCAGTAGTTTCTGATTCTTCGTGAATCTATTTGGGATTTTCTTGGCAAAGATATTGGAGTGGTTTTCCACTTCCTTCTCTAGCCAATTTTATAGATGAGGAAACTGAGGCAAACAAGGTTAAATAACTTGCCCTGGGTCATACAGCTAGTAAGTGTCTGAGCCCAGATTTAAACTCTTGTCTTCCTGATTCCTGATACTGCTCTATCCACCATGCCACCTAGTCGCCTTTAACTTGCTCATTTTATTGGTGATAAAATTGAGTCTCATAGAATTTAAGTAATTTTCCCAGTCTCAGAGATGCTGATATGAATCCAAGTCCAGCACTCTTTCCATTATACTTTGCTCCTTCTCCTGAGTTCACTGTTATTTTACCACCTAGTAACTAGTAACTATTTTTCCCCTGAGAATCACTTTTATTTTAGGGTGTTATATTACATGGTAAATAGATCTTTAGCTTTCCTGACCAGTTTAAAACCAATTGGATTTACTAAATATCAATATTTAGAGAGAACTAAAATCATTAAATGGCCACTCGATGCTATTGTATTCATTTTCCATCATATGCACACCATATCATACCATCAAAGACACTGAAAAAATCCAAGCAGATTCAGTGTATGTCAAAATTGGTCTTTTTGGTTAGCTTCTATTTGATCTTACTGGATGGAATTGTTTTGTATCCTCTCAGAATTTAATTCTCCAGAGTGTTCTATAATTCTTGAGTGACTTTTCCCACAAATTTTTATGTCATGGGATGGTGCCTGTCCTTTTTTTGGAATATTTTGAAATTTGTTCTCTCCATGTCAATGCCATATGATGCCTGACTTTTCTCTCCTCTATCACAAATTTTTAGATCAAATAGTTCTTTCACTCTAAAATTCCCAGTTTCAGAATAATGGCTTCTTTTGTTGCTTCCTATCATGACTTGGATATATTATCTGAAAATTGCTGAAGGCAAATTAAAAATTTTAAAGATGTATTTGTAAATATTTATCTAGAGATAGATGGCACAGGGGATAAAGTGCCAAGGCTGAAGTCAGGAAGACTTGTCTTCCTGAGTTCAAATCTGTTCTCAAACACTTACTTGCTGTGTGGCCCTGGGCAAATCATTTAATCCTGTTTGCCTCAGTTTCCTCATCTATAAAATTAGTTAGATGAGGAAATAGAAAACTACTCCAGTATCTTTGCAAGAAAATCCAAAATGGGGTCACAAAGAGTTAGACACCATGGAAAATGGCTGAGTGATCCCAAGAGACTGGGGGTGCTAATAGCATTGGGGAGTAAAAGGAAAAGGGATGAAGAGACAAAGAGATGTGGAAGGAAGCAGTCATATTGGTTTCAGGAAGTGTCTTTTGCCTTTCTTAGTGTCTATTCCCAGTACACAGTGGCTCCCACATAGTAAGCACATGATGAATATTGGTTAACTGCCTGATTGATATGGTAAATGGGAAAGTTTGCTGTGGTATGCTAGACTTTCAAGGCATGTACAGTTCATCCAGAGTTCAACTTTTATTCCATTAGATTATTTACCTCTTTATTTCAGGTATATTTTCTTTACTAATTTACAAGCCAAAGTGAAAATTTCACAGCATCAGTAATCTTGCTTTTCTCTGTAGTCATGCAACTCAGCAGATTGTGGTAGCCAAAAACTGCATGACAGGTACTGTTCTTTGATGCTGGATGATAGCCTTGCCAAAAACCACTTGTCCAAAGTGATTAACAGTTTATAGCCTGCAAGAAGAGAGCAAAATGGTGATTATATTTATTATGTTCTCTGTATAGTCCCTAGAGAAAGGATAGACTGGAAATGGTTTTTGGAGATATGTTAACTGGTGCTGCTTTACTGGCCTTTCCTATAGGATATTGATCACCGCATGAAAGCCAACCTTCTAAAGTGTATGAATAGTTTTCATGGAACCAAACTCTTTTCTTCGTGCCCCATTTCCATCTATTTTTCCTTTTTATGATGGATAATAAAATGGAAGTAGAGCCTTTCTTTCATCTTCCAAATAATATGTCGGTAGAAATAAATATAATGATGATTTTGGTTCTCTATGGAAAAGCTTAGGCAGCTTTGAAAAGTGAAACCCAGAGCTTTGCCTGCAGTGGTTAAAATAGCATGACTACAGGGGATTTTTATGTTTAGATGCAAATGAATGAGAGAGAACATCCAGATCGGAGATAATCGGCAACATTTTACTGAATTATAGTTCTTTCCTCATATTATTCAGAATCAACCAAATCAATATTTCAGTCATCATATTAATATTCTAAATCATTAGTATGCAACAAGGCTGGTTAGTTTTACATTGATCTAGGGAGTTAAGGGCTCTGCTTATATTACAGTTTATTTTACCATATAATAAAAGTAATTCTCAAAAGGAGAAAGGTACCTCAGATCACTGATTGATCAAACAACAAGAAATACAACAACAAATATATGGCAAGTAGAATATTATGTGGGAAGTATGCTACATTTAGAATCAGGAAGAGTTAGGTTCATCTACCAGCTCTGGCACTTATTGTGTGATGGTAGGAAAGTGGCATCTTCTAGGAGCCTCAGTTTCTTTACTTGTAAGACAGCCTGAAGTAATATTAGTAGTACCTATATCATGTATGCTGTGAGGTTCAAAGAGATAATATTATATATATGCATATATATATGTATGCATATACACACATGCATACATATATATGCATATAAAAGGAATATGTATATATTGTATATAAAAGGAGTATGAATGTGTGTATATATACACACATTCATATTTTAAGCTCTACTAGCTTAAAATAGTACTAAGGCTTTTTGGATGCCATGCATGAACACACATGTACATGTATGCAATATACACATATATGTGCATGCAAATAAACATATATGTTTATATTGATTTGCAAAACTTAAAACTAGATGTAAACCACAGTCATCTCTCCATACTTATGGTTTTCGCATTTGTGATTTTGATTATTTGAGAGTTGACAATTGGTAATTAAATGGAAATTTTTGAAGATTTGAGGCATACTATGGAAAATTGCAGATGAGATGTATGTATGTAAAAAGAAACCTAAAAAAACTCTTAGTAAATCATGTACCTAAATACTGCATAATATTAGTCTATTTTTATTATTTATTTATTATAAACAGTTAAATTTTGTTATATGTTTCATTGTGATAAAGAAGTATGGATGCTACACACTGTCTTTAGGAATTTTTTTCTCTCTGCCCTCTAGACCCAGTCATGCGATTTTCTCCTGGAGAGATTTTTGTATTTTGTACTTTTTGTAGGAGAAGGAAATCCTTGAAGCAGTTGTAGTAGCTACACAGGGGTCTGTGAGGACTGCATAGTGTATGAGAAACTAATCTCTGAAACTTTACTATACTGTAAATATATTGAATTTACTACATACTATACTGTAAAAATACTACACTAGACTAAATTCTATTTTTTATGGATGTAGTATGCTGTTTCATTTGTTAAATATGATCAGAATTATTAAAGATAAAGGTTTGGAGTAGGGCATAGAGTTATTCATGGTTTTTCACATTTAAAGAGGGTCCCATGCTCCTAGTTCCTCAAGAATGTTGAAGCAACTGTGGATTTTAGTTATTTTTGTTATATAAATTATTAGCCATTTTTTCATATATTATTTATTAATAGTTTTTTATTATATAAATGGGTGTCTAATTTATCCCATCATTAATGATCAACTTCCTCTATCACCTGATCTTAAATAATATGTCCTTTGCCAGAGGGCATCTTTGAAACTCTCTATAAAGGCAATGTAAGTTGTGTAAGATGGGCAACTATTCAAATAATTTAAAATACTTCCTATCTTTTTCTTTGCACCCTTTTTCTATCTCAATTGCTTGGTGAAAAAATTGTTTTGGTTTTTCAGTTCAGTGCAAGAAATATTTGGCAAGTGTCTATTATATACAAAACTCAGTCCTAAACACCTCCATATCATTCCTCCTCCTCTCTAGCCATCATCCCTCCTTCTTCCCCACAGCTATCCTGGAGTCTATTATGGGAAGGGCATCTACCTCAATTTCTGGCAACTATTTCCAAATTATGTATCACTCTTTCTATCATCCCTTCATGTACAAACTTCCTCTATTAGAATACAAGTTCCTTAGGGTCAAGTAATGCCTTGCTCGCCTACGTAGGTGTCTCCAACACAGTGCAATTTTTGGCACATAGTAAGTGCTTCATAAATACTTCATGTATGTCTGTATGTAAATAGAATTGGCATTTCCTCCCCTCAAAGAATTTCTGGCATAGTAAGGAGAATGACATACACAAACACTACAAGTTCAGAAATGATTTAATGTCTATAAGACGACAAATGAAGTAGTCAGATTCAAGGAATAAAAAATTAGTTTCAGTTGAGGGGGACTAGGAAAGGCATCATATATTTGCTGATGACTCAACATGGAGAAAGGGTGTCCACAGAGATGGAGGAAGCAGGATGGACTATACTAGGCTTAATAGGAATATGAGTATTTGATATTTTGGCAATATTGCCATCCGTGGCCTTGGGTTTTGACCCCAAGCCTCCATTGTTTCAAATACTTTCATCAAAGCTTTTCTAAGTCTTGGTGTTTAGGACTTTCATGTTCTGGCCCTATGCATCAGGTAGTGGTGGTGGGGCTGGGGAGAGCATCATGAGAGTTGAATGGAAAGTGAGGAAATATTAATTTCTCAGCCTCAAAAAGACTCAGTGGGAAATTCTGGTCATGGTGGGTGTAGTGGGAACATACTTTCTGTACTGAGTCAGAGAAGGGTGAATGGAATTTAATCTTCCTAACTCTGCTATTAGTGAAGACTGGATGTGATAGGTAGATAAGTTGAGAAGTCCCTATGGCTGCCATTGATGTAGAGCTGTCATGTTGATTAATAAAAGAGCTAAAGACTTGTTGACTAGCCCTGAGATAGAGTGGATTGGGCTAGAACTATCATATTTTGCTAAGGAAACAGCTGTGACAACAGCAGGAAGTGTCTGATGGCAACCTCATCAGCGATGGTCGTAGCAGTGACAGCGGTGATAGTATGACAGAATGTCAGACTCCTTGATGGAGGGAAAGAGACTTCTTGATGTCAGGGAAGAGATCATTTAATGCAAAGCTGTGAATGCTGAAGGGGGAAGAGATATTTGCACGCAGGGGCCCCAAACTCCGAATCACAGGAGAGGATGGAACCAAAGAACAGGATAGACAAAAAACATGATTTGGAGAAGCAAACCCAGACTTTGCATCGCACTGATACTGAGAGCCATGGGGATGTGTGGATCGTGCAGAACAGGATCCATGAACTTTATAGGTCCTTAGGGAAGGTGGATTTCACTAAGAGTTAGGTAGTTTGACTCTACAGTAATTGTGAGTTATATTCCTTTATAGGAGAAACAACCCTCAGTACTGCTCAGAATCAGGATAATAGAAGTGCCCAAGAGAAAGGTGTGGGGCCCCACAGGGATAGAGTCTTCTTTATTGTACATGGGCATGACTATGAGGCCTTTTTGTACTTCTTTATTGTTCTAAGTACATTTTTCTTTTTTTGCTTTATTTTTATTTTAAATTTATGTACACAATAAGAAAAGAAAAAGAAACATTATATACTTACATACAAAATAAGAAAAGAATAAAAAAAAAGCATTGCCATGTGCACAGCATAGCTTAAGAGAGGATTCAAAATATACAGCAATAAATTCCCATTTCAGGAAAGCTTGTATAGTAAATACTACAGATTGTGTTTGGAGCTGTCCATCTTTTCTTTGGTTCCTTGTAATTTTCTTTTGTTCTCTGCTGTGCACTTTTTACTTTGTTCTTTTTTTACCTCTTGACTTACCCCCTCCCCCAAGAAGGCTACAATTAAGTGTGGATATATATATATACATATGTGTATATGCATATATGTATATATACATACATATCCATGAATACACATATGCACAAACAAATCTATATGTGCATACACATACACATACATATAGATACTTACATACACATTCATATATCCAGATACCTATAACCATACTTATATATAGACATATGTGTTCATATGCAGATATGTAAGACCATACAATACTTGTTTGTCCTCTGTTTCTTTGAGGGTGGATAGGATCTTCCTTCGTAAGTCCAAATCTTTCCATATTTTTCCTACATTGCAGCAATATTCCAACCTCTAAATAAATTTTTCTTGTGTTTCTGGCCTTATTAAATTTGTACTTACAAGGGAAATTAGTTCCTGGAGAAACCCTGGGTGGAAGCCTAAACCACTGAATAAAATTATTGAGAAACTTTCAAGATATTAACTTGCAATCTATGTGAGGCTAGAACTGCTGGGGGCCATGAGTTACACAGACATAAGGGAAGACATCTATGAATGCAGAGAAGTGGGAGATGATGGGACAAGAAAAGGGAATAGTAAATAGTTCAGTTTGGCTGTAACTTGGAGTTGGTTGCTTACTGTCCTTCATACTTGAAAAGGCCCAAAAATGACATCATTGTGTCTGGGTCAATATACAGTGTGTCTGAATGTGTCTGATCAGACCAATATGAGCTTGGAAGCTCACATGTTGGGAACAAGTAGTCTGTATGAACATTGCAAATGGAGATGTGTGATAATAAATACACTGAATAATTTTTTGCATGTTCTATTTTTAATTTGGTGTGTGGACTCTGCCTCAATATATTTTGATTACCTTATGGTAAATTTGTGATATATCATTTATTTCATCAGTTTTTTATCTGCTCTCAAAAAAGTAGTATTTAAAAACTAAGTAGTTTATGCTTTCTGAGAACATGTCATTGGAAATATATGCTCTACAAATTACGGCATTCCTTTATTTTTGGCACGAATTTGTGATGTGAAATTAAAAAAATATAGCTCCCCAATCTGCCCTCCAACACAGAATAATAATTTACAACCGAGTTATAAAATCCTAAAAATAGGCAGAACAAAGAATTAAACATAGCAGCACAAGCGGATACCAATATTCTGTACCAGTTAACTGCTGATTATCTTTCGATGGAGAAAGGAAGAGATTAATCAGCCATCTCACAATGACAATTAAACAGAGCTAGTTGAGATTCATCATTCCGGAGCTTCTGTGGCAATGAGATAGAGAAGGTGCAGATTAAATGTAAATATTTTGAAGGTATTTTGACCATTTTTTTCAGGGAATAAGGCAATAAATATAAGTAGAAGACATGCAAACAATGGTAAAATAATAATTTGTTTGTCCTGATCATTTGTTTGCCTTTAGTAATTTTTTCTGAGATTTATGAGTCTGCATCCTTTGCACTTGGGTGACAAGTAGATTCATTATAATCATTAGTTTCCCGTGGTGTTGTTATATCAGGTACAATTTCATCAGTACTGCTGGCGAAATTATCAACCATAATATGAAGATTAGAGTAAACAAGAGATTCTTTCCTTATATAATCAATTCAAGTTTCCATTTCATTAAAGAGTAAGGTGGCAATGTCACTAAATTGCTATTTAGACTATTACCAGCCTATGCTAATCATCTTAATTTATCAGCCACACAGTTCAATTTTTGCTAAAATGCTTTTAAAACAACAAAACTTATCTTTATTAATTTTTCGGTAAATACAATGCTAATAGGGCTGGGCTTTGTTTCTTTTAGTCACAGTCTAATCAGCACAGTGGTAGAGTCCTGGCAATTTTTCTTTCCTGTGGGTCTTCCTCAAGAGTTTGAAGTGTTATTCTTAGGGACTTAATTGATTTTCTTTTACTATATAATAAAAACACTACCAAAAGGTGGGTCCTCCTCGGTCACTGCCAAGGACACCATTGATTCTTGTGGGATTAATATAGGATCACAGATTCAGAGTTGCAAGGGATCTTGGAGGTCATCAAACCCCATCTCTTCACTTTATGGATGATGAAATTGGAATCCAGAGATTTGTGTAAGGTCATAGAAGTAGAAAGTGGCAGAATTTGAACCAGGTCTATGACTCCAAAGCCATTGTTTCCTCTTCTGCTCTACCCTTTCCCCCCAACTCCACTCCCACTTCACCTCCATACCATACTGCATGACAATAGAAATGCCTTGTCCAGACATCATAATCTTATAGCCCAGGTTCAGTGCATTACCCAATAGTTTACAATCAAGCAACTTCTTACAGTTTTTGATGTGTCTGTCTTATCATGAAAACCTTGTGAGTTAAGTAGTACCTATAATATATAATATTCCGTATATTAGTAATGTTGGTGAAATTAATAACCATGACATGAAGTTTAGAATAAATAGGAGATTCCTTGTCTCATAAAATCAATTTTCCCATTTCATTAAAGAGTAAGGTAGCAACTATACTAAATTTCTATTTAAACTACTACCAAGCTGTGCCAGTCATCTTAATTAATCAGTTCACATAGTTTAATTTTTGCTAAAAATGCTTTTAAACAACAAAACTTATTACTGAGTGACCAGCAACCCTTTACTGAAATGGGACACAGAATTTGGCTCAAAAGCAGTCATTTGTAATTCAACAACCACAGAAAAGGAGATCTTTGGGAAAGGTTCTTAGTAATCTGTTCTTATAATTCCAAAGCATCCAATAATTTATGTATTATTCTGCAGATTCTATATTTTTGCTTCTTTCTGTCATAAAGCTTTATGTTGATTAGCATAGCCCCGCAGTAGTTACCTTTGTTTTGAGTAGTTAGGGAAGGTAAATTTCCGATCATATGTATAACCTGATAACAGCAAGAACTCCAGTGAGTACAAACAAGGGAGATCACCCAACCAAATATCAAGAGTTCTTGCCTGTTATTGAAATTACATAGATACCTAAATGGTAAGGTCAGTTGGTGGGTCCTGGGATTTAGTTTAGTCACTACATGTTAACTCCTTGAGTGGGAATGTAATGATACTGCTACTAATCATGGTTGTTGATAAAACAACTCACATTTATATAGGACTTTAAGAGCTATATATAATATACAGAACTTTTGTAGAAGTGTAAGGATAAGAACTATCTCATGAAAAGTTTCTTGCAAATACTGCATGGGAGTCACTGTGTACAGCCACAGGTTAGGGAACTTTTCAACTAAGAAAAGTAATGAGTGTACTATAGGGACGATGATTTAATATCCCTATGACCATTTGTTTATATGTGCCCATGACTAGCTACTGTCTTATTTAGAGGAGCATAGGATTTTATACTTGGTAGAGACTTTAAAGACTATTAGTCTAATCCTTTTAATTAAAAATTAGGTGGTGTTGATCCAAGGTCACATGATCATGCTTAACCATTTGTAACAGTACTACTTCTAAGGTCCTTGAATTTCATTAATCTTTCCATCCCCAACAATGCATTGTAGTGGACCTTGGACATAGTGGTAATTTATAAAATATTTGCTGAACGATGAGTAAACAAAGATCCTTCTGTACACACTAGGTACCCAGTCCTCTGGAGCTCTTTTAGAAGGGTGATGAATATCTATCAGCTACTCATAGAGATCCCAGGGATTATGCTTATAATAAGTTTGTAAAACAGAAAATAAGACAGTTTGTTAAGGATGGCAGCCAGTATTGATTACTGTGGCTTCTCACCCATTTAAAAACCATGTTGGAGATTTGGTAATATATTAAAGAGAATGTTTCCTTGTATTATCTTAAATACAGTCTCTTATTTTCACCATAGTTTCTGTAGAAACATACAATCAGTGGGGACCCAGTGAGGCAATGGGAATAAATGTGAAAATTACTACTGTAATTCAAATAATCTTACTTTATTTTATTTTATGGGATAGTCAGGTTGTAATATCTTTTCAATATATGTACATGTATATGTCTTATATATATTTTAGACACAGACAGACAGACCCACACACATATATATGTTAATTTTTCTATTTTTATTTAATTATTTTTCATTTTTAACAAGTTTGGAGCAAATAAAACAACTCAGACTTTTGGCCAGGTGATACTTTTTTTTTTAAAGCATTTGCAATATGGATCACAAAAGAATTTTTTTTAACATTAACCAACTGAGACACAAATAATATTTATGTTTGGTAACTTCACAAGCTCTTGATCTAATTTTCTCTACAGTATTACTAAGAATTAAAGGACTTTGACTTATTGTTGTTTGTCTAAAGTCCTAAACCTAATAGCTTAATTTTAGACTTAACCTTGGATGTTCCCTTACCAATAATCCATAATTTAATAGATTTGATATGAAGCTTGCAAACCTTTTGACTATAGGAAATTGCCACCAAGACTAGGGACATTGCAGGGAAACAGTATCTCCCCAACTTCATATCAATTCCAGGCAGGAGGAGATTGTCAACTTGCATTCAGTCAGGCTTAAAGTCTGCCAGGTGTCAGTGAGGAAATTGAGTCAGGAGAATCCTACCTCAGCCCAGGCTGAACAGCCACTCTCTCACCCTTCCCATGAGATCACCTTTTCCAATTCATACCAGCATCTCACAGACTTACTGGCATCATGAATTGGAGGCTCAGATTGCCTTTCTTGCTATCCATATCTGGAGTTAGAATCAGAAGAACAGTCACTTAATAGTCCCATAGCATCTAAAACCAGCAAGTTCCAATAACCAAGTTTCAAGTATAATTATAACTTCACTTTGGCTAAGGAACATCTTTTGAGGCAAGTCTTAAGTGGCTTACAGGCTTTTCTATACATGTTCTAGTTCCTGATTAAAAAGCAATCATAAAATCAAATTTACCATTAAAACCTTAACTTTTCCATCAATGCCAAATTTTACCTGAGGATACCTTCCTCTAGGAAATTTAGACTAAAAATTTTTCCCCCAAACTAAAGATGTCATTGATTTATTCTCAGTAATTAATTCAGTCTATTGTTTTAATACTAATTGCTTTTACCTCACTTTGTAACGTCCATTTTTTCTCCCTATCACTCCCCTCCCCTCACTTCCTAATACCTTGCATTCTGATTACTCCTTCCCTCAATGTACCCTCCCTTCTATCACACCCCACCCTTCCCTTATCCTCATCTTCTCTCTTTTCTTGTAGGGCAAGATACATTTTTATACCCCATTACCTGTATTTTTTATTTCCTGACTATATTCAATAAAAATTCTCAACATTCATTGCTAATACTTTGAATTCCAACTTCTCTCCCTCCCCC
>CM053771.1:454697823-454744550 GCA_028658325.1 Potorous gilbertii | reverse complement strand
AGCAAATCTTAGAGAGATGCAGGATTCCTGGTTCAGCAAGAAGGCAGATGAAATTCAGTTTTATGCTGATAGTAACAATCCAAAGTGCTTTTATGATTCCCTGAAAGCTATTTATGGACCAAAAACCTATGGTCCAACACAACTACTCAGTGCTGGTGGAGCCACATTGATTAGTGATAAGGACATGATCCTAGAGAGATGGGCTGAACTTTTCCATAGTGTTCTCAAAAGACTATCATCAATCAATGCTGAGGCCATTGACCGTTTACCTCAGGTTGAAGTCAATCCCTCCTTAGCTGAACTTCCAACTGAAGAAGAGGTTTCAAGGGCCATTGGCTCCTTTCATGTGGCAAAGTACCTGATTCAGATTCTAAATGCAAGAAATGGCACCTGCTCTGTCCTTTGAAGGAAATTATCAATTTTTAAAAGTGGAAGTAAGGAGAGAAGAATCTTCCAGCAATGGGGAACGATCTAGCCAACTGAATGGTACAGCACATAGAGTATTAGACCTAACGTCAGGAAGACAGTTCAATTTGTCCTCGACATTTCCTAGCTTTGTGAGCCTGGGCAAGTCACTTAACCTCAATTTGCCTCATCTGTATAAAGGAAATAATCATATCCCCTAACTCCCAGCGTTATTATAAGGATCAAATGAGATAACTGTAAAGCACTTAGCACAGTGGCTAGCACATAGTAGGCATTATATAAATGTTAGTTATTATAGCTGTTATTTGAAAAGTATATAGAGAATAATGAGTAGGCCAATTTAAGTGGCCTTTAGAATGTATGAAAGGGAGCAATGTGCAATCAGTCTAAAAAGGTAGATTGCAACTAGACAGGGAAGGACTTAGAATGGCTGCATTTGGCAGCCATTTGGAGGGTAGACTGGAGAAAGGAGAGACCTGAGGCAGGAAGTCAAATTAGAAACCTGTCCCAGTAGTCCAGCTGAGGCTCCAGAGAGGGCCTGAGCTAAGGTGGTGTCTGCAGTGATAGGGAAAAGAGAGATTGTACATGTATGTTTCAGAAGTAGGTAGGGTGAGGGGGCATATTTGAGTAATTTGTGCAAACATCCTATATGTCTCCAACGTCTTGAGGGCAGGGACAATGTCTTAGTTCATCTTTGCATTTGCTATACCTGAAGATAAATTTGAGGTTACAAACCTGGGTGACTAGAAATGTAGAGGTGAAAACAACTGAAATAGGGAAGTTTTGAAAAAGGCTGAATTTTGGGGGTTTTTTTTGAAGGTGTGCTAGTTTTCCCGATGCAGCTTCTTTCCTCCCACCAGCAACATGGTTGTTTTACCTAAAAGAAGACAAAGCTCCCACCAGGATCTGATTGAGCCCCCAGCTTCCCAGTCATCTAAGGGAATAGAAAATCCTAGTAATATAGAGAGTCTAAGCCTCTTACCCTTGGAGGATTTCTGAAGACCACAGGACTCACTATGTCCTTTGCCATGTCCTAGGAGCCCTACTGACCAGTTAACCATTCAATAATTTATGAGTGCCTTATTTTATCCCAGCAATGAGCCTGGCCTCAGAGAAGAAGAGGAGAAATAATGAATTCCATTTTGGATATGTCAGATTTGACATGTCTATGTGACCTGCAGGTGGAGACGTCCAAAAGGCAGTTCAGATACAAAACTGAACTTCAGCAAAGAGGTAAGAGCTTGATATGCAGGTTCTCGAGTCACTTAAATAGAGATGATAATTGAACCCATCACTGAATCATATTGTATTGTTGAAGTGTAATACTTATACTTGCACTCCCGATCTCATAGGGTTCTGCAAAATTTAAGGTATTATATAAAAGTAAACTATTGCTGTTATGGTTATTTTTGCATTCATCATTCCTGAAATTTACTCTTGCCCCTAATACATCTGGCCAGCAGAGCCTCCTGGTGGTGAAACAAATACAATTAAAAACTCTTTAGCTTTGTATTTGGGATCCGCCATAATTTGACATTAACAAAACTTTTCACCTTTATTTCAAAGTATTTCCATCTTTTTCTCTCAGTTTTAGCCAAAATAGGCTACTCACTGTTCTCTGATTTCATCTTGTTCTCTCAGGTTTCTGTACATTTTTCACACTGTCCACCATTCCAAAAATGGAATACCGTACTGCCCAGAATACAAACTATAGTTCCTTTCTGAAATATTCCACTCAAAGTACTTGTTCCTCTAGGAAGACTTCCTTGATCTCTCCATTCAAAAATGCTCCCTTCCCTTGGATTACTTAGACATTTGTTATTTTCTTACATACCAGCACTAGACTGTAAACTTTTTGAGGACAAGAACTTTATTTATATTTATATTTAATTTGTATTTATATATTCATATTGATGATAATTTTATTACATATTTAAGAGGAAAAGTAAGTTGTATGTAATAGATTTGCAGCTTCATGTGAAATCATCTTTTTTTATTAGACTGTATTATGGAAATGCTTGTTTTATTCCATATATTAAAAATAAAATTAAAAACAAAAAAAATTATGTTTTATTTCATCTTTGTGTTCTCTAAACCTTTCACAATATCTTGCAAACAGAAGGGACTTACGTTTGTTAAGTTGAACTGCATTAAATTGGAATGCACATTCTTTTCCAACTCTCAGGTCTAATTATTAAGTTTATTCTTTGGACTGATCTAGAAAAGGTGTGGGAAGCTACAGCCTTAAGGTCACGTGTGGCCTTCTAAACCCTTAAGTGCAGCCTTTTGACTGAATCCAAATTTTACAGAACAAAAACATTTGGCCTTAAGGCTGCAGGTTCCTCACTCCTGATCTAGAATCTTAGTAGAAGCACTGTGACATAATGAAAAGAGGATTGAACTCAAAGCCAAGAAGATATGGGTTCAAGTCTCACCTCTGACACTGGATGTGTGACCCTGTTCAAGTCACTGACAATAATTTGTAGAAAAGATGCCATCTCAAATTAGTAGAGGGAATTTTCTCACCTGAGGAGTACACTGTGCCAATAAACTTACAGACCCAGTTCCTCTCCCTATAGAGAATTAGTGCATCTCCAAAATGTATAATCTTTTTTACCAGAAGGATTGAATCCGATGTTTTAATAAGTATTCATTTAAAGATAGAGTTTGGCAGCACAGGCAAATTATTTTAAGTATGTATATACCATACAGAGGAAAAAGGATAGATATGGTGTATTAACAGAACTAAAAGAACAAGATTTAAGTGTTAGAGCCTTGCATAGCTAATTATTGAGGGGAGTCTGGAAAAAATGTGTTGGGGGAAGAACTGAGGAATATGAATAACTTTAAATTCTCTATTCAACATGAACAGATCTCATTGTTCTTAGCTGCTTCAGCTGAACCCAGTGGGGATATCAGCGATTTTGTGCCTGTGGAAAAGCAGGACCTTTCATGTGAAAAAGGAGAAAACAGCTGGCAAAACTAGTGGAGGCTTGGAGGCTTGCTGGCACAAGTCAGAAGAAGACTCTTTAAAGTTTGTGTTCAAACCCTGAATAAATACTGCTCCGGTTTCTCTAGGCCTTTGTCTAATAGAATTTGAAAGGTTTGTATCAGTCAGAGCCCAAATTCAGAGCAGAAAACACTTCATCCTCAGCATAATTGTGAAATAAAGAGGGGAAAAAGCCTCAGTAACACTGAAATTGATACATGCCCTCTTTAAAGTGTGTATACCCTGAAAAGAAACTCATGTAGAAGAATCTGGGGTAGCCCCTGTAGGCATGGGAAAATACTCCATATAAATTTGACAGAGTTGGATAAGACTAGGGGACTATACATGTCTTGGTGAAAGTAAGGTTGAGTAGTGGAAAAAAACCTAAAATGGATTTCAGACTCAGGAGATCTGGATTTGTGTAATTGGCTACGTCACACACAATTCTTCATCTGTGAAATGGACATCATAATACTTAGTACTACTTGTAGTGGTTGTACAGAAAAATGCTTTTTTTTTTAAATTGTAAAGGGTTATAGTAATGACACTTTGAGGCAACTGGATGGTGTAGTAGATAAGAGTTCTAGGCCTGGAGTCAGAAAAACTCACCTTCCTGAATTCACATTTGACCTCAGACATTTACTAGCTGTGTGTCCCTGGGCAAGTCACTTAACTCTATTTGCCACAGCTTCCTCATCTGTAAAATGAACGGGAGAAGGAAATGACAAATCACTCTAGTATCTTCACTAGAAAAGTCCCAAAAAGTCAGATAGGACTGAAACAACTGGCCACCAACAACATGTTTAAAGAGCTATCAACCTGCTTTTTCAGGTTAGCAAATAGTCTTAGGCAGATGATACTAAGAAGACCAGGGGCATATGGAGTGTCCAGAGAAGGCTAGTATTTCTGGTATGAGAATTTGCTGAGCCCTTTTCAGGGCTGCTTATCCACCTTTGGTGTCCACCTGTCACCCAACTCTCATGCATGACTCCAAGAAGCTTTAGCATGCACAGCAGCTACACTCCAGTAAAACTGCCTTGACATAGGTTAAACTATGTTAAGCATAACCAACAGGCTTCTGTGAGGCCCACCTGTGAGTTAGAGGAATGGGTACTTGAAGAATGTAAAGACTTACTCCTCCCCATAATGGACAGATGAAGAGAATTTGTTCCAATGTTTATGAAGGCATCTGAAGCAGGCTTTGTGAAGCCCCTATAGTTTGGTCAGACACTGAAGGATGCTAAGGTCATCTACTGCATCCCAGGCCATATCAGTCATTCTGACTTTTGTCTTACCACTGGACTTTGATGACTCTGTGTATTGATAATGCATTTTTGTGTATTGTTAATATAATTTTACTTCTTAACTAATGGGTCCACATGACCTGCTTCAATCACCTGGATTTGGGATCACAACATATAATACCTCTATTTGTTCAGGATCCATGCCCTTTTAGATTGTAAGGCCAAGGATGCTGGGAGGGTGGAGTGTGATGGCAAGCAAAGTAGGATTTTTTTATTTTTGTTTTAATATAATCAAGTGCCTCTGATTGACTCATGATTAAAGGAAATCTTTCCCACTCATTAATGGGCCTGGGAAGATTTGTAGGAAGGCCCACACCTTTTGTTAATGAGGCACTGGTTCTCAAGGGTTGTGATGCCCTCTGGTTCTGAAAAATGTATAAGTACTCTGAGGTGAGGTATTATTTTGGGGGCTTGCTGATTGGCCAGAAGAGACTCTGGGTAGCCACTAAGGAGCCCCCTGGTTTTGATAACCCAAATGTTGGTGCTTCTTTCTCTGGTAACTATGTATGTATGATCAGATCTGTCTGTTGATCTGTGATATATGTATTGCTTAAGTCAGGCAGCTGGAAGCCCTGTCTGTTGGTCTATATTTCCTCTGTATTGTCTATGAAGTTCAGGGTGCTGACTTTTTCCTCTGAACTAAGTGAATGATATATGTGTTTGATTAAAAGAGATTGTTAACCCCTTAAAAGTTGCTTTCCTTTTAGAAAAGCAGATCAAAGAACCTGATAGCAGGCCCTCCTGTTTATGTCAGGCTCCTTTCTACAAAAGAGTCAAGCTGACAACTACCACTCTGCTTCACTTAAATCCAATTCATGCACAAGTCAAAGACACCATCATATTTAGTCTCTTCAAACTGAAGGACAAGCAACACCACCTAGAAGACTTTTGGTAGGGAGCAATGCCTAGCAGTGGTGACAGCAGAGTGAAAAATCCAGAGGTGGGAAAACAAACAGTTATAATATCCAGGGGCAGGGGGGACAGCACAAGTTATGATGTGATGCTCAGCACACATCAGAAAGTAGCCCCATCAAAGAGCAGGTCCAAGGAGAAGAATATAACAGCATCACCAGAAGTGCAACTAATTCAATTCAATTCAATAAACATTTATTAAGTGCTTGTTATATGCCAGACATAGGGCTAAGTGCTGCGGATACAAATAAGAAAAAGAAAGACAGTCTCTGTTCTCAGGATACTTACAATCTAATGGTGGAAAATAAGACACAAAAGGAAGCTGGAAAGTGTAGGGGAGGAGGACACCAGGACCAGGGAGTTCAAAGCAAGTAGACTTACAGATGGAAGATGGAGGGTGGGCTGAAGACCTGAGTTCAAATCTGACCTCAGATACTTCCTAGCTGTGTGACTCTGTTTGCCTCAGTTTAATCATCTGTACAGTAGGGATAATGATGACAACCTTACGAGGTAGGATCAAATGAGATAATAACTGTAAAGTGTTTAACGCAGTATCAAGTATGTAGTAAGGACTATATAAATATTAATTATTGTTGTTTCTATTATTACAGGCTTTAGGAGTTTAGCGTTCTACCTCCAAGGGTCCAAACAGGGGAGAGGAGACTGAGGGAGTTAGGAAGGCATTGCTTGTCCAAGGCTGAGTTAGCTGCATGGTGATGAGATTGCAGTTGCAGTCCTGGGAGAGGCATCTTATTCCATGGGGTTCAAACCAAGAGGAGCTGCAGATGGAGAAAGGAGGGAGGTAATAACTTTCCTCTTATACATTTCCTGTGTTCTTCATGTTTGTGACCCTCCACACATGTTCCTTGGTCAAATATATTCTGTATATATATGGTCTCACACTATGCCCTCTAAAAACATGGATGAGTGTGCCCTAGGTTTGTGAGAATTCTCTACTACTCCTTGTCTTACCATGCTATTTCACTGAATATCTTTGTTTTGAAATAATGATGCCCCACAGATAATTAACAAAAGTAAACACATAAGTGAAGTCTTATGGGCCATTTTTAGTGGATAAAAATACACAGAGTACTTTGAAGGTGAGGTAGCTATTTAGAGTCCCCATGTGTGAGAGGTTCTACAAATGTCAATATAAAGATTTTGTATATATATTTAATGACAAAATTTTTTTATAGTTTCCCTTACATTTACCTACTGTAAAAGTAATAGGAAATATGATGATATTGTCTGGATTGGATGCATGTGCATACACCTCAGTTTCCCCAACATGGAGTAGGCTAGTTTTTTCCCCACTTAATAGTATTTTATTTTTTCCAATTACATGCAAAGATAGTTTTCAACATTCACTTTTACAAGATTTTGAGTCCCAAATTTCTTTTCTCTTCCTTCCCTCCTCAAGATAGCATGCATTCTGATATAGTTTATACATGTACAATAATATTAAACATATTTCCACATTAATCATGTTGTGAAAGAAAAATCAGAACAAAAGGGAAAAGCCACAAAAAATAAAAAACAAAACAGCAACAAAAAAGAGAAAATACTGTGCTTTGGTCTACATTCAGTCTCCAGAGTTCTTCCTCTGGATGTGGACAGCGTTTTCCATCATGAGTCCCTTGGAACTGTCTTAGATCATTGCATTGCTGAGAAGGGCTAAGTCTAACAAGTTAGTCATCGCACACTGTGGCTGTTACTGTGCACAGTGTTCCCCTGGTTCTGCTCACTTCACTCAGCAACAGTTCATGTAAGTCTTTCCAGGTTTTTCTGAAATCTACCTGCTCATCATTTCTTATAGAACAGTAGTATTCAATTACATTCATATACCACACTTGTTCAGCCATTCCTCCATTGATGGGCATCCCCTCAATTTCCATGTCTTTGGAATTAGGCTAGTTTTCTCTCAAAAGCTAGCAAAGTTGTCCCTAGGACTTCATTGGTCCCAGGTGGTTCCAGGCTCAAGTGAAGCCTGCTTTGATACAGTTTCCTGGTAGTCTCTGGCAATATTGCCTTGGTTTCCTGATTGCCTAGGGTATAAAAAGGCCCACCTTGGGGTCAGGGCTCTTTTGACTTAGAGAATATCTCAAGACCATGAAATTCATTGCAACCTACCCTGTTTCCATACAGAGCTGAGGGAGCCGTGTCTACCCTATGCTATAGCTAGGGAAAACTCCTTTTGTTGCCTATTGAATATCCTCTTCGTCCCAGTATCTAACCTAAACTAATAGTGTGCGATCTTGAATCAGGCCTACCCTTAGCAGGGAGAATCAAGGATCAAGCCTTTAGGTTTCTAGAAAAGTTAGACTTCTATTGACAAGGATTTGGGGCCTCGCTGAACTCTCCTCCCAAGTACTAATGGACACCAGTTCCAGGAAGCGATTTCTCTATTTTTGTGGTTGTTCCTTTCCAGTCACATGGGACTCTTTGTGATCCTATTTGAAGTTTTCTCGGCCATTTCCTTCTCCATCTCATTTTACAGATGAGAAAATTGAGGCAGAGTTGAGTGACTTGTCCAGGGTCACACAGTAAGTGTCTAGGGCCAGATTTGAGCTCAGGAAGCTGTCTTCTATAGTCCAGGGCTGGCACTCTATCCACTGTGCCATCTAGCTGCCCATATTTCTCCGTTTAGTTCCTCGATATTCTTTCTGTTGTTTTTCAGACTTTTTGTACTGACCACTTCTTCACAGGTGACCTGGTATTTCATTGGCTATGACCCCTTGGCAATTTTATCTACCCAATCAGATCTCCATCCTGGATAGTATACCTGAACTGTTGTTTTTATTCTTTAGTTCAAGCTTGACCAGAGCATTTTCTAATGCTCTAATTTCAATATAGTAGCCATGTGGTCAGTGACTGTGAGGTACATCCCCATCATTCACTTTTTTGGGAGGCAATCAGAATTAAGTGACTTACCCAGGGTCACACAGCTAGTAAGTGTCTGAGACCACACTTGAACTTAGGCCAATGGTCAAGGCCAGTGCTCTATTCACTATGCCACCTAAATGTCCCCATCTTTAACTTTTTTCTTGAGACTGTTATCTCAGTGTTTGCCATCTGGAAGGATTCCCAATAGACTCAAATTCTCTTTCTGTTTTAAAGCTTATTCCCTGTGGGACATATCTGACTTTCTATTTCAGGTCTGACTGAGCTTTTAGGTTCCATTTTATTTCCAAAGCTGAGATGATACACATTTCATCCCAATGACTGACTATGACTCAGGTAGCAAGCTCTAGCTATCAAACAAGTTATCTTTTGATGACTCACTTATCTCCAGTTTCTGTCCCCTTCAATTAATTCTGCACATTTTCTCCACACTAAACTTCCCCAAACTCTTTCATCATGGCACTCTTCAGTTCAAAAACTTTCAATGGTTTCCCCATTCCCTACTGGTTCAAATTTAAACTACAAAGACTATCATTCATAGCTTTAAAGATAAAGGAACCCTAACCTGGTTTCTGTTATATCTGTTCAATATAACTACTCCAGTATCTGTCAAGAAAACCCCAAATGGGGTCATGAAGTATCAGACATGACTGAGATAGAATAAATATTAATTATACACATGTATTGTGCAACTAATTTTACATATGTACATATATGTATATATTTATCTGTATATATATGTCAAAATGGAAAAAGAGAGAGAGAGAAATAGGGAGAGAAAGTAGAATATAATTTCCTCAAGAAGTGGGACCATGTTTAATAGTATCAGAAGACCATGGATCAGAAAAATTAGACTTATAAGGGAAAGGAATACAGAGATTACCTTGTCTAACTCTAATATTTTTTGTTTTTCCACCATGTCGTACACAGAGTAGGTGCAACATTAATTAACTGATTCCCAGAAAGGACAATGGATAGTCTCTACATCCCTACTCTGATACTGCTTTGTTTTAACTCTTGGATGTTCATGGGCTTGATTTACGGGCTTAAAATTTCGACAATCCTTAAAGAAGTTTGGTTTGGTAGATATGGCTCCCAAAGACTAACCAAATCAGTCAGCAGGCTCTGGTTGTAGCCTCTTGCAAGTTCCTGCCAATTTAATATTGCACATTTACAAATAGTTATCAGGGATCTCTGAGGCTCCATATAACATTGCCATTACATACAACATTCACTTTAGCTGAGTTCCCTAAAATTGGAAGAGGTACCCATTTACTGAAGATTATTTCCTTAGCTTATTGAGAGCTAATGACTCACATTAATATGAAATGCACAGAGAACTTGAAAACTGCAAAAGGGAATCAATATGGTTAAGCAGAAATGACTCTGATGTAAAAATAAAAGGCATCATTTTTTTTAAGCCAATGAAGAAAAAAAATAAGAATACAGTAGGCAGCACCTGCTAGATTTTCCTTTTTCCATAGATGTAAAATGAGCTGGAGAAAGAAATGGCAAACCATTCCAATATCTTTGCCAAGAAAACCCCAAATAGTGTCAGAAAGAGTAGAACCTAACTGAAATGATCCTTAGAAAAATAGAATCTGGAAAGCTTAGAGATACTTTACTCCAAACTATTTATTTTCTATATGAGAAAACTGAGGGCCAGAATTGAGAAGTGACTTATCCAGCTAACTAATAGCAGAACCCAGATCTCTATTTAGGACTCTTTATTTATGTGGTTTATTTCCACTGCTCCTGGGATGTCAGCAATTTAAATTAGTGTCGCCTCAAAAGTCTAATGAAGAACTGGTAAAGCCTAGTGGGTCTGAAAATCCCGGGGAAGGAAGGAAGGAAGGGGAGCACTGAAAAGATTTTTCTTTTCTCCCTGCCCACTTGGGCAATGTGGAAGAATAAAGCAGATTATCATATACTGAGAAGATCTCAAGGGTATTCCTAGGCACATACCCTTTTAAGATAGAAGTGAGATCTTTGGAGTCTGATTTGTCTTGATTTAATCTCTAAATTCCTAGTTATCTGTGAAATGAGGAGGTTTGACTGAATGACCTTAGGAGACCTTCAAGCTCTAAACCTAGGATCTTGTGATGCTTCTCTATGTTCCTGGAGGAAGCACAATTAGAAGCTTTTCAAGTGTAAACTAGTTTCATCTGAGTTATCTAGGATTGAGGTATTGGTAAAGGAGAACACTTGAAATAACTTGCTCTAAATTTTAGCAATTATCTACATAAAACAATAAACATCATTTGTTTTTAGATAATAGCTCTAGTGCTTCTTACAAAAAATCAGAAACATTTATCCTTTGTCACATTTATCCCCTGTCCCCATCCACAGTTTTGGGGGTCTACTTAGAATCTTAGGGTACTTCAATAATATAAAGAATTACCCACGTCTGATTTACTTAAGAACCAGAGACTGAGAAGAGGTATATTATTTTTTCTATAAATTTGAAACAGGCCTTTGTTAGGCATTTTAAGAGACAATAGAATATATTATTTGATATTAGCAATGTAAATGCTGTTGAATCCTTCTAGTTCGTTTTTCCACTAGATGGCACAAAAGCATTTGTAAATAGTGTTACATTACCTTGGTTTGTTCTTTAATCTGGGCTTCAGACTTTAATAATTTTGTCTTAGTTTAAAGGAACATGATTATAAGTACATTTATTCTTCTACAACTAATTTAATTATATGATATTAAAAAACTTAGATTAATTTGTATGCACACATACGTGTGTATGTCAGTACACTGAATATAAGTTGTCCTTTCATTAGAACTCCATTAGAGAGCCGACCTATTTTCTTAAGCAAGAGCAAGGTAGGAAAAAAGGAAGGACAGAAGGAAGAAAGGAAGGAAAAAGGGAAGGAATGAAAAGAATGAATTGAGGGAAAGAAAAGAATGAAGGAGGAAAAAATGAAAAGAGGCAAGGAGGGAAGAAGGAAAGAATGATGGAGAGAAGGAAGAAAAGGAGGACAAGTAAGGGAGGAGATTGGGAATAAGGAAGGAAGGGAAGGAGAAAAAGGAAGGGAGAATGTAAGGATGAAGCAAGGAAAAGCAGGAAGAAGAATTAAGGAGGTGGGAAGAAGGGAATGAAGGAAAAAAGAAAGGAAAGAAGCGAGAAAAGAAGGAGGGGAAGAGGAAGGGGAGGAAAAGGAATAAAGGTGATCAGGGAGGAAAGAAGGGAAGAAACGACTAAATCAATTTATTCATTCAACAAATTTATATATATATATATTGCCTGCTCTGTGAGGGTTAGGGATATAATAATCTTGATATAACATATAATAACAAGGATATAATAATGCCTGGCATTTATATATCACTTTAAAGTTTGAAAAGAACTTTATAAATTTTATTTCATTTTATCTTCACAGAAATCATAGAGGCAAATTTTATTATTATACCATTTTTATTGATGAGGGAATTGAGCAGAGAGAGCAGTTAAATAATTTGCCCAGGGTCACACAGCTGGTAAGGATCTGGAGCAGGATTTGAACTTGTGTCTCTGTGACTCCAGGTACAGAACTCTATTTGCTGTGCCGCCTGACTGGTGATATGAGCACTCACGTTTTCTAGAATTCCATCTATAAATAATCACACAGATCCATACAGATTATAATGCACACTGCATGTGAATATTAAATGATGTAAATACAAATGTTTATCTACCTGGATATAAATTCACTCAAAATCTTCCAGGAACTAAAAAAAAAAATGAGTGGTACATGAATTATACTGATATAACCTAAATGTAATATGTAATGGAGGGCCTTTGCCCTTGATTCAGAGCCTGGGCAGGTGTGCTTAGATTGTTTCTGATCTGCTTGCTTTTAAATGACTGCTGACCTGGGACTGAATGTGCAGACAAAGGGGTCCAGCAGAGAAATTCGACTTCTCTCATTGCTAGCAGCAAATGAGGCAAGAACTGCTATAAGCTGCTTGGTGGGGAGATAGTACCAGTGACCTACTCTTTCCATCTGGTCTTCCTCGTATACTCATTACTCTGCACATACCCCATCTCCCATCCCTGTGCCTTTGCTTCCTGTAGCTTTCCCCACTGCCTGGAATATACTGCCCTCTCACCTTTGCCTCCTGGGATTTCTGCTTTCCTTCATTAGTCAGTTCAGATCTCACCTTGGCTCCTGGTTGTATCCCTTCCCCACTACATCATAGGCCATCTCCAGTTGCTGACCTATATATGGCCACTGGACCCAAATGGCTCCAGAAGAGAAAGGCTGGTGACTTTGCACAGCCCTCCCTCACTTAAATCCAATCCCTTGCAAGTCATGGCATCAACTCCCAGAGGTCATGGTCCTTCTCGAGAACAAAGGGCAAACAACAGCAAGCAACCTTATATTCATCTGGGATGTAATGTATACCTAAATGTATATACATATATGCATAGACAATCATATGTGTACATATCTCCCTCATTCTAATGAAGCCACGGACTCTTTCATTTTTATCTTTTTAATCTCAGTTGCTTAGCATGTGGGAAGCATTTAATAAATGCTTGTTGATTGACTGATTGAAGCAAGGTGGAGTCAGTAGAGAGTCACCCTTTTGTTCTAGGTATCATGATCCTTGACACCAAAGTCTCAGAGGGAGGAGGCAAAGGAGCAGCCAGCCAGAAGTCAGGTATGCTGCTGGACTCCTCATTCCCCCTTTTGTGTTATCATGCAAAGTGGAGCTTTTCCACTTTCCTGCTTCTCTTTCCCATAAGCTTTCAAGAATCAGTTTCAAAAAAGATATCACAAACCTGGTGAATTCTAGAGCAGTCAATTCACCATTTCCAGAGTCTAACCAAATGGCAGCACTCTTAGGGAAGCGAACTGGGAGATAAAGATTATATAGAATGAAAGGATATTGAACAAGACCTAGACATTTGAGGAAGATGGTTTTTAAGGGAGGGCAATGGGAAGTACTGAAGGAGCTGGGAATCTGGAATGGGGAACACACAGAACTGCCTATTGACTCTACTGCCCCTTCTGATGGTGTGGAATAAAACAAAGGCCCAGGGTTTCTAGGTTTTAAAAATCCCATACAAAGTCTGGCAAATATGTCTGATCTTGTGGTGAGTCAAGGTGAGTAAACAAAATGTCTGGGAATAAGCTGCTCTCAGTGTACAGTGAACTAGTTTCTGGGACAATGTAATTTCAGGGTAAATTAACCTCCTCTGGTACACTGAGCAGAGACTTCTTCTGGCCTGTGACTATCCAGGCTAAGCTCTCTTTTTCCTTTTTTAAAATGCATAGTAAACTTAAAAAATTATTGCTGTCTTTTGTTCTTACATCAATTTTACTTTCAAATAAATTGCTAAATAGCTCCATGTATCCCCACCCCCCAAAAAACATCCCCTATAACAAAGAATAAAAAAGAGGAAAAAAAATCAATCAAGCAAAACTAATAGTCCAACTGTGTCTTGTGGTTTGTGCAATGTTGAGTATACATAACCTGTAAAAAAAGTGGAGGTACATTCTTTTCATCTCTTCTATGGGGTCAGAGTTAGTTTTTATGATTATACAGGGCTCATTTCTGTTGTTGTTTTCATTCATATTGTTGTCATACTGCATACTATTTTCCTTATTTAATTTCGTTTCATTTCATATAAATCTCCTAAAGTTCATATAAATGCTTCTTTGTATCCTTCATATTTGTTGTCATATAACAAAATAAAATTTCCTTATATTCCTGTTTATATTATATTTATGTATATATTGTAGTCAATTTATTTATCCATTTCCAATGACTACTTTGTCCTCAGTTATTTGCTATGACAAAACATCCTTCTTTAAATATGTTGGTGTATATGATGTCATATACCTGTATCTGCCTAGCAGTGGAATTTCTAGGTCAAAAGGTATGGACATTTTAGTGATTTTCTTATCTTAATTCCAAGATGCTTCCAGTTAGACAGCACAGACTTGAGTCTTTCCAAAGGGCACTTTTTATAACTGTGGTGGGAGCATAGTCTTTCGTGAGACATTGCATCAATTCTGCTGTAACCTTCTTCTGTGATATTGCTTAGAGGAGAATGGGAAAAAGTAGGGACAATATCAGCTCCTTTCTGAGCAGGTTTCTCCCCTGTACTCCTGGTGATGAAGTCTGAATACTTCCTCTTTCGTTCAGCCCTTCCAAATGAGACCACTGTAGAGGTGTGTGTAATGGCTCCAGCCTTATCCATGTAGTAAGAAAGTATGTTTGGAAATGAGTGCCTCCCTGTTTATGGCTCAGCTCTGGGGGTAAGCTTTCTCTATGTACATTGAATGTTTGCCTCTGGTTGGCTCAGGAAGGAATGTGGAATTGGTCCTTTCAAACTTTGGAGCCTTTGGGGAGCTACATTCAACACATCTCTAATGGGTTAAGCCCTGGTGACAGTTGTGACGAATACTATGGCAATTTCCCAGATAAGATAGTATCCTAGTGTGGGCTACATTTCCTTCATAGTTGCTAAGGCCATTATTATTCTTTGGAGAGGAATTCTATGAAGAGGAAATAGCTGATTTAAATGCCTTCTGTCAGTTGCCAAAGAAATAGTTACAAAATACTGTTATAATAATGTGGAAAACTGCCCATTGCTCTGAATCATACTTTCTCATCCTCTCTCCAGTTCCCCTCCCTGGCTTCCACATTTGGTTGGACAAAGAGCAGTAAAAATAAGAGACTTGTTACATTAATAAGAGCCTTTAATTGATGAAGTGGTTCTGAAAGTGATTGTAGAATTATGGTCCATTTTCAGTTTCTTATAAATTTCCTTTCTTTGGTCCCATAATTATTTCTTATCTACTTTTTAAAATCTCAGTCTCCTAGGAACCAACCTATGTGTTGTCCTGTGCAAAAGCACTGACTAAGTTTCTTTCCATAATTAAAGCACATTCATAGCAGAATGCAGAATGATTAGAAGGGAAGGAATTGGGTTGACCAGTTAGGAGGCTGTTGCCATTATCCAGGCAATGATTAATAAGGATCCGAGTTTTTAGTTAGTGGCAATTGAAGTATATATGCAAAGGAAGAGAGAGATTACAGAGGTAGAGGCAGTTCTCTGGCTTCATTCCTTTGGTTTTTGATTTCCCCTTTTGGCATCTTACCACGTTCCTGTTTTGGTTACCACATTGACCTGCTCCACTGATTTCTGACATTTCTCTCTTTCCTTTCCTTTCATGGACATAGCACAGATGACTGTTCTTTGCTACAGCTTTCAGATTGATGTTGGCCATTTAAGGAGGACAACTTAAGCCAGTCATCTCTTCATTTCCCACTCATCTTGGGCGGAGGGAGTATCTTTCTTTTTTATTGTTGCCTTGCCAGCACTTAATTCAGTGCGTAGCTCTTAGTAAAGGTTTATTTACTGACTGGCTGATATTAGTCCCTTATCTCCTATCCCATGGTGGGGTGGTATAACAGGGATATACAATGGAGATTAGATGTGATGGGCAAAGGGCAGGAGGGACTAAAAAATGACTTCAAGATTTTTGAACGTAGGTTACTAAGGAGAATGTGGTTGACAATCAGAAGAAAGGACAGAAACTGGGGCCAGGTAAGATGACTTCAGCTCGAGCCACCATTGAGTGGGAAGTACCCACGTGCTATCTAGAGGAAAATGTCAGGATAGTGGTAGAAATTACACTTGGCCCCTAAGGTTAGGAGCTAGAGATATAGACTTGGGAGTCTTCTACATAGATGTAATAAAGTCCTAGGAATGGATGACATCATCAATTGAGGGACAGTAAGGAAAAAAAAGAGTTAAGGATAGAACCTTGAGAATTGTTTAAATTTAGGAAATAGAGAAGGAAGCAGTAGAAGGTGTTGAAAAAAAAGACCAAAGATTGATAAAAAAAAAAGAGAGGAGTGAAATATTCATGAAAATAAGTAAAGAGAGTTTCAAGAAAGGAGGTTAATAGTGTCAAATATTGCAGGGAGGTCACAGATAATGAGGACTAAGACTTAGATTTAGAAAATAGAAAGATCAAGTCACATGTGATTTTTAAAATTTATTTTTTGGATGTGGAGGAATGAGCATGGTTGTATGCTGAGGGAAGGCACCAATAGGAGAGTGACCCAAATATACAAGTAGGAGAAGGGATGATCGATGGATAAAATACTCTAGTGGGATCCATAACACAGATCTCTAAGGATTAGTCTTGGCAAGGAAGAAGGACATTTTTTTCTTCAGAGAAAGGATTCGTTGAACAGAAGATGACTTAAGAGGCAGTGGGGAAAATGAGATAGAAAGGAAGGAATTTGAGAGAACTCAACATTGTAGGCTTTTGATCTCAAGGAAGAGAGGGATGAGGTCACCCAGTCGGTTGGTCATTATTAAGCATTTACTAAGTACTTCCTATCATTCAGGCACTGATGTCATGGTCCTCTTTGAGAATGAAGGACAAATAGCAAAGTATGTTCAGGCATTGTATTAAGTACTGATATACAAAGAAATGCAAAAACAGTCTCTCATCTCCAGACAGTTCCCATTCTAATGAGGAAGATAACATATACTTAACTGGGCATGTACAAGGTACATGGAATGAATAGGAGGTAGTCTGAGACAAAGGAGCACAAGCAGAGTGTATCTAAAATGAAGGGGACTAGTTGAGAGGCTTGAGAAAAATGAAAAAATTATACGATAACTTTCATAACAGTGACTACCCTGGTCCCTACATTTTAGCCCTCTCCCAGGGTTCTCTGGTACCTTTAAGGGGAATTGGAATTATCTAGAGTCTAGCCTCTCTACCACTGTCTCAAGCATCCATCAATGGTTTTCCTCCAATTTTAGGGGTACCCTACACCCTAGTTCCATTTAAACAGTCAGATGTTTACAAAGAAATATTTACTTCAAACTATAATAAGAACAAATATACAAAAATCACTCCAACACATGGGGATATGATCTCATTCACCACCTCAGTCTCTGGAGAGGGAGGGGGATCACGTTTACAACTTAGCTCAGTTCCTAGATAGTATAGTCCCACAAAGTTCCAAGACCAAAGACCTCCTGGGCTTGAGGAGATTTCCTGCTAGGATGGCAGCAATATCTCTCCTGCAATCTTGCCTCCAAGGTTATTATGGTTTGAATTCTGGGATCTGGAGACTTAATACCTATGCCCAGAAATGAAAGAACAAATGAAATATACTGGAAATGGGGGAGGGGGGGAAGAGAGAGAGAGAGAGAGAGAGAGAGAGAGAGAGAGAGAGAGAGAGAGAGAGAGAGAGAAGAGAGACAGTGGAGGACAGGGGGATAAAGAAAGAGAGGGAGGGAGAGAAAGAGACAGAGACAAAGAGAGAGAAGAGACAGAGAGCTGGAGGAGAAGAGATACAGATTATCTTTTCTCGGAAGTGCTTTCTCTGAAGTACCCCATGAGGGTACCCCTTCTTAAGTGATCTGGGCATATGTCAAAGCCCTGCTATACCTACAATGGAAAATGAGATAGGAATCATACATTTAGAGTTTGAAGGAAAATTCAAGGTCATCCAGTCCAATCCCATTTTTTAGTGGGTATAGGGAGATTAAGGGATTTGCCCAAGGATTTATAAATGGTAAGTGATGAAGCAGAGATCTGAACTGAAATCCTCTGACTCCAATCAAAGACTTTCTGTTCTACCACAATAAATTTCACAGTATCTTTGAGAGATTCACTGAGATTAGGTAACATGAAATCAAAGTGAACCCAAACTCAATATTATGACATTTTTTTTTGGGGGGGGTAATGTTTGGCAGCCTAAGACTAAGACAGAAAGTGAATAGTAAGAGTTACCTAGTGTTGGATACTGGCAAGGCAGAATAGTTAGAGGTCAAATGGATGTGAGATTCTGGGGCATCATTTAAATGACTAGCCATGATTGTCAAGGAAGCAGATGACAAACAACAGACTTAATGAATTGGGAGAATAGGTACAGATCAAGGTGGGAGAAGTAAACAGACAAGAGACTGTGTTTAGAAAAGGGAATCTCCAAGTTCAAGGTCTTGGAAGAAGAACGTCAGTTTCAAAATCTCATCTTCCAGTGCTCCTTCTTGTAGATATAACCTTTGCAGATCTAACTTGTAAGTTCCTTTCTTACTCTCAGTTTCCTGAGAGACATGCTACCTGAGCCTGGAGTCAGGAAGACTCTTCTTCATGAGTTCAAATCTGACTTCAGACACTTACTAGCTGTGTGACTCTAGGCAAGTCACTTAACCCTGTTTGTCCCAGTTTCCTCATATGTAAAATAAGCTGGAGAAGGAAATGGCAAACTGAAAACCCCCAATGAAGTCATGGAGAGTTGGACACAACTGAAAAATGACTCAACAATGACATTTTCCTTCCAGGATGTTGTGGGGAAAGCACTTTGTCAACTTTAAAGAATTACAGAAGTCGGAACTGTTATTTATTATTAGTTCACCCTATGGTGTGAAGCTTATACCAGTGAAACACAACTTCTGGAATGTTCTACCAAGTTAGAAGGACTTCAGCCAAGAAAATGGATGGAGCCATTCCCAGGCTAACATTGTCTATTGTCTGAGGACCAGCCTAGCTTGCAATCTAGGGAGATCAAGGATTTACTTCTTCCAGTGACATTATGTAGCCATGGTTAAAGTCACGGAATGCAGTGTAAACTCCTTGCTTAGTTTTTGTCTCCTGTCCTTGGTGCTTAACATAGTGTCCAGCACATAGCTGACTCATAGGCAGAGGTTATTGAATGAATTAATGAATGAATAGTATTTTATTATTTTTCATTCCTCAGATTTATATGCCAGTTTTCCCAATTTTGTGATTAGCTATATAAAGGTACCCAGTGCTTTTTCTCTATGTAGTATAGCCTAGTAATCAAAAGTGATATTCAGAGTTTCTTTCTAAACCTACGGTGTGACTCCAAGTGTCCCATTATGGGCAGTTTCACACACTGTTTGGTAACTAACTCTCAGTGGTCTGTTTTTTCTGATGCTATTTATTTTCTGTTATAAATAAAGTCATTTAAAAAAAAAGAAAGAAATCTACAAGTTTGAGAGTTACAGAGAGTGGTATGCTAAACTTCCCCAGCTCAGAAAATGTTACAGTTTCTCTCTTGGTTTGAGGACTATATGCACACCGAATAAGTCTTTCTTCTTTTTATAAAACTGAACTCCCACTTAGTTTCCCTTAGGGTTCTCACAGTACTAGTCTTTGTCCATTATTGATTAGTATATTGATGCTGATCTGGGGCCTTTTTACCTTATGAAATATTCACACATACTTATCTTTCCCTAAAGGCATCCCATACAGCATCACTGCACGTGATGGCCCTGCATCATTTTTGTTTTTGTTTCTTTTTTAAATCAAAAAAGTGCCTTTGATTGGAATTTAAAATGAACATCTGAAAACTCTTCTTTGGTAGGAGAAATTACACGATCACAGGAGACTATGCATGGAGCTTTTTAAAAGGCATTCAGTTATTGTTTTACTTCATTTTGCGTTTTAGCAAGAGTGTGTAATTTCAACTTATATTATCTCAGTCCAATGCTGAAATTCTAACCTATGAAATTTTCCTTGTGAATTATCATTTCCTTGTCTCTACCTACTGGTAAAACTCCATGTTCAGCTTTACATGGAATGTGGTGCTGGACATACTCATTCATCTCACACAAAATTAGAGCATATCATCCCAGCCTTTAGATCTAGGCTCTGGCTGCTCATCAGAGAAATTCACCCTCCCTCCCTATACAAGCTCAAGTGATTTGCTGCATTGATGAATTCCAGTTTCAATTACTATATTAGAAATCTTGGTATTTCAATAGCAAAATATGCTCAACTTGGTTATACCTTTTTATCAAGTTGGATATAAAATCTGGACTGAGTAGTATGTAATTCTTTTAATGGGTCTCAATTCTGTCAACAGCTAATTAATACAATTCCAGATACTGGGAATGGAAAAGACATATGAGATTGTTTAATTCATCCTATTTAACAATGTTACTAGTTTAATAATTATTGAGGGTTAGTTGATAGCCAAATTATAAGTGTTGTATTGCCTTTTATATAATTGCTTTATAAATATTAGTTCATTAAACCCTAGTAAGCCCTGATAGCAGGAGAGGAGAAACAATGGTTCAGTGACTTCTGGAATAGAATGAGGCACTCTCAGAATCATTATATCATGTTTCCAGGAAGAAAATAAGAAGAATGACATTTGAAATCATGGGAAGACTGTAGATAGGATAATATAATTGCTTAACTTGGAATTTGGCCAAAAGACTAGTGTTAACATAGTGTTGCCACCAAAAAATGCCATGATTGGCTTTTTTTTTTAAAGAAAATTATTTATTTATTTTGAGTTTTTAACATTCATTTTTATGAGATTTTGAGTTCTAAAATTTTCCCCTCTCTCCAATCCTTCCTCCCCAAGATGGCATGTAATCTGATATAGGCTAAAATTGTACTATTATATTAAATACATTTCTACATTAGTCATATTGTGAAACAAAATCAGAACAAAAGGGGAAAACCATGAGAAAGAAAAACAAAAAACATCAAAAGAAAGAGAAATAGTATTCTTTGATCTGCATTCAGACTTCATAGTTCTTTCTGGATGTGGATAGCATTTTCCGTCATGAGTCTTTTGGAATTGTCTTAGATGATTACATTGCTGAGAAGAGCTAAGTCTAACAAAGTCAGTCATTGCACAATGTTGCTGTTGCGGTGTACAATGTTCTCCTGGTTCTGCTAAATTCACTCAGCATCAGTTCATGCAAGGCTTTCCACATTTTTCTGAAGTCCTCCTGCTCACCATTTTTTTTCATAGCCAGAGTTTTTCTTTTTCCCCCTTTTCCATCCATTAATTAATAAATTAATTTTTAGTTTTTAACATTCACTTCCATAAGTTTTCAATTTTTTCCCCCTCCCTTCCCATTCCCTCCTCAAGGTGGCATGCAATCTGATATGGGCTGTACACATACATTCCTATTAAACACATTTTCACTTAGTTATGTTGCATAGAAGAATTATAATGAAAGCAGAAAACCATGAGAAAGAAAACAAAACAAAAAGAAAATAATCTACTTCACTCTGTATTCTGATTCCATATTTCTTTCTCTGAATGTGGATGGCATTTTCCATCATGAGTTCTTTGGAGTTGTTTTAAGTCCTTGCATTGATGAGAAGGACTAAGTCTATCAAAATCAGTAATCACACACTGCAGTTGTTACTGTGAACGATACCATCCTGGGTGTGCTCACTTTACTTAGCATCAGTTAATATGTCTTTCCAGATTTTTCTGAAATCTTCCTGCTCACCATTTCTTATGGAACAATAGTATTTATTGCATATATTTTCCATTCCCAATATCTGGAATTGTATTAATTAGCTGTTTCTAATATAGTAATTGAAACCGGAATTCATCATAATTGCATTGTCCTCAGTTGATGGACATCCCCTCAATTTCCAATTCTTTGCCACCATAAAAAGAGCTGCTATATATATTTTTGTTCATGTGGGTCCTTGTTCCTTTTTTTGTGATCTCTTTGGGATATAGATCTAGTAGTGGCATTACTGGATCAAAGGGTATGCACAGTTTTATAACCCTTTGGACATAGTTCCAAATTGTTCTCCAGAATGGTTGAATCAATTCACAGCTCTACCAACAGTGCATTAGTGTTCCAATTTTCCCATGTCTTCTATAATATTTATCAGTTCCATGATTGACTCTTTAATGACTAACAATGTTGAGGACATTTGGTTTTTCATTTCATCAGAAAGATGACTTCCATATCAACAAAAATCTTCTGATGCTTTGTATAAATATAGATTCATAGTTTTTTGTTACCTCATGATCAGTGCATAAATAGGAGAAAAGTACACTGAACAACTCTTTTTGTCTGCTTTCAGGTCCTTTTATTCTCCCTGCCACCTGCAACTCCCTGCTTTTCTTCTCTTTCACTTAGATATTTTTTCAAATGGGCAGGTGAGACAACCTTTTATATATTCTTCTGCCCCTTCTCACCTAGATTTGACTTAGGAAAATAAGCTGCTAAAAGATAGAAAAATTGGGACATAATACCATTTGACATATTAATATTTTAAATCTTAAATCATAACAGGAGTATAAATGTAGGTATAGTTTCTGTAGATCTTTTAGAATTATTGTTCATGCTCCACTACCAGATCCAATATAGTTATGGGTTATTGATAGCATTGGGATATTCTGTTTTCTTTATTGTGATAAATCAGAGAAACTGTATCTGGACCATTCTGTCAGAAGAAATCTCAAAATGTAGTCATATGCCAAAATCTAAGTGTGCCATTTCCTTTTAGATAAAAAGGTTGAGTAAACCTCCTTAAAGAAAATCATGAAGAAATAACTTTCATTATAACAAGAAGCTAAATACAAGTTTCTGCAAGGAGTTATCTGAAAGCTCCTAAGATTTACAAAAACAAAACAAAACCCCATATTAAAAAGGCTAGTATAAATGAATGTTACACTATAGTTTATGCACTATAGTGAATATTATCCATTATATAGTGAATATTACATTGTTAGTTCATAGCAATATTACAAATATTACAGTAGTCACTATGGTAGATAATACTAATTTACCACAATAGTATAGTGAATATTGTAATATCTATTGACCTAATTTATTCAACAAGTATTTATTAAGTGCTTACCATGTGCCAAGCATGGTATCTATGATGTTACTCTCAGTGGATGCTATGCTATAGTCAATATATTCAACTTTTGAAGCCTTCAAGGGAAGATTTAAAAAAGTCTGGCTTGAACTATCACAGATTCAGAATTGAAAATCATCAGGAGCCATCTATTCTAATCCACACCTGAGCAGAAATCTTTTCTAGGGAATCCCTTACATGCAATCATTGAGATTTCTCTTAACTTCTGGTGATGAAGAATACCTCTTGAGAGATCCTATTCTCTTCATGAATGGTGTTAAGTGTTAGGGAGGCTTTTTTTTCTCTTTCACTGAGATGAATCTATTTTTCTCTATAGCTTACCCTCTGCTCCTGATTCTGTCCTCTGGGATGAATTAGAATAAGTCTAATTTCTCTTCCATGCGACAAGCCTTCAGATACTTTTGAAGACAGCTAGCTTGTCCCTAGTAGATTGTTTCCTTGTGAACTCTCAACAGGGACACTAAGTAACTTGGAAGTGCTACAATAAATAAAATTAGGAAGGATTTGGCAAATTTGATCAAGTTACTTTAGTCATCTTTGTAACTGACTTCATTGCTTAGGCAATGATTGTGTAATTGATCATGAAGATAGATAGCCAAAAAACAAAAGAAACCCCCCCAAACTTGACTACACCATTCTGTGACAGATTCGGTTATTGTATGTAGGCAGGGCCTTAGTTTTGACATGAAATCTACAAGATTGCTTCATTCCATCTGATTGCCAGAATTTAAAAGTGAAGAATTCCTCACTTCTATTGAGCCTGAAAATGGCCTTTGTTCGTGGCACTTAACATTTCAACTCTGGTTTCCCTAAATGGACTGTAGTAGTATGTGCTTCTCTCTAATTCTAATAAGTCAAATGACTCAGAGCTATTTCTGGGCTAGCTATTTGGGAAGTGGGAATGTGTGGGGGGAGGATTTAGATAGCCAAGGCTCTGCCACTACTTAGGCTTCATCATTTCTCTCTGCCTAATGCCACAGATGAGTTTCACAGATGTCTATTTTAGCAGGGGAGAGGATTAGGGGATTTGCTCACTAATCCATGGTTCCCAACTTTCCTGCTGCTATCAGATTTCCATGCCTTCTTATTCATGATTGATATCCAACTGGTATTAATTGGTAGTAGAAGAGAAAGGTCCCTTAGTCAATGAGCTGTAGTTGAGTGTCCACTGTGTGTTTAGCACTGCACTGAATTTTGTGGGGTATTAAGAGGGGAGAAACCACAGTTTCAGTTTATCTGGTAAGGATATTTAGGATATTGCTATGTTCATATTCATCAATTAGGTGATAAGACATAAAAATAAATTTACCTGAAGTG
Organism: Potorous gilbertii; assembly: GCA_028658325.1. Lineage (NCBI taxonomy): Eukaryota > Metazoa > Chordata > Mammalia > Diprotodontia > Potoroidae > Potorous > Potorous gilbertii. The sequence continues at coordinate 454,720,050 of CM053771.1, read as the reverse complement.
AAGGATATTTATCAGTCATTAAAGGATGTGAAATGTTGCTATCATGAAGAATGTAAGGTAATGATATAGAAGAATATTTTGGTTTCTAAAAGTAGTAGGAAAAGACATAAAGTTTTATTTTAAAAAAGGTTAAATTATGTATTTGAAGAATTTACAGATTTTAGCATCTGTAGATGAATTGTGGCATAAATGTGAAGACTCAAATGTCCTTGAATGACGTAGAGTGATGCATTGTTTGTATATGAATGGTTTGATGGCTTTAAAAGGGCAGAGAAACTTTTATTTCTCAAAAATGGAATAATATAAGTAAAAAATGAAGTTAAAGGACACTAAATTTGTTGGAATACTGTGCTGAAGACTTTATGACTGCAGGAGATAATGATACCTTAGTTCATTTGCATATAACTTTTATGACTAAAGAGGGTAAAACTAAAACATGACAAATCATATCAACATTTGGTGACCAAGGCATGGTTAAAAAGAGACTATTAAGTTCATAGGGAAAATTTGAGGAACAGAGTTATACTTTGAAAAATACCATTTTAATTGATTCCTGAGGGTCAGGAATTTTTCATTTAAGTTACTGAAGGGAGAGGAAATCTAACATAGGAAGCTGAAGAATTGAAGACACTCAAGAGGGCCGCCTAAATCGTTATCAATTAGAATCGATTAGCTAACGGTTGTTCCTCCTTCATTCTCCATTAGGGGGTGATGTCTTGGCTTATTCATGAATTGGATATAAGTGAGGCACCAAGTCATCAGCCTCACTCTATTCCTGAGTCATTGAAATCCATTGACCAGACAAGAATGAGGATGACTTGCAATGACCTGGGAGGCAGTAGATGACCTTGGCATGTTTGCTTCCACTGCCTTCGTAGCCAGCAGAACAAATTGTTTTCATCTGCCCATTCTGCTGGGAGAAGTCTTCACAAGATTGGGATAGACAGCCCTTTCGTCCCCTCCCCCCTTTCCCCCCCAGCTCACTGACTCGTTTGAGACCTATCGGTTACCCTTAACTTGATTTAGCCAAGAAGGTGTGGCTGCACAGCGTGCTACAGCTTCTTGGAGAGTTGGGTGACAGGTAGATACCAAAGCTAGAGGAACAGCCTGAAAAGGGCTTGGCAAACCCTCATACCAGAGGTGCTGGTCCTTCCTGAACACCTCACACTCTCCTAGCTAATAGTAGACTAGGCTCAAGCTAAGTGATTCCTGATTGGTGGGACAAAGAATTGATCTTATTGGTCAAAGTGATAGCTACTATCTATTATCACCACCTAGAGTTGGAGAGAAGTGAAGTTTCTCATAAATGTCTATTCCCTGTTCCTACCTCTGATTTGAGAGGGAAAAACAGGTTTTGAAGATGGTTTGTATCCTGGCACTCTGACTAGGTTTGTGTGGCTGGTTTAAAAAATCAGCTTGAACTGTGCTGCTGTGAGACTTGTTCTGATGGCTAACACAGTATCTGGGTGAATACAAACATAATTGGTCTGGTCTGTATAATCCAGAGATAGCTATCCAATGAGCTTTGCCATTCTCTGGTTTAAAAGGAAATGTGATTCATATTAAGAGGTAATACTTTCTAAATGCCCCTTTGAGGGTGATTATGAGTTGAGTTTACAAATGTTATGTCTGAGTCTAGAAGAAGAATGAATTTGCCTAGTTGAAGAATGGGATGGATCAACAGATTATAATGCAGTACTCAGAGACAGGGTTATGGGACAGGAGATGTTTCTGAATTAACCAATGACATCAAAGCCTGCAGTCCAGAGCTAGGAATCGCTAAGCACATGAATTTTCTGTCCTAATGTGTTTTTTTGACAGTTTCTAGCTACTCTTCTTCTGTCCCTACCCTCCTCCCACCAACATACTAAGTGCTTTACTGGGAGAGTGTGACTCAGGTTTATATATGGATTTTGGTATATTTTATTACTTATATACTTGCTTTAATAGGCAAGAAATTATTTCTTTTTTCATATTGTTAAGTAAATGGTTATTTTTAAAATCTAAAAATGTTACTATTGTGAATGACTGATTGTGTGAAAAAGAAAAGCATAAGTGGATTTAAGAGCTAGAGGAGTGACTGGGAAAAGCATATTTCTGCTCAACACCCTACCCTTAGGACCACGAACAAATGTGAGTGCAACCTTGCTGTGGTTGTCTTTTTCTGGGAACCTAGACCTTCCAGAGTGAGGGTAGATTGGAATGATTAAACCAACCTAGAGAGTAAGTGTCAAAATATCTAGGTGAGAGGGGTGAGGTCTCCAGAGAGAGGACCACCAGCCATCATAACAATTGAAAGAAGCAGAGAAGGCAAGCAAAAACTCCTCTAGATGCTCATTCCCTTTTCTCCATTCACTTTACCCTTGGCTAGGACTTTCATTGCCGCTACATAAAGTTATGCTTCCCACGGTTTTTTGTTCTGGACAGGGATCCATGCTGATCAACTTTCTATATAAACCTTTGGTGGGATTTCCCCCACTTCCCCTCCCTCACCTGCTGGGACATTCTATGCATCTATTCTGTTAATTTACATTACAAGGAGTCTTTTATTTGAAAACATCTGATTTAAGGAACTATTTGAAATGAGCTAATACAGATACACCATAACCCTTAAAACAATCTTTGCCTGAAAATATTACCTTAAGTCAGGTTTTGGATAGCCGAAATGCATTTTCTGAATCATGTTTATATTACCAATTGAGTCTCCAAAGCCTGTTTAACTCATAATATAGTTTATTAGCCCCAAGTTCTAGGGCTTGCAATGCCCAAACCCTGAACCCCTCTAAAAGATACATAGACAATGAAGTATTAAATGTCCCTGAAGAAACTTCTGTATCTATATTATCATATTGCTAATAATCACTAATAACGCAAGCTGCAGTTAAAATGAATGGAATCTTTCCTGATTTGATTTATGTACATACATCACTCTTTACTTAATAGATGTTCATTCATCTGAATTTGCCCTGGAGTAATGAAAGTTGTTCACCAAAATATTATCAATCTGTGTATTTAGGGGTTATGTAAAATATCAGTCTATGATACATATAAATTGTTGCCTAATTAAGAAAGAGCATGAATGATTTTACAAGACCATCAGCTCATTTCTAATTTTTCCCTCACGCATGAAGTACTTGAAACTAGCTTTGAGACTGATTTTTTCAAGCACCCCTCTTGAAAAAAATGGTTATAATTAGTTTTGAAATATTATTTTTACTATGTCTAATTTTCCTTATGAGTAGAATGAGAATGGGTTCAATACGTATAGACTACTAGGACTTAGTAGGGGTTTTTCTGAGGAAAAGAGATATATGGTTTGGGATTGGGATGGAACTAAAAGGAGAGCGAGAAAAAGTATGGTGCTTCCCCAATACAAGAAGAAATAGTGTAACCAGTTCTTCAAACCCACACTTCCAATGGAGACTATGAGACATCAAAGGTAAAAGGGTAAATAGCAAGATTCATGCTATTTTCTTGCTTCAGGAGATTAGCAAAAAACTCTAAAAATCCCAGAAGTCTGTACAGATCCAAGCCATTCTGACCCCTTTAGAAGAGGCTATGCCCATTTCCCACTAGTTTCTAGGTCAACTTGGGCAAGACTTACATTTGTACTGTTCTTTTTCTCTTAAGTTCTGGCAAAGGATGAGTGCAAAAGTCATGGTTGGAGTGGGAAGTCACCTCTTTAATCAGACAGAGACTTATAAACCAGCCACTTACTAAGAAATCAATGAATTGTCCTTTGTGTACCTAATTAAAGTGCTTTTATTTAATGATGAATTCATTAATAATAATTCCCTTCCAATATCTTGAACTGATATTTGGAAAAGATAGCCTTCTGTTCAAAATGCTTAATCCTAGTCTGAAGACTAGGGGTTCTCAAAATATATGCCAATGGAGCACCAGATTTGATTAGTTCTTCCCTGATGGAAAGACTTTCATCATGATGCTGGCAATAGACTGTCTGTCTTCTGAGGATCACCTAGACGAAGCATGGAGAGTCTGACACAGTAACTGGCTGGACAGCTGGAGATGAATTCTTTGACCCATGGCATGACCTTGGCCATGTCATGAACTGGTTGCCTCTCTGGAGTGAACATCCACATTAGTGAGATTGTGGATCCACTTAAGTATCTGCTTCTCCTTAATACTTGTACAAATCTAAACATGGGTTATTAGAATGTATAAACCTTCCTATTTGTATACTTTTACTCTTAAGTTAATATTAAACCACTGATAAGTATTTAATGAAGGCCTATTATTTATTCATTCATCATGCATTTATTTAGCACTTAATATGTATAAAACACCGTATTAGGTGCTGTGAGAGCATGCTTTAATGCTAGCCCTGTAATAGTTAAGATGTAATATTAAGAATAAATGAGATAATCATAAGTTATTGAACAGTTAACAAAAAGAGTTGCATAGTGCCCTAGCATGGCATTGTGGAGTGCTTAGAGCTTGGTCAGACATCAAAGATGCCAAAGTCATCCAGTGCATCCTAGGCCATCTCCAAGTGTCTTGACTTTTGTCATGCCACTGGACTTCAATGACTGTGGAAGACAGAGTGCTGATGACTGTGCAGCTCTGTCTCACTTAAACCCAACTCACTTGCAAGTCAAGACATCAACCCTTGATGTCACTGGTTTACTTCAAAAATGAAGGACCAATATGAACTGTATCCTAACACAGCAAGGATATGCCACAAGGATATGGTGACTCTTAGCTTCCTTAGATGAGGTTTCCCTTGTCTCCATATGGAAACATGTCTGGTTATCAGGGTAGGATATGGTGAAGAATATGGTCACTTGTGAAGTCTTCAAAAATCCACCAAAGTGGAAGGACCCCAACTGCCCATGGCTAGGACTCTTTATTCCTTTAAGTGACAAAGAAGGTGCCTTGGAGAAGCCTGGGCCAATCAGGTTCCAGGAACAGCTTTGTCTCCTTTTAGGCAAAGCTGGTGAAGGAAGGGTGGAGGAGGAGTGGGAGGGACAGAAACTGAGCCAAGGAAACACTCATAAATATTAATCTAATCACAGGTGCTAAGAGTGATGGTATATGCTCACATTTGGGAGGTACAAAGGAAGTATAAACATGGTCCATGTTTTTAAAGATCTTGTAATTTAGTTGAGGAGACAAGACAACGCATGAACAATTAAGTTGTAGAAATGCACAATACTTACTGTAAGTGTCAGTATATAGTATTTACTGTAAGTGCAGTAGGAGTTCAGAGAAAGGAAAACAGCTGTCACTGGGGAGATGGTGCTTGAGCTCAAAAGGATAAGTAGGATTTGGCTAGCTAGAAAGGAGAAGGTATTAAATGGGAAAGATCATTGTATCATAGACTTAAATCTTGAAGAGATCTCAGGGTACCTCTATTCCAATATTCACAATTTACAGATGAAAAGATTGAGGGTCAGATAGGCTAAATGTCACACAGTAGTAAGTGGGAGAGGCAGAATTTAAACCTAGTCCTTCTGCCTCTAAATCCATGCTCCTTCCACAGTCAAACAACAACAACAAAATGACTGGGAGGTGGGAAATTAGTATGGCATGTGTATAGACTGACATCAATAACTAACTTATTTCTTCTTTGTGAGAATGATCTATGTGTGTATTGATGGTATCCTTGATGAAAATATGAAATAGAAACGGCAGACTTTCACCATTTTCTATAGTAGATCATATCTTTAAAATCTTCCAGTTGATTGAAAAGTGTAAAGAATTCAAGACATTGCTATTTTTGTTTGCTGATTAAAAAGAAATAGAAAAGAACTGGAAATAAAGAGGGTGCTTGTCAATTGGGGGAATGGCTAAACAAATTATTGCACATGAATATAATAGAATATTCTCTCACCATAAGAAATGAAAGGAAGGATGAATTCAGAGAAACCTGGAAAGACTTGTATGAACTCATTTCCAGTGAAGTGAATAGATCAAAGAGAAAAAAAATTCTATAACGACTACAACAATGTAAAGGAAAATAACTTTGAGAGAATTCAGGATCTGGTCAATGAAAATGACCAATAACAGTTCCGGAATACTGATGATGGAGCATGCTCACCGTCTCATGGCACAAAGGTTATGGACCAGAGTTGCAGAATGAAACACACATTTTAAGCCATGGAGAGGAAAATTATTGGGAGGAATGGATGGGTAGTTTAGTGATACAAGAAAGAAACAAAAAAAGAAAAAAAATTAGGGAAGCTTTAAAAGCTTCAAAGAAGAGAGTTTCAGAAAATTCAGAAGGAGGCAGAGACAATCAGGGCAACTTTGTTCCCATTAGGCTAAATTTACTGTATGCTTTAAAACAACTGTAAATAAAAAGTCACAGTTCCATATAAAATTGTCTTTTCTGTACTTTGTATATTAGAATATTCATGTTTGCTGACATATGTTAAGTTTATAATATAAAAAGAAAATAAAAAAGCATCTGATTCAGCAGAACAAAATACGTCCTTAACAATTTGTTTCCAAAAGGAATCTTACATTGATATTAAGACTTTACAATCTATGCAATCCAAAGGATAACTCTGTTCAACACTCAAAATTCCCTCATTCAAAACAAAGTCACATGTAGGTCATGTCATCATTTCTCTGATGTCCGAGTTCTCTTAAAAATGAAGGACAAACACACAACCTGTTCAACGATCCTCTGTTGATTAGTGCAAACAAAGTATAAAACAGGACAATGGATGCTCATCAAAGTTGTTTACCATTGTTATTGAAGGGGTGCTGCAAAAGATTCAACAGAGAAGAAAAATTCCCTTGAGAATGAAATCCTACAGATGATCCTGATGGTAGAAGTCGTTATTCTGATGGCAGAGCCCCAGAACATTATGAAATCTCCTCAGTGAGATGCATGATGATTCAAAAGAAATAGCAACTCACACATGAAAAACTATGTGGATGAAAGATACGTGTTTTCCAGATTATAGCATGCATTTGGGAATCTGATCTTGCTGAGTTAGTTTGTCAGAACTAGGATTTGGGACAGATGCCAAATCAAAAATAAACCTGGCCAAGAACAAACAGGAGGAAGAAGCAGACTGGATGGTGTTTGGGAAACTGTGCACTATCTTTAATCATTCCAAACTGCTTCCCAATAAAAAAAGTCCATTTTTAAAAACACCATTCTCCTAGTGATGATGTTTGGTTGTAAATCTTGAAATAGAGCAATTCCCAAAGAATCAAAGTCATTATTGAATCAGAGGACAATGGAGCAGTAGAAGTAGACTATTACATAAGGAATTAAAAAAAAATCCAGACTTGTGATTTCACCAGGGTGGAGATCCTCTGGTTTGAAAATTTCATCCACCAGTGCAGTTCAGGATTTCACCTCTAAGTCTAGTTGCTTGAGACATCAAGTTATTTTCCAAAAATAATTTTTTTGATTTTTTTTTTTTACTTTTTACAACACCTACACTTTTTTAGAGTAAGATTGGGTATGAGCAGATTTGGAAGGCTTCAAGAAAGGGTAGTTTAAGCTTAAATAAAGGAAATGATACACTAAAAATAGTATATTGGGAAGATTTTCTGGTAGTGGTCTTCGAGACAGTAGGGAGAAATTACTTTAAGAGAGGGTGTTGTAAGTATAGGTAAAAAACAAACATACCGAGCATATGTTATATTCACTATATGGTCTACATATCAAAAGAAGTATAAGACATTTGAAAACCTACCTTATAGTTTAATGAGAGAAACATGAAATATGATCTATTCATAAAGTCATTAATACGAATGTGTATTGATCATGCATTTTTGCTTATTAATGTAATTTTGCTTCTTATTGGGAAGACCCTTCCCATCCATTAATAGGCCATGTGACCTACTTAAGTCACATGGAAGCCTGAGTCACATGAATCAAGTCACATGGAACAGGAAAGGGTGGAGCAGGAAGGGTGGAACAGGAAGAGGAGGAGCTAGAACAGGGTTAGAGGAAGTTAGAGAGCAATCAGAGCTGGGAAAGGCTGGCTAGAGTCAGTGGGAGCTTGTTTGTAATCTCTTTACGGGAGCTGGTTTGTGGGAAGTCTAGCAGAGGGAAGACTCAGGGCTGGTGTTACCTTCTGCATTGTTATTCTGTATGGATTTCTTTGTTACTATGTTGGATATGGCTTTATGGTGTTAGGATTTGGCTTTCTGATGTCTGAATAAATGTTTTGGTTCTGTCTTCCATGTGAAGAGCCTGTTATATTTTGCAATTCAGAACTGTGCCAGCATAATCATGGCTGCCATAGGCATTGTGAATATTGTGTTGGTGCTACAGAATGTAACAACTTTTTGAAGTAGAACAGATTTTTCTTTCTCCTAAGAATTATGGGAAATGTAGTTCCAGGAGTCCAGAGTGAGACCAATGGAACTGCAGATGGTGGTTGGGGACAAGCCCATGGAAGCTAGAAGTAAAGTAGGGAGAGAGGAAGAGAAAAGTAGGGAACTAGTAGCAGAAGCTGAATGATATTGTGGACAAGCATTAGTAGTACAAAAATAAACTTTAAAGATTCGTAAAGATTAAGTGCCTGAACATATAGTATGCATTTTATTTAGATTATTTTAGGTGGGAATCTTTCTAAAATGTATTACTTCCCTGCTTATTACAACAAAGAGCAAGGAGTAAACTTTTCCTTCCCACATATATCCTGTCATTTTTATCCCTTTTTCCTTTAAGAATAAGCAGAAAATGTAAAGAAGAACATGAGAACCTTATTGAAAGAATTCCTAGGCATCTTTCTAGTATAAGTCCTTGGTGAGACATTTGAGTATTTAGACATGACATAGGCTGTATTCATGTAATCTGTTTGAATGGACAAGTTTTGCACATGAGGTTTGATATTTAGGAGACCTGGATTCACATTCTGCTTTAGATATTACTTGCTGTGTAAACAAAGGCAATCGATTAACCACTCAGAGTCTCAGTTCCTTATCTGTAAAATGCGTATAACCCCAGCCCCAAAGCCCACTGGTATGAGAGGCTCTCCTCATTGGCTGTGATCAATTTCCTGTACCTGTTTAAAGGGCAGGGTGGGGTTAGTGAGGGCAGAGAGAGGAAAGGTTTTAAATTTCCTATGGGTTATTGAGTCTCTTCGGACTTTGGGTGCTTTTGGCTTCTATTGCAATGGAATAACCAGAAGTGAGGAACCTGTGGCCTCAAGCCCACATATGGCCCTCTAGGTCTTCAAGTGTGGCCTTTTGACTTAATCTGTTTGGTTTCAAAGGGCTACACTTCAGGACCTAGAGGGTCACATTTGGATTCAGTCAAAGGGCTGCACTTGGGGACCTAAAAGGCCACATGTAGCCTCGAAACTGCAGGTTCCCCACTCCTGTGTGACGAGAGACTTTGGGAGAACTTTCCCTTGGGTGAGATCTAGGTTCTGTCTTGGTTGAGTTGAGCTACCTTGCTCCCAATGTGAGAGCTCCTTCACTTTATATTCCATATATATTCTCTTAAGTATACTTTCTCTGGTTTCTGGTTTTTGTTTGCTTGTTTTTTGCTACCCATTGGGATAAATGGGTTTCTTGGCCAATTACTGTGTATGTATTCATTGTGAAATTGGTATTTGGTAGGAAAAGGGTCAGGAATTATACATAAAGCTTAAAGTCCTCATCTTCCTCAATAATGAAACAGCAATCAGAAATTAGATTGAACTTGAAAATCACATCCCTTAGGCTATTACCATTTAAGGAAGCAGATAAATATAGTTCTAGCTCTGTACCCTCTCTCTGAAGAGAACAGAGTGGTGGCCAACTTCCTATTTCCCCTCCTGACAGAAATTAGTCTCCTTTGCAAAAGAGCTCAGGGAGAAAAAGCTAGAGATGTCTATTCTCCCTCTTTTCAAGCCACATGACACCCCCCAGGGCTACTTGTGGGACACAATCCCTTATATTGCATATGTCAAAAGATTATTGTGAAAAAAGCACTTTTAAAACCCCAAAGTACTATATAAAGATGAGTTATAATTGTTATTTGAAAAGAACAAGTACAACTGTGAACATAGTTTAGGGCAGTGCTTCTGTTTTCTGAAAAGAAATTTATTTAGAGACAAAGGCAATAGTCCAGACTTCAGAGGCTGGCTTTTTAGAGGTATAGACCATCAGCCTAGCTGAAGCAGCAGGAGACACTGTGAGAGAAGCAGGGAGCAACGTAAGGCAAGCAAGTCAAACCACTTCCACCACCCACCTCAAGGACTACCTTCCCTTCAATCCTCATGGAGGTAGTGTAGGACCTTGGGACCTAGATGGAGCAGTAGAAAGACTCATCTTCCTGAGTTCAAATCCAGCATCAGACACTTACTATTTGTGTGATCCTGGACTTCTGTTTGCCTCAGTTTCTTCAACTGTAAAACATTGCCCATCTCACAGAGTTGTTGTAAGAATCAAATGAGATAATATTTATAAAGTACTTAGCACAATACCTGGCACATAGCAGGTGTTATATAAATGTTTATTCCCTTCCCTTTTTCATTTCTTCATTCCTTCATTCATTTATTCATCCAAATCATTCCCCCAGAGTAATTTTTGCTGGCAATGATTTTGGATATTACCCAAAGGGGAATGTAGAGGAGTTTGGTGGGAATGGGTAGGTTATAACCTATTGCCATCCAGGAATTGTGCACAAAAGGTGTAGAGGATATGATTGAAGAGATGTATGGCTGTACAAGGTGGGTTGATCATGTAATGACCTCAAGGTCAGGTCAGAGAGTTCCACTGCTCACCACACAATGGTAAGAGATGTAAAGGAAAGTGATTACATATGCATTGGGTGGAACTCAGTGGAGGAACTGGGAGGCCATACATGACAGTCACATAGAATGAGTAGCTGGGGATGGATGGAATGGATTGCATCACTGGAGAGAGTATTCTTACTGAAGTATAATTGATACGTCTTTGTATTTCTAACATTCGTATCTATAATTTATTTGATGCTGAGTCCTTGGTCTGGAACACAACCCTCAATTGTAATGTGCCTTTGGAGAAATATTATCTATTTTATGATGAGCTTCCCTCTAATACATTGCATCACAAATCTGGCTGCGTGAACTAAGCATAATTTAACCTTTTCCTGACAACTCGGGATTGTCACTTTGAACATCAGCTACTATACTATAATACCATTATTTGCCCCTACACTGAATGGCCATATAACACTTTGCTTTTTTAGGTTCATGTCTACTTTTTAAAGATTTTTAGGGGAGAAGTGTCTTCCTGACAGTCTCTATCAGTTATTCCTGGTCATGGGATTGTTTACCTCCTAACAGCACCCCTCCTCACATAGACCTCTAATTTGATGTGGGCTGGAAAACTAAAAACCAAGTTAATTTAAATTCTGCCTAAATCAAGAGTAAATAAATACTCAGTGAGGTTCCAAGGGGTTTACTTATGAGTAAAACATAGGAGTGGTAGCACATGGACTTCATAACATATATCTGGCTTTCTCAGAGGTCTTCTCCCCCAATTTCCCCATAACATAGAAATATATTAACATAGGAGAAAGGAAAAACTATGAAGGAAATCATATGCTTGACTAAAATATATATTTACTGTATTGATTCCAGATATCTGACTACCACCCTCAATGGTATTTTAATATGCAAGTTGTTCTGAAAGTACCATTTAATAAACAAGATGTTTTAAATCTCTGTGCTTGTTTATAAACTACATGGCAACTGCTTTCTCTCTGAAGGTATTGAATGAAGGATTTTGGATCTTTCGTGCATGGAATTCTAAACAAGGGTTTTTTCTTTTTTCTAAGACAATTATTTAGTCCAAAGAACTAACTTGAAATCCTGTCATTTCAGTACACAATCCTGATAGTTATGGGTTCTTTACATTGTAGTTCAGTTACAATTCCCAGCAAGCTTTGAATATTTAGTGGGTTAAATCAAAAAAGAAGAATGAGAATTTGTAAAATATATATACTTAAGTGGTTATTCACAGAGGAGTATTCTAATGGATTGGTTGGCTGTTTATTTTCCAAATACTTTCCCTGGGGTTCCCTTTTCAGCTTCTGTATATCTCAAGTGGATTTGAATTGGAAAGCATTCTGTACTTTAGAATGTTAATGGATGCCACTGCACAATTACTCTTTACAAAAGGATATAGCTATCAAATAAAATACTAAGTTATGAGAAAGGTACATTATTAAGAACTCAAATTTTTTACAAGGGTACATTCTTTTATATATTGGAGCATCTCTACAAATTAAAATAGAAACAAATAGAAGTTGAAAAATTTAATAAGAACATTGTCCTAAAGCCTATCTTTTCAAGTAACACATATTACAATGGGGCTGTTTAAATGTTTCGTAATAGTTGAAGTATCATAGATTCAAATGGAAAGAAACCAGAAATTCAGTTACTAACATAGCCTTTTTTAGAGAAGTCCTATGAAAGCCTAATAATGGAAACAGCATTAGAGTTCAAACTATTATTTTGGACTTTTGCCCAGTTTTATTTTGTTTGAGAGGAAATAACCTTTTCCCCCTCATAGCACTAACTTAATCGTGTTCTTTGTAACAAAAATAGGAAAAAAATTTTTGGAAATGTTTATTTATATAAAAGTCTCAGTAGATAGAAAACATATGGATTCTTACCAAAAGAGGACATTATTTTATAAAATTTATTTTTATTCCATATTCTTGATACTTAAGTTTGATTAAAAAGAATTTAAATGGATGAACCTTTGCAGAGAGCAGATATATCCAATTATTTGAGTTATGAATATATTTTTTGTAATGCTTTGTTGCCTTTATATTTTCATATGAAAATTTCTTTACTTTCTATTTGACTTGGGGTGAAATAACATTTTTGGGAATTACCATTCTCAAATGTCTGAGTTTAAACTTTGGAGTTCAAATCACAATATTTAAGAAACATTGGAAAACTGTAAATTACATAGATTTTTTTTTAAAAAACGATGTATCACCTCAAAACAAAGAAAATTAAGAAAAAGAGGGAAAATTAGTAAAACTCTGTTAAAATTATAAGATGAACAACCAGGAAAGTTTTTTTTAAATAGTGTATTCTGAGAAATATATATGAGAGGGTCCTGTACTGGAATATTTATGTGGGTTTTCAAGGAATATCTGAGTTTTATTCCTCAGTCCTTCCAATAGTTACATAATTATGTTTTCCCAAAGTTGGTTCTCTTTTCCACACTGTCCATGTTTCTCTCTCTCTTTCTCTCTGTCTCTGTCCCTGTTTTTATCTCTGTTTCCCGTCCTTCTCCTCCTTCTTTTCTTTCTCTTCCTCTCCCTCTCCCTTGTTCTTTTCCTCTCTCTTTTCTCTTCCTCTCTCTCCGTCTCCCCTTTCTCTCTCTGATCTTTGAAGTGTGTCATTCTTTCATTTTGCCATTCAACAGTCTGACATGCAAAAGCTTTGTTCAGGCAGTTTAATTTAATCACTGCCACTGGTTCAACAAGAAGATAAAATCCCCAGTGCTGTACAACATCCACCATGTAGCTCTCTGTTATCTGATACCGTTTGAAGCTTCTCTCACGAATGCAGGCTGATAGCACAAGAACTCCAAACATGTCATGGACAATATACTAATACCTCTGCTGGAATTCCATCAGAATAAGAAGTAGATGAAGCTGAGACCATCCAAGCAGGCCAGCATAATAAAATGTAATTTGGACTCATCTTCCAAAAGACTGTCTTATGTTTGAAGCAGATTGTCCCCCATCACATGCAAAAGTAATTGCTTGTTGAATGCTCTGAGGCCTTTTTGGAATCATGGTCTTTGTACTTCAAGCACCTTCCAGGTGTGCCAGCATAGACAACTGATCCCTTTGTTTGAGTGGAAGGATGCCTAAAACACAAATAAGAAAGTAGACAGGGGGATATTTGAATGAATGTTGTTGATTCATATTGAAATGATACTCATCGAAAGCCTGAGACAGAAGTTGTTTAATGTCTCAACAAAGCAAAGAACTCATTAGTGGAAGTGTTAATCCAGATAATTAAGTCAACAAAAGTTTGCTAATTTAAAAATATACTAAAGTTATCCAAAACATTCAAGTAGAAGTCATTTTTTAAAGCATCCTTAGAACTTAAAAAACTATGAAGGACATGCAAAAAGCATTACAGGAACTATAGCTTTAGAACATCTATTTTTAATTCTTTGAAATGTTTATATTTAGTAACAGAGAAATATATAATTGGTGAGATGATTTATCCATTTCAACTTAAATATGAAATTCAACAAACATTTAATGAGCACTTTTATTTTGTGAATGACTTTGTATTAGGCACTAGAGATGCCCCAATCAGTTATAAGCTTCTTGAGAGGAAGCCCAGTGTCATAGATAAATATGACACTGGGCTTCCTCTCAAGAAGCTTATAACTGATTGAAAGGACAAGGACACAAATGATTGCTACAATGGAGAGCTTCCTACCTTGAAAGTGTAAAGGAAGGTTCAAGCAAAGTACTTTGAGGAATATGAAAAGGGAAAAATAATTTTCATCTGGGGAATGGAGGGAGTTATGGATGGCTTAGTGAGGTCAGCCTTTGAAGGAAGGGCAGGAATTCAGCACAAGGAGAATATGGTCTTGGTAGGAGTTTATTTTTGACATGTACAACAATGAGCAAAGACAGTGCAGATGGGAGAGGGCAAGATGAGAAAACATGTAGACTAGTCCAATTTGGGTGCAACAGAGAAGGTGTAAAGTGATAAAAGTAGAACAAAGCCTTGAATGCCAGACTCAGGAGTTTATGCTTTATTTAGCAGATCATAGAGAGCCGTTGAGAGTGGACCACATCATAACAATAATTGGCATTGATATGGCATTTTTAAGGTTTATATTTATAAATTATATATGTCATAAATATAATATTTATAAATATTATTTCATTAGAGCCTCACAAATAACCTTAGTGGGTATGTGCTGTTATTCTCATTTTATAGGCTGACATTTTACATCATGTAGTTAATAAATGTCTGAGGCTGTGTCTGAAGTCAGCTCATTCTGACTTCAGGTCCAAGGCTTTATCCACCTGACCATGGAGCTGCCGATCACATGAGAGAATTGCATTAGACAGGTTTTTCAGAGGACAGTATGAAAGGCGGATTAGAGAGGGGATAGATTGGAGGCAGGAAGACAATTAGGAGGTTATTAAGAATCTTCTGAGAAGAAATGAACTAGAGTGAACTAGCAGTGGGAGTGGAGAAGAACCGAGTGAGAGAGATACTTTAGAGATAGAAATAGAACTTGGCAACAGATTGAATATGTGGGGTAGGTAAGGAAGTGGAAAGCATCAAAGAGGAGCCAAGGGTGATGACCTAGGAGACTGAGAGGGCAGTACTGCCATTAACAGAAATGGAGCAGTTGAGGGAAGTTAAGGGAAGGAGATGTCAAATTCAGCTTTGGATATGTTGAATGGACCATACTGATAGACTTCTACGTAGAAATTAAGGATATGGTTTGAAGTTCTAGGGAGGACCTTGGGAAGAAAAATAAATTTAAGAGTTATTAGGATAGAGGTAATAACTGAAAATCTGAGGATGAATGAAATGAAATATATACCTATAGGAAATGAGAGATACACATATAGGAAAAACACAGGGAAAGGGAGCTTTCTTGACATTCATCTTAAAACAAACAAGCTTTACTCTATTAAAAACATTCTATCTTATTTTTATTAATATTTTTATTTTTATATCACCATAGTTTACCAATATTTTCCTCTCTACTCTCCCCACCCACTAAGACATTTCTTGTAGTAGAATAAAAAAGGAAAATGTAGTTTAGCAAAACCAATAGACACAAAGAGCATTTTATAAAAAAAATTTTTGGCTAAGTTTATAATGACAGGATAGAAAGATCCTTTTAAACCTATTTTGGTGTACCTGACAGTGTTGGAGCATAGTCCCGTTTCTCACACATGCCAGATGAATATGTGACTCGTCAAATCATTTAGTCTCAGTGTGCTAGGCAACTAAAACTATAAATTTCAGATTAGGTGCTTCTGCGTTGGTAGAAGTTCCCTTATCCAGGAATTCCCTGCATCAGTGAAGTTATAGATTCTGGCCTATCTCCTACAGTATGGAAATCTATTGTTTTAGAGTGTACACATGCGTATACACATTGATAATTATGAGCATACATAGAATATACGATTCAGCTCAAATTTCATTTTTCCTGGAATTCTTCCCCGCCTCCAGCTGCTCTTTCTATTTAAACTGTATATTCTTGTGTATATATTGTTATTTGCATGTGTGTTTCTCTCATTGAATGTGAACTCCTAAAAGCAGGAACACACTTTTTACCTTTTTGTCTATCCTCAGTGCTTAGCACATTGCTCACATACACAGAAGATCCTAATAAATACTCATTGACTTAACCACTGATCACATTTCAGGAGAGGCCAATTATTTTTTCCTCAAATACAGAAGTCACTTAATTGAGACTTTTAATATCAATCAATTAAATAACAACTATATTAAGAATCTCTTATGTGCCAGGCAGTCTGCTCTCTATAAATACAAAAATGATACAGTTCCTGCCTTTCAGAATCTTACATTTAATTGGGTATGACCTTATTAATCTATAACACTTTGCCTCTTGGCCATCAACTCTAGACCCACACATTAGACTATTATATACTGATATACTATGATCACATTTTTTTTTTACTGAGAGTAAATTTTCCAAAGTACACTTATACTGTTCTTTTCGGGAGTTGAGACTTACCCTTCTGATTAGGCTTGGTCTTCAGATATTACATTTAGCTTTTATGACTTTCAGTTGGCTTTGCACTATCTTAGCCTTAAAGAGATAACACATTTTCTTACAGTGTAGAACTATGAAAAATCTTGTTCAAGTTTTTTTCTTCTTTTTTTGATTCATTACAGAGCCTTATTACTATATTTGGTGAGCTGAAATATTTAATTCACCTTATTCTCACAATGGATAAGTTGCAAAATCAAATTGGGTAGAAAATGTCTATGCCCTTCTTAGGGTTTTTGTTTGTTTGTTTTTAGAATATATGACTTCACTTGGAAGTCTTTCATCTTGTTAGACTGTTCCTTTTTTATTTTGTGTAATCACTTGCATACATCAAAAGAGCTTTAGTCTTACTAATTTGGGGGCAATTTAGAATTAAAGAGAATTAGCACTGCACAGATAAATTCATTAGAACAGAATTGCTTTACATATATTTGCAGTCTTTGGACTTCCATGGCAATACCACTATACTTAATGGTATCTAAAAGAATGAAACAAACTACCTTATAGATGGGGGTTTTAACTCTTGGAAATTTATAATGTACATCAACAACTATTAAAAACATGTTTCAGGGAAGAATTCCAAGCAATTGATTGTTTCAGTTTCTTTCTTAGGAAAGTGACCCCCAAAATCAATCACAATTATTTTACAAATATGCCTACTATGCACCAAGTTCTTGTTTTCCGTTTTAACAAAATTTATCAATCCATTAAGGGATAGACAAGTAAACAAAAATGAATTGTCATTTGTGTTATTTTATTAGTGTCATATGAGATTACGGCATATTATTGACTTCTTCAAGAATATTTTACTCAAGGAGGCACAGTTTAAACATGCACAAATCAAGATCAATATTGGATATGCATTAATTTTTGCAAAAGTGCTGCAAGGCAATTTTTCTTTACAAATCCCATGGTGGTATTTAGAGTTCCACAAAACATTATCATTGTGACCAAATGATAGTTTAGCTAGGCTTTAATTATAAAAATGGATTATTATTTGCATTTCTGTTTTGCATCCCAAATGTGTTCTTTACTGATCACTTTAATTTATTTGTTCATCCTCCCCCAAAGTGAAATTGAATTGTCTGCCACATTTTTGCTAAATCTGTTCTCTTAACTTGTGGTATTCTTTCAATAATTTTTAATTTTTTAATTGTTAGTGATAATAAGCAAGTTAGCCACTGGAAACCTCATTCCACTGGATACCTAAGGTTCATTGATAGGTTCTGAAATCTGGTCAATTGCCCTATGTGATCAGCCACAATTAACTAACAATTACATAGTTTAAATCATTTCTAGAGATATTAGCATTAAACATAGAGATCTCAAATTCCCCAATTATTTTTTAATGATAGTGAAGGATCTAAAGTTCAGTTAATCTAATTCACATGTTACCTCAATCAAGTACCCTGTGTGACCTTGGCATTGGGATATATTTGTTGATGGTGGTGATAATGATGACAGGAGTGAATATTGAGACAACCATTCATAGTAGAGGTATCTTTTTAGTTTTGTATTTGTCAGTTGTAGATTAAACCCCTTTGTGTTCCTCCTTTCAATTGTTTCCATTTATCACTTTCTACAGAGCAATTTATTCACCATGATACTACTTTAATGATCTTGTACTCTTTAAATTATTTGTTTGTATTCTCTGCAAGATACAAACATGGCAGATATAGGATTAAAGGATCATAGATGTGGAGCTGGAAGGGACTTCAGAGGTCATTTATCCAACCTCCCAGCCCAACCCATTATACAGATGAAAAAACTGAGATTTTCAAAGAAAACGAAGTGAATTGATCAAGGTCACTAAAGTGTAGCTAGTAGAGATGGACTTCAAATGCTGTCTTCAACTTCTTTCAACATCCAGTCTCTAAAAATCAATCAGCATCTTAATAGTTATAAACAATTAGAAATAGCATGTCCATTGGAATATCAGCTTCTTGAAGGTAAGGGTCATTTATTTATATCCCCAGACTTTAGCATAGTACCTATGAGTGCCACAATAAGGGTTTAATGAATGATTATTGTGTGGTGAACCTATTTATTTCTCTGGATCATGGTGGTTTAGGTGAAAAACAGGGTTTGGGAAAAAAAGAATATGTACAAGTGAAAAAAACGGAAACTTTTACTTCCCTTCAATTTTCATCTTAATTTCTTCTAGAATTACATTCACAAAATAAAATTCTGGAAGATTTCTACATGAAAGGTAAGCACATTTTCAACTTGCTTATAAATTCTCTGTGGATAAGGATCTCCTACATCCTGGCGTTTCCCCGTACCCCCCACTTCCTCTACTCTAGGGCTTAGCACAGTCCCTTTCACAGAATAATGAATATTTGTTGATTGTCTACATTTTGTTACTATCATTCAAAGGATTAATTGGTTCAGAGAGTTTGGTCTGATGCTAATTACACCTCTATGCATCTTTGATCTCAACCATATGGTTACTCATTCCAATAGGGTGGTTAACAACCTATTATTGTTCAAATTTTCTTATAATTCCTTCATAGAGGATCTCCTCAACATCCTGGAAGACTTATTCTAGGGATTTTAATATGTGGATACCACTTCTGTCCTTCTATTACCCTCCTCTCAGACATCATGACTGGACTACCCATATGTGCTTGATGACATCTTGAACAACACATCATCATCTTACCTCTATGGTTCTCCCAGGTGCCATTTGGCTTACCTATAATTTGATTCTTTGAAGATTAAATTGTTCCAGGATTTGGAGACCTATAGTTTCCCTAGGAAGATATGTGTCAGAGAGATATTTGGAATCATTGAAAGCTCTGTAAAAGTTCTCAAAAGCATACAAGCCCACTTTCTTCTTTCTGGTCAGAACCAAGATGGTTATTCACTTATTGCACAAAATGGGTCACAGTGGCTGGCTTCTCTCAAGGCTTTTGCTGCCCCCAACTCTCTCTCTGATAGATGGAGAAACACAATACACACCTACACACACCTACATACACACACACACACACCACACACACATACCACACACACACACACACACACACACACACACATACACACCCTTGCATAAAGTGTCCAATCTGCTTAAAGATGATGAGCTTGACTCATGTGCAGTGAAGGTCTCAATTCTGTTTCCTATGTCTGTGAAGCCAAAAAAATTAAAACCTCAAATTGCAAATGTATTCCACAAGATGCTTGGAAGACTCAGCCAATCTGTTGATGGCCAAATAGTGCTGATGGTCTCACCTACCAGTTTAATTGAATCAAATATCTACTGATTTTCCTTCCTTCTTTTGCACCATTTTCCCATTTTGCTCAACGCAAACTCTGGATTCCACTCAAATTATTTTATATTTATCAAACCATTGTTAGAAAAAATAACTAACTAGTAGTGTCCTCGGGGTAGTATGCTATCTGCCATCGTATCCCCTTCCTCCCCTTCCCAATGCTACCGTAGGTCTGCTGCAATCTCTCCAGATCTCTTTTAATCCATCTCCAGAAAGATTTTTAACACTCCAAAAGCACTGGAAGTTCTATTCAACAGGCCTAATTCCTCCACAAGAAACTTTTCTTCTCAACTTGGAAGAAATATAGTTCCTAAGTTCTTTAGTAACTTGTGCCTCCTTAGAGAAAGTGAGTTCCTCCTAGCTGAGAAGCTGTTATATTCCCCTCCAGTAGCTTAAAATTGTCTATTTATAGACTAACTCATCCAACGGCATTTATTAGTTTGGACAACAGACATTCTTTATCTATTATTTATCCCTTTGGAGTAGTTGTGGATCTCTTTGAGGAAGGTCTATAGTATTCTGGGCTTGATGTAATCAGCTCAATGTCATTTGAAAATAAGATCTCACAACTGATAGGGGATTTTTCTCTCATTTGGATTCTATACAGAACATCCTCCATGATAATGGTGAATACTTTTAGTTTATTAGTAGTGGTTGTACTTAGGCTTGCAAACTCAGTGTCATCCTAAACTTTTCACTCAAACTCTAAGTCAATCTTTGGCCACATCTTGCCATTTTTGCCTTAACAACATCTCTCCTGAATGTTCCCTTGTTTACTGACCACCCCTGGTGCAGGCTTTCATAACCTGATATCTGAAAAATTTCAATAGGCTTCTGGTAAGTCTTCCTATCTCAAGTCTCCCCCTACTCCAGTTCTTCTTCCACTTAGCTGTCGAAGTGATTTTCCTAAAATTACAGTCTGACCATCCCCCAAAACTCAGAAAATTCCAGTGACTCCTTATTATCTCCAAGATCAAATATAAAATCCCCTGTTTTTTGAAGCACCTCACAACTTTGCCTCTTCCTGCCTTCCAGACATCTTTTTAAAGTTTTATTGATGTGTTTTGTTTTTACATTACGCACATTTACAAGCTACTACAACTTTGTGAGGTCTTCTGTGGCAAAGAGGAATAGTTAAGGAAAACTAATATAGTGATCTCATCTGAAAGTACATGCAAAATTTCATATCTGTAGCAACCCCACCTTTCTATTACTCCTTCCCATACCTCAACCCTTTAAAAAAGGAAGAAAAATTTCTAATAATAAATATGCATGGTTAAACAAAAAAAATTCCATCAATGGATTTGTGTGTGTGTATATGTGCATGCGCATGTGCCTATGATTATATTATGTTATATATGCTATGTATATATAGATATATATAATATATTATATATGTGGGTATGTATGTTCATATGTGCATGCACACTAGTCCATACATTATATGTGTATATATATATATATATACACATTTTAAAAATAATAAGTAGCTAGCATTTATATATCATGGATAATGGGCCAGGCACTGTGTTAGGCACTTTACAAACATTATTTCATTTGATTCTCAAAACAACCCTGGGAGATAAGGGCTATTGTTGTCCTTATTTAACAAACAGAGGTTAGGTGAATTACTCAAGGTCATATAGGTGGTAAATGTCTGAGGACTGGATTTGAACTTAGTTCATCCTAACTCCGGGTTCAACATTCTCTACTACACCACCTTGCTGACCCACCATCACATCTCCTCTCTGTAATGGTTAACATGTCTCATCATCAGTGCTCTGGAGTCATGAATGGTCTTTATATTGATCATAGCTCTTATAACTTTCTAAGTTGTTTTTTTTTCTTTTTTATTTCTTTTTTTTAATATAAATTTATTTATTTAACTTTTTACATTCATTTTCACAAAATGTTGGGTTCCAAAATTTTCTCCCCATTTGTCCCGTCTCCCCTCCCCAATACACTGATCATTCTAATTTCCCATATCACCAATCTGCCCTCTCTTCTATAATCCCTCCCTTCTCTTGTCCCCATCTTCTCTTTTGTCCTGTAGGGCCAGATAACTTTCTATTCCCCATTACCTGGATTGCTTATTTCCTAGTAGCAAGAACAATACTCAAGAGTTGGTCCTAAAACTTTGAGTTCCCACTTCTCCCCATCCCTCCTTCCCCACCCATTCCCTTTGGGAAGGCAGGCAATTCAAGACAGGCCATATCTGTGTAGTTTTGCAAGTGAC
>CM053771.1:454613282-454697323 GCA_028658325.1 Potorous gilbertii | reverse complement strand
AGAAGGGACTTTCTTTCCATAAGTGGACGCCTATGCAGTGATAACCTTTAGGTAAACTTGTGATGTAGAGAGGCTTATTATAACTATCCTATGTTAATAACCCCCCCCGGGGGGTTTTCTGTATGCATTATGGCTATTCACATGTGCAATTCCATTAAGGCCAGGACTTCTTCCCATATTAGTAAATCCCTCCCATGTTTTAATATTCATATATTCCAATATGCTAATAACACCATTTGCTCTATAAAAATTCCTGTCTTGCTTTGCTAAGCGGTTAGCTCCTCTAAGCTTAGAGCCTAACCAGTTTTCTGAGATTGTAATCATCAATAAATGCCTTTGCTTGAGTTGGAAATCCAAGACAACCCTGTAACACACCGTGACACCCCAATAATCCTGTTGGGTAATGTGGAGTGATTTGAGTGTAAAGTCAACATTACAAATCTGGGAGACTAGAAAAAAAATGCCTTAGAAAAAAATAGGAAATTTGGAAGAGGGGTACTTTTTTTTGCTGAAGGGTGGGGAAGGTGGATAATGAATTCTGTTTCAGACATGTTGAGTTTAACAAGTCTCGAGAAATTCAGTTTCAAATGTCTAAAAGGAAGTTTGGTGATGGTGAAATCAGGGGAGAGACTGGGACTGGATATATTGAACTGGGAATTATGATCACAAGTGGTAAACCCACAACTTCAGAGAGAAGTCAGAAAGTGTGATATCAATTATAATCCAGCAGAGAAGATTAAAAAAAGAGTAGTTAGAATGGCAAAAGAACCAACGAATGGAGCAGTGTCACAAATGCCCTCAGTGATGGTAAGGGACTTGGGCTATTTCCACTAGGATCTAGGAATCAAAGGTGGGGAACCTTCGGTCTCGAGATCCCTTAAAAAAAGCATCTGCTCGGTAGTGTACTCAGTCAAAAGGCACAAGTGGCCTCCAGGCTGAAGGTTCCCTACCCCTGATTCTAAGTCATTTGCACAGAGATGGAAATTGAAATCAAGGGAGCTGATAAGATCACCAAAAAGGAGGACAAAGAGAGAAGGTGAACTTAACTAGTTGGAGGGTAGCATATGAACGATGGATGTCAGCAACGGAGCAAGAGAAGGAGCAGTTAGACTAGCAAAAGCAAAAGGAACAAAGCAAGTAAACCCAAGAGAAGAAAGTATTCAGGAATGTAAAATGCTGCAAAAAGCTTATGATAAAGGAGGATATGAAAAGACCACAAATATCACGGGTAATCTTGAAGAGAATAGTGTCACTTGGGTGATGATGCTGTAAGACTTAAAGGGTTTGAGAACTGAGAAAAGAAATGGAGGCAAAGAGTACAAACAGCTTTTTCTATTAGTTGGGCTGTGAATAGGAAGTCAGATCCAGAGAATGAAAGAATGAGAGGATGGGCATTTTTCTTTTCAAAGGATGGGAGTCCGGAGCATATTTGGAAAATGCTGAAGTGGGAAGTGCAATACAAGAAGGGGCAGTAGGAATAAAGCAGGTTAAGGGAAGTCAATTAAATCTGGTTGATAGTACTTATTAATGGTCCACTGAGTTTGAGGTTCTGTGCTCCAGGCTACGGATACCAAGAAAGGGAGAACCAGTCCCTGCTTTCAAGAAGCTCAGTCTAATGGGATAGGTTGTTGTCCTTCCTTCTGGAAGAGGACCAAAATGACATCACCACATAAACTCAACTTCCAATGTGTCTGAGGTGGATGATCAGACCACTACTGAGCTTGGAACGCTCTACCACAGGTTGAGCACAGACAGTTGGTGGAATTACTTGGGATGGATACCTATATTTGTGCATTCTATGTTTACTTTGTGCTATCTCAATTCTGCTTTGCACACAGAACACAGAACCTTCCCTGGGCACGGTGGTGAGCGGTCCTGCACCAGCATCTACCATGACAACACGCAAACAACCACGTACAAATAAGCTACAATTAGGATACACTGTAAATGATCATCACCTCTACAAGGACTGGAAACCAGCACCTTCTGGTTCCTAAGCAGAGACAGGGGAAACTCCCATTTCCATAAGCTACTATTTCTTTCACAGCAACCACTTCAGTCTTCTCTGCCTAAGGAATTTCAATCACACCAGGGGAACTCACGCCCCGACGCAACTTTCCTTCTTTCATCTGGCTCACGTTCATCTAGAAGCAGAGCCTTTTCCCCCAGGATCACACCTACACCCAGAAGCTCCCGTGCCTTCCATCAGGTGCACATACACAACGTGGGTTCTTGTGGCCCTCGCCACACTCAGTGCGTGTACACAGTCGGACACACGACCCGGCCCCGTGAGTTCCTCCCAGCACCCCGCGCTGGGGGCGCGACCCCCCGGGTCCCAGACCAGGGAGGGATAACGGACCCGCGCACGTTCCGGGCGCCAGGAGCCCGACGCCGACGTGGGGAAACGGGACGACGCGCGTGACCGCATACGTAGAAGCCGAGGAGGCTCCTCTCGAAGGCGAGGCGTCGACCGACTCGGGGCTGTCGGGGAAGCGGTCCGGGAAAAGGAGGGTTATTCTCCAGCTTCCAGTGGAACCACCCCTTTGGTTGGGCCCTGCGTCTGCCTGCGAACTGGGAGGAGGAGAAGGGGCAGGGACGGGAACTCACCGTCCATGGTCTCCCTCACCGCGTTCAGGTTGGCCGCGGCGGCGGCGGCGGCGGCGGCACCGCTACTGCTCCCTGCCATGGCGCCTGCCCGCCACGGCAGGGTCCAAGCGGCAGAACCGTTTGACCCGGAACAGGCGGTAGCGTCCTGTTCTCCGGGCAATCAGGCTGCGCGCCGGCTCCCCACGCGGGGAGGCTCCGCCCCACGCCGGAGGGAGGCTCCGCCCCTCGCGCTGAGTGTCCGCCGCCGTGAGGCGCTCCATAAAGTTGCGTTAGTTTGAATCCCGGGCCTCGTTACTATGGGGGCGTGAAGCGCGAAGTTTCCATTCGAATTTCCTACGCGATGACCGTCTGATTGGCCAGTTCGAGGACGGCTCGCAGCCGCGATTGGCTGAGCTCCCGGAAGCCCCGAGCCCTGGTTGGTCCTCGCATCTCGGAATCTGGGAGTTAAAGAGTAGCTGGCTGCTGCTGCCGCGGCAGCTGCTGAACCCCGGGAGAACTACCTGCATTCTGGATCTCTGCCCATCTCCCACCGTGAGAGTCGTGGCTTCTCACCGCGGCTCGTAGGTACATGTTCTGGAGGGGCTCCCCCTTCAAACCCCCAATTGTAGCGAGGTGGCTTTTTTCCCGGGCTCCTTGATCGCCAGTCCTCCCGCGCCCGGGGTGCCCTCGGAGAATGGGGGGATTTCCGGCAGACCGAGGCTGCCTTTGTGGCACTTCTAGGAGGGCACATTTCACCCTACTGGCACCTGGATATCCTTCCACCCCTCCTCTGTCTCGGGATGGAGGCCACCTTGTGTCCTGTCCTGGAGACGTTAGACACCTTGCCCACCTAGGGAAGCGTGAGCCTGGAAATGGCCCAGCCCTGAGCAAGCATGTTGTTTTGGAGTAGTTGCATAGACATTAAAAAGAAGGTTGGATGAACCGAGGCTCTGGTGTAATTGTGCTTGGACTTAGTTTAGGTGGATGGAGAGGGTGTGTGCTTTCCCTGTTATTAATACCCAGTTTGTGCCCTATAAGCCTTGTTTTGTACGTAGTTTGCATGTGTTCATCCACCTTAGACTGTGAGCTCCTTCAGAGAATGGACCCTCTTCTGCCCCTTTTTGTGCCCCCATTGCTTAGCACGGTGCTTGCCACATAGTAGCTCCTGAGTAATTGACTAGCTGAGTTTGCAGAAATACCACAGAGTTCTTACAGATCGAGGTAAGCTGTTAGAAGTTTAAGTTTATTGTTTAGGCATGTGGCGGAGTGGTGGGGGTGGGGTGGGGGAGAAGGTTACTTTGTTTCCACTCTAAATTTTTTCATATGGTTTTACACCATCCTCTATTGTTGGAAGCCACAATTTTATTCTTACTATTGTAGCCGTTTCTTCTTGTTTTGTAAAGGATTGTCATGAATGCTATTGTCAGATTTCAGTAAGGGGAAACTTTTCTTTTAGGTTTATCACTGTGCTATGGGAGATGTCAAAGAAGCTAAAATGCAAATAACACCGGAAACTCCAGGGAAGATCACTGTCCTAAATCCTTTTGAAAGTCCGAATGATTATTCTAGCCTGCAAGAACAAATCGTCTCCAGTCCTTCAGCATTTAAATCTACAAAATCTTCATCTGTAAGAATTTAATCATATGACTTTAAATATATACATTCAAATAAAAATATTTCCTCACTACAGTAACAGTGTGACACTTAGAGAACATGTTTATTAATAGCAATAATAGGCATGTCTAATAGTGCTTTATAGCTCTGAGCACTTGGTTGACCACATGTTATCTCCATTTTAAAGATGAGTTCATTGAACTTAGATTTGCCAGCAGTCAGCATGTTTAGTAAGTGCCAAAGCTAAGATTAATACTTAGGTCTTCTTTCAAAGTCAGTGCACATCTAAGTCTCCATTGTTACCTCCCTTGTTGAAGTTTGTGAAAAATATGAAGTCATTTAAGCTTCCTAAGTTTCTTCAGTTTTAGCCAAAAGTTGTATTCAGTAAAGCATTGTGGATGGCCTAAAGAAAAGTAAAAATTCTTCTGAGTTTGTCTTTTAACTTGACCAATTTTATCAGGAAGTTCTGACATCACAAATTTTATGGTGGTAATGCATTTAATTAAAATAGATTGGGATTATAACTTTTTACTGAATTTCTAGGAAAGTTCTCTGATGTCATCTTACTATGAAGGTAACTTTAGATTCTTAATCATACTAACAGCATAAATTTGGCAGGTTGCACTAAGGTAGAAAGTTTTTGACTATTTCAGTGCTTTTCAGTATCCATTAGACAAGCTTATCAACAAGAGGTTAGGTGTTAAACAATGAATTATTTGTCCATGATGACCCATGAAACAGAAAATTCATTGGATTTCTGATCACATTGTAGACATTCCTTTCATAAACCTGTCTTGTAACCCATATGTGTGTCCTCATCCTGGAAGATTGGACCATGTCCTCTATAAATTTTAATGAGTGCCCTATCCAAAGAGATGGGATTTTCTTCTACATTTCTTGAGAGGGGTCCATACAATGAAAGACAAAGGCTATCTTTCATCTATGGCTGACAGCAACATAGTGTGGGTTACATATTGGAGTTGGCATCTGGAAAACCTGAGCTCAAAATCTGCTTATGACATCTCTTAGCTTTTTGACCGTAGTTAAGTCGCTTGACTTCAATGAATTTCATTTTCCTTTTGCCTCATGAAGTTGTTGTGAGCCTTGAAATAATCGATGTAAATTGCATTGCAAACTTTAAAGCACTCTATAAATGTCACCTATTTGGTGAAGCAATGTGGTGTAGGGGATGCAGTACTTGACTTGGACTTAGAAAAACATAGGTTTACATACTGCCCCTTCACATTTAATGGCTATGTATATGTTCCTGGGCAAGTCACAGTGTCCTTAGATTTGTTTCTTTTGCTTTAAAACGGGGTTAATAATACATGTAATAATTACCTCACCTCATCCTGAGGTCTAACTTGGTAATGTATGTAAAGTACTTCATGAACTTTAAAGTAATATACAAATTTTAGTGGTTATTGCTACCATTGTTTCTCTGTTTTGCTACATGATTTTAACCATCTTTCCTGTGATCCATTTCACTGACATGCTTTATACCTCTTCTTTCATGCAGTTCTTCTTTGTTCATGTGTTTTATTGAACTCCATTTTGCAAATAAGTAAACTGAGATATACAGAGGAGTTATCAGATTTGTTCAAAGTTACATAACTAACTTATGGGCAGCTAGGTGGCCTAAAGTCAGGAGGATCTGAATTCAGATCCAGCATCAGGCGCTGACTCTCAGTGTGACCCTGGACTGGTCACTTAACCCTGCTTGCTTCAGTTTCCTCACATGTAAAACGAACCGGAGAAGGAAATAGTAAACTGCTCCAGCGTCTTTGCCAAGAAAACCCCAAATGGGGTTGCAGAAAGTCAGACATGACTGACAACTGAAAAAGACTTAACAGACAACATATCACTAATGTAACTTGGCAGTGATTTGAATGTAGGTCTTCTGATTCCCAATTCCAGGGGTCTTTTCATTACACAGTTTTCTCTTAGCATATTTCTTTGTTGGGAAAAGTCAGGCCTGATACTCCACAATCCTATTAAATTGTGAAATTCTTCAGGATAGAAATTGTCTTTTGCCCTTCTTTGTATCCCCAGCATTTAGCACAGTGCTTGGCCTATAGCGAGCACTTACATTCTTATTTACTGACTGGTTGTTATTAATTTATTCAAAATTCATCCCTGTGGAGTGTCTTGATTATTTAAAATAGAAATTAATCAATAAATTTGTCTATATTACCTTTTGTTTTAGTAGTTTTATTCTAATTTTGTAAAGGCAGAATATCATAGTAGATATTAAAGAAGTTTAGGGAGATGAGGGTTCAAGTCCTGCATGTGGTGTTACTAGCTGTGGGCTAATATTTTAACCTCTCAGTGCCCCGGGCAACTTTCTAAGACTAATTACTGATAAATTGCTCATCGAGGTTGATGGAGAGAGTTTCCATACCTCCTTATCTATATTCTGATCAAATCATAGATCTTGCCCTGCTTCTCCTACCCTTTTAACTCCCCCCACCCACCCCAACATTAATGTATCATTAGCTTTAGAGAACATTGCATTAAATGTTCGCTGCTCCTAGTCTTCTTGAAGGTGACTTTTATTAGTTTTTTGATAGAATAGTAAACATTGTGCAGCTCACTTTTATTCATAAATGTTCTTTTCTTTTTTTTGTTAAGACTCCAGGGAAATTTAGATGGTCTATTGATCAACTTGCTGTCATAAATCCTGTGGAAATAGACCCAGAAGACATTCATCGTCAAGCTATATATTTAAGTCATTCTAGGTAAGTTTTCCTATACTTGCACTGAAGTGTAATAACCTGCTCTTAAAAAGTAGTGGAAAGTGAAATCTTTAAATTGATATAAAGGCAGCAAGATGGAGTAGTTTGTGCAGTTTCACCATGCCAGATAGAGATGTATTACAGGAATGGTTCACTTTCAGAGAGTATAGATTGTCCCAGTTCTGAATGAGAATCCTTCCCCTTGCAGATTTCTAGAAGTCAGATAATTTTTCCTACAGTTGTAGGAACGATGTGTTGGAATTCTTTACTCTATACACATCTAATTAAGATATTCACTACTGGTTTTAAGGAGTACTTAGGAAAATACTTTATTTCTCAGAATGTGAGGGAAGCAGAAGACTAGTTTGACTGCTCCCCATAAGTAGGAAACAAATACTTTAGAAACTTCCCAAAGAGTGTAGAAACTTGGGGCTGTGGGGAGCTGTTTACCCCAAATGGAATCTTTATCTACATAAGTATTCATTGTGGAATAGGGAAATGTATACTGAACATGTAAGCTCAAGAGGCCTAGGTTTTCATCTTGGCTCTTATGCTTGCTATGTAACTCATAGGTAAATGCTATTAAGTCTCAGTTTCTTCATCTCTAAAATAGTGATAATATTTGCACTGTCTTAAAGAAAGGACTTAGTGAATATTAAAATGTGATGTAAATATAAAGTTTTATATAGATTTTTTACACATAATCTTGATCTCTGGTGCTGTGATAAGCTACCATCTCTCCTTTTCCCCAAGGCTAATCCTTGACATGGAAAGCAACCAGTTTTTCTGGCTAAAGTCTTTCCCAAGAAGGAGGTAAGGGAGACATGTCAGTTTTTCATCTCTAAATTGAGTCTAAGATACCCATGCTGCTGAATTATTTTGATGGGCTGCATGTACCTATTACATAGAACCATGGGTTGAAAAAACTGGAGAACAACCAATGTCCAGATGGATGAGAAAGCGTAGCTTTGGTTCTCCCACATTCAGAAAGAGTTATATTCAAAATAGTATGTAGAAAGGAAATAATGCAGAGTACTATATAAAAATAGTGTACAGTATCCAAGAAGGGCTTAAGCTAAAGTGGAGTCTGAATTCAGAGTAATACTTCAATGAAGAGAAGTTCAGAGTTAAAGATCAAATACAAAAATTATTGAATGTCAGCAGTCACATGAAATTTACTCGCCCATTTTGATGGTAGGTACTATTACCCTTTTTGGCTAGAGAGATAGGGTTGGTGAATTCCATCCATCTGTGTAATTGCAGTTAGAGACTCACAGGTGATGACTGTTCACTTGCATTTGGAATATAAGTAGTGCTTTCCAGAATGCCAAATTTCATGATGTTCCCACAGCCCTGTTTTCCGACATCACTAGGCTGTTGGTGGCACTGGTTAACATGTAACACAAAGATCTTGAAAGAATTAAATCACAGACAATTCAAAGGGCAGTGGAAAGACTTCTTAGTGGTTGTGAACAGTGCAAGATATTCCTAATGACAGCTAGCAATGCAGGAAGAGGGATGAAATCAATCAAGCTTTTGTCCTTGTTCAGTAGTTTCAGTCATATCTGGCTCTGCGCAGCCTCTTTAGGGTTTTCTTGGCAAAGATATTGGAATGGTTCGCCATTTCCTTCTCCAGCTTATTTTACAGATGTGGAAAATGAGGCAAACAGGGTTAATTTAAGTAACTTGCCCAGTCATACAGCTGGTAAGAGTCTGAAACTTGATTTTTTTTTGAACTCAGGTCTTCCCACCTCCAGGCCTGGTACGCCATCCATTTTGATACTGTAAAACAGATAAACACAGCACACTGGAGGGCTGCTAGCACAGGTTCACTCTTGATTTGGTCAGACAGGAAAGACACTAAGAAGGGGTAATAATCTTACTTTATTCTGTCTAGTTTTCTCAGGAGAGGATTGCTGATAATAGGAGCACAACTCCCACAACATTCTCTAATCACCCTTCTCCCAGGGGCCGGTGAGAAGGTGAGGGGTCACCTACCTCTATGTGTCGATGGAGTCAATTGAGAAAGGCATAACTTGTGCTTCCCCTCAGTCCCCTTAAGCCTCAATGAGGGCCAGTTGAGGCAAACACAGATTTTCCCCCAAGCCTTGGTTGGGGCTGATGAAGGCACGCACACACAGCATTCCAGCTTGTGCACTCAACCCTAAGGTTCCCCATTCACTGACCACAATGACTACCTGCTTTATAGGGCTTTGGACAAAGAAGGCATATGGCCAGCAATACCCGTACAAGATTCCATCGCCTCATCCCTATATCTGTGAAGCCACAGTGGGTGTTCGTTATTTACCGTTATGTAACAGTGTAAGCATGTTGAAGATGTTTTGAAGCATAACTGTGGGAACTCTTATCTAATACCTAGGAACAAGAGATTATTATAGCTGTGATTCCTGAGAAACTGAATTCTAAGAAATTATAAGAAAAATTCACTATGCGCACACTAAAATCCACCTTACACTAAATTTCACCTTACATGCAGATACCTAGCTGTCCTATCAAGTGCTTACTGTGTGCCAATCCTTAAGCTAAGCACTGATGACACAGACAAAGCTGCATGAGTCCCTGCCTTTGGCACTTATATTTTAACAGAAGAGTTGATATGCACACATCTAAGTATATACAGACAAAATAAATATAAGTTAATTTGGGGAAGTAGTTTACTAGCTTTGGGGGTGGGGTTCACAGAAAAGACTTCATGAAAAACATAGTATTTAGTTTTGAAGGAAATTATGGATTTCAAGAAGCCTAGATAAAGTGGGATTGCATTGCAGGATTAAGGGACAGTTAGTGAAAAGGCATGGAAACTGGTGATATAGCACTTTGTGTGTGGAATAGCAAACAGGCTGCTACAGCTGGTTCTGAGAGTGAGGAGGAAAGTAAAATCTAAACAGACTGGAAAGATATAATTGGGTCTAACCTAGAGGATGTGGTCTTGATTAAAGATTGTTGAGATTGTGTAATAAGAAAGAATGAAGGAAAACAGGTTGCTAAACTAGATACTATACTAGCACCCTTTAAGATGTAGATATTTAAAGAATAAATGAGGGGTGGTCTCTCCTTCAAACTTTTATCACCCTCATTACCTATTGTCTCCAGGCACAAAAAATGACTTGCCTACTTGTTAATGCATTGGTGTGCTGTCTTTAGGGAGTAGTGGTGATACTGCTGTGTGCTTCATTTAATAAAAGATATTAAATCTACTAATTCATTATTTAACTTAATTATTAATTTAATTAATATTGCTATATTAAATTGATTAATAACAAATATTAAAAGAAATAAATTAATAACAAATGTTAAATGCTTACCATGTACTAGGCAGTGTGTTAGGCATGAGGGATACAAAGACAAAAATGAAATCACCCCATCCTTAACGACTTTATGTTCTATCAGATCTTTCACACACAACACATGATAAATTGAAAAATCCAAGTTTTTTGAGGGAGAACACTAGCAATTGGGGAAGATCATGAAAGACTGATAGAAGGTGACATTTGAGCTGATTTTTGAAGGAAATGGTAGTATAAGAAGCTGGTGTGAGGTGAAAATATTTCTAGCCAGAATAAAGACAAGAAGTGGAAAAATAGAGTGTCTTGGGTAAAGAACAAATGTGTGTAGTACTAGAGTGAGAGTGCTTTATGTATATAAGCCTGGAAAGGTAGGTTGGGATCAGCTTGTGAAGAACTTTCAGAGCCAAACAAGTTTATAATTTGATCCCAAAGGCATTAAGGAGCCACTGGAATTTGAGTAGAAAAATGACATGGTAAGACCACTTTGGCAGCTGTGTCAAAGAGATGACAAGAGATGGAGATGGCTTGGAGGTGGAATTTAGAAGGGAGACATTTAAGGCAAGGAAACCAATTAGGAGTCTGTTATAGTAATCCAGTTGAGAGGTCATGAGGGTGACCACTAGGTTAATTTAGGCTAGTAGAAGGGATTGGATTTGAGAGATTATATAGAAGTAGAAATGGCAGGTGTTGGCTACTGACTAGGGACAAGAGAGAGTAATTGATTGACATAAAGATAGCTAACCTAAATGACTAAGAGTATGATGGTTGCGGGATTGTGGAGGGGAGATAATGAGTTTTACTTTTCACCTGTTGAGTTTGAGTTGTCTGCAGGACAACTAGTTTGAAAAGTCCAGTACTGGAGCTTAGAGGAAAGACAAGGACTGGATATATAGATCTGGGGTTCATCTACAGATGATAATTAAATGGGAGTATGTGGGAGCTGAAGGGAGTATATCAATAGTAAGGGAGTATACAAATAGAAGGCTGGCCCCTTAGGGTGCATCAGCAGTTTGGATTCATTATATGAGTGATGAAATTGCAAAGGAGACTGAGAAGAAGAAGAAAGGTAGGAAGACAACCAGGAGAGAGCTGTGTCAGGAGAAGGCTCCTGGAGAGCAAGATCAACAGAGCCCAGTGCTGTGGCCTGGAGAGATCAAGAGGGATGAGCTATGAGAAAAACGTAATCCTATGCTTTTGGCCTTCTCCACAGACTTTCTCATGGCTCTCCTTGGCCACTGACTGGTTCCCATTTGCTTATGCATATGCTTGGCTCTTCTACATTCTTCACAAATTTGCCTTGTCTGGCTCCTCCCCTTTACTGCCAGAGGCAATTTTTTGATATATTGGATGAAATGTTGGGTTTGAAGTGATTAAAAAATTCAAATCTGACTTTAGACACTTACTAGCTGTGTGACCCTGGGCAAGTCACTTAATCTCTCCTCTTCAGGTTCCTCACCTTTAAAATGAGGGGGGTTGGACCAGATGGTCCCTCAGATCATAATTCTAAATCTGTGGTCCTGTGATTCTTGGAGAAAAGCTGTTTCTATATCTAGGAGCCCCACTTCACAATTGCTCTCTCTTTAACCCATGATAATTGTGTTTTTGTAGCAACTACTGAGTTTACCCTGCCTGAGGTCAACAGTGACCTCACTATCCTCACTATCCAATGGCCTTTCTTGAGTTTTTATCGACGTGAAATTTTCTGTAGTTTTTGTCATTGTTGACTACTTTTCCTGTTAGATATTCATTCTCTCCTTGTGTTTTAGTGATGCTATACTGTAGGGCCAATGTGATCTTCACAGCACGTACAGCAGCTATGACTATGCTGGCATGGTTCTGCATCGCAAAATATAACAGGCTGTCCACATGGAAGACAGAACCAAAACATTTATTCAGATACCAGAAAGTCGAATCCATCTCAGCAATGAAGAAATCTACATACAGTAACAGTGTAGGGGGCACTGCCAGCCCCAAGCCTTCCCTCTGTTAGGCTTACCACAAACCAGCTCCCTTAAACAAATCACATACAAGCTTTCCACTCACGATAGTTGCTGCCCCACCTGCCTGCCTCCTCTCAGCTCTGCCTCTTCCTACTTCACCTCTTCCTGTTCCACCTGTTCAGCAAGCTCCTCCCACCACAGGCTTCATGTGACTCAGGCTTCCATGTGACTTAAACAGGTCCCACTGGCCTATTAATGGATAGGAAAGATCTTCCTATACCATTAAAAATACATTAACAATACATACTCTCCTGGTTTTTTTTTAACTCTAAGCAGTCCTCTGATTTCTTCATCCATTTTTTTGACCCTTTAATATGAGTGTTCCTCCAGCGCTCCTATTCTGTCTTCTTTGGCAGTGTCATAGTCTAAGAATCAAAGAATTGCAGATTTGGAAGGGACCTAAAGAATTTCATCTAGTTCCATTTGTACTCCAACAAGATTTCTCTTGAACGTAACTTAGAATGGTGATTGAGCCTTTTCCTAGGCTTCCAGTGAGAATCCACTTCTTAGGGCAGTTAGATGAGGCTGACAACTTTGGGCAACTGCCTTACTTCAACCCAATTCACATGCAAGTCAAGACATCACTCTGTGATGTCATCAGTCCTCTTCAAAAACAAAAAACAGTAACTTTTTCCTAACTAGTCTCAGGTCATTCTGAGCTTGAGGACTTTTTTTTTTTTAAACTGAATGAGAAGAAATTGTGTAGGTGATTTTCAAGGACTTTGACCTTGGGAAGATAGCCAGAATAAATTTGAGAAGTGGAATTTTGAGAAGACCTGAAGTTGAAGAAAAAAGAGGATGAAAGGAAGGGCTCACTCAGGCTGAAGAAGAAAGAGGTCTGCAATTGATGAATGAAGAAACAGAGTGGGCTGACATCTCCATCACTCTCTTCCCATCAAAGCTTACTTTTATTTATGAAGTCAACTGTAATTGCTTGTTTTATTATCTCTAGTTATCTTATCAGACAAACTTTGTGCATTTGTGAGACATCTGAGACCATGGGTTTAATTGCTGACTACTTGCTTAGATTCTGTGTCCTATACTTTTTTTAATTAACCCCTCTTCTGGAACAACCTCCTTTCTGTTACTTATCTCCAAGTGTTAAAGGGTTCTTTTTTTCTTTCTCCTATCACATTTTTTCATCCTTCTGATACCATTCATGATTCTTCTCAATCACTTTGTTTTCACATTGAGGCCTTCCTACGTTTCTTTTTCAGAGGAATATTTCATCCTGGTAACATGGAATATGGAGAGATATTTGTTGAGCTTCTAAATCTTTTCTTCTGGTCTACAGTGTTAAGCATCGGCATGGCAGAAATAGGAACATTACGCTCTGCAGATTATCACAGAATTTTCCCTTCTCTATATTCCCCTTTGTTTTCCTTGGCAATAGCTCTAGTAGCTGACAGCCTCCATTCCTGACCTCTTTTCTGAGCTCTTCATATTGGCTTCAGGATAACTCCACCTGGATTACACTTCATGATACTCATGATGCGAGTTGAAATTGTAGATAAAACCAAGTTACTACCATTTACAAGAAATATGAAAGCTACAAAAAATCCTACTATTGGGGTAGAAGCAAATAACTCTTCTATCTTCTGTATCAATTGATTGGATTAAGGTTGGAAAAACAGACCGATGGTTTCTTTCTCTTTTTATTGTAGTAAATAAATTAGAGACATCTGGCTCAATTTCAGAAATATCTAATTCATGATGGCAACATTCGTGGCGTTATTGTGTTTTTTAGAGTGAGCAAACTTGAACTTGCCAAAGTTGGTTGAAGGCACGGAAGTCCTAAAAGGAAGCCAGAGAGTCTTTTTAGGGGACTGCTATAGCTGCTACAGCAGTTCTGTCTGAGTATACTACATTTAATCTCTCATCTTTGTGCATTGTGTATAGACTGTCCTCTATACCTACAATATATTCTTTGGCCTCTGATTCAGAGCTTTGCACATATTTTGGATTCAGTTTTCTGTGTATGTTGTTTCTCCTAAATACTATTTATACGCTCCTTGAGGGCAAGGGCTATAATTTTTATCTTATAGTGCCTACCACATATTAGGTATAGCATTTTAGTATTGGAATGCTAATTTCAAGCTCCTAACCCTGCTTCTTCTGACTTCACTGTAGTCAGTGGCACCACTATTCATTTGTTGGTCTCAGGTATTGTATATTTGGTCACATGTGGTACCCACTTTGACCCTGCCTTGTAATCTCTCATCTCTTGTATCCAGTTAATTACCAGGCCCTCTCATTTCTGTAACATCTCTTGTTTCTGTCTTCTCCTTTCTAGTTGTACTGTCACCACCCTATTACTGTCTCTTGTTATCTCGTCTTGTAGTTATCTGTGTCAATGTCTTTTCTACTTACTAGGTATCATGACCCTTTGAGAGTAGGGACTGTGTATTATCCAATTTTTTCTCCTCAGTGCATAAAGTGTTCTGTACACATTGGTAGCTTAATATATATTATTATACTTGTATGTGTCTTAAAGTCAGCTGTCCCAGCCATTGGGACATGTTTAAACATTGCTTAAGATCTGACATGTTGATAGATATAGGTATGTAGATATTTTAGCAGCTATTTGTTGTTGTTTTTATAGACAATTATATTGATGGTGAAGAAGAAATTAATAAGGGCAAACTTCACATTTTCTACCTAGGTTCATGTCATCATTGTAAATTTTAGTTTGATGTTAAGAAGTTAGAGAGTACAACTGATCATGTGAAATAAGTTGTTATTGGTATTTATATACTTAAAAATGAAGGAGGAATTTGGATAGTTATTTTAGTTTTCTGTAGCATTTCAGTTGTTAGTATCAAAGAAGAAAGTTTGTTCACATGAATCTGTAATATGGTAAGATTAAAAATGATTATATAAATAAAAAACTTCTTTTGAGAGGAAATTGTTCTAATCCTATGTTTTAATGAAAAGGAGGCAAACACTGAACCGTAAGACACTGATATTTCAAAGTACACATATTAGTGTCAAGATACTGGGTTTTTTGTAAAATGAATCTAAAATTTACCATCTTTGCATTCAATAAAATGACTACTTCTGATAGGATTTTAAAAAATCTCCAACTAGATGAAGTAATGGCATGGTTATTTTTTTCTTTGCCTTATATAGAATAGATAAAGATGTGGAAGACAAAAGACAAAAAGCGATTGAAGAGGTAATTAAAATTGTTTTTGAACATCAAGCTGGATAAACTTTTGTTCTCTGCTAATGTGTCTACCCATATCAGGGAAATATGCAGTTTCAGTATTAGCTTTTTTCTTTTGTCTTGGTCTTTTTTCCTACTTTCCTTTCCCTTTTGTAATAAACATTCACCAAAGGGTTATTTTTTTTTACCCCTTAGAGTACCTGAAAGATCCCCTTAGAATTCCAAAGATACCCTATAATCATAAACATCACCTTTTTTTGGAAGAATTGTTTAAATTTTGACTCACCCTTTTTTTCTTTATCTGAGTTTCTTCAAGAAAAAAAAATCAAAAGTATAAATTTCCTCTGTATTTGCGGAAATTTCCTGTGATTTAGATGTTGTGTGTGAAAATATAACCAATAAAATAGCTTTTCCCAAAGACTGTTGACTTAAATGTACTAAAGAGAAAAGTACATTATAACTTTTAGCCATTATTTTATTCAGAATATTTTACATTCTGAACTTTTCATTTAAAAGGCTTGTCTAAAATTTAAAAACCAAATTTCCTTTCAGTACATTAAAAATGATTTATCATTTTACACGTGTGTGTGTGTTTAAAGCTCTCCCTGTTGCCTTTTATAATATTGGTGGACATAGATTGCTCTTTTGAGTAGGAGTTTATATTAAATTAAATGCATTGAATATTTTGAACTGATGAAAATCATGATGGGAAAGAGGGGTTTTTATCCTCCCTTGAATACCTTCAGAGATTTTTAGATCATAAAGTACAGAAACCAAAAACATTTTGACAATTAATATCTTTAGTTTCCTATAAACACAAAATCCATTTTTCATTCCTTTTCTTTTCTAGCTAGTTCTTGTCTAAAGACACCCAGGTTGTCATGTGCTTTTAGTATTGTTACTGTTTTAGAGAACCTTCATGCATAAGAATTTTAAAAAAATTAAGCCATTGTTTATCAACCTATTAGTTTCCCATAATTTTTGCCAATTGGCTGCTAAAGTCTTTGGCTGTAGCATGATCGGAAACCAGATATTCCTATGTTATCTTCTCCAGACACTTAAGGAGATAGTGTCCTTTGTTTTCCAGATGAAACTTGTTTTTAAAAAGTCTTGCTGTACTCTCAGGTTTATCTCTTACTTACTAAGTATTATCATCTGCCTTCTTCATCTAGTACTTTCTAAACCCTGTGACCCAGAAACAGCTGTCCTTCATTTTTTAACATGTATCAGAGTCATATAAACTCTTGTTTTAGAAATAAGCATTTTAGAAACCTTTACATGCTTTAACATGTGTTAGTAATCAATTGAGAGAAGAAATAAAAGTTATTCCTAAAATGGTTGTTTTTAGTTATTTAGTAAAAAACAAAACAAAACATTTAACTATGCTGTTGAAAATGTTTTTGGCTATAATGTATATCTTTCTTCCTGAAATTCCATGCTGGCTTACCTTGTTTTAAAGTGGAAGCTTAGAATGTAAAACCTGGAAAAACGAAGGACAGTCCAAAGATTAGAGTTACATATCTGAATTGAATGATTTATTGAATCTTTTGAATTGTCCTGAAAACGAAGAAAGTAGGATAAGGTATATGAACTGTTGTGGACCTATTATAAAGTAAAAAATGAAACTTCTTGCCTTTTTGGTCAACTCCTACCTATGTGTATTTTGTTATATGTTTTCTTAATCAAATAAGAAGAGATCATCAAAGTGTTTACTGATTTTATTTGAAATAACTGATTTGTATCAGGATCAAATAAATGTTTATTGAGCTTTTATATAGAAATATAGATAGCTAAAGCATTTATTAAGTTTTTTATTTATTAAAGCATACTATATGCCAGGCACTATATTCATCTTAGTGAATCTTTCTTTTTTTATGTTTGTGATTTGTACTTTACCCATAGGAATTTGTTTATATCGATTTTGTTGGTTTTCGCATCTAACTGAGCGTACCATATATGCATTTTTATTTATTTACAATCTGAATGGCTTCTTTAAGATAACAGACTAGTTTTAAAATCAGATGAATTTATTGATCAATAGCATTCAAAGCAATTAATTTCAAATATACTTTTTCAGTTTTAGTTTTTCCCTTTTTAGCAGTTTAGGTATATATTCTAATTGATCAATACATATTGTATTCATGTATGTTTGTATACACAAAAGACATTTGTAAATTGTTAGATGATGATCAATGCACAAAATTACATTTTGTAAAGAATTGGTGTCTAAAAGTCTTTGATTTCTTCCAGTTTTTCACTAAAGGAGTTATTGTACCCTCTCCTTGGACTGATCATGAAGGAAAACAACTTTCACAATGTCATTCCAGTAAGTATGAGTCTTCTTTTGAAAATGTTAGGAAAGTTACTATTTAAAACTTTTTATAGAGTATATTTTTCTTATCTGGGTTTGGCAGTGACTAAATATATGACTTTGGAAAATTTTTTGGTTCATAATATAGTACAAAGCACATTTCTTAACAGAGGTTGGGTTTGTCACCTCTTTTATAGAGCATTCATACACATACAATAACTTAGTAGAATTTGATCCTTCTTTAAGCCTTTGGAAGCCAGACTTCTGAAGGTTATAGTTTATATAACTCTTCCTGAAATATTGGATATTTAGTTGGATGTTTCAGAAATGTTTATTTTTTGTACACTTTGTCATCCTCTCTGTGTGCAGCTAGGCACCTTCATCACCTCTTGCCTGGCCCATTACGGCACTTCCTGACTGGTCTGACTGATTCTCAAGTCTTTGCCTTTTCCAATCCATCCTGTAGGTAGCCATCAAATTGATTTTCTTGAAGCACAGATTTGGCCAGGTTACTCTATTGTTTAAGAAACTCCAATATTTTTCTTTTGCCTGTAAGATAAAATGGAAGTACCTCTTTTGAACATTTAAAGACCTTCACAATCTAGATCTAACCTACTTTTCAGGGCCTGTATTTTCTCATTACTCTCCTTTCTGGTCTAGCTAAACTGACCTGCTTGGTGTAGTCCGTATACAACATATATCTCCCTTTCTTTGTTTTTACATAGGCTTTCCATCCCTCGTTTTTAGAATGTTCTGCCTTCTCAGCTCTACTCATTCAAGGCTCAACTCAAGTGTTACTGCCTTCATAAGTTCTTTTCTGGTTCCTAATTTATTAGTACTTTCTTCCTTAATCACTTTGTTTATTTTGCATATATTTTGTACCAAAATACAAATTTTTTTTTTTTATCAAATTCATTTAGCAAAACATTTGATTAAGTATCCCATCTTATTCTCAAGGAAAAATTATGTTTTATATATCTTTATATTCATAAATGTCTTATTCTTATATGGGCAAGACAGTAACACAGTTAAGTGGATTTGGAAATGGCTAAATGGTTGACTTGAAAGTTGTCAGTAATGGCTCACAACTGGCCTTAAAATTGTCAGGAATGATCCATTTTCTACTTGCAGGAGGTCTCTGTGGAGGCTTCTGTCCTTTACCCTGTGCTATTGAAGTATTTGAATGCTTTGGATAAAGGCTGCAAATCTGACACCTCTGTTCTAGAAGGACCTTGTCTGGCTCAGGAGGCTAAAGTCTCAGACTGCTAGGGATATAACTTGCTCACTGCTTGAGTACAAAGGAGCCAGAAGATCCTCAGAGGGGCGCTGATGCTTGGTTACTAGATTCACGTTGAGTAACTCACGCAAGGGAGCTTCTCTCAGTTGAACCAATTCAAGATGTTCTCAGTGTCTGTAGCTGTGCGTATCTTTCTCAGCTGTGGCTAAGTAAATCTTTTATTTTCATTGTTGAGTGACCTACAAGTGTTCCATACTGTTGTTCCATATTGAACCTAAATGAACAGGGTGCAGGCCTGAGCTGGACCCAGCCCAGAACATGGGGATTTTAGTGACCGTAGACTCAATATATCAGCAGTGTGAAGTGGCAACCATAGAAACCAGTTGATTATTTTGGGACTCATCAAGAGGTATTGGCTCCTAGAAATAAGGGGGTGATGATCCTTCTGTACTCGGGTCTAGTCAGAGGTAGTTCAGATCTGAGCATGTTATTCACCTTCCAGAGGAAGGTGCAGGACTGAGTCTGTCATGTGATGATTGATTGAACTGGGGATGGTTACCTGGAGAAGAGAAGACTCACCAGGGCCATGAGAGCTGCCTTCAGACGTTTGTAGGGCTGTCATGTGGAAGAGAATTTGACTTGTTCTCTTTGGCCCCAGAGGGCAGAAGTAGGAAGAATGGGTACAAGTTGGAAAAAGATAGATATAGACTTGATGTCAGAAAAACCCCAAACCCTTCCTAACAATTAAAGTTGCCCAAAGGCAAAATGTGCTGCCCTGAGAGGTGAGAAGTTCCCTGTTATTAAAAACCTTCAAGCAGAGGCTCTTTGCCCACATCAAATATTTGTCTTCTCCTGCCCCGTGTGCCTGTCCCTACCCCCCTTTTCCATTTTCCAAAGGGTGTTATAAGGATTCTTTTGGGGTATAGATTGGACTAGATTCTCCGTTCAATTCAAAAATTTTGTGATTTTGTATTTAACTTTTCTGGGCAGTGAGGTGGCACAGTGGATAGAGTGCTGGGCCTGAAGTCAGGAAGACTCATCTTCCTGAGCAAACATTTACAAGCTGTGTGACTTGGTGTGAGTCACTTAACCCTGTCTGCCTCCGTTTCTTATCTGTACCATGAGCAGGGGAAGGAAATGGCAAACCAAACAAGAGAACCCCACATGTAGTCATGGAGAGTCAGACACAACTGAACAGCATCAATAACAGATATTTACTTTTTGCAGACATATTATCTTCCCTCAGTAGAAGTAAGTCCCAGTGATCCTCATTTTTATATTTGTATCCTACTACCTTTATAGTGGCTCACATAGTTGGCACTTCAT
Source organism: Potorous gilbertii (assembly GCA_028658325.1). Classification (NCBI taxonomy): domain Eukaryota; kingdom Metazoa; phylum Chordata; class Mammalia; order Diprotodontia; family Potoroidae; genus Potorous; species Potorous gilbertii. The sequence continues at coordinate 454,677,040 of CM053771.1, read as the reverse complement.
GGATGTTTGTTGATTCACTAAATCAAATAAGTATACATTGTTGCCTTTCTCTTGAAGACCATGATAATATTCCTCCAAGTCTTCTCTAAACTAAACTTCTCCAGCTCTTTTAACATTTATATGAATGACATAAACATTTATTTAAGCACTTACTCTGGGCAAAGCATTGTAAAGTGCTGGGGATACAAATAGAAAAGCAGGAAAATCCAAAGGAGCTCACATTATAATGGAGGAGCAACATATTAACTGCAAGTCAGATGGGAAAGTCTTAAGATGAACTTCAGGATGCAAATGTTTCTTTAATCCTATTTCCTTTAGGAGTCCTATCAAGGACATGATTTCTAGCTTTTGGTCACTTCCTTTGATTGTATGCTACTTTGTCAGTAGCCCTCTGAAAATATTACTCAGAACTGAAAACAGAACTCTATATACTCCAAGGTTTCTGGCCTAGCTAGAGGACAGTGAGATTGTGAATTTCCCTGTGTTGGCCGTCTTACCAATTAGTATGCATATTTGTTTGTAAATAAGTAAATATACTTGGTGGTGTCAAGCTTTAAAAAAATAATAATGGTAAATGACAAAAAAAAAAAAGTTTGAAGACCAGTGAGAAATTAAGTGATTTCCCATTGTCATATGTATCACAGGTAGGATTTATGCTCAAGTCTTCCTGCTAGTGAATTTAGCTCTCTCCACTACACCAACCTGTCTCTTATGCAGATACATAAGGATTTAAGTAGAGAACTAGTCTTATTTTGTCATTTGAGTTTCCGTGTGCTAGTATTTTTGTGATGTTGTTTCTGTCTGGGATATGGAAATATTTATTAGTTTTGTTTTTCTTCCTTGCACTTAAACTAAATACTGGATACATGTACTTGACACTTAACTGTGAAAAATTTATTTTTTCATGGTTATTGAATGACTTCTGAAAACTTAGGAATGCTTCAATTCTAGTTATGAAACTAATTCTTGTTTTAGAGTGTAAGGTATTAGGGAGATTACTGCTGCTGAATTTAGATAGATAGATTTATTGAGGCTCTTGAATTCTTCTCATCAAACTTTTCCTCAGTGTCCCTCTCCCTCCCAGAGAACTATCTTATATAACACATTTTTTAAGGAAAAAAAGAAAAAGATGAGAAAAAAATAAGATGAAAGCCCTTTGAAATTGGATAACATGAATTTATAGTGTACCCATTAAAGATAGTTGCACAATTTCTTCTTGCTCTGTTTAATGCCTGCATATTGGATCAAAGAAAACAGATCCTGGGGATAATCCAGGGCTGAGACTTGGCAGTGAATTCATATAGATAGGACCAGGCGGCACAGAATTTGAGAATAGAGGACAGTGTGAATTTAATTGGTTAACTTTGGGGTCAAGATTAGGAAGGGAAGGATTGCCTGAAGTCAGGCAAGTGGTAAATAACCTGCAGAAGTACTGAAGAGTAGAAGGGTGCAGGTAGTTAGAATGAGGATGCATAGGCTTGGGGGTGGGGGCTAGGGTAAAGCAAAGGAAAAATTGGTATGATAGGAAGTTAGGATTTGATAGATGGATGTCAATTCTTGAACCTAGAAGTGGAACCCATGTAGGTAATAGTGAGATTTAGGGTTTGACTATCTCTGTGTGTGCCTAAGGTGGAATAGAAGAATAGGTCACAGGATCTGAGGAGATTGAGAAACTGGGAGGTTTTAGTATATAAGGAAGCATCATTATGAATGTTGAAGTGTAAGGGCGGGACTTTGGGAGAAGACAGTGAGCTAGAGACAGAAGTTGAGAAAGGTGAATGACTTCTGAGCAGGTATTCAACAGCCACCTTGATCTGTAATTGATTGATAAATTTTGATAGAGTAAACTTCAAAGGAGACATTGCTGAGTAGAAAGAGAGAGTTTGGAAGTGGCAATAAAAAGCATGGAATGTTTATGGTACTCCTTCCATTACCAAAGGAGGGTGAGGTATAATAGAAGGTATAGTCATTGAAGGGAGGAATGGCCAGGGATTAGTGTTGGGAGGCTTCTGAATGCAAGAAGATGGAAGGAATGAGAGGAAAAAGTACAAAATAAAGGGAAATATTGAATGGGAATTCATTCCAGGTGCAGAATTGGAGTGAGAAAATACTGCTTTCAGCTGAAGGAATAAAGTTGAGTAGGATGAGGCTGATAGATTGGACTAGCATCTGGACCTATAAAAGCTTTCCCCCATAGCCTGTAAAATACATGTAAAAAATGACTCTAAACAAATTCTTAAGCAGCAGAAGCCAAACAACAGAGTGAAAGAGATTTCCAGCCTGAGAAAGCCTGGAAGGCCCACAAGAAAGGTCTATTGCACCAGGCATAGAGTGAAGTGCAGCCCAGACTTTGCTGCTCATGAGTGCATGGTGTGGCAGGGACAGGACTGGAGCAGGCCTCAGGGGATAGAATCCCCGGCAGTTCCCAGTTTGCTCAACCCACAAACGCCAAAGACATCTTCAAAGGTCAGTTAGAAAGCTCTTTCATCTGCGTGAGAAGGGAAAAGGATCTGGCTCTGCCCCAGCAACCGCTGTAGCAGCAGCAGCAGCATCCATTTTTGGAGCCCTCCACCCTGGGGGAATTGAACTGCTGATGTGGATCTCAGCCCTGAGTAGCTGCTCTGGGGTGAGAAGGAGTGCTGGCTGGTGTGTGAAGCTGGTGGAGGCTCTGGAGAGGGAATCCTGCTCACAGATCAGAGAGCAGGTCCACCTTGTGCTACCTTGGAGGAACTGAGAACTTACACATCCCCAGAGTATATACTCTTCTCCTGACAAAGGCCTCAAAAGTCAAGTAACTGGCTAGGAAAATGCCCAAAAAAGGGAAAAAGAATAAGACAATAGAAGGTTACTTTCTTGGTGAGCAGGTATTTTCTTCCATCCTTTCGGATGAGGAGAAACAATGTATACCATCAGAGGAAGATCTAAAAGTCAAGGCTTCTGCATGCAAAACCTCCAGAAAATATTCAGTGGTCTCAGGCCATTGAAGAGTTCAAAAAGGATTTTGAAAATCAAGTAAGAGAGGTGGAGGAAAAATTGGGAAGAGAAATGAGAGTGATGAATGAAAATCATGAAAAATGAGTCAACATCTTGCTAAAGGAGATGCAAAAAATTGCTGAGAACACTAACACCCTTAAAAACTCAAATGGCAAAAGGGGTCCAAAAAGCCAATGAGGAGAGGAATGCTTTAAAAAGCAGAATTAGCCAAATGGAAAAGGAGGTTCAAAAACTAACTGAAGAAAATAGTTCTTTAAAAATTAGAATGGAGCAGATGGAAGCTAAGGACTTCATGAGAAACCACGAAATTACAAAACAAAACCAAAAGAATGAAAAAATTGAAGACAATGTGAAATATGTGATTGGAAATAAAACTGACCTGGAAAATAAATCCAGGAAAGACAATTTAAAAATTATGGGACTACCTGAAAGCCATAAAGAGCCTAGACATCCTTCATGCAGTTATCAAGAAAAGTTACCCTGATATTCTAGAACCAGAGGATTAAATAAATATTGAAAGAATCCACTGATCACCTCCTGAAAGATCAGAAAAGAGAAATTCCTAGGAATATTACAGCCAAATTCTAGCGTTCCCAGGTCAAGGAGAAAATATTGCAAGCAGCTAGAAAGAAACAATTCAAGTATTGTGGAAATACAGTCAGGATAACACAAGATCTATCAGGTTCTACATTAATGGATCGAAAGATTTGGAATATGATATTCCAGAAGTGAAAGGAATTAGGATTAAAACCAAGAATCACCCACCCAACAAAACTGAGTGTAATACTTAAGGAGAAAAAAATGGTAATTCAATGAAGTAGAGGATTTCCAAGCATTCTTGATGAAAAGACCAGAACTGAATAGAAAATTTGACTTTCAAACTCAAGAGTCAAGAGAAGCATGAAAAGGTAAACAGGAAAGAGAAATCATACAGGACTTACTAAAGTTGACCTGTTGACATTCCTACATGGAAAGATTATATTTGTATTTCTTGAAACTTTTCTCAGCATCTGGATAGTTGGTGGGATTATACACACAAACACACATTTATATAGAGAGAGACACAGCACAGGGTGAGTTGAATAGGAAGGGATGATATCTAAAAAAATAAAATTAGGGGCTGAGAGTGGAGTATATTGGGAGGAGAGAGGGAGAAATGGAGTGGGGCAAATTATAAAAGAGGCAAGAAGAAGCTTTTTCAGTGGAGGGGAAAAGGGGGGAGGTGGGAGGGAAAAAGTGAAGCTTACTCTCTCATCACATTTGGCTTAAGGAGGGAATGACATGCACACTCAATTTGGTATGAAAATCTATCTTACACTACACAGAAGGGGAGAAGGGGACAAGTGGGGTTTGGGGAGGATGATAGAAGGGAAGGCAAATGAGAGGAAGGGTGTAATTAGAAGTAAACATTTTTGGGGAGGGATAAGGTCAAAAGAGAACAGAATAAATGGAGGGCAGGATAGAACGGAGGGAAATATAGTCTTTCACAACATGACTTTTATAGAAATCTTTTGCATAACTAAAAACACAAGTATAACCTATACTGAATTGCTTGCCTTCTCAGTGGGGATGTGTGGGGAGGGAGGGAGGGAGGGAGAAAAGTTGGAACTCAAAAGTTTTAGGAACAAATGTTGAGAATTGTTCTTGCATGCAACTGAGAAATAAGAAATACAGGTAATGGGGTATAGAAATCTATCTTGCCTTACAAGAGAGAAGATGGAGATAAGGGATGGGTGGGATGTGATAGAAGGGAGGGCAGATTAAGAGAAGGGGTAATCAGAACGCATGGTGTTTTGGAGTGGGGGGAGGGGAGAGATGGGGAAAAAATTTGGAACTCAAAATTTTGTGGAAATGAATGTTGAAAACTAGAAATAAATCAGCATTAAAAAAAAAAGGTATGGGGAGAGTAACAAACGGTGGGAGTTTGTTAGCTTTAGGTGTTTTGGAATGCTCAAAGTCTCTTGATCTCCAGCATATTTTTTGGTGTCTTAGCAAGGAGTATTTCACTGCACTGTAGGTGGAGCAGGAGTGGGGGCTTTACCTTGCTGCCACCTTCTCTGTTTGTGGTCAGGGCTGGCCTGGGGGGATGGAGGTTCTTTGCTTTCTCCTCTGATCTGCTTGGTCTAATTTATCCTCTTGAATGAAGGTATCAGTTTCACCTTGTTTAGTACCTGTGCTATGCATATTTGTATATAGGGGTCTGAAACCTTGAGTTTTCTTGCTGTTCTCCTTTTGAATGTTTTCTCCTTTGAGTTACTGGCCTCTACTTACTGTCTTTTTTATAGTGTTTTTGGGAAGTTTTCACTTTTCAACATCATTTTCAGCTTAAATCTTTCGGTGTCTCCAGAGAAACATTTATTAGGTGTAGTCCATCCCTGACAACATCATATCCTTTATGGTGACTTATGGTCCAAAATTCTAGGTTTTGTTGTTGTTCACGATCTTCTGAATGAGCTGTTTGTACCCTGGTCTGCTTTTCTATTCTTAGACTGTTAATGTCTTCTGTTTCTAGCTTATACCTTCACAATTCAGTATATTTAATAAAACTTGAGATCAGTATTTCCTATACTGTTATCTAGAGCCCTGCATTATATAGAGAGTGGTTCTCTGAGGAAATTTCAATTCCAGTGATATTTTCCTCCCAGAATTATTAAGTACAACTTTAATAGCTTAAAACTGCTAAGATTTTTGGGATACCCTTGTAATTTTGTACCAAAATGGATTTATTTAAATGGAAATTGGATTATTTTCTGTTTACTCCAAATTTCTACACTCTTCCAGGCCCAGGGGATATTATATAAGTCTTCTGGGCCAGCATTTATGTGTTCCATCAGTATATTTCAATCTCAAAAGTATTTATTTCATGACAAGATTAGCTTAGAAAATTCTTGTTTCAATAAATTATTTTATGATAAAGCCACCAGAGAAACTAATTTTTGTGTTGCATCCTAAATATTTTGAAATTGACAGTATAGAAAACAACCATGTTATCCCCAAATACTCCTTTGGTCAGTAATCTAGATGTCTAGACCGGATAGATACCTTTTCCAGTATGGTGTTTTATTTTTACTATATTGACTAGAGAAATAGTAATGGTATCAAAATATATACTTTTATATATTATTCTTCACTTTGTTGTTTTTTTTTTTTTAATACAAATGTTGTTTAGTAAAAAATGCACTTGGCTTACCACTTACCAAGTCCAAGCCCAAGCACTTAAATTGTTAAACTGAATACTTTCAATTTTAAATTTTTTACAGGTATAGACATAAACAAGATATCTCCAGTTGGAAGAGAACTGACCCTATCTTCTGGAAAAAACAGTGGTATATTTAGCTATAATGTAAAATAAAAACAGGTTCTATGTAATGGTATATTTATTATTAAAACCCATGTATTTTAATGTCTATTTAAGTTTTAAAATACTTTCCATTTATTATAAACAAACCATATAACCACTAAGAGATGTGATTCTTCTTAAGTACAAATTATACATCCAGATGAGAGTTGTCCTATTCAAAGTGGTCACTTGTTATGTTGCCATTACTTAAAATGTTTTTGGAATTATTGCCTTCATAACCTGAAGTACAGTTGTTCGAATCTTCTTAATGGTGGTTAATATTTTCTTTTTTTCCTTTGAAGTAGCAAATAGTTATTTGAAGTCAAATCTTGTAAATAAGGTACATACCATTTGAGTTTGAAAAGGAATTATATATGTATAAGGTAATGAAACTGTTTTGTACCAAATGAGAGAATTTATTCATCTAAATGAGTCTTGTCCTGCAAAGGATAAATCACTTTGTTCCAAAAATAAATTCCTTTGAGTTCAGTTTAGGAGCATTGCAAGATAAACAAGCAAAACAGTTTCATTGCTTTAAAGTCACTACAAATTCTAGATCTTATTCATCAGCAATATACTTCTGAATGTGCAGATTGATCTCACACTTAAGAAATTTACAGCTGTTAATGGAAACTCCTCTCGGCTTTTAATCCTGTGTTTGTTCTTCTCTCCATCAGTCTTCCATAATTCCTCATTATTAGAATCGTTTGCTTTACCTTCTGACCTATAATCCTAGCCTTCTTTCTCTTTTTATATATTTTACATGTTTCTGCTTCCTTTTAGCAAGGAGGAGTCAACTTAAGAAGGGGTCATACAATAGTACTAACCACAGCAGTGGTGATGGTGGTGTTAATATTTATATGGCACCCATTCTGTGCCAGGCAGTATGCCAGACATGTTACAAATATTATTTCATTTGTAGAATAATAGCAGTTCCCAAAAAAGACTACAGATTTATCCACAAACAGGAGGCTATGAAGTCATGGCAGGCAGATTAGGAGATAATCTCAGAGTCCGTCAGTGTCAACATTTAAGTGTTTACTGTGTGCCAGGCACTGTGTTAAAGACTGGGGATACAAAGGAAGACAAAAGACAGCCCTTACCCTCAAGGAACTCACAGTCTCATGGGGGAGACATCACAAAACTAGAAACTGAAAAGGGGTGGGAAGAGGTTAGCAGGCACAGGGACAAGGTAAAGTACTGTGTCTGAGTGGAAAAGGATCTGAGAATGTGTCAGTTTCTGAGTTGATTTCATCTTGGAGAAAGATGAATTTCTGAAATGATGAACACCAGGAAAATAGTCTGGTAGAAAATGATGAGAATTCCCTGGGTGCCTTCTTTCATGGAGGGTGCGGCAGGAGCTCTCCAGTGCCCATCTTCCACCCTTTTCAGTCAGATCTAACTTGATTTTTTGCTGCTATGCTTTTATGTACACTTGTGAACAGCCTCCTTGCTCAAGATATCAGCTAGAAAATGAAAGGCCTGGACAAAGGGCATGGATTCAACATTAGCCAGTTTAATAGTCTTCTGAGATATCAGAACCAAATTTGAAATAAATGGGACTGTCTGGGATCCCCTGCTGACTAAGTGTCCTGAGGACACCAAGTGGTTCTTTCCTACAGTGAGCACTGGAACATTCTTGAGGCTTGAAGAATTTCTTGGTTCAGCAGAAGAGTTCAGAACCTTGCTATAAGAATTGTGGAACTCTGTACAACAAATAGTATTTCCTAGGGATAATGCTTGTGCTAACTTCCTTTTGGAAAAACTCCTGCTGAGGAGAGCTGCTGGGCTTGTGACGTGACTATGTTGCGTACTATTCTGATCTTTATTTATCCTTTGCAGTTGCTTGTCAGACATTGTTGTCTCTCCCTGTGGATTTTAATTTAGAAAAACTGTTGGGTAAGTATTATATTTATTTAGATTTTCGTTTTAGGTGTTAGGTTTTTATGTATTGTTTGTTCTTTTATAAATCAGAGGGTTGTGTTAAAAATACCTCCTTTCAGAGGGGAAAGCTCTTTATCAAACTGCCACAGACTGAAACCCATAATTTTAATTGATAAGGATCAAGTATGTACCTGACAGCGCTATCTTACTCATATTAAACAAAAATCCCCCCTAAAACTTTTGCCTTTTTATTTTTCAAACCTAATGGTTTAATCATTTATTAAATTAATGTAGGGGAATATTTCAGAGCAGATGAATTTGCTGACCAGTCTCAAGAAAACCTCAGTTCTTCATCTCTAAGAAGAAAACTGTTTTTAGATGGAAATGGAAGTATGTCTGAATCCTTGTCTCCAACTTCTCCCAGGAGTCCATATAGTAATGCTCCTGCATCAGTTGAAGTCCTTTATTCAATAGGTTTATCCCCAGTTAGATGTAGGAGCCCCGTGGAAACACCAAGCTCGGTAAGTGCTTAACTAATGCTTTTTCACTAATTTCTTCAGGAATACAGAACTATCTTTGTGTATCTAACACATTAAAAAAATATTTTGATCGGCTTTATTTTCACACAAGTCACTTTGTACCTTTATTAAACAAGCACCTATTAATCATCTATTATACAGTAGTGTGTTAGGCTCTGAGAGTACAAAAATGAAAGTCTCTGTCATTAAATCATATTCTCCTGGTGGGAACATCACATTACATTACTGGGAATTTCCCAAAAAATCCCTGAACAATCTCCCTTACAGAGTTAATTTCACCTGAAGGTTGTGTAAAGCCTCTTAGTGGTGGGATTGTGTCAGATACTACACTCACTAGTTTTGTAGTTTATTGATTAACTTTCATTGACATTGTCTGGTTATTGTGAGAGAGGCAGTGTGTGGATGTAGTCTAGTGGGTGGAAGGCTGGGCTTGGAGTCATGAAGTGCTACCTTTTACCACATACTAGCTGGGTAACCATTGACAAGTCACTTGATCTTTCAGTGTCCTGGATAAGTTCCGTATGTTCTGCTGATCTGCATTGATGGAAGGAGTTTCCATATGTTGCAGAAATTACAGTTCCCATCATACCTGGTGTGCACTGTCACCTTATACCGATTTCCTAGTTCATAATGTTGACACTGATAATCTATTTCTAAAATTTTCTCTGAATTGTCAATAAACTCTCTGTCATAACTGACCCATTCTGAAGCCCCACAGGTCATCATTCAAACCCCAACTGGTCAATTTTTTATTCCTCTCAACTTTGCTACTCCTCTGGTCTACCTAGAAGCTACCCCCACTCCCACCCCCTTCCACCAGGCCTTCTGGGACGCCTGCTTCACTGGCAAAAATCTTGCTTTCATCTTAAATCTTTTCCTTTCTGACTTCTGTCTTTTGCGACTCTCAGAGACCTCACTCGCTCCTGCTTTTTCACTGGTTGAAGTGAGAGATTCGAAATACTCCTTCAAGCCCATTGCTCTTTCAAGGTTTTCTCCTTATCTCCAGTACTCAGTAACCTTTCCTCCTTTGAGCTTCATGCAGTCTGTAACTACTGTCAAAGTCCTGATAGCTGTTGACTGCAGAACTCCAGGACACTCCCTTTTCCTCCTCAGCGAGTTCAGTGTCTGGCTAGCTATCTTTTCTCCCCAACACTTACCCTCACACTAGGGGACTCCTTCAAACATCCTAACCTCCCAGTTCCTCATTTCCCATGACCTTCTTTCCCCCACTGTCTCAGTCACACACAAAAGTGGGCCTATTGATCTTGCCATCACTCACAAGTGCACCACCGCCATGTCGATAACCTCTAAAATTACCTTGTCCATGCACCGTCTGTTAGCACTTCATCTCTCCCTCTGCCTTCCGGCTCCAAACCCTCTTCTTTTCCTACGCCTCTGCACTGTCCTCTTCTCTTAAATCCCGCTTTCCAGTTACATTGCTAGTTGTCCTTTGCCAGACCCCAGGCTGAGATCATCCTCATCATCCCCTGCCTTTGCCCTTGTATACTTGCTTAGAGGGAAGATGAAGAGCACAACCATCCTGACTCAATTCACTACAAATCTGTTACATAACTTCAACTGAACCCTCATTGCCACTAGGCAGTCTTTATACCTCCCTAATGAACATACTATCCCACTCAACATGGTGGGTGTTCCAGACATTCTCATCTCTCCTCAAACCTCCCATGGCTTCCCCTCCACTTCCCTCTCAGCTCATATTTTATAGGAAAAAAATCATGCTCATTTGCCAAGAGCCCCCTATTCTCCCTTTTCCTTATCTTTTATCACCTTCTGTCACTTTCCTCCTTAACTTGTCTTACTTGATTAGATGGCCTTTCTCCTTTCCAGAGCCAACACCTTTACTTGTACAAGGGATCCATTCCATCCCATGTCTTCGAGCAGACTGCCTCTTTTATCATCTGCACTCTCTCACTTATATTTAATTTCTCCCTGACTACTGACTCCTTTTCTACTACCTACAAATAATCCTCATTTTAAAAAGTCACTTGATGGATCCTTCCCTGCTAACTGTTGTCCCATATATTATCCCTCCCTTTTGTGGCTGAACTTGAAAAGTCTATTTACAATAAGTACTTCTCCTTCCTTCCTTCATACTCTTTCCTTCACTCTGCAGTCTGGCTTTTAAACCTCCTCATTCACCAGAACTGTTCTCTTCAAAGTTACCAGTGTCTTAACTGCCAAATCCAGCGGCCTTTTTCTCAATCCTCTTGCCCTCTTAGCCTTTGATGTTACTTTCTTCATATCCTTGATATTCTCTTCTCTGGTGTTTTCATGATACTGTCTTCTCTTGGTTCTCCTATCTGACTGCTCCTTCTCATCCTCCTTTCCTGGATCTTCATCCAAGTCATGCCCACTAACTATGGATATTCCCCAAGTCTCTCTCCTGGGTTCAGTTCTCTCTCTGAATTGTTTTATATGTTGATTTCATCAGCTGGTAAGGATTCAGTTACTATCTATGCTAATGATTTGCAGATCTACTAATCTGGCCCTGATCTGTTTGCTGACTTCCAGTCTTACATCTCCAACTGTCTTTCCGATATTTCAACCTGGATGTCCTGTGGACATAAACTCAGTGTATCAAAAACTGAACTTAGAACCTTTGCTCTTAAATCCCTTCCAGACCCCCCTGTTACTGTCTTAGGGTACCACCACCCTCCTGGTCCCCGTGCTCACAACATAGGTTTCATCTTTGATTCTTTACTCAAACCTTCTCATATCCAATCTTTTGCCAAGGCCTGTCAATTTTATTTTTGTAACACCTCTCAGGTACGCCCACTTCTTTCCTCTGATACTTCTAGCACCTTGATGCCTCATCTCACCCCTCAACTACTGAAACAGTCTGATTATCCTAAGGCACAAGTCTGACCATATCAACCTCCTCCCACATGTATACCCCAAATCAGTGAACTCCCATTTAAACTTCCAGTATCATGTGTAAAATGGTATTCAAAACTCAGTCCTTCCTCCTTTTCCAAGCTTCTTATTCTTCTCCCCACCCTGTACTATTCAATCCAGTTATATTAGCCTCCTTGTCCCTCAAACAAGACACTCCATTTTTTGGCTCCGGACGCTTTCATTTGATGTCCCTTATGCCTGGAGTACTCCCTCTCATTTCTGTCTTTTGGTTTCCTTGGGTTCCTTTAAGTCTCAGCAAAAATTCCATCTCCTTCAAGAAGCCTTTCTCTTCAATTCTAGTTCTAGTACTTGATTATTTCCTATTTTTCCCTTCTATAGCTTGTTTATTATGAACTCCTTAAGGGCTGGGACTTTTACTTGCCTTGCTATCTCCAGTGCCTGGCACATAGTAAGTATCACAGCAAATTCAGCTCTATGAGGCTTTCCTGATTGTCCATTCTCTCTAGCCCCAGGTTCTCATGCACTCTTCCCCAAAAGGACTTTGTATTTATTTCTATACATTTGGTCTTCCATGATAGATTGTAAGCTTTGTGAAGGCAAGGAACAGTTTTTTCTTTGTAGCCTAAGTGCTTAGGTATTTAATGAATGCATATTGGTTGATTGATAGATAAATGGTATCTTTTCTATGAACTTTTTATTTTAATTATAGGGCCAATTTTCCTCCAGTCCTATCCGGGGAGGTACAAGAAAATACAGCTTGGAAAGCATAACGAGTCCCTCATTTCCACAGCACCCCCCTACAACTATTGCTTCACCAGCATTCTCTCCAATTGCTTTTCAGATAGGAAAAACACCACTCTCTGGTATGTCTGCAGGGTTTTATTTGTTTGTCTTAAATATAAAATGAGTTTTTTTTTTTACAGTCCTACTCAATTATTTCATCATGACATAAAAAATGACCTACGGTTCTTGAAGGATAGGTAATGGAATGCAAGATTTGGCAGATCTCATCAAGCTGCATATGCTTTCACTGTAGCCCTGATGACAAAAGGCCAACCTAGAAAGTTTGGAGAGACTCACTACTAGAATCTTGGCCATTAATTTTTTTGACCACAACAATTAACGCAGATCAGTAAGGCCTTAAAAGGTTAGATCTGTATGGGTGTAGGATGTTTCCATACTATGAAATTATAGATATTGTGAAACATGGAAGTATTAAAATTAGTGTCTGATATAGATAAAATTGTAATTATTTTAGTATAGTTTTATGGGTGGAGCCTCCTAGATGAGCTCTACATTTCTAAAAATCTGAAGTTTAGGTTAAAAAAATCTTTCTAACAGTTTAAAATATTCAGTGTAGTTTTAGATACAATTCCATTCATGTAGCCCATTTTACATTTTTGAAAGAAGAAATCAGCAAAGAAGGTATTTCAGGTGGGATAAAAGATTTTCGTCAAACATGCCTTCTTCCCTGAAATTTTACACCTAGTCTAAAAGTGGTTAAAAGTTTATTTTCTGCATTTAAAGTTTTAGCGCTCCGGTGAGATAAATTATGCAGGTTGTATTTTTGTTTTTATTATTATACCTAGAAGCTGAAACTATAAGCTTTTTACTATGTATCTTGTAACAAAATATTGAGATGCACAATCCCTTATATTAACTTGAACCATATTGTTTCTTAAAAGATTTCTCTTGGTGTTGACTAGTCTGATTGAGAAGAGTGTGATACAAGTGATCCTTATTATTCAATAGATTCTTACTCTTTTTGGGCAATAACAGTTAAATAATTATTCTAACTGTAGGGAGCTAGTTTTCCTGAAATGCAAGTTCCTAATAACTAAGAATTTTAATTAGCATCATAAATATGTAAGTAATACATTTTCTAAACTCATTTGTGTGTGTTATATTTCTTTTTTTTTTCATCTTTAGAACCAAGGAAGTTTACCTTTCGTTCTCCTGATGTGTCATCTGCTCCAAATTCTAATGGTATTACCAACTCCTGTACCAGAAGTCCATATATAGATGGCTGTTCTCCAATTAAAAATTGGTCTCCTATGAGACTTGGGAAGTGCAATGGAGGTACTCAGTACCGTACTTCACTTATTCGAATACCTTTTACTCTCGAGCATCATAATGGAGAAGAAGAAAAAGAAAATGCTTTTCCCACAGATGCCTCTTTACCTAAACCAATGGATACTGCTGGAGTACACCTGCGACAGCTAGATGGGGATGCTTTTGCACACGGCACACATTTAGTTGTGGCTACTATGTCTATTACAAAAGATAAATCCAGTGCTTGTGAGAAAGAATTGGCATTGTTGCAAGATATTGAGGGTGAAAAGGAGAATAACTCTGTAGACATGGTTGATCCTGTGGAGATAGCAGACGAGAACATTTGGGTTAAGGATACAGTTGGTAATGGGAGTTTACCAATGACTGGATTTATGACAGGTATTGCTTTCAGTATTGAAAGCTCTCATATGTGTATGTCACCTCTTGCAGAAAGCAGTGTCATTCCTTGTGAAAGCAGTAGCATTCAGGTAAGGCATTAGAAATCATTTCACCCTATTTGTTGATATTTTCCATTGCCTTTCTTTAAAGCATCAAGCACATGTTCTTCTTTCACTACTTTTCTGAATCTATTTAGAAAGAAAACTGATTTAATATTGTTACTGTAACACTATAAACTCAAATTATAATATTCCAAAATCTTTTGAAACCTGGAATATACCATATATTCTGTTCCTTGGTGAGCCCTATGCTATACATCTTACTGATACTGTTAATTATCCATGTGAACACAGGACTATGACCATCTCAGAGAAGCTCATCTTGTCTTGCCCCCTTTCATAAAACCAGCTTTTCCCTATTCCTGAGGTTAGCCAGTCCATGCTGCAAAACATGGAGTTACCCAGGAGCACAGGCATGCAAACGACACGCCTTCACTTCTTTACAGAAATGGCCTGTGTTACAGTCAGCAGGGTTATTGCCACATACTGTGACTTGGCTGGGTGGGTACACTCTTGGTCAGCCTTCATTGGGCTAAAATACCCATTGGAGAAAGGATTAATTGTGGAGAGAGGGAATAACCTTGCTGCCCTTACCATCACAGTCACTTGGATTCTTCTGGCCTCATTTTTCTAGTTTATAAAATGAGTAGTATGGATGAAATGTATGTATGAAATCTGTGTTGTGGACCGATAACTCCCCAGAAGGGCCTGTTGCTTTCATTTCAGTGGGTGAGCCAAGTACTTGACTTTGAATCTTGGCTCTGCCACTAAGAGTTTGGGGACTTGGAGAAAACCCTTAAACCTTTCCAAGCTTGAGTTTTGTCATTTATAAAAGGAGGAATTTGGAATAGGTGTTGTCTAAGGTCCCTTCCAGCTCCCAAGCCCATGATGAGGGAGTGCTATCTATGGAAAATGGTTTCAGTCTATGGTAAATTGTTAGATTTTTGTAATACTCTTAATGAAATCCAAAATAAGTTATTTCACTTCACAACCCTTTAAAAATATCACTGTTACACAAAAAATGTGTGATTTGAACAGTGGAATGCTTTCCACTAAGAGAAATAATTTGCGAGTGTGTCTAAGGCTGATGGAGTTTCCTGAGGCTAGAGATATGGAAATTAAGTGACTTTCTTAGGATCTTAGACTAATAAGGGTTCAGGCTAGGATTTGAACCCATTTCTTAACTGAATCCAGACCCAGAATTTCATCCAGTACACCAGTCTGCCTTTATAATAGCATGAGAATCTTTAGTAAAGTAATAAGGGTTGTTCTCTTAATTAGGCAGTAAAACAACACCAGAAAGGTCAGTTGCTTTTTTCACCTTAGGATTTTAAAAGAAAATAGTATGATTGAGGAAAAGTAGGTCAGGAACGAAATCAAGTTGCTTGGTCTCTAGAGACTACCTTTAAAGGTGCAGGCAACCTCTCAGGATGCTCTTTCTCTTAAGTGAATCTAGCCCTAAGGAAATGCAGTTTCTGGTATGGCATTTTTATTTTAAAACCTTATCTTAGGAAATAGAATTAATAATTTCTGTGATTTAGGGGAAAATGCAGTTTACTGCATTCTTAATTGAAGATTAAAAAAAATCCTATGACTAAAATTTTTGTTGCAGAAATTAATCTTTAGTTTCCTAGAAAGGTTAGGTAGATATAGTATATTTGAAAAACATTCGGCTGTATGCCATGAGAATTGTCATGACTCCATTTTTCTAGCCTGTTTCATAATAGGTAAAGATGGCATCCACTAGATGCCATCTTTAAATTTTTTCTAGCTCTAACATTCAGTGATCTTTCTATAAACTCAGATCTAAAGCCCCAGGAAAACGTGTGATTTTGTTTTATAGATAGTAACTCATCAGAAACACATCTATTCCTTAATTTAAATATAGGTCATCTTTGTTCTAGATTTTCTCTTAGCATACTTCACCTGAGTTATGATTGTAATTAATTATAAGTAACCACCGTTCTCATTTTAGTCAGGGTTGCTTTAATTTTAGAACTGAATTCTGAAAGCCTTACCTAAGATTCCAGACATTCTGAGAATTTAAGCTATTATATTATATCATGATCCTATTTTCCACCCTTTACTGCCTATCCTAACCAGATATCTAATTTCAAAGTAACCCAAGGTGGAATATTATTCCTACATAGCAAATCTATCAGTATATCCTTAGTAGCCAGTATAAATATATTGACCTCCCCCCCCAGTGGAAATATAGTTTCTGTATACAACTAACACCATAATAACAGAAAACAGTGTTCATATAGTACAGTATTGTATTGTAGATTTGAACAAGACAAATATTGGGCAGTGTTGGTAGCAAATTGAACTAAGCTTATTCAATAAAAAAGATCTTTAAGAAAAATGGGTATGTTCTCAAAGCTCTGTATCTTCAGCTTTTTAATATATCTAATATATATGTATCTGTATGTACTGAACTATTTAATGAAAATTAATAGTGTAACTGAAGCAGAGAGTATTAAGAATTACCTTGTGTGTGGCCAGAGGTTCTGGCCACAAAGAAAGTTACTTTTGGTGGGAAAAATTTAGGATCTTGCTGAACATTGCTTGTAGACATTTTTTCAAATGGAGAACACTTGGTACCTTAGTTGTCCCTGGTTCCATTTATTTTGTGAAACAAACAGGTTTTGATCCTCTTCCTGCTTCTCTATCCTATGTAGATTTATGCCACACTGGAGAAGCTGGCAGTTGAAAATGGCATGCACTTTAATGGTTACATATTTCAAAAAGAAGTTTTCTAGCATTTTTTTCCTAGTACTGCTAAAAAACAGTCATTGACAATGTTCAACAGGGATTGGATGACTACTTGTGGTTGATATGTTGTGGGGAGGAATCTTTATTGAGATGTCTATTGTACTGGATGACCTGATTTCGTCCAACTCTGAAGTTAAGAATTTGTATTATTAGAGTGCTAACATTTGATATAAAAAGATTAAATTATGTATGTTTGCCAATGGATGAACTTTTTATATCTTAGTTGCTAGATGTTAATTATAAAATAAAGCATTCTTTAAAAAATACCCAAACATGCTGAAACACTGACAGCTGAATGTTTTCTCTTTTAATGTGGTCCCTTTGGGAATTTGTAGCACATTCTTTTGAGGATCCTTAGATACAACGGATTTTTGTTCTTTAAGGGCATTTGATGTTTGTACATAGCCCCAAGTCATTAAGTCCATTATGATCTATAAGGGGAATGACTTGCATAATACAGTTAGTGAGATGTAGACCTATAATTTCATTGGTATATAAGAAACTCACTACGATTGCATGATAGGCAGCTGCTCAACTTCATCTGAATGGGTTACTTGTGTGGTTAAGTCTGTGTCCAAGAGTCAACACAGCCAGTATCCGAGATGGGATTTGAACTGAGGTCACTTCCAAATCTTGGGTCAGCTCCCAAGAATGAGATCCCTCATTCTTACTATTAAGAAATAACTTTTGTGGAGTGGCATTGTCTGTAAATGATAGTGCAAAAGATTTTATTTTCATTTTTAACAGTGCCAGCATTATTGGCAAAAATGTATATACCCTCAAATGTGACAGCTTCAAAGGGAACCAAGTTCACTGAAGGGTATATTCTGAGAATTGTTAAATTTTTTTTAATCTTGCCCTACAAGTTTTGCTACTTGATACTCGTCATGCTTATTTTTATTCATTTTGGCATAATTTTATTGCAAATTGTATAGTACTAATTATTAACAGTTGATGAAATTAGCTCATAGTTTAAATTTTAAGCATATATTTAAGGTTCCTTAGAAATGTATTAAAATTTTAAAATACTTTCAAGGTTCTCCAAGATCATGTATGTTGCAGTTTATCTGAAAAAGCTAGAGTTTGCAATTTAATTCTTAAGTGATTTTTCTTTTAACATTCTTCTCAGGTGGATAGTGGCTATAATACACAGACTTGTGGCAGCAGTATTATTGATACAATTGGAATAGGAACAGAGAGCTATTGTCGAGAAAATGATGCAGCGTCCTTGGAAGTTCATAACAAATCTCAAGTTCCGGAGGCAAAGGTATGTGATATTTTTGGAGGGAAAGACTATATAGTGGTACAATATTGTATTTGTTTAAGAGCTTTATTATGGTGAAATTCTTTATCCTCAACAAAATCTATATAAAGTCCATTATCAGTATCATCAACTTTTTGTTCTAGATCTAATGTCAGTATGAGTTTAATTCTTTTTTCTAAGGTATTTTGAAATACAATAAAACTTTATTTAAAAAATGTAAAATCATTAGATTTGGCCTGTGAGTTCTGGTTTGCAGAAGCTTTCTCTAAGTGAAAGTGAAATGAAAGTTTAGAAACAGGACTCCTGTTAGCCTAGTGCTTAAACTCAACATTAAAGGGAAGGCCTTTCCAAGGAGAGTGCCAAATGTACAGCTGGTTTTCCAGTTTTTGTGTTTGGTCTTCTGGTACACTTCTGCTCTGTCTGAAGTATCCCAGTCCCAAGACTGTCAGGCATGTTCATAAATATAAATAATTTTACTACTTTCTGCTAATGTGTATTCTAGTAATAGCAAGGGCTTCCTTTCCTTATTGTTGAGATAGCTGTGGTATTTGTAAGGACTAGTACTTACTACAACTGTGTCTCCTTATCTGTAAAAAATAGAGATAACCTATGTACTAATGAAGTTTTAGGGCACTTGTAAGAACAGCTTTTGTTAGCAGTCAGCTGTTATTACTGAAAGGCTTGGTTGGAGCCAATATTCTGACTCTTGGTTCTCTCAACATGCCACCGAGCTTTCCTCAGCCTTAGTTTCTTAATATCTGTAAAATGATACTAGTAGTACTTGCACTTGCTTTTAGTGTTATAGGAAAAGTGCTTTCTAAGTCTTAAAATCCTATGAACTTTTATTTTAACAGAACTTTAACTATTAGAAAATTTATCAACTGCTGGATCATTTTTAAAAATGAATATATCTTTAAGGTAATTTTTTTCCCATTAAAGTTAGCTTTTACTACTTAGCACTGATTTTTGTGTATATGGACTGTGAGCTTCCTGAGATGAAATCCCAAGTAGATAAATGTTTCTAAAACATAGAACAACTAGGATGGATGTGATGGTACTTTTAAGATTTACAGTTTTACATATAGTAACTCATTTTACTCTCCTAACAGTGGTAAGGTAGGTGCTATTATCATTTTGTGGATGAGGAAACTGAGGCAGATACAGGTTAAGTGACTTGGCCAGGGTCATTTGAACTAGATCTTCTTGACTGTAGGCTTGAGAAATCTTAGTGCTCTATCATCAAATAGACTGATAACAAGGTGTTTCCTTTTTTTCTTTAATTAGCAAGAACATGTAACACAAGGACATTGGAGGAAAACAGCACATCCTTCATAGAAGTGTATCAGAACTGTAGATTATCACTTAATTGCCAATTGAAGATACTCTGTGCACGGATCAATAATGTGATTATGATTGGGAGAAAACTGCCTTGACTACATATTGAAACCTTTTCTCTTTCCCTTCCCAATGTGAAAGTTGGCACTGCAAATCAAATGCCCAAGATGATGTTTACAAGAAAAAGGGCAGAACACTCCTGAAACTTCACCAAAGCACAGAAGACATTGATTTTTATCATTAAATCTTCATAATTACCTCAAGTGACTTGACCTTAACTAATTTTATTAAATGTGACATGATTTTTTTTCTGATGTAGAGGATTAATAAATTGTTGTATTTTTCACATTTCTGTTTAGCTTTGCTCTTTAAATGGGTAACCATTAAACAAGACTTATAATAGATCTAAGATTACTGTGACCAGCTTGGTTTATTCAGCCTTAAATCATTAGACCTAGGTTTTCCACACTAAGGTATTTGATGAAAACTCTTTATTCCCCAAGGGTTCTATTTGATTTTGAAACATGAAATTCTATCAGACCTTAACTTCTATCCTTTCTTTCTTGCCCTGTATCTTTAGTACCAATTCTAAACTACTGTCTTCATGGCAAATACTAGTCACTGTGCTAACTGCCTAACTAGTTCATTATGCCACCTCTGGCCGCTGTGCTCCACTTTAAATCAGGATGCTTTTAGTGTCCATTAAGTTGATATTCCCCTTCTATATACTGCTGAATCCTGATGGGGAAGTTATAAAACTATATCAACTAGGGTTACTATAAATTGATTTGATTATTTAATCTCAGCTAAGGCCTCCCAATAATCTTTTTGTGACTTGATTAGCTATCATATTCTCCATAGCACCTGTTCTAAACCTTCTCCTCTAATGCCCTTTACATCAGTCCATCTCCACAGAGTCCATCCGCTTCCTACTTTAAATTGAGGCCATTCTTAATGCCTTCTTCCTCATTCTAAATCTCCTATCTTCTTCATTCTTTTCCTTTGCTCCAAAGGCCTTTTATATAGCTGGATCCCATTTTTCTGCAACCTATGAATTGGCTTCCTCTGCTGATTACATACATGCCTAGCTACTGCCCATTGTAAGAAAACAAAAACCACTTGTCTCAAGCTATTATCTTATATATTTTCTTCTGAACTTGGCCAAAGATCATATGTAGTTTTACATGATTTCAACTTCTGTTCATTTTTTAAATTCATTTGCAGTCTTTTCCAGCCCATCACTCAACTAAAGCTATTCTCTCTCAAAGACCACTGATGATCTCATCTGCTAAATGCACTGGATTTTCTGTCTCCACATTTCCAGACACTCATGGCCACACCCTTCTCCTTGAATTTTTGTGAAATTGCTTCTGATGGATTCTTAAGTCTTATTTTTCTGGATTATTCTGCACCATCTGGTATGTCCCAAGAGTTTTCATGGGCTTATTCTTAGTAAGATATATGAACTTAATTCCTAACCATGTCTATGTAGTGATTAACCAAACTTACATGTTCAGTTTTCCAAAATTTCATTGCCCCATCACTAAATGCCTTCTGGATTCCTTTGGATGTCTCACTTGAATTCTTAAATTTAATGTGTCTAAAACAGAATCCATTATTTTTCCTCTACTTTCCAAATTTCCTATTTCTGCTAAGTACACTATCATTTTTGTAGTCACCCAGGTTCACACTTTTGGAAACTAATTTCTCTGTCTGCCTTACACCCCCGATCTAATCAGTTGTTAAGTCTTGTCAATTCCCTAGTATTTATTGTATCCACTGCTGTTCTCTCCACCAAGAACATGGTTACCACCTAACTGTAGGACTTAACCACTTCTGTCCTGTACTACATTTTAAAATATAGTAAAACTTTATGTAAATACCATTCTTATCTATCTCACAGACCATACAAGAACAGGAGTCAGGTCCCCATGTGTCTGTCAGTCAAAAAGCTTTAGTAGCTGGATACTAGCCCTTGCTCCTTAAGACTACTAAATAGAAACTGTGTCATTTAAAGCCCTGTACAATAGGCTCCAACCCAGACTGACTCTACCTCTTATACATTCCACATTATAGCCAAACTGGTAGTCTTGTTCCTTATATGTGAGGTTCTTCTTCCTGCCTGCAGTGCCTACCTCCTTACCTCACCTCTTAGAATTTAAGACAAATCAAGTTGACACCTCTTACATAAGACCTTTCTCAATTTCCTCAGCTATTGCTGCTTTCCCCTTCCTACTAAAAATTAAATCCACCACAAATTTTGTATTTATTTTCTGTGTAAGTGTTGTCTCCCCCATTAAATTCTCCCTGAGAATTTTTCTCCTTTGTCTCTATTCCTACTTCAGTCCATGGCACAGTACAGACTTAATAAACAGTAGAATTAAAGTAAATGGAAATATAATAGTAATGTTGGTAACTGCAATAACATGTAAAATAATAATTTGCGCTAAAAGGGATCTTAAGAGGTCAGTTAAGGGCCAGTCCCCTTCTTTTATAGGCAAAAAAGTTGTTCACTTCTAGTACTAAGTTTTCCACAAAATCCTACTCCATTTATTTAGTGGAAGTGACCCTAGTTCTTAAACGCTGTATCACCAAAGTACAAACTTTGGCAGATTCTGTGATGGAAAGGCTGTTCAAGTATGGTTGGACATAAATATAGCAAATGGAATCACATTTGGTCTCAAACATCACAATTATGGGAATGCTACAAAGAACAGGTGGAAATGGTATTTAAAAAAAAGATCAGGAAAATATACACATAGTGGGTTGGGCTAGAGGTAATAATTCTGAGGGTGTTCAGTGGTTTTCAAAGTATGTGAAGGAAGGGAAGATATCAAAGGTAACATAAAAATCTTTGACTTTATTATTACAAATAAAAAAGGCAATAAAGAGTATCAACAATCACCAACCCATAGACCTACTTTTCTATTTATATACAACTTCTGAGTAGTATCTACACATGAAATGATGGCCACCTTGATGAGAGTGTAAAAAGGATTACAGAGGCTTTCACAAAACTCCCTTAAAGAGTCTTAACTTTGTATTTATATTGAATATGTTTTTACATGTACTTTTTTCTCCCATTAGAATGGGAGCTCCTTGTGAGTCGGGATTGTGTCATTCCTTGTACTGGTACCTCAGATACCTGGGACAGCTATGTGGTGCAGTGGATAGAGCACCAGTGCAGGAGTCAGGAGGGCCTGAGTTCAAATCTCAACTCAGACACTTGACACTCACTGTGTGACCTTGGGCAAGTCCCTCACCCCCAAATGCCTCATCCTGGGTCATCTCCAGTCATCCTAATGAGTATCTGGTCACTGAATTCAGATGGCTCTGGAGGAGAAGTGAGGCTGGTGACCTGCACAGCCCTCCCTCACTCAAAACAAAGCCAAGTGCAAGTCATGTCATTTCTCTGATGGCATGGTCTTCCTCGGCAATGAAGGACAAACACACACACACCCCAGACACCTAGTACAATGCCTGACATGTAATAGGCACTTAATATTTCATTAAACAAAGGAATCTCTTATGCATACGATAAAAGAATTCAAGAATTCTTGAAAGACATAAGAGAACCTGTGTATGGTGGGGTCTTTCAGATGCTACCATTTGTTGATGACATTATGCAGATTACAAAAAAAAAATCCACAATCATTCAGAGTTCAGCTTAATTATTCACACAAAAAAAGATGAGTGGATGAAGAATGTATATGATACAGGTGATAATACAGCTGAACAGGCAATTTAGCTATTACTGGTATTTATATATTGGACCTGATACTACTAATAAACTATCAAACCCAGAATTCAACAGAAGAATAGATTGATTGCCTTCAGGAAACTATGGAACTCTTAAAAATGACACCCAACTTTCCCCTGGAACAAAGGTCCTTTGATATTCTGGTGATTAAACATTACTGTCTGTAAAGTACTAGAGTTGAGAATTACCTAAAAGGTCATGGAGAAGTACATGTTGCTTGTCTGACTGCATATTTATTCCAAGGATTTACTCGGGGGAAGAAAGGGGAAGGGTGTAAGGGAGAGGAAAAAAACAAATGCTTGATAATTGAAAAAAAATAATTACAAAAAAAATCATGAATGAAAATTGCCTAGACCTAATAATTGTACCAGAGGGCAAAATGGAAATAAGCAGAATTCACTGGTCACTTACTAAAAGAAAACCCCAAATGAGAACTACCAGGAATGTCAAGGACAAAATCTAGAACTTCCAGGTTAAAATAAATGACGAGGGCGTTTTTGGGGGGACAGAGAATAAACAGAAAGAATGAGTTCAAGTGTCAAGGAGCTACAGTTGGCAAATTACATGGGAGAAAAATGCTTCAAATACTAAAGAGCAAAAGACAAGGCTTGCATGAAAGATTAATTTACTTAGTGAAACTGAGTATAATCATATGGGTGGGAAAATGAACCTTCAATGAAATAGAGAACTTTCAAATATTCCTTATTAAGAGACTAATCAGAAGTAGAAGGAACTATATCATGATCAAGTATTTATAACTGGGTGAGAACAAAAATCATCTCAGAAGCTTAATATCTTCAAGATCATTGAGGTAATAAGATGAAGGACATTTTTGTTATATTTTGACCTTAAAATGAAAGGAGTGAAGAACACACTAGGAAACGGGAAAAGAAGGCAGAATGGATTACTTCAAATAATCACAAGATTATATACATATGAAATGGATGAAAATAGACTGTACTTCATCACTTTGATCTGAAATGGACAAAAGAGGATTGAACACACACACACAGACACACACGCGCACACACGTAGAAATTAAATTCCACAGAGAATCAGCTACAGACAGGAAAAGAATACAGGGGAATAAAAAAAAGGTCAATTCAAGGAGATGGTACTCCTAAGACAAACACCATCTTTGGAGGATAAAACATAAAGATAGGGCTGAAAGGGAGGAAAAAAAAATAAAAGGTAAGAATCTGTGATTGGAAACTAGGTGAGGGGAATGAAACAATAGTGAATAGAAGCAAATTACATAAAATATAGATCAGTAATGTTGAGGATACATCTCAACATTTCAACATCACTCCTCTCAATTTGTTATAAAAAAAATTGTTATTAACAATTATAACCGGGAATGGGATGAAATCATCCATAAAATGAAGGAAGGCAGAATGGAATAGAAAGCAGAATCCAAAAGACTAAAAGGCTAGGACAAATCTGTTATGCTTGAAGGGAACTCAAAAAGCAAGGGCAGCAATTATTCTCTAAAAGACAAGTAAAGTACATTATGCTTAAAGCGCCACAGATAATGAATATCAATACTTACTACATACCCATCAAAAGGCATAGCATCTCATGTCATTATCATTAGGAAGGAAAGTTAACTTATGGAGTGAAAGGGATAAGAACACTATAATAGCTGGAGATCTCAAGGTACCCCTCTTAGATTGAGGCAACTGATCAAAAGATAAGAAGGACCAGAACAGAATTTCACAAAAATTATATGTAACAGAAACCTGGGAACAGAAAGAATTATACACGTTCTCAGCTGTACACTGAACCTTTCCAAATATGACCATGAACAACAGCATAAAAACCAAAGCCAGATAGATTAAACATATCCTTTAGCAACAAAATGCATTAAATTCATATTTAATAAAGAATTTTTGAAGCATTAATTCTCAAAGGAGAAAGTTGTGATTAGATCTCAAATAGTATGATCATCCAAACCGAACAGAAAGTAGTAGTGATTTCAAATAAAACGAATTCTTACATTTAATAATACCTGATTTGAACTGTGGCAGGAAGGAACCAGAAACTCTCCTTCCCCCTCCCCTCAGCCTCAGGCCACCTGAGCTATCTGTCTGTCTGTCATTCAGGAGCACCGATGAGTCATTTACTCTGCTGCCTACAGGGAACCAGAGAATGAATGTTCTACAGTTTTAATCAATTATGGAGTATAATTCTTAGGTCAGAATGGAAGATGTTACTGTTAAGTGAAGATAATCTTAAATCCAGAAAGTCTTTGTTGAAGTTTTCCAAACCTGGTGGCAGTCACAATTGTCAGCTGGAAGCTCCCAGAAAGTTTGTTGGCACCCCATGCCTAAGAATGGTAAGTTCTGTCTCCTAGATTCTATCAAGTTATATATAAAAGCCAAAGAACAGTTTCCTACTCTCCACTATTCATCATCTCCCTAAAGAGAAGGGGCTATATGCATGCAATCTTAGGGAGGGAGAAGGGAGGGAGGGGAGAGAAAATTTAAAACTTATGGAAGACAATGTGGAAAACTAAAAATAAATAAACTGAAAACTTTAAAAAAACAAAAAAAACCAAAAACGAGAGAGAGAGAGAAGGTGCTATAAAATATCTTTCAAAGCTGGAACTTTCTTTATCCTCAACTATGCAAACTGAAGCCCCAAAAAGCTCAGTGCTATGCAAATGTCTAAGATCACGCACAATGAGTTAGTAAAAAAAAAAAAAAAGAATTAGAATCTAGGCTTTTTAAATCTTAGTCCAGTATTCTTTTTGCTGTGTAATAATGCTATCCCCATCTTCCTTTTCCTTAAGGCTGACTTTACTTACAGGTATTTTAGATTGAGAAGTATGCTAATAGGGAAGGATCCCCACACAGTCAAAGAATTTAATTAAAAAACGCACCAAAGACTGGAAGAGACTTTCCACATTACCTGAAATCCTACCAATTCAAGATTCATTTTGGTCAAACAAGCAATTTTCTATGAAATGTTAAAGAGAAGGCAATCAGTCCTTCATACCTTAGGAGGAAGCAGTATAATCAGGTTATTCCTGTAACAGATGAAGCAGGATACAGACTGGTAATTTTCTGAGAAGGGGTACTGAAACATGAGCTCCAGAATGCCAGAAGGCAAGGGACTCCTCAAGGGTGAAGGAGAATTTCCATTATACTTAAGCATTTTGATAGCTTTCGACATTTAGACAGTATTCTGCTTTTTTAACCTCTAAATCCAGGATGGTCTTCTTTTCTCCCCTCATTTAAAAGATCAGGAATTATTTATGCCAAATGAGTCAGTTTTTCAATAGAGATGAATGCTCCAAAATAAGTCAGCAGAGTAATAGGCACTTCTGAAGTAAACTCATTTAAATGATCTTTATCTGGTCCCTGAAGTTCTGTCCTATCGGTATGTAAGTGATGGGCATTCAATTTAATTTTTCCGCATAAATAATAGTTGTTACATCTAGAAAATGAAAAAAGAAGTACTTTTCTCAAAGATGATGGAAAGACTTGAAGGCAATTGTTTAATAAAAATGCAAATTTTAAAAATGATTAAAATGCATTTTAAAAGCAACAAATTAAATTTGCACTCAATATTTTAACCATGAAACTTGCCAGTGTTCTTCCCCAATGTTACAAAAGGAAATCAGTTTTGTAAGAGTCTCTGTTTTTAGTAATAGCTAATTTTCTAGCTTGCTCCTCTTTTTTTCTGGTTCATCAGTGTTCGAGTTTGTAGAATCTGGAGGAACGCTTATTCCTGGTATCTAACAGAATGCAGTGGGAGAAAAAAAAATTAAGACATCATTAAAAAATAATAAAAGCATATGAAACTAGCTGTTATTGATTAATAGTATAAATTGCCAAAAAATACAAATTACAGTGATAAGTTTTGCTTATTGCAATTATGTACTTCCTGATTTCTGCTAGTGTTGATTCTAAATTTCTAAGAAAGAGTGGTCTAGGAAGATGGGTAGGGGAAGATAGAAGACAGTATATTGAAGTGATCTCTCATTTTTTACTTCCCTTTTATCCCTCTTCCTGTCACTGTTCTCCCCACTTCCCCAATGAATAATGTTAATCATTCTTTAGAAAACACCAAAATGAAAAGCTAGATGTTTTGGTTTTCAGCTCACCTCTCAGAACAAACTCTTGGGGCCCTTTCCTCCCTCCACTCTTCCTTTCCCCCCAAAATACTCCAAAAACAGTTACATTAATACAGTAACTAAAGAAACAATTATCTACAGGTACAAAAGAAGATAAATATGTAGCAGTATCAGTACGAAAACTGATATACTCCAATTTATTTAAAAATTTATTTAAATTAGGGTTTTTTGGGGTTTTTTTTTAAAGCTAGGACTCAAAAGTTTTATTGCATGCTGGAGACCCTAATACTTCTTCTAAAGGTAACATATTACTGAAACAATGATGGAAGTTAATGGAAAAACAAGTTTGATCAACAAATATTTAATGGAGACAATTTTCAGGAATCTGTCTAAAGTCAGGTAAACCTACATTCAGGTTCTGTTTATGTGAAGTATATGAAGTCAAATTTTAAAATAATTTTTGATGAAAATACCAAAACATCACTTAGCCTGGCAGGAACTTTTAAAATGACTGATTCAATGTCTAAAATTGTACATAAAGTTTTATATACATACATATATATATATATATATATATGAGATATAACACGATAGCTGAAGATATTTACATTTTGAAAATCCTAGACATCCAAATAAGGGGGGGAAAGGCTTTAAAACAATTTTTGACCACAAACAACCCTTTCTTCTTATATCTTCCATAGAAGTAGTACACACATATTATTCGACCACAATATGAGTATTTATTTTTAAATCCAGTCTTACCTGTGGTTCTATCAGGGACATACGAATTTTCTGATGCTGAAGATTAGACGAATCTAAGGTGATTTTCACTTTAACTTTATCAAAAATACGAAATTCTGTATCTTCTACTTTTAATGAGGGCATCTAAATTTTTAAAAATACATTTTACAAACTTTTCTATTGTTTTCAGACATTTGAACCTTCATTCTTATTGTTCACGTTTCAATTAAAATTTTCACTTCAAATACATTTTCCATTCAATTAAAATATTTCATAATCATAAACAACAACGTGGTTTGTAACGATAGCTAATCTGGTATTCATATACAAACGTGTTATTTTACTTATACAATTTTTTCTCCTCATTCCCTGTTCTCTCCTCATGCTACCTTTATTTTAATTGAAAATTATTACAATAGGCTACCCAGAGATCTCAAGGCCATATGTCCACATATTAGGGTATGAATAATTCTTATTGACTTTCTCAACTATAACTGGAATTCATCTAACTCCTCAAGAGGAAAGAATTAGTGTAACTGAAATGTTATGCTGATTACTATTTCCTGCTCTTAAATTTGGTGTTTAATTAAGCAACTCTGGCCCAGAAAAAAAAAGAATGTGTAGCTAGACTGATCAAGTCTTCCCAAAGGATTAGAAATAAACTATGGAAGGACTGAAGGCTTACTCTGACATCCTAAGAGGGACTAGGACAACAGGAGAGATGAGGAGAGAAAAGAAATACATGAGAAACTGAAACAAGGACCAAAGTAGGAGAGGCAGCTACATAGGGATGGAAAATCATCAGTTCTCCCCTTCCCACTGAAGGGAGAAGCAATCACTGACTTCAGGTAGAACAATTTAAACATTTTTTAAAAAATTTCTTTGTAAGTAGGTAATATACAGGATGGCAAGGATATTAAAGGGTTGCCTTGAAATTCAAGAAGTCCTGGATTGAAGCCCTTTCTCTGACATCTGCTTATTACCAGACCAGGAAAAGGTAAGTTACTACCTCTCCCAAATCTGGCCAGCTCTATAGGCTGACCTCTTTTAGTCCCCAAATCCAGTGGATGTGTCAGTACTCTTCTGTAAGGTGCAATGCAAAGACAAAGTATGCCAAAAAGAAAAAAACATATGATACCATACCTCCTCATCATAAGTAAGTCTTGGTTTTGGTTTGTCTTTTTCCTCAAAAAATACAGTTCCTTCTAAACCGTATTTTGGAATTAACACCACAATAGCATTCTTTCTTACAAACAAAATATAGGCTTCTTCATTCACTATTCCTTTATTTTTGAAGAACAGCTGTTAATAGAAAAACTTCTTTCAGTTGTAAAGAAAAAACTTTTAAAAACAAGTAATTTGAAATCACACTAGTTATATTTTTTGAATGTTACTAAAATACAAGGGACAACTACATATAGTTTGATTTTTTTTTTTACTTTTTCCAACCATCTTACCAATGGAAGAGCATAAATTTAGAGCCAGAAGGGACTTTAGAAGTCATAAATACAGCACTTTCATTTTAAAGAGGAGGTAAGTAAGGCTCAGAGTATTGACTTGTCTAGGCTTTAACTGAGTCAAGTTGGAATGTCTTACTTCCCTGATATAATCAACAGGGGAAAGAAAAAAATGATGATCATCATAAACTAACTCATTTTCAAACAGTTATTGATTTCTAGAGTGGTGGAAATAGGAACTCAGAGAAAACACACACCTACAATGTTCTTATTTCAATTAAGTAGCATCCTCATAACCCTTAATTTTTTCTTTCTTTTTCATAACATTTTTAAGGACCCTGAATGGTTGCATGTTCTTATATTAAAGGAATAAAATTTCATTTTTAATCTCTATATGAAATAAACACTAACCTGGGTATGAAACGCAACAGATGCCCGCTGTGCATACTGTGCCATTTTGTGTCGGAAATTGAGATTTTTGCACAAATCTGCTAGTTTGTGTTTATTTGTCAGATCTGGATAAGTAGAGTCTGCTCCTATAGCTACCGCCAAAAGCCGATGGACAATTACATCTGCATACCTTTAGAAATAGGGAAGAGGAAAAAAAAAATTTCACACATCAACAGTGTCTCAAATGTCATTTTGTAGAATGCACATAATTGTACCCTACAATTTTTAAAAATACTATTAACATAACAGAAATACTTGCAAAAATAACTAAAAGAACATAAAAGTTTTGTTATACAGGTTAAAAAATACTCCATCAAAATCTGACGCATGTGACTACATGTGTACAGCCTATATCGAATTGCTCACCTTCTCAATGAAGGGTGGGAGGTGTCGAGGAGGGAGGGTGAGAATTGAGAACTCAAGTTTTAAAAACAAATGTTAAAACTTGTTTTTACATGCAACTGGGAAATAAGATACACAGGCAATGGGGAATAGAACTCTACCTTGCCCTACAGGAAAACAAAAGAAGAAGAGGGTAAGAAAAGGGAGACAGAGCTGGGAGGAGGGGTAGTCAGAATGTATGCCATCTTGGGGTGGGGGAGAGAGATGGGAAGAAAATCGGGAACTCAAAATCTTGTGGAAGTAAATGTTGAAAATGAAAAATAAATTAATTTTAAAAAAAATAAAAAAAGACATAAGGCATCAATTTCGTTTCTTTTCTTGAGTTTTATGATCTAAAGTACCTTCTGATAGGTGAAGTAAAATGTGTATATATTGGTGATGCTAAGCCATAGTGATGAAAATCAGTATCCATTCCAGAACAGAAGTAAACTGCTTGCATCATACATCGAGTGGCTAATATCCTGAACAGTGTGTTTAGATATGGGAAATCAGGAGATTCTATTTGGTCTAAAGAGTCAGCCAAAGCCTTTGCTGAATCAGTCTTAAAATTCAAATTCTGTAAGAAAAGAGAAATGGGAAAATACCATAGTTCCATTTTCATTTGTAAATTAGCTTTTCAAATACATAATACTGTCATTAATGAATTCAAAAAAGCCCCCTCCAAGTTCTGAACAGATAACGTTTTTAAAATACACTTTAAAATTGTCTGGAACTCTGAACACATTTCACCATAAAAGATTATTGTAAGAAATGATTAAGGTTAAAGACGAAGGGATACAAGTCTTTTAAACCAATCACGTAGTTACAGTGTAACAGCCTAGTTCTGAGACTTGGGATTGAGGAATCAGAAGTAGCACTAACACAACAGAAGTACGAGTAAGGAAAAAGGGTTTCCCCCTTCACCTTGTCTTCCTTTTCCTTTCCCCAGACAAAAAATGAGAGGAAAGCCTGACAGAGGCAGAGTATCAAAACCAGATAAAGTCCAGGGGGATTTGAGTGTTTTGTGACCCTGAGTAGGTACAAATGTTAAATACTTTGTCAATTTTAAAACATTCTATTATTATTTTCTAGGCTTCTTAGAAGGCCAGCTAAATAGTATGCAAGTTCTTAAGAGATCAGGTTGTTTTAGGAATACAGGATTTAGAACAGGGATCCACCCCAGTCAAACCTTCCATTTTATTAATAAACAAACAGATACCAAGAGGTTAAGTGACTTGTATTAAGTCAGAGATAGAGAGTAGCTCAGTTTGTATTTCAAAGCTAGGTTCTTTCCATTGCACACATACAATCCAATTCTAATTTAATATCCAAATTCCCACATCTATAATCTTTGAAGTTTTGCAAAGGCCTTTCATTACACTATCCCTGAGCATATCATCCCTATTTTATGGATGAGGAAACTAGTTCAGAGAATTTGGTGACTGTATCTGAAATTGAATTTGAACCCAACACCCCTAACTCAACGGCCCTTTGACTATGCAATGCTATTTCTCAACATCCTACTTATTCTGTAGCTCTCTTCCACTTCCTATTAACAGCTAACTTCCGCACCGTAACATTCCAACCAGGCTTGCCCCACTCTTACCTTAAAATGACTTATACTGTAAAATTACCAGCCAATTGTCTCTCCCCACTATGAAAAGTATCCATTATCTCAGTAAATGTTATAGTTAGATTACTGTCCTTCTAGCTTATGAAAGAGTGAAGTTCCCAAGCCCCATAGAACAGTGTGCATTGTAGGATCTTAAGTAAGGTAAGTATCTGATCAGTACGAGTTCAGACAGTATAACAGAATAAAATAAATTCAGATAGTCCTGGATGGTATGTCCTTCTGAATTCATCTTAACTCAAGTCCACAAGCCTAAGATTACATATACTTTTTTGGCTGGCATAATGCTGACTTACAAAATTTACATTGCATTAAAATCTACAACTCTTAATTCATTCAGTCTGTTGAGGTCTTTAAGGGTCTTGACTATCATATAATGTGTTTCACTCTGCCTAGTTTTGTATTATCTACAAATTTCTTAGGTCTTCATCCAAATTATTGATAAAAATATTAAATATCTGGGGCATGTCACTAAATAAATACTGACTTGTCCTTGATGACAACTCATTGAGTCTGGCAATTTAACTGGCTCTAAGTCTACTTACCTAATCAATATATCTCCATCTTGTCAAAAAGAATAACCTGAGAGCCATTTTTACATGCTTTCCTAATTATCTACATAAACTGTATATAGATCATCCTCCCTTATCTGCCAGTCTAGTAACTTTATAAAAAAAACAAAGTGAAGTTACTAGCATGAGAGGTTTTTAATAAAACCATGTTGGTTTTTTGTAATTACTACCTCCTTTTCTAGATAATGCTAACTAATCCCATAATACACTCTTGAAAATCGGGACATCGCCTTTCTGCACTTTTTAGCACTTCTTCTTATCTGTTCTCTGTGATCTTTGGTTGATCACAGACTATGGTTAAGCACCCACCTGTACCTGTTATTTCAAGGAGGCTAAGATAGGGTGTCTAGGCCTGGTCAGCTGAACTCATCAAAGAAAGCTCCTGTCTTTAAGCCACTTGAAGTATGTTCTCAAAATCTAAAGCAGATTTTAGTCTCTGCCCAGTTTTCTTTTTTATCTATTGCAAAGTCAGAGTGGCCATTTCCCATCAAGATTCCAATAATTTCTGTTTCTGAGCTTAGAAGATTTAGCAATCAAAAGAAGGGACAGGAATTGTGAATTCAAAAGACTAACTCAGAACACACCCATCATCGCTTACTCCTGCTTTGAAATAAAGTCTGGCATTAAGGTGGACACAAGAGAATTTGCTAAACTTGAAAGTCAGGTTCTCATTTCACTCAACTGGAAAAGCAAAAACAGTTCAGGGTAACACCCCCTCCCCTCCCCGAAAAAAGGAGTTTTATGTTCCCCTGCGCCTACTCTTCTATTATTGAAGGTATATGCAAACTCTTCCTCTTCAGAAACTGGTATCATTGTCTCTTTAGCTCTCCCTGTCTATGGTGACAGGAATTACTTTATATTTTTCATGCAAAATAGTTATCAAAGGTAATTCCCATTTTAATAAACAACTGTCCACATTTATTTTTGAACTGAAATTTCCCCCAAAGTAAACTGAAAAATAGAAAGCTTTATTCTGCATGTTTAATAAAAGGATACTTATGTTTTTTCAAAGGTGGAGTTTCAGTTCTTGGACATAAACACTATGAAGAGCCCCTATTACTACTTAAGTTTAAAGATCCAAAGTACAAGGATTCTTGGAACTTGCGAAGAAGAAAGTTTGTGTCTCCTGAAGGAGGCTCCATGACATTGTGGATATTCTATCTCTCAAAGAGTATGTTCCATCTAAAGTCAATTCTCAATGACTAATATAGTTAGCTATCTAGCTGATGAACTTCTCATTAATGTAATTAAACTATCCCTGTGTTAGAAAATGAGGGGACTTTTTTTTTTTTTTAACAATTTAGGATTTTAAGACCTTGCTTGGTAACTTAGCCTTAGCATCCTTAGGTAGCCTCTATACAAAAACTGGGAAAATGACAATAAAAAAGTAGGCAGAGACAATGATACCAATAAAGAACAAAGAAAATACGTAAGTATTTTGCCTCAAGGCAGGCAAACTGGGTTACAAACCTTCAGCATGTTTTATAGTGTGTCTAAAGTAAGCAAAATCGCAAAGGAATAATCAAAGGTGAGAAACCTGCAGCCTTGAGGCCACATGTGGTCTGGAGGCCACAGATTCACCACCTCTGAAATGAATGATTCACTATTTAAACAATGAGAGCCACACCCAAGAATTTGGATGCTGGAAGAATTTACTTTGGATTTAGCCGCCTTCACAAGAATTTCATAATTTGATGGAGGAGGAGCAGGATGTTTTCTAAGTAGGGCATGTTCAGAGAATTCTTCATGGATTTTCTTTGCAACAGAGACATTGGCAAGTAACATGAATTCTTCCACCATGGAGTTTGTTTCTCTGTCAATAAAAAAGAATGTCAGAAAAGAGAACTCAGGATTTTTAAACAACGTAATAGAATATTTAACAAACCACATCATTATTTTTACAACTAAATGTTGTAATGAAAATGTATCCAGTACAAAGTGCTAGCCTTCAGGCTGAAATCTGAGTTTCGTCATTTCCTAGCTGGAGGACATTTCCTCCCTGGGCCTGAAGTTCTTCATCTGTCAAAGTAGGTGCTTGGACTACATGACTTTTGATATCTAAATTCACGATCCCACTGTCCCATTAGTCAAATGCACATCCATGCACATATTTAAAAAAATCCTCCTCACACTGTCACGCTCTTGGATCCTTGAGGGTTCTAATAGCACAGTGCAATTTGACAAGCTGGGCCTTTCTTTGTTGCTCACTATTCCTGACTTCGCTTAAGATTCTAACAGTTGTGGTAGTACCATCTCTCTCAAGATAATGTTCCTCACCTCTTGGTCTCAGTTTACTCACCTGTAAAAGCAGGAGAACAAATCTTATGGTCCTTTCCAGATCAAAATCTATGATCCTATCTACCTTGAACAAAGCTTTATTCCTTTTTCTTTTCTGACAGTATGCCTCCCCAATGGTTTTTCATAATTAAATATTTCCTTTGGTTTCTTTTCTAACCTAGTAATTTGAATGAAAAAGGGTCTAATGAAGGGCATGCCATAAATTTCCAATGAAGAATCCACTCAACGTGTTGAGAATCTCAAGGTATATTCAAGCTGTCCAACTATTATTTTCATTTTTTACAGCATAATTGAACCACTTCCTTTTATGGGAATATATACGAAGGTGTTGGTGAGTATAACACACTCATAGAGGTATATACAAAGTTCTTAGTGACACAGGTCTGGAGTTCAGAAGAGAGATTAAGATTTGAAATTTATATTTGGAAGTCATCTACAAAGAGAGCACGTTAAAGCCAAAGGAAAGAATAAGACCTGGGTACAAGTCCTGCCTTAGAAACCAGCTACTTGACCCTAGGGAAGTCATTAAAACTTTCTGGGCCTTGGTCACCTCATCTGTTTGAGGGGATTGAAATAGGTGGCCTCAGAGGTACTTCTGAGTACTATGAGAAGTCAAAAATTGAAAATGTGGAAAATACTAACAACTTAAAATTAAAGCAATCTAATAAAAGTTAGCATAAGCACAGTAATACCTGACTCTAAGAAAATGATCCAGAATATTTTCACTTTTTTCTGCTACTTCCTTTCATGGATTACCATGGACAAGTAATTCACCACTTAGTGGCTAATATTACTAATGAACTAATTCACTACTGTTAGCTATGTTGTCCTCAGACTTATTTATTACCAGGACCTTGAGAAACCTTTCTATCTTGATAGCACCATCTAGAGCTTACACTCCACAGGCCCAGATTTCTAAATATTTAATAAACAATACTTAATAAATGACAAACACTTTACGGATTTTTAAAATATCACTTTTATGTCTGAATATTCCTTCTATTCCCTTCCCTAGGGGCAAACCAATGCTCATAACAAAGAAAAAAGAGAGATAAAAAGCAGTTTAGCAAAACCAACCAATACCACAACCAAGTCAGAATTCATATATAGTATTCCATACCCACAGTTCCACAACAGCAAAGGCAAGAGAGAGGATGAACTCACAAAGATTTAAAGGAAATAAGGGCTACCTCCATATCACAATGAGCATGATTTTTATAGAAGTCAATGTAAGTATATACAGTCAAGGTAAGTATATACAGGTTTTAGCATATTCTCAAAGAAATATGCTAAAGAGGCAAAGAAGATGCCCATGAAATGATGAGAAAAGGAAATGGGTCAAGTTGACTAAGAGGTAACAGATAATGTGAATATTGTTCTAGTACCCAGTATTAAAAGACCCAGATAAAACCCTCTAGCTCAAGAGACTGCAATCTTTAGAGAGGGTTTATCATGAGACATGCATTCAAATGGGAAGGTGTCTTTGGGATCAGCACCATTGGACAGAATATCCACACTGATGAGATTGCAAATACACTGAAATACTAAAGTACTTTTATTATCCAAGGAAAAATAGCTCTTACATACACACATTATGTATGTATGTGAGTGTGTCTATGTGTGTATGTACGTGTAGAGAGAGAATACTACCAGTGGTTAATTTAACTCTTAACATAAATCCTAAATGTTCATGTTGAAAATCAAAATCTTATCCATCTTTTATGTATAAACATACCTAAGTTCCTTTGTCTGAAGATCTATAGGATCATGAGTTTCACTATCCACATGAAATCGAACTTCAGGAGAAGAAAGTATCAAAGCCCTATAAGAAAAAAACCAAAAATGATTGGTCAAATGACCCTATTATAGTCAGAATCTGAAAGTAATTCTTTGACAAAAACTGGAGACTGCAGAAGTTCTTACCCAATATAGTAAACCCTCTGTAGTCTAGCAACTAGAGTCAACAAATTCTTATTCTGGGATGCAACTATTCTTCTGGGAAGGATATTGCTTTAATTAAGTACAATAATTAGTAAGATTGGCTTTGGTGAAAAGGTTTAAATAATCTAGGAAAGTGACTGTGAAAAACAAAAAGTAGCAGAACTCAACCAAATAGTTTTTTTCTTCTGGAGTTTTTTTTTTTGTAATTCCTTACCTTCATCTTTTTAACAAGTATTTATTTACTGAATCAGAAAAAGTAAGAACGGTTAGACAAAAATTTCTCCAGAATGAGTCATCACAGATTTTATTAGGTGGTCTCAGGATATAGCTTGTTTCTAGCTAAAGGATATGATGCTACTGCAGGAGAATTTGATCTTTTACATAAAAGCATCTTACTTTATAGTAGTTAATAAAGGCTAGAGGTAGAGATTGATGATTTCACTGGCATAAGAATCTGCTGGTAAGAAAAGTACTTTTCCCAATGCAGACCAGCAAATTCTCTGCCACTTAAAATCTTAGCTGCTTAGAGTAACGTGATTTGTCCACAGTCACATAAAAAGTATGTGTCAGAGATGAGACTTGAATGCAAGTCTTATCTGGTTCTGACACCAGCTCTCTATCCAACATACTGTAAATCCTCTATAGTATTTAACCTAAGTTTATCATATAAATATATACATCTACAGTGATATATTTAACATATATATATAGTTAATATGCATATAAACAAATACAGTGCTTATTGCTAGCTTGAAATATCTGCTGCACAAAAAATTAAATGTCTCTATTGCACATGATAAACATGGGCTTTCAAAAAAGGATTAACAAGCTAGCTTAATAACGGTATCCAAGTTAGATATAGCCAACAAATAAAGGAAATATACCCTGCATCTATTCTCCGCCTCTTCAGGATTTTTGCTAGTTTATTTAGTCCGCGAAGACTAGTGGTAATATCATCATTCATGGTTGCTGAATCAATTCTCATTTGAGCTTCTGCATATGTAAGAGAAGCCTGGAAAAGAAATTGTAAACATGGTAATTATGAACAAGAAAAATAGAGTTGTCCTTCCAACTTCAGGTGGAAACGTAAAATCCATAATGTCCAACTGTTTAAACTCAATAATAAAAAGGAAATTTTGAGTAAAGATTCCTACTTTCAGTCATACTATTTCTGTTCTATTAGTGAAGCATTTATCAGAACAGAACTTTGTTATCCACCTGAAGTCAATGTTATGGTGAACTAAAAAGAAACTATTTCATTTTGGACCCACCCCAACCCTACCTGCCAATGGCTACTTTAATTTTTAATGAAACCTAAGAATCACAGTGGTGAACTACATCATGTGAGTTTAGAAGCAGGCCTAGATAAGGACTGTTCTAGCAACCAGAAGGTAAAATTCTTTTAACATATAATATTCAGTAGGCAAATAATTAAAAAAATGAAGTAGCCCACACAATATCTAATTTATTGTCTCAATGGGAAAAAGAGAACCAAAAACTTATGAAACTAACTCCGTGGAAATTAGAATAGGGCAAGAAGAAGCTAAAGACTTTATAAAACACCAAGAAATAATAAAACAAATCAAAATAAAAAAAAAAAGAAGAGAATGTGGTGAAACATTTTATCAAAAAAAAACTATTCTGGAGAATAGTCTGAAGAGAAACAATATAAGAATTGTTGGACTACCTGAAAGTTATGATCGAAAAATGAATCTTGATACCATATTACAAGAAGTCATTAAGGAAAAGTGCCCTGAAGTTCTAGAACAAGAAGGTAAAGCAGAAATATAAAAAAAATTTGCCAATAACCTCCTCAAAGAGACCCCAGGAAGAAAACTGACAAGAATATCACAGCCAAGTTTCAAAGCTCTCAAGTTAAGGAGAAAATATTGCAAGCAACAAGAAAAAATTAAATATTACAACGCTATAATCAGGGTCACACAAGACCTATAGCTTCTACATTGAAGGACAGTAAGTCTTTGAACATTATTTTTTAGAGCAAAAGAGCTGGGGCTGCAACCAAAAATAACTTGCCCAGCAAGGTTAAATATAATTCTGAATTTTAAAAAAGGACATTCAGTAAAATGAAAGATTTTTCAGGTATTTATGACAAAGAGTACAACTTAATGGAAAATTCAACGTATAAGATCCAGGAGAAATATAAGGTACATTGAAGACAAATTATAAGGGACTCAATAAGGTCAAAGTGTTTACTTCTTACATATTATCAGCACTCTTATAATTAGCATTATTATTTGGGCCAGGACTGAGCTATGAACAACGGGATACTTCAAAAAATAAAACTGGGTAGGGAAAGATAAAAAGGAGCAAATGTCTCATACAAATGAGGCATGAAAGGAAGAACTGACAAAGAAGCAAGTCGAGGTAGAGGAGGGGGCTGGCAGAGCTGGAAGCTTACTTGCACTAAAATGGGTCAAAGAGGAAATAACATATTTCAAAGAGTACACTTGCCAAAACAGACACAGGAACTACATAAATATAAATATAAAACATTCTCTATACAAATAAAGTCAGATTGAAATAACCAGAGAAATATTTATTGTTCATGGGTAGGCAAAGTCAAAATAAGAAAACTAACAATTTTGCCTAACCTTCTATTTATTCAATTCCATCCCAATGAAATTATTAAAAAAAATTTTTTTACTGAGTTAAAAAACATAATAACAAAATGTATTTGGAAGAACAAAAAGTCAAGAATTTCAAATAAACTAATAAAACAAATGTAAAGGAAGGAGGTTCAGCAGTACCAGACCCTAAACCAGGTCTGCACAACCTGCGGCCCACAGGCCACTTACATTTTTTGACGAAATCAAAACTATATATAATCATATGAAAAAGTGCTCCAAATCACTGTTGATCAGAGTTATCATCTTACATCTGTCAGAGTGGTTAAAACGACATATGCCCTTCAACTGAGAAATGGCTAAACAAATTGTGGTACACAATTGTGGTAGAATTCAAATGTGATATAAGAAATGATGAGCTGGTTGATTTAGAAAAAAAATGAAAAGACTTACACTTATGAAGGAAGATGCTTTCTCCAAAGAAAGAACTGACAAACAGAAATGTGTGTAGTATGGTCTTACATGTAAGCGTATGTATGTGTATGTGTGTGTATGTTTATAAATATGTATGTGTACATACACACGATTAAGATCCTGGAGAAATATGAGGTAAACACACTATTCACATTTAATTGTAGCCTTCTTTAGGGCAGGTAGGAGGGAGGGATAAAAAAAAAATGCACAGTAGAGAACAAAAGAAAACTTAGAAAGAAGCACAGAAAATCTGGGTAGCTTTGAAAACAATGTGTAGCATCCTATCATGTTCTGTTGTGTAGATGGTAATGCTTTTTTTTCTTTTTTCCTCTTTTTATAGTTGTTTCAAAAGAATTTAAAAAAAAAGAAAAAAGGAAAATACTAATGTGTTTTAAAGGCCCTAGAGAAAGATGGAAGGCCTCCTGAATCTCCTTTCCATTAGCTTATCTCACACAGCCTGAATTTCATTGCACAGTTCACTTCATTTTATTACCATCAATTAGACATTTGGGGGGGTTAAAAATATTTTTAAAACTATAAATACCTCTAAAATAGTTAAAGGGCTATCAATAATTCACAAATATTAATTAATTTGATAAGGTCTGCTTTCTTTTTATATCCTAGTTGCCAACTAAGCTGATGACTGGGAGCTCTGATTAGCAGCGAAGGAGATGGTAAATTCTGAAAAATGATGTTCTTTGGAAGTATAGCAGGCTGAAAAGAAGTGCCACAGATGATGCCTCAAAGCAATATAGGGTTTGGGGCTTAGGGAGAAAATGTATGAAAGGGATAAATGCAAACAGAAAGATGACATGGTGACAAATTCTGCTTATTTCAAAACTTCTGCATGAGGCTGGTTCTGTGACCAAAGAATTTCCTCACCCCCTTCCTCCTGTATCTCAGAACTGGCTATTTCCCAGACCCAGATTTTAGGCTAGTACTAACAATTTGCTACAATATGAGTAAAAGAGACTGCTACAGGCTTAGAACCCCTAATCACATATATGGATAATGCTATTTCTATGTCATAATTCATTTAGCATTCCACATAAACTTTTAAATGTATTTCTAAAACATAACCTAATAGAAAATTAAAATTCCTTTATCCCAATTTTCCAGTCTACAGGGATGTGAGGTTCTTTCTTCTAATCCCCCATAAAACAATAACCTTTACAGCTTTCAATATACTTTTTAACAGACCAAGTGAAATGCTATGACTGTTGTCAGTCTTGCTACTACCTAACAGGAACACAGGGATAAAACAGATAGTTCAAAGATCTAGGTTTGGAGTTATTTTCTAAAAGAAATACTGGGTAAGCTGACAATGTGTTTTCTATAGTTTTCTGACTCAAGTGAAATTAGTTTTATAAGCAATGATTTTTTTTTTAACACAAAGAAAAACTTTATACTTTACCTTTGAA
Organism: Potorous gilbertii; assembly: GCA_028658325.1. Taxonomy (NCBI): domain Eukaryota; kingdom Metazoa; phylum Chordata; class Mammalia; order Diprotodontia; family Potoroidae; genus Potorous; species Potorous gilbertii. The sequence goes on along the minus strand of CM053771.1, from coordinate 454,635,734 downwards.
TTAATAGCACTTTTGGTAAACCTGGTTTTTAAAATTTCAGCATTGTGATTCATTTCCCAAATACATGAAAATGCTAGCCTAGGAAAAAGGATGGATAATATTACTAAAACAAAAATAGTAGTAAACATTAAATATAAATATTCAGTCTTATGAAAAAGTATGCAGAAATACCTGTCCACATTCGATCTTAAGGAACATAAGTTAGAGCTAAGCAATTCTGGAACCATATCAATTCTCTGTAGAAGACAGAAATAAAACCTTAAAAATTACTTTGCAATATTATATTAAATTTAATTCATTTTTTCCTATTAAATACTGAATAGGATGATAAATAAAATTTTTATGAATTAAAGGAAAAATCATTTTTCAAACATGAAATCCTAATGACATTTCTACATTTCTCCGGAACACAAAGGAGGAATTATGGCAACATGACATGGTAGGAAAATTAGATTATAATTCAAGAGTTCTGGAATCTAGTTCTGGCAGAACTGATTTTTTTTTAAAGAAAAACAAACTTTACATTTTACCTTTGAATTAATGGCACTTTTGGTAATCGTGGTTTTTGGTTTTGACATAGTCAGATGTGACCCAATAAAAAAGGCCTAAATGACCTCTAAAATCCCCTCCTCTTATAATTATTCATATTCAAATAATGCTGCATATATTTACATTTGGACTTGTTGCTTCCTGGTTCAAATGTAAAGTCCTTGAAAGTAAGAATTGTTGGATTCTTTGTACTCATAATACAGGCTTGTATTATGGCACAGGACTTGTCATGTAGCAAGTGTTTGACTGATTCCCTCTAAAAATTCTATATTTCTATGGCAACACAGACTGCTCTGAGCTAGCCAAGCAAGAAATATTAAAAAGGAGATGAACTATCTCTAATTGTCATTAAGATATTCAACTACAAGAGATATTAATTTCCATGAAAAATAGCCTAGGTCATCCAAGTATGCTAAAGTTCACAAAAAAAAAAAGATCTGTACATATCCACTGTTATGGTTATGCATTGATAAGGCTTCACTAATCCAGAGTATATCTTTCCTGTCTAGGAACTCTCTCAAATAACTTTTAGTCAAAAACCCTTGAAGTGATCTTCATTAAAAAAAAGTTACCATGAAAACTGATCAAAATTTCACTTTAAGTTTGTTCTGTCTTCTTTGTAGACCCCCACGTTATATCCATTACAATACCTTTCACACAGTAGGCATACTATAAATATTTGCTGAATGAAACATATTTACTTTTTCACAAAGATAGACAGTTGTTCCTCTTTTAGCTGACTCTTCATCCAAAGCATTTCCTGGTCGAATAAAGTGGCTAACATCTGCAATGTGAACACCAACCTCAAAAAAGACAAGAAGTAAAGTAAAACACGACAAGATTCTGCAATTCATTACATACAATTCATTAACTTTTCTAAAGGATATTTAAGGAAGAGGAAGTTCAACAAAGAAGAAAAATTGTACAATACACCTAACATCTTAACCTAATAATATAAATCTATTAGTTTCTGTAGCTATAATAAACAGCAATTTATACTAGCACTTAACAAAAAAATTTTACCAGTTCAAAAATTGTTCAGGTAAAGTTCTACCTGAAGATAAGCTGTAAAACTAGTATCTCCATCAAAAAAACCCTTGTAAAATGAATACCTCTAGATTTCCATTTTCAAGTTCTCGACAATGTAAAGCATCATCTATATCTGTACACTTTGGAGGATCCACACTACAAACACAAAGATGCCTGAGATCTTCTCTGTTCTTCATGTCCTATAAGATGACATATAAAGAAATAAGTACACATAACAGTAATTCAACAGCTGGGGGAAGATCAATATATTTTAACATAATATGATTCATTCTTCAGTGCTATACTGTGGTCTAGGTTACCCTTGGTCCTTAAAGTTATGCCAGCAGAGTCTGGGCTGTGAGAGACTGGCAGGTTGCTGGGGCCCTCAGTGGAACTGGGGAAGTCCTCCATTTTTTCCAGTTATAGCAACTCTGATATCACCTATTAAGTTAGTCAGGGGATTTCAATCTATCTGTGGAGGAAGAATCCATACTCATGAATTATGACTCCTTGAAGTCCTGAGACCGTATTATAATACTTCAAAGTACATATATGTACACATATATACATATATTTTTATAATTTTTTTTACCTGCACCTCACCTCTAACAGCATGATAACGACCCATCTGTGCTATTTCATCCTGCATGATTCTTGTGTGCTAGTTAATATATTAATAAGTGGCTTATTAAAATGCAGACATGTTCCACTTTTTCCATCTCAGTTCAACTATAAATTGAGGCTAAACTTAATTTCATTTTAACATATTCAGACCCCTTAGTCATCTTGGAAAACTCAAAATATACAATTTCCCTTCTTCTTGAAAGTTTAATTTTTGGTCAAGTATAAATGTTTTTTTCAGATACTTAAAAGTATTTTGGCCAGTGTGAGAAAGACAGATTGACTAATCAATAGACAGGATAAGTATGTGGGAAAAAAACCCAGGTGTCTCATTATGTTTAAAATGTTATAGATATTCCAACTAAAAATGGTAAAACTAACACACAGAATCTCGTATTGAAAGGAGCAGAAGACAATATGAGAGGAAGTATACTTCTGCTTGGCAGAGGACCCAACTTTTCCCTTAAATGGGTACAGCTAATTTGACATCATTTTTCTCTCACCTCTTCAGTGATGCTCCAGGGCATCTTTGGCAGGAAACTAAGAACAGCTTGGGAGAAGGGTTGATGGGGAACATCATGTTCAAGGAGCAGAACCTCAGTTTCAGTCTCTTTATCACCAACAGCACCTAAATTTTTTACAAAGTGACCCTAAAAATAACAATTATTTCAGAAGACATATTTTTACAATTCTTTCATCACCAGAAACACATTCTCATATTAAGGTACTGTTGTTCAAATGCTTTTCACAATTTACCATTCCTAAAATAACCCAAGAAGTTGAGTAGACACAGTGCCCTCCAATAAACAAATGGGAAAACTGAAGATAGACTTCCAAAGATGTTCAATATGTAAGATCAGTCTTTGAATCTATTTATTTCCTATGGCCTTTTGGGCTTCAGGTGTGTCTCAAAATACATCAGCTATTTCTGTCAAGAACTTTTTTTAGAATGCAAATGGTAAGAGGCATTTAAATTCTCGGAATCTGATTTTTTTCTTAGTGACAAAAATCAGCCTTTTCATGAATTTATTTCTCATAGACACAGTTGAGCAAGCTATTACAAACAATACTTTAACTTAGTTAATTCAGTTGAAAATAATATTGGATTACATGCATAAATTAACATTCAGTGCAAATTTCACATCATATGGATTTTCTTTTAGACATTATAGAAAATATCTGTTCTGTAACAATAACTTACATTAGGATATCTAGAATTCTTGGGCCAACCATCGATAGCAACGATAATTCTTTGTCCTTCTAATGTTGAAGCTTGTCTTGTTTCAATTCGAATCCGAGGTATCCTCCTGTCAGCAGGTGTAAAGAGATGTCTTCTTGACTACAGACCATAAAGAAAACATTCTTGGGGGGTTATGAGTTCCTCAAAAAAAGCAAACCTCACCCTATTCCACCATTCCAGTAAGAGGAAAAATAAATCCCTCCACTGGAACCTTTCACTGTTTCTCCTCCCACCTCCCTCAGGCAACTTGTTTCAACAGTCATTCCCTCTCTTCCACCTTTAAATCCCTCCTCCAATGGCTCTTTTCCATCTGCTGATAAACATCTTATTAAAAATCTTTTAAAGTCTTCCTTGATCCATCTACTATCTACTGTCTTACCTTTCCCTATTACTTCTTTAAAAAGCTGTCTTTACCTACAGCCTCTCTTTCCTTAACCCTTTGAAACTGGCTTTCAACTCCAACCATTTTACTGAAACTTTAAACAACAAACAGGTATTCATATGGTGCTTTACATGTTGTTTCATTGGTTCCCCCTAACAATCCTGTGAAATATATGCTATCATCCCCATTTCACCAATGAGAACACTAAGGCTGAAAGTTTACTGACTTGCACAGGCTCACACGACTAATTAAATCTGAGGCAGGATCTGCGACCATTATCTTCCAGTCTCCAGATTCACTGCACTGGCTCAAAGATCACAAATGACTTGTTCTTTCAAGGTTACAAGTGTACTAACCGGTGTTTTTTGTTTTCACATTACAATGAGAAACGTCTGAATATAACCACCAACACACTACTCAGGGACTCTTCGCCTTCCTTGCAACAAAGAAAATGAATTAAGCAAAACCAAGAGGTAGGTACTATACCTGACGGTGTAAGAAACATTCTGTACCCAAGATCTCCCAGTGAAAGACATGATTTCTACAAGGCCAAGACTGCTTCATTTCCGAGTTCTCTGCATTTACATTACTATAACTGTGCTTTCCCTGCTTCTCCTCCACTTTACTTCATCTTCTGATGTTTTCACCTGCTTCTTCACAAATCTATCATTTTACATGGCACAAGTAATATAACACAATTTATTCAGTCACTTCTCAACCAATGGATATTCACTTAGTTTCTAGTTTTTTTGCTGGCACCAGAAATGCTGCAATGAATGTTTTAGTATCTATGGGCCTCTGACACAGATTGCTGGGTCAAAGGGTATGGATTTTTCAGACATTTTCTTGAACATAATACTAAATGGTTTTCTAGAAATAGTTCCAGAATTTATAACTCCATCAACAGTATTTTATTATACCCATCTTTCCATGGCCTCTCCAATGTTGAGCACTTCTACCTGATATCTTTGTCAGTCAGTGCAGTGTGCAGTGAAAACACAGCTGTTTTCATTTAGATCTCTTACTCTGGACCTGAAAAAATGCCTCATATGGCTGCTGAGAGTTTACAACACTGATGGCCCTAATTCAAACCTCCAATTTCTTTTTTTCACTCCTCATACTCTCTCACTTTGAAACCTCCAATTTCTTTTTTTCACTCCTCATACTCTCTCACTTTGAAGCTTCTCAGCATTCTGGCTACATCTATTCAATACTGTCTCCTCCTTTGGCTTCAGAAAACCACCTTGTCTTGGTTTTCTGCCTTCCTCTCTAACCACTCAACTATTTCCTTCCCTTTTCTTCTTTTTAATCCTCTAAAATGAGCATTCCCAGGATCTGTGTTCTTTTGGCCCTCTTTTCTTCTCTTTCTACATTCCCTCTCTACACAATCTATTTTAACCCCATAGTTTGCACTATCTCTAAGCAGATGGCTCCCAAATTTCTATCTCCAGCCTTGAACACTTTTCTCAGTTCTAAGCCTACATTTTGAACTGCCTGCCTTCAGGACATCTCCACTCAGATGCCTAACCAGCTCAAATGCAACATGTCCACACAAGAATGGTATTTTTCCTGCAAATTTGTTCCTTAAGATTTCGCTATTTTTGTCTGTGATACCACTCCTACCTTCATAACTTCAAACAATCTTTGACCCAAACAGATCCTGTGCTCTCCTACCTCTACTGCCTTTGTTCATATTATTTACAATGCTTAAACCTACTGTCCCTACTTAAACCATACACAGAATCTTGGTAATGGACTTAACTCATAGACCATTAATTCTACCTTATACTTGACCAACAACCCCACCTATAATAGCTCTAATAAGTGGTCATCCAATACCTACTTGAAAAACTTAGGTGAGAGAAAACCTCTTACCTCCTATTTTGATCAACTGGTGAACCAGTTTAACTCCTCACTGTCTTCTTCTACTGAGTCCCTGGCCCCCTAATCGAGTCACTGATTGTGCTGGGCCAAGTCTAAGCCTTGGATCATTCCCATCATCCCCTGCCTTCACTTTCATACACATGCTGTTGAAAAAAAGTGCAATTCTTCTGATTGGGCCCACTAAAAAGTTGTTCTATCTCAACTGAGCCCTCACTGCTACTAGACAATCCTTCTGTATTTCCCTTATTCCTATTTTCCAAGAAGCTCTTCAAGTCCTTTTCATCCCTCCTGAAACCTTCCATGGCTCCCCCTCCTACCATCCTCTCAGCTAAGAACCTTGCCTTCTATTTTACTGAAAAACACGAAGGCCACTTAGAGATGTTTCTCTTCTTCCTTCCTCCTCCTCAGATATCTTAGGCCATTAACATTACTCCTGTCTCACACTAAGAGCTGGTTCAACTGCTTGCAAAGGCAAACTCCTCTACCTGCACAAATGATCTCACTCCATACCTTCTTCCCCAGCAGACTGCGTCCTCTCTCACCTCTATTCTCTCATTTATCTTCAGTCTCTCTCTGTCTACTGGCTACTTTCCTACTGCCTATAATCATGCCCATGTCTTCCCCATTCTCAAAAAACCTTCACTTGATCCTTCCATCCCCACTAACTATTGTCCTATACTCTTCCATCTTTTGTGGCTTAACCCCTTGAAGGTGCAGCTAGGTGGTGCAGTGGATAGAGCACCAGTGCAGGAGTCAGGAGGACCTGCGTTTAAATCTCACCTCAGACACTTGACACTCACTAGCTGTGTGACCTTGGGCAAGTCACTCAACCCCAACTGCCTCATCCTGGGTCATCTCCAGTCATCCTGATGAATATCTGGTCACTGGATTCAGAGGGCTCTGGAGGAGAAGTGAGGCTGGTGACCTGCACAACCCTCACTCGCTCAATAAAAAGTCAGGTGCAAGTCATGTCATTATTTCTCTGATGGCATTGTCTTCTTTGGCAATGAAGGATGAACACACAAGTCCTTGAGAAAACCATTTACCATAGATGCTTCCACTTCCTCTCCTCCTGCTCTCTTAACTCTCTGCAATCTGGTTTCTTATCTCCAATCAATAGGAACTGCTTTCTCTAAAATTACCTGTGATCTCCTAACTGCCAAAACCAGTAGCCTTTTCTTGATCCCTGTTCTCCTTGACTTCTCTGCAACTACTGATATTCTCTCTAAGGCTGTGGGACACCGCCTTTCTCCTGGTTCTCTTTTTCTCTGACTATCCTCAAGTCTCCTTTACTGGATCCTCATCTAGGTTATACCCAATTGTGGGTGCCCCACAGGGCTCTGTGCTGGCGCTTCTCTCTATGCTGACCTCCAGTTTTGCATCTTAAAACTGCCTTTGAGAAATCTTGAAATGGATGTCCAAGAGACATCTTAAAACTCAAAGTGTCCAAATGTGAATGACCTATGTGTTATCTCTGATTCCTCACTATTTCTCACTCTTCACATCTAATCTTTTGCCAAGACCTATCAATTTTATCCCACTACATCTCTCAAATAAAGCCCTCTTCATTCTTTCTCTTGATACTGCTACCACTTTGGTGCAGATTTTCATCACCTCATACCTGGATACTACAACAGCATTCTGGTTGTTGTTTCCACTTCAAGTCTCTTCCTACTCCAGTTCATGCTCCATTTGGCTGAAAAAAGTATTTTCCTACAGCACTGGTCCAACCATGTCACCCTCATCTTCAATAAACTCTGGTAGTTTCCTACTACCTCTAGATTCATGCAATACCCTCTGTCTGGCATTCAAAGTTGTTCATAATCTAATTTCCCCCACCTTTCTAGTATTCTTATACCATACTCCCTGCCACATATTCTTTGATCCAGTGACAATGGCCTCCTAGCTGTTCCATGAACAAGATGATCCATGTCTTGGCTCCAGGCATTATCTCTTGCTGTCTTCAATACCAAGAATGACCTCCTCTCTTCATCTGTCTCCTAGTTTACTTCAAATCCAAGCTAAAATTCCATACTGCACAGAAAGCCTTCCCCAACCCTTTTTATTTGTGTCTTCTCTCTTAATTATTTACTATTTATGCCGTATATATAGTGCTTGTACTTATGTTTGCTTGTCTCCTCCATTAGACTGTGAGGTTGTAGAAGACAGGGACTCTTCTTTGCCTTTCTATCCTTGGCGTTTATACATAGTAAACAGCCAGAGCGGACACTTAATAAATGATCATTTGACAGCTCTAAGTCTTACACTGAATATTGAATTGTATTGTGGGGCACCTACAATTAGTAGGCATAACTTGGAATACAATGAATGAAAATTTAGACCTCTGAAACTTCCATTATTCAACGAAAAATTCTATCAACTGATGCCAAACAGAACAGACTGCATCCCTTTTCCCTTGAAGAGCTGTATGTTCTCCCTAAATCTTTGTTTTCCCAGAAGGCATCTCACATTCCTTCATTTGACCATATATAGAATGTTCCCCATTCTATATCAGCAAAGTGAAAAGCAGCTTTTTAAATGTTCCCCTGGAAACCTGGAAGCAATTAGTGAATAAAAAATTCTATGCATAGTTAATAAAGTTTAGAAGAATTATCACCTCCCTCAATCTGGGTACTATATTTAGGACAGCATTTGCTTTTTTAGTTGCCATGTTACACTTAACTCATTTTGAGATTGCAGTACATTAAAAAATGTGTAAAATGCTTTTATATGAATATATTCTCTGTTAGACCACTACCCTCCTCCTTTAAAGTACTACTCAAATGCCAGCTTTCCTATGAGTCCTTACCTGGTCCTACTCAGTCTGGACTTTCTCCTTCGTAATTCACATACTGCATTTTGCAACTTTTAAAAAGCAATTATGGAACACTGTGTATGAGCTATGCTTTGTCTTATCCAGTTAGTAACTTATAACGGGTCCATGAAAGCCAGGACAGTGTCTTTTCTAAATGTTATATATCCTCTAGCATCTAGCATAGTATTTTGTACACAGTAAGCATTTAATAAATGGTTGTTGAATTAAAGTTCATGTAGGCATTTCAAATACTGCTAAAAAGAACGTTTTCACTTACCTCCTTAATATCAGACTTGGAAAGCATGCCACAAAAAGGCCGCCAGTTCCGCTTTATTATTCCAACCACTCTTCCTGACGGTCTTAACATTTTCTCATTTATAGCAGTCTTCAGCTGTGATTTAAAAATAAAAAGAGGACTAAGTTTTTAGCCATTTTCCCATTAACAAAACAAATGAGTTTTTCATGAACGTATGTAAATAAATACTGCAATGTTCAAGCCCTAAATTATGACATCATAATAAACTGTATTAACTCTAAAATTCTGTGGAATAGTGTGACCAAACTTTCAAAGGAGCTTTCTCCACATGGAAGCAGTAGATGCTAAACCAACAAAAATCCAACTAAATACTTAAAAACCAGATGCTATAAGAATTCTAGTACGACTCTATTTTCTCTAGGGTCGAGTACAAACTTCTTTGTTTAAAAACACTCAAAACCTTCTTGAGTCTGGCTCCAATACACTTTTACAGCTCACTACACCTCATTACGCTTAACTATTCTTCCTTCTCAGCTGGTATTCTTGCTGTTCTTCATGTTGAGCACTTAGTCTCCCATCTCTGGCTTTACATGGGTTATATTCCATGCCTACAATTCACTCACTCCTTAGTATCAATTCTTAGAAACCCTAATTTCCTTCAAAGCTCAGATCAAGAAATACCTACATGAGATCTTTCTTAAACTCCTGAGATAGTTGTACTATCACCTTACATTAAATTTATTACTATATACATGTGTATCCCCTTGAAGAATGTAATATCCTAAAGGAAAGATCTATTTCAACTTCTGTCTATGTGTCTCCACCACCTACCACAGAGCCTAACACATGTAGGGCTTAATGAATTATTGCTTACTGATGACGATAAAAAGAAGATCTTTCTTATTTTAATATAATATTGTGTTGGCTATATAGTCCTACAGGCAAAAGAGGATATGTAAGTAGATTTTTCTAATGGGCTTTATCATGATTCTCACCAGCAACTGAGAAAAAACAAATCAGGAATAAATATTATCTGTTACCAGAAAAAATTTCCTACTATCAAGGACTTTCTATCTGATAAGATTCAGATAGAAAAGGAAGAATACAGTACAGTGAAAAGTCTGGGATTCTATCCTGCAACTGGGAAAACAAACTAGCTCTGCTGTTGTGAGCAGGTCACTGAATCACTCTGGGCTTCAGTTTCTCTTCTGTAAAATGAGGAAGTGTACAGACGAGCTCTAAGCTTCCTCTAATTCTAAATTCTATGACTCCATATCAAAAGGGTAATTACAAGAAGGACCAAAAGGAGTCTATACAAACATCTTCACCTGCAGCACAACATACACACACTCTGAGGACAAAATCAAGAATAAAAGTCCACTGGAGCTGATTTATGGGTAGACCCTGACCTGGCTGGGTGTTCTCTTCTCCCTTCTTCTCCCTGACATCCAACTTCTCAAGCTCTTGTTCCTGCTCTGTATCAATAAGATCAGCCTGATGGCCAACTGCTAGGCACCCAGGAAACCCTGGAGAGATTCTCACATGACCACCATTTTCATCACTCTTCTCTGTTTCCCTTCCTTCTTGGGGGCAGCCATATTCCTCTCCTATGCTATCTAGCAAGTGAGGCCCTCAAAGACTTGGGGCCCCTTCCAGACCTTAGACACTATCTATGAGGCTGGCAAAGTCTGGATTCATCGCCTCCAATGATTAGCCATGATAGGAGTATTTTTAAAAATTATATTGAGCAAAACATTACTTTTTGTTATTTATTGTATTTACTGAATGTTCCCTGTGTATTTTAAAAATTAAAGTCCCAGTGTTACATGGTTTACCTGGATCCATCAGTTATCTGGTGGAAAATATCTTATTTTCCTGACATCAACTGTGCTTCTAGCTGTGATCTAATTCAATATCCAGGTGGTGAAGGGACAGCAGAAAGTTAACTACCTCCTCAAGGAGCAGATTAGTAATGAGGGAGAGGGCAAAAATCTTCCTTATCAACAAGCTCCATTTATGAGAAGAGGGCAACCCTACAGCTAAGGGTCTGAAGCAGTCTCCAGCTCTTTTCAATTTTACTTGAAGTATACTCATGACTGAAGAACATTGACCAGATCAGAGAAGAACCACTGAAGCTGGGAATTAATTCAGCAAAGACTTCCACCCCTTCTCCCCATTTTATTTCTTCCAGTTTACTATGGACTGACCTGACATGGTATTTATTTGAAATAAAGTGTTTTTACTTTGGTTTAAAAAAAAAAAAAAAAGAATGAAAGTCCAGAGCATATCATTTAGATTGGGAACAAATATAGAGTCACTACAAATTCTGCTTGGAATAATATATTCTAAAACTCATAAAAATGAAATAAAAAAATCAAAATATTTATGAGACATACTCTTAACTCCATGTCCTTGATGATGATAAACTTTTGAAACTATCTCATACTAGGTCTCAATAAAAATATACAGGAAAACTGCAATAATAAAGAAAATTTGAGAAACATCCAATAAAAGGGCCACAGGGTTATGCTTTTATGTAAAGGGAAATTTAGGATAATAAAATAGACTAAACTGTAACCAATAGAACTACTGTATTTTTAAGTAATTTTAAAAATTGGATTTACCTAGATATCAATTAATAGAAAAATAAAATCAATAGCGAGAAATAATACTACAGATGACCTAGTCCCATCTTGTTATTTTACAGATAAAAAAAGTGTCCAACTTTATAGATGGTTTATTCAATGCCACACAAGAACACAGCTCAGATTCAAGGGCCAAGTCCTATGATTAAAAATTCTGATTTCTTTCCACTATACCTTGCCTCTACCTAATTGACTTTAAATTCGTGCACTTCAAGTTTTGGTAGTCTCTCTGTATCTGAGTCAATTTTGTAGTAAATGACCAAAAACCCCCAAAATGCTAAGATATTTCTGTGCTTTATGTGTATTTAGCTGTTTTGCTCAAAAATAGATAGACTTTATATCTGATTTCTTTTTAAAATAGTCTGTTTAAAACATATACTGAAATCTACTCATGATCTATTTCAGTGATTTGGAAGTATATTTCGAGGGAAAAAAGGCATATTACAAAAGTTACGCAGAGTTTAAAATTTTAATTTTTAAAACATTATGAAGTTTATCTTAACTGGTCATAAAGAGAAATAAAACTGAGCGTGAAAACCTGTTTAATTTCATACAGTGTTTTCTTTCTCCTCTTCATCTTCAACATCATCACCATTTTGACCTTCATCTTGCAGGACCACAGAAGATGGGGATACCCACTGATTTTTGGGTAAAAGTTCCACAGCTACTATGTCCTCATGAATAGCTCGGTTCAAGTTTCTAAGTCCTTGGAGAATGATCTGTATACAAAAAGTAAAAGAAAGAGAAACGATCACATTATTCAATGAAAACGTGTCCAAATTTAACCTACACTAATAAGTGTACACTGCATGCTCCATCACCCGCCCCTTCACTTATCTCCAATGATTAGCCATGATAGGAGTATTTTTAAAAATTATATTGAGCAAAACATTACTTTTTGTTATTATTGTACTTACTGAATGTTCCCTGTGTATTTTAAAAATTAAAGGGTGGAATATTTTATGTTTTCTCAGATAATAACAAAACAAAGCAGGGAAGGTAGAGAGAGCAGTTTCTGCCATGTAACCTGGGGAAAACTGTTTAAATAGCACTCATCCGAAAGATGAGTTGTTATAAAGGATAAGAAGCATACTGGCTAGAATGCTGTACTTAAGTTTAAGACTTTCCTAAGACACTTACTAGCTCTGTGACTCTAGATAGGTTACTTAACCCCTTAGCATCAGTTTCTTTACCTATAAAATGGTAATAGAAGCACCTGCTACAATGGGTAGAATAGGAGAATCAAATGAGTAAATAAGCACAGGACCTCAGGTCAGGAAGATGTGAGTTTAAATTGGGCCTCAGAAATTTAGCAGCCGTGTTACCGTGGGCAACTCCTTTACCTTCTGCTTACCTCAGTTTCCTCATCTGTAAAATGGGAATTAGAACAGCACTACTTCCCAGGATCATGGTGAGGCCTAAATGAAGTAATTACGGCACTTACTCCAGTTTGGGGACATAGCGGGCGCTGTCTAAGGTGATTACTGCTCCTTATGACCTTATGTGGGTTTTCTTGGCAAAGATACTGGAGTTTGTCATTTCCTTCTCCAGCTTACTTTACAGCTGAGAAATTGAGGCCAACAGGGGTAAGAGACTTTTCTAGGGTCACACAGCTATGTAACTGTTTGAGACCGGATGTGCATCCACAAAGAGGAGTCTTCCTGATTTCAGGAACAGCACTCTACCCACTACGCCACCTAGCTGTCTTATTTTTATTAATAACTACATAAATCTTGTTATTGTATCATTATGAATAGCGAGCAAAATGGACAGTAAGTTTGGTCCAGGTAAGACCAAAATGAGTCATACAAAGGGAATGAAAGCATTGGTACCCAAGGCCTTGATAACTTTCCCCAAACTGACAAAATGAAGAGGACACGAGCAAATCCAAATCATTGCACTAAAGCGTGTTACATACACGCTGCATGCGTGAGGTGACAGAAAAAGTAATGCAGTGCATATTTCAAACTTGCCTCTCTGTTCTCTTCATCATCTCCATGAACCCATACTGTGGCTTCAAGATAATTCTCTCTACTTGCTCTGAATGTTCCTTGAAGGTATGCACCAGATTTTATGCCTTGCTGTAACTTACTTAGGGGAAAATGCTCTGGAAATATTACTTTTCGGCTTTCTATTTCATTCTGTGAAATAAAACAAAAAAATGAAGTTAGTAATAATACACTCAAACCTGTTTTCACTAGCAAGTCACAGAAAACTCTTTCCAATTTAAAAATAAGATGTATACTTAATGTTTATTCAAATAAAAGTGAAACGGAACAATGTTATATGTTAAAAGCACTGAAGTAAATATAATGAGGGTCGCTTTTTACTCAATATGTTGGTATTAAGAAAAAAAGGAATTAAAATAAAGGAAACTCCAGAGTATGGTATACCAAATGTCCATCGGCATAAAAGGAACAAATAGACAATATTTTGACCTCTCTCCTTAGTGTCATATCTCCACCAGTCCTCTGGTCACTTCTATCACGCTGTCCTGCTGCCTCCTATACTGAAGAATAAAAAGGATACCAATCTAAGGAAGCAAGAGAGCTGGCTTTCACTCCAACTTTATCACCGTTTTTGTGGCCTTGAGCAAGTCGCACCTTTCCTATATCCTGACTTCCTCATCAATTAAGTGACTGGACAGACAAGATTTATATCTAATTCCTCCTGACTCTAAAAATTCCATTACTCTAAATACAAATTTCTCATTCTCTCCCTTCCACAAAACTGTTTCCCTGTTATGTCTTTTCTCATTTCTGTCAATTACATAGCATCCTATCTCCAGTAATCCTGGAGTCATCTTTGATTCCCCTTTCCTCCTTTGTCCTCCATATTATAGCACAGAGTTACCAAGTCATATTAATTCCTTCTTCACAACATAACTAAAATTCATCTTTTCCTTTTCATTCCCGTAACTAAAGACTTTATTTTTTCATTTTTAAAACTGTACTTTAAAACTTCTGGGAGAACATATTTAGACCTTCAAGATGAATGGTGGGATATAAAGACTTACTATAGTATCCAACTACTCTGACTTCAGTTTCTCCTTCCTCTAATTTATGCTACATAACACACTTTTACCATATTCATCCTTTCAAACACTGTCACTCTTAAATTCATAAACTATTGAAGGTTTTGAATGGGAAAGTTATAACTACTTAACTACAAGATCATAGATTACCCTGGAAGGGATCTTAGATCCTTTCATTTTATAGATGAAGAAACCAAGTCAGAGAGAGAATAAGTGCCTGAGAAGGGATTTGAACTTAGATTTTCTTTACTTCAAGTCCAACATTCTACAGTTTGCTGTACTGCACAGCCTCTCTACTTCAAACACCTTCACAAATAGGCTCCCACCTTCCTTTTCAGTTCTATTATTGCCCTACACAAATATTCTGGTCTAGTCAAGTGGGTTAATCAGAGTTTCTTAACATAATAACACAAGTTCTACATAAAGATTTCTCTGAGTAAAATTAAAGTGATCTATAATAGTGGGCATTTATATGCAAACTATAAAGTTTACAAAACACTTTACAGATATTATCTGGGATGTAAGTATCATTTTACAGATGAGGAAGTTAAGGCAGACAAAAGTTAAATGACTTGCCCAGGGTCACATAGTGAGTGCCTGAGGCTGAATTTAGATTTAGGTCTGGTAGACTCCAGGTCTAAGACTCTAGTCACTTGTCACTCAGCTGCTTTTCATCTGTGTAATGACAATCACAGGCTACTTTGACAGTTTTTATTGTGGCTTATCTTTTCCCTAAAGCCTGCTGCATCTCCTCAGTTCACTATTTGCCAAGGGCACCATCTCATGATGGTGTTCAACTTCCCAATGTTAGAAGTTATGGTTTTCTTTTTTAATATCACAAGGTGAGAAGGAAACACAAATTGTCAAGTCTTCACTATCATATCCCTGCAACATCACTTGCTGCCCAGCAAAGGCCCATAGCCCATTCTCCTGGAATACTACAACAGTCTCCTTTAAGTTCTTTGCACCATGATTCTTTCCTCCCTTCATGCTCTTAAAAACTATTCCATGGAAACTGAGGAGATGCTCCTCAACTGGGGAATGGCTGAACAAGTTGAGGTATATGAACGTAATGGAATACTACTGTTCCATAAGAAATGGTGAGCAGGTGGACTTAACAGAAAAACCTGGAAAAGACTTGTATGAACCGACACTGAGTGAAGAGAACCAGAACAATGCATACAATAAAAACAACACTGTGTGATGACCAACAGTGTTGGATTTAGCTTTTCTGAATAATGCAATGATCTAACAAAATTCCAGAAGACTGGAAGGAAAATGCTATCTATATTCAGAAAAAGAACTATGGAGTCTGCATGTAAATCACACTATTTTCTCTTTTTTCTCTCTCATGGTTTTTTCCTTTTGTTCTCATTCTTCTTCCACAGCATGACTAATGTGGAAATATGTTTAATGTGACTGTACATGTCTAGCCCACAAGAGACTGCACGCTGTCTTGGGGAGGAGATAAAAAATATACAACTCAAAATCTTATAAAAATGAATGCTGAAAACTAAAAGTAATTTTAAAAAACTATTCAAAACCCTTTCAATCGCTCTCTACTCTGCACTGAGGAAAGCTGCCTTGTGTGCCTACCAGGCATACAAGACTCGCCACAGCTTGGGGCTCCTCTTTTTCCAGTCTCATCCAAAAGCACTCCCACTCTTTATCTCCTGTACTTGCTGCACTCTCTGTCACCTTAGTCTTTGCTCTGTTTTCTATTTCTGTCGTCCCCCTGCCCCTACTCTTCTTTATCTTTTCTTTAAAGCCAAAACTAAATGCCATCTCCTCCAGGAAGTCTTTCCTGATCCAACTTGTTGGCAATGGTATTCCTGTCCTCAGATGTCAAACGGGACTTTGATGATCACCTCTTTCGTATTTATCTGTACCATTATCTATTTGTACACTTCTATCTCCTCCCCCATATTTATGTCTTCATTCAGCACCTAGCATAGTACTTTATGTGTATGTTGTTAATTAAAATTTTTTATTATTTAACTTTTCACAAACTTATGCTTATACTTTGCTTCCCCCATTAGACTGTATTGTGGGGCTTTCTGGTATGCTTATACATAGCTGGCACTGAAATGATTTAACTGCAGGAGACAGCAGAACAAATAAACGTCTTGGCTCCAATTCTGAGAAATAAAAGCATGAGTAAAATTAATTAGCTTTTATACAAGAATAAAGAAAACATTACTGAGACATACAGAAGGTTTACCACAATGGTATTTTACCTATTCCTCTAAGAACCTATTCATCCCTGATCTCCCTGACAAACTGTTTGACAAAAAGGAAACAGGATCCACAAAGGAGTAAGGCATCAGACTCTACCTGAAATAGAAAGGAGTACTTTGAATTCTGAGAACTCAGATTCCAACTTTTTGTGGCAGTCATATTGAAAAGATTAATATAACATTAGTAATTATTTCCAATAGAACTCTTAGTATCTCTTACTTATCAGTAACTATACTTTTTAAACTTCATAATTTTAGGCTCACATCCCAAAGTTGTCAAAATGCATGCTTCAATCAACACTTCTACTTTTAAAAAATTTAAAGAAAAAAAAAAAGAAAAAGAAAAAACCACAAGCACAAGTCATACCCCTTCATCAGAGAGACAAGCAAGACGATCTACAAGTTCAGGGTTTGCTGTTAGGCTTTTTATGTATTCTTCACCTGAAAAATAAATTTTTTCACATAAAAACATTAAAAAATAAGTAGAAATAGTATTATGTAGAAGGTAATTGCACTTCTCCAAATCTATGAACAATGATTTAAGTTTCCTCTAGGCTTAAAGTCTCTGTAAAGAAGTGGTAGCTGCCCATATCAGGAAACAGAGTGAGGGAAAAAATACATACTATTATCTTTCACAAGCTCCTTAGCTTAAAGACTTCTGACAATATAAAAAAGTACATAGTGATCACGCCAATGGCTTTATGTCATAGGACTGGCTAGGAATGACTTTTATTTACATCTGAAAATTAGTAGCAAACAGAATAAATAAAGACTTACATGTAAAAGCTGGTATCCCCTCTTCTACTGCCTTCTCTTTATTTTTTATGTCATTTGTTATAAAGATAACTTGGGGATGATTCTCATTTGCTGTAACTTTCTTCATGTGCTCATTGTACCACTTTGCTGCTACTCGGATTGCTCTATCATTCCGATCATTAGCATTTTCCCCTTGTTCTTGTTCTACATATGTTTCTCTAGATATGAAAGACAAATCGAAAGCCTGAAAACAGCACATAAATGAACCAATTAAGTATCTCTATTTTGGTGACAAAGTTTTGTGAGCTTTTTAAAACTCTTGTCACTAAATTTGTAAAAACCAACTATATCAATTTGTATCAATGGTAAATACCTTTTCTTAAAATACTCTTTCAATTTATTCCTTAAGACCAGAATCTAAGGAAGTCAATTTTACTGAGCCTTTAATATAAATATTAAAACAAATATATGTCATTAGAAAAGAAAAAATGTAATCTAATTAACATGGCAAATGAAAAAGCACATCAACTAGAGCATTACTCCACAGCAAATAGCTATCCAAAGGTAACAGGGAAAACACTAAACATATAGTAATTTTCCTGTCCCCAAAATGTCTCTCTCCCATTTCTACCAGTTGTGATCCTATTTTTGAAGGTCCAGATCAAATGTTAACTTATCAATGAAGTCTACTCCCAACTCTCCTTTAGCAATGATCATTTTCTACTTGGACCAAAAATACTTGGGTTTGCACTACCCTTGACATTCTTTCCATATGTGTTGCATGTTCTCTTAGATTACAGGATCCATGAGGATACAGATATTTTAAGAGATTTTGCTGAGTCTTTATACTCCAGCACATAATACTTCGTATACCACAACTTAGACTACCATCTATGAAAACAATTTATATACTTAAAATATAAAGACATTTAAACTACCCTCAACATATTTAAATTGTACTCAATTAAATGAAGCTATAAAGGAATATTACTAATAAGCATTTATGGTGGTAGATGTATGATTCTTAAAATACTTTTAGAGGTGAGAATATAGTTTAACACTACTGGAAATGATTGGGTAATCACACTACATTTTTTATGAATTCCTTAAGGTAAGAAATTTTTCATTTTAAAGTGAAAAACAAATTTTTTTTAATTTTTAAAAACTTAATTAATTTATTTGTTTTCAGTTTTCAACAATCACTTCCATAAGTTTTACTCCTCTTTCCCTCCCCAAGACAGCATACAATCTTATATGGGTTCTACTATTACATACTTTCTTATTAAACACATTTTCACATTAATCATGTTGCATAGAACAATTAAAACGAATGAGAGAAACCATGAGAAAAATCAAAACAAAACATAACACAAGAGAAAACAGTCTGCTTCATTCTGCATTCTGATCCCATAGTTCTTTCTCTGGATGTGGATGGCATTTTGCCTCAAGAGTCCTTTGGGAACGTTTTAGGTCCTTGCATTGCTGTGAAGGGCTGAGCCTAGCAGAAACAGTCCTCGCACACTATGGCTGTTACTGCATATAATGTTCTCCTGGTGCTGCTTATTTCACTCAGCATCAGTTCATGTAAGTTTTTCCAGTGAAATAAAATTTTTTAAAAAAGGAACAGAAAAAAGTTTAGGTATCATCTGAAATAATAACTTGGTACAGTATTTCCTATTCCTAAAGGATCTTAAAGCATTTAAACAGTACAGAATAAATGTGCCAAAGCACTGAACCAAAGTCATCACTTTGGGGAAACAGAGATTGATAGATGATGCTTAACACTCCATGAAAGCTACAAAGAAATGTAATTATAATTCATATGTGCCTTCATACGACTTTAATACTTCAAGAACCTGTGACTTCACTGTTGTGGACACTCACTCCACTGATGACAGACTGCAGCTCCTTCATGTCTTAGGAGAGTTCATGAGTGGCTGAGTAAAAAAACCTCTCTATATTTTGCTAGGATTGTCCTCAGATGCCAGAGCCTTTCCTCCTTGTGCTTGAATAGAATGGTTTTTAAGAAGCCAAAGAGCATGAGGAAAGCAGCACTCTCCACAAGAGAAAGGTAATTTATGATGATATTTTAACATATATACAATGATCAAATTACTATGTATATTCCCTTTCACATTCTTCCAATTATATCCATTTGAACTCTCAAAAACAACCAACAAAGACCCAAAAACAAAACCAATGATATTCTTTCATTTTCTTCTCCATTGTCGGAAGGAATAATAGAGAATTATTTACAAACCTTTGCTCTGAATGGTACTGTTGTTCACTGTTTAAGTCATTTTCAACTCTTTCTGACCCGTTAGGGTTTTCTTGGCAAAGATACTGATTTGCCATTTCCTACTTCAGCTCACTTTACAGATGAGGATACTGAGGCAAACAGGGCTAAGTGACTTGCCCAGGGCCAGCTAGGAAGTCTGAGGCCAGATATGAATTCAGATGATGAGTTTTCCTGACTCCAGGTGATAAAATCCTAATAAAGCTGTTCCCAGCCCCAATATTCTAGCTTCCTCATATGTCCCACTGAACAGCAGGCCTACTGCACCTACCGAGCCACTACCCGCCCCCACACAGACACTCTCAATATCCTAACTTCTCCATATATGCCTCACTGCTCACTAGAACAGCTGTGTGCATGAACTCACAGTTCTCACAGAAAAAGCAGGAGTGGGAATGCAGTCATTGCCTCTACCTAGACATTGGCCCCAGCTCCACTCCTCATATTTCCCACAGAAACAGAGGGTGCGTCCATGCACTCAACCACAATACTCAGCCAATCAGAAAGCAACACTACCAGGATGCCCAAGCAGGATGTGGACCCCCCAAAACAATTGAAGGGACTTTCCCTAAGTAGTCACCTGCATAGTAATAGCAAAGAACTAACGTAGAGTAAACTTGTGATGTAGAGAGGCTTATTATAATGTCATTATCTTATATACATCCCCCAAAAATAAGTTTCTCTGTATGCACTGTGGGTAATTATGTACACACTTACACTGTGGCAGGAATTTCTCCTCCATTACCTAACCCCTTAATAAACGCCTCCTGTCTTTTTAACATTAATCATATTCCTATATTCTATGTAAATTTCTCTTATGTAATTGCATCTTTACCCTATAAAAATCCATCTTGCTTTCTCTGAAGTTGTTGGCTCCTCTTGGAACCTAGCCTGCTTCATGAGAGGTGCCAATCTCAATAAATGCTGGATTAGAGGTGGTCTGACTGAATTCTTTCAGATGGTTCTGCCAAAACACATCATGAAACCCCAACAGTTTTTGGCGTCCCTGGGTTTAAACCCCAACACAGGTTACAGTACTCTGTCCACTGCACCACCTAGCTGCCATACAATTTTATTTGTTCAATCATTCAGGGAAGCCTGAGTCTAACTCATCCCATTTCCCTTGGCAAAAATACTGGAGTGGTTTTCCATTTCCTTCTCCTGTGGATTAAAGCAAAGAGGCTAAGTGATTTGCCCAGGGTCACACAACCAAGTGTCTGAGGCCAAATTTGAACGCAGGTCTTCCTGACTCAAGGTCCAGTGCTCTAGCCACTGAAACACCTAGGTGCTCCCAAGACAACTGTGGGCCTCTTCAGGCACCAGGGTCACCTTTCTTCTTGTTTCTGTTGTAAGTCCTCCAGTAGTTTCCAACATGGCCAAATTGGCAGGGCAGGCTTAAACCAGGATTAACAAAGCACAATTATCAGACCTTATGGCCCTCAATGGTGGCGGGAAGGAGTCAGGAAGGGTAAATAGGATCAATCTGCAATTTCACTGGCACCAGACACTACCTCTTAACAATTAGCATAAGCATTGTAGATCCACAGCTTGTTGTCTTACAGAGCTATCTGGGACTAAGAGTGAAAGCACTCAGCCACATCACAAGGCCAAAAGGCCACGGTGGTTCTTGCACCCAAGCCTTTCCAACTCTTGGTACCATCCTCTCTGCCTAACATGGTATTATTCCCAACAACATCTTATCAGGTTTGCAATGGAAAAATGCATATCATTTGAAGATCTGTCATTCAAGGTATCCAATAAGTGCAAGGAATAAAAGGTTTAAAATGTTTTGCCAGTGTTCTTTATTAGAACAGCACTAAGTATGTAATAACAGATATGATGAAGAAATTTGGGAAGAGTGGTTCACACACACACAAAAAAAGTGGGTGGGGGGAAGGTTTAGTCCTCCATTTAGAACTGCAGGGGATTTTCCATTTCCTTACCTCAGTATCATGGCCCAATAAGGTTAAGTGAAGTCCAAGTCACACTGACAGCAAATGGCTTACGCAGGTATTGAAGCCAGGTCTTTCTAACTAAGGCCAATGTTCTACCTACATTATTTTCATGAACGTGTGACAAACACAGAGCATAATGTAAATGAGTAACCAAGGCCTCGTTCTACTTTATCTGTATGACTTTCTTAAAAAGCACTGCCATGTTTTCCAAGGTTATTATTCATTACAGTAATTATATGTGCATCATATATAATTATTAATCACATAACTAACAACACAATAATAAATCACTATAACTCTAATACCAGCGAGAACACAGTGCCCACGTTTAAGGCGTATAATAAAAGTCTAAACCCAACAGACTCCCCTTCCTAGTCTTACAGTTTTTACCATGTTAGAGGCAGGATTAATTTTTCCAGTTAAAGCGGGACATCCCTTGACTCACTTCTAAAAGAGTGAGTACCTGAAAAGGTCTTAGCCTATAAGGGCCAGGGTCTCCCACTGGATCCTGGGACATCTTCAGCCATCCTGATGAATATGTGGTCACTGGATCCAGATGGCTCTGGAGGAGAAGTGAGGCTGGTGACCCTCCCTCACTCAAAACAAAGTCAAGTGCAAGTCATGTCATCATTTCCCTGACGTCATGGTCCTTTGCTATCTGATGTCTCTGTTTATCCTTCGTTGCCAAAGAAGACCAGGCCATCAGAGAAATCATGACATGACTTGCACTTGACTTTGTTTTGAGTGAGGGAG
>CM053771.1:454562864-454612782 GCA_028658325.1 Potorous gilbertii | reverse complement strand
GTTTTTCCAGTGAGATATTTCACATTATCTTCCATTTTTTCATTCTTTTGGTTTTGTTTTGTGATTTCTTGGTTTCTCGGAAAGTCATTAGCCTCCATCTGTTCCATTCTAATTTTGAGAGAACTATTTTCTTCAGTGAGCTTTTGAACCACCTTTTCCATTTGGCTAATTCTGCTTTTTAAAGCATTCTTCTCCTCATTGGCTTTTTGGACTTCTTTTCCCAATTGAATTACCCTATTTTTCAAGGTGTTACTTTCTTCAGCATTTTTTTGGGTCTCCTTTAGCAAGGTGTTGACTTGCTTTTCATGATTTTCTTGCATCACTCTCATTTCTCTTCCCAGTTTTTCCTACACCTCTTTTACTTGATTTTCAAAATCCTTTTTGAGCTGTTCAGTGGCCTGAGACCATTGCATATTTATTTTGGATGTTTGGGATACAGATACCTTGACTTTTATATCTTCCCCTGATGGTAAGCATTGTTCTTCCTCATCCAAAAAGATGGCAATATCTGTTCACCAAGAAAGTAACCTTCTACAGTCTTATTTTTTTCCCTTTTTGGGGTATTTTCCCAACCAGTTACTTGACTTTTGGGTCCTTTGTGAAGAGTAGGGTATACTCTGGGGACCTGTGAGATCTCATTTCCTCCAAGGTGGCACAATCAAACCTGCACACTGGTCTGGGAGCAACAAGAAACATTTCTGCCCAGAATCTGGGAGCAGTAGAATTCCCTCTCCACAAACACCTACAGTTCTGCCTCACCAGCACTCAGGGCTGAGATTACAATCAGCTGCTCAATTCTTCCAGCAGCTTTAAGCTGAGGGCTCCAACAATGGATGCTGGCTGCTGCCTGCCAGGTCCATTGCAGCCGCTGCCTGGTGCTGCTACCTCTACCACCGATTCCTGGGGGCCAGATTGCCCCCTTCTTGCCTACCTGAAAAAGCCCTGTCACTAACTTTTGAAGCTGCCTTTGGTGCCTATAAGTTGAGGGATCTGAGAACTTCTACTGCTGCTGGGGATTCCACCCCCAAACCCTTCTCTGGTCCTGCTCTACCTGGTACCATGTGACCAAAGCTGGACTATGCCCTGCTCTGTGTCCGGTGTGACAGACCTTTCTCATTGCCTTCCAGGTCACCGTGGGTTGGAAATCTCCTTCACTCCCTTGTTCTGTGGCTTCTTTGAGAGTCAGTCTTTACTGGTATTTTGTGGGCTGTGGGAGAAGAGCATCTTTCTACTCCACTATCTTGATTATACCCCTCCATTCTAATTTTTAAAGAACTATTTTCTTCAGTGAGCTTTTGAACCTCCTCTTCCATTTGACTAATTCTGCTTTTCAAAGCATTCTTCTCATTGGTTTTTTGGGCCTCTTTTGCCATTTGAGTTAGTCTATTTTTAAAGTGTTAATTTCTTCAGCATTTTTTTGGTTCTCCTTTAGCAAGCTGTTGACTTGCTTTTCATGATTTTCTTGCATTGCTCTCATTTCTCTTCTCAATTTTTTCTCCACCTCTCTTACTTGATTTTCAAAATCCTTTTTGAGCTCTTCCATAGCCTGAGACCATTGCATATTTATTTTGGAGGGTTTGGTTGTTGAAGCCTTGACTTTTAGGTCTTCCTCAGATGGTATGCATTGTTCTTCCTCAGATGAAAGGATGGAAGAAAATACCTGCTCACCAAGAAAGTAACCTTCTATTGTCTTACTCTTTTTCCCTTTTTGGGGCATTTTCCCAGCCAGTTACTTGACTTTTGAGTCCTTTGTCAGGAGGAAGGTATACTCTGGGGATTTGTAAGTTCTCAGTTCCTCCAAGGTGGCACAATGAAGGAAGAGGAGTAAACTCCTCTCCTGGACCTGCTCTCTGGTCTGTGAGCAGGATTCCCTCTCCAGAGCCTCTCCCAGCTCCACTACACCAGCCAGCACTCCTCCTCACCCCAGGGCAGCTACTCAGGGTTGAGATCCCAGATCAACTGCTCAATTCCCCCAGAGTCTTTAGGCCAGGGGTCCAATAATGGAAGCTGCCAGTGCCTGGGGCCTGGGCTAGACTGCTACATTCCCTTCTCACCCAGGTGAAAGCACTTTCTCATGGACCTTTGAACCTGTCTTTGGCATTTGTGAGATGAGGAATCCGGGACCCCCAGCTGCTGCTGGTGGCGCCTCAAAGCCCACTCCAATCCTGTCCCTGTTGCACCAGCCAAGGCTGGTCTGTGCTCCGCTTTGCGCCCGATGCATTAGACCTTTCCTGTAAGCTTTCCAGGCTGCCTTGGGCTGGAAATCTCTTTCACTCTGTCATTTTATGGTTTCTGCTGCTTTTGAATGTGTTTAGAGTCATTTTTTATAGGTATTTTATGGGCTGTGGGGGGAGAGCTTCTAGAGATGCATCCTTCTACTCCACCATCTTGGTTCTGTCTCCTTGTATCCCCAGAACTTAGCATGGTGCCTTAATACATAGGGCTATTCACTGAATGGTGTTACCTCACTCTAAGTGAGTATCTGAAAAGGCCTTTGCCTAAAAAGGTTCTTTTTTCTCATTAAAGGGGCCATTCGCTGACTACTGCCTTAATACATAGTGAATGAAAGTTGTGTAATTACTGCTACATTTCTGTTCATTCCTTCTTAAGAGGCACTGTGCCATTGTAGAACAAACACTATTTCAAATCAGGAGAACTGGGTTAAGATTTTGTCCCAGCTACTTACTAGCTGTATAAATTATACAGGTCATGGTGGTAGAGCCAAGATAGCAGAGAAAAGGCAGGGAATTACCAGAGCTGTTCCAAATTCCTCTCAAAACAACTTTAAATAATACCTCAAGATAAATTCTGGAGTAGCAGAACTCACAAAAGGATGAGGTGAAACAAAACTTAGGAGGTCAGCAAGAAATGTATATTACACTGGGGTGAGAGTGAAGCCTAGGCCCTGTCCTAGCAGGAGGCCTTGGGAGCAACTGAATCAGCAGCAGGAGCTTTGGCTTCTGGAGCTCTCAGCCCAGTCAGGGGGTAGGGATGGGGAGGTACTGGTCAGCAAGAAATTTATGGGATCCCTTTATTACCACTGAGTGCAGAATTCTATTGCATTGCCCATATGCAGATCCAGGTCACACACTCAGGGCAAGGAGGAACACTAGCACACCAGAGCTTGTGGCCTTAAGGGAGTATGGACCATTGTCACAGTCCCAGGGTGGAAAAGGCTGTTTGTGGTTGCTCAGCGACCAGAGTAGAGGCCAGGAAAGCAGTGACCACACCTCCTTAGATCATACCACTTGAGAAGAACTAAAAACTTACACACTCCTAGAACTTGCTCTGAGAACCAGCAGTAAGAATGCCCTAAAGCTTGAGATACTAGGAGTAGAGCCCCATTTTAACATAAAGTTTAGTTAACAAATAGGCTGGGCAAATGAGTGAACAACAAAAAGGGGAACCTGCCATAGAAAGCTACTTTGGTGACAGAGAAGATCCAAACCCAAACTCAAAAGAAGACAACCAAGTCAGAACTGCTATATCCAAATATGAATTGGTCTCAGGCACAAAAAGCTTTCTTGGAAGAGCTCAAAAAGGATTTTCAAAGCCAAATAAAGAAAGGTAGAGGAAAAAATGGGAAAGGAAGTGACAGTGATACAAGGAAGTCATGAAAATAGAGGCAACAGTTTCTTCAAGGGAGGAACAAAAAAACAACTGAAAAAAATAACACCTTAAAAAGCAGGATAGAACCAAATGGTAAGAGAGACACAAAAATCCACTGAAGAGAAGAACTCCTTAAAATGCAGGGGTGGGGGCAGAGCCAAGATGGCAGACAAAAAACAAGGACTTGCCTGATCTCCCCAAAATCCCTCTAAATAACTGTAAAAATGACTTTAAACAAATTCTGGAGCAGCAGAACCCACAAAATGACAGAGCGAAACAAATTTCCGGCCAAAGACAATCTGGAAGCTTGACAGGAAAGGTCTGTTCTACCAGTGAGAGAGAGGAGTGCAGTCTAGTGCAAAATACAAACTGGACCCCAGCAAACACAGAGTATCCCAGGGGACTGAGTCACTGGCAATTGTGGCAGTTTCAGACCGCTTAACCCACAAACTCCAAAGACAACTTAGAAGGTCACTAGGAAAGGTCTGTTGGAACTAGGTGAGAGAATAGCATAGTCCAGCTCCAGCCCTGGGGTGACAGAGGCAACAGCAAAGGTGGCAGTGGCTGCTTCCAGAGCTCTCAGCCCACAGATACTGGGGGAATCAAGCGACTAATCAGAGTGGGGTTGCTGGGATCTCTTTGCTGGCACTGAGGAAGGATTTTCTTACTTTTCCTGTACTTGGATCTGGGTTGCATTTCTGGGTGGCGGTCCTGGGGCGACGAGGAGCGTTGGTGTAGTAGAAGTTGTGGCAGAGGTAGAGAGGGAGTCATCTTCACAGTTCCAAGGCAGAAAAGAGTGCTTTTGGTTACTCACCAAACATAACACAGACCAGTCTCCTTTGATCATACCACCTTGGAAGAGCTGAAAATTTAGAGGCCCCTAGAAGTATCTTTGAAAACAGCTACACAAAACCCCTGAAGCTTCGGGACAGCACACCCTCCACACTGGAAGCAGAGTCCTACCTTAACAAAGACTTAAAAAGTCAAGTAATTGGCTGGGAAAATGAGCAAACAGCAGGAAAAGAACCTCAGGACTAGAGAATCTTTCTTTGGTGACAAAGAAGATCAAAATATACAACCAGAAGAAGATAACAAAGTTAAAGCTCCTACATTCAAAGCCTCCAAGAAAAATATGAATTCATTATAGACCATGGAAGGGCTCAAAAAAGATTTTGAAAATCAAGTAAGAGAAGTAGATGAAAAATTGGGAAGAGAAATGAGAGTGATGTAAGAAAATCATGAAAAATGAACCAACAGCTTGCTAAAGGAGACCCCAAAAAGTGCTGAAGAAAATAACACCTTGAAAGGTAGACTAACCTAAATGGCAAAAGAGTTCCAAAAAGTCAAAGAAGAGAAGAATGCCTTAAAAAACAAAATTGCCAAATGAAAAGGGAGGTCCAAAAGCTTACTGAAGAAAGTTATTCCTTAAAAATTAGAGTGAAGCAAATAGAAGTTAATGTATCTACGTGACATTAAGAAATTATAAAACAAAATAGAAAGAATGAAAAAATAGGAGACAATGTAAAATATGTCACTGGAAAAACACTAAAACATAGATCCAGGAGAGATAATTTTAAAATTATTGGACTACCTGAAAGCCATGATCAAAAGAGCCTGGACATCATCTTTCAAGAAACTGTCAATATGCGCTGAAATTCAGAATCAGAGAGTAACATAGAATTTGAAAGAGTCCACTGATCACCTCCTGAAAGAGATCCCAATACTCTTTAGGAATGTTGTAGACAAATTCCAGAACTCTCAGGTTAAGGAGAAAATATTAAGTAGCCAGAAAGGAAGAATTCAAGTATTGTGGAAACACAATCAGGATAACACAAGATTTGAGCTCATCGGGATGGGTCTTCCTGATTTCAAGGCCACCTAGCTCCCTATTGATTAGAGAAATTCAAATTATAACAGCTTTCAAGTACCACCCCACATCTCTCAGATTGGCTAATATGAGAGAAAAGGAAAATGACAGATACTTGGATGTAGGAAAATTGAGATGCTTATGCAGTGATGGAATTGTACACTGATTCAGCTGTTCTGGAGAGCAACTTAAACTATCCCCAGAGGCCTATAAAACTATGCATATCCTTTGACTCAGCAGCACCACTACTAGGTCTGTCCCCCAAAGACATAAAAAACAAAAAGGAAAAGGATCTATTTGTACACAAGTATTTATAACAGCTTTTTCAGTGGTGGCAAAAAAATTAGAAAGTGAAGGGATGCCCATCAATTGGAGTATGATTAAACAAGTTGTGGGATACGATTATGATGGGAAAGTATTATATTATAAGAAAGAACAATCAAGATGCTCTCAGAAAAATCTGGAAAGACTTGCATGAGCTGCAAACGGAAATGAGCAGAACCATGTGAACATTGTACACACTAACAGCAGTATTGTACAGTGCTTAACTGTGAACAGCAATACAGTGATCCAAAGGACTTAAGATAAAAAAAAAAAAAGTTATCCTTCTCCAGAGAAAGAACTGATGGAGTCTGAGTGCAGATTGAAGCATACTTTTTTAATTTTATTTTTCTTGGTGGATTTTTTTTTTGGTCTTTGTTTTCTTTTACAACATGTCCATTATGGAAATATCTTTTGCATGACTACGCATGTCTAACCTATATCAAATTGCTTGCTTTGTCATTGAGGGAGGCTTGGAGGGAATTTGGAACTAAAATTTTTTTAAAATGTTAAAAACTACTTTTACATGTAATTGGGGGAAAATAAAATATTAAATAAGTTTTTAAAAAATGAAATTGTACAAGTTATCCTCCTCTGATATTAATTTTATTCATCTGTCAAATGAGGGTATTAAACTGCATGACCTCTAAATCCCCTTTCTCTTATAAATCTGTGGTCGTAAGTAATTGTTGTCGTTGTTTATCTATTTTGAAGTGTCAGTGCTCACTGAGTCTAATGACTTCACCTCTCTTTTTGAAGAAATTATTCATGTTATTTCAGAACAAGCTTATAAACATTTGGCATCTTTCACTTCTTGACCAGAAATCGTATTTTCTAGCAGCTTTTGTTGTGTCTTTTTATTGAAGTTACTGAATCAAAATTTATGTTTATTTGGAAGATCTTGTAAAATTCTTCACAGAATTTTCATACTTCTGCAAGAGATGTTGGTATTTAACTTGAGTTATCTTCTTCATGGTAATCTGCTTTCTTGTGTGCCCTGTGAGCACTGTAAGGGAATATCAACAATGCCCTGTGAAATTATATTTGTTTTCTTTGGCCATGTGAACTCCTGCTGCAACTCTTTTATTTATGTGTCCCAAGAGAACCTACAGAGCCACTTTTAGATTTGGCTAACACTTTTTTCATGTTTTTCCTTTTAATTAAAATCCAGAGATTATCAATATGGATGATATACTACATAATCTCTAATTTCCTTTTCCCTTTTGAAATTCAGTGACTCCATATAATCTAAGATACTTTTATACCAGTATAAGCAGGGACACAAGAAGCTGCTAAATACAGAGGCATTTTAACTTATTATAAATCCATGCTTCAGTGCTTTTATTAAGATTATGGCCTATTGGAAGGAGATCTATGTCATACACCCTCAGTCATCTTGGGAAAAAGCAGTATATTGCTTTATTTGGTCTCATGTTTATAAGTAGAGTGGAAACATTTATCGTGAGCAGTCATTGAAGCTTACAAATATGTAGCAATTGCTAGATCTGAATTCTAAAGACGAAAGTAAAAATTGTTTTTTTTTCTCAGTTTTCTGTCCTCCTTCACTTCCTTTTTTTGCCCAAAAAATCACTTCTTTTGAATTGTCTATATAACTGATTCTCTTTTTATGTAGATTGAAGAGTTGGAGGAGAAACTTAATGATACTCTTCATCAGAAGCAACTGTTAGCATTGAAATTGGACAACCAGTTGACATTCCAGAAAAAGGATGCCAGGTATAAAGACATTTGAAAAGCAGCAATATTAATGGCAGTGTGAATTAGATTATCATTGCTTTATTTCCTTTGCTGTTTGTATTATGATATATGCCTCAAAACAGTGAAGTCAAAGATGAATTCTGTAATAGGTTGATATTTAATTGTCCTATCCAAAATTTTGAAGTAAAAAATGGTATTGAAATTGGGCTATTGAATTAAATATTTGGTGATCTACAGTACTCTGATTCTCTGCCCAAATGTTTGGATAGATAATTAATGAAGTTTATCTTATGTTTATTGGAGACAAATGTAAAATGTTATCATGGAAAATTAAGGGCCATTTCTTTGCCCTAAGATTTGCCAGCACACAAAGATTGTATGATTTAGAAAAGATTTGAGTAATACCAACTACTCTCAGAGATAGAAAAACCATTGATGGTCTCTTTTTATAAATCTGTGGAGAATTTTCTTACTAAAAGTTTGGTTTTTTTTCTTGTAGACTCATGAATCTTTAAAAATCCTAATGTTTTACAATAACAATAATAGTATTTTAAAATAACACTCATTTTGAGCATTATTTGTGTCTAGTGTAAAGGCAGAGCTTCTAACTAGTTACATTATGAAAATTGTATATCTTGGAAATAGTAAAACTTTTTAATTTTTTGTTATCTGCTTTGTGAGTTTATTTGAAGCTTGTTTATTGAAAAGATTGAATTCTTCCCTTTTCATAAATGTGACACTGTAACGTGGCTTATATTGAGGCTGGGAATTGTTGGAATATTGATCATTTGAATACATGTATTTAATGAATTTAATTTAATTTAAAGAATTTAATTTCTTCCTTTAATTTAAGCAGCAGCATGCCCTATCAAACATGGTCCAACTTCTGTTAACAGCCCCAAATGTAGAATGAGAATAAACTCTGTAGTCATAGATAGTAAATAACAGCATTTTTATTTGTTTTTGATTTCTTGATTTAAAAAGGTAACAATAAGAAAATTAGGGTAATGGTTTCACCTACTTCAGATCAGTTTAGATAAGTGCTGCTCATGTTGTTTTAAAATGGAATAGAGATGGAATTTTTTTTTTGAGTTGAGGGAGATGAAAAGAAATGCAAAGAGCTGTACTACTTACTAAAAGATAATTATACAAATGTCATTTTGCATGACTATTGATGCTACTACTTCTACTTGGAAATGAATGGAAAGAAGAGATTTAAGTCAGAGAAGAGAAAGATATTTGATAGTGGTTAGTTTCTTTATCCATGGGTAATGTATGTACATAGTGATTTGTTGATATTGTTTTTATTTCCATTGAAATTTTCAGTTAAGGTTTTCCTTTGCCTAGCTGTGGGAATGAACTCAGGCACTTGGTATACTGTTATCATCAGATCTATTTGATGATCTGAAATATAAGCATTCAACACCAAAAGATAGCATTTAGTTGACATTTGCTTATATACTGTACCACAGTAAAAAGTTACTTAAAATGAAGTTTTAGAAGTTTTAAATAAGCTTACCATAAACTTTCTCTTAATGTAGAAAATATCAGGAATTAATGAAACAGGAAATGGAAACCATTTTATTGAGGCAGAAACAGCTAGAGGAGACAAATCATCAGTTAGTGGAGAAGACTGGAGATATTCGTCGTAGCTTACGTGACTTGGAGTTAACAGAAGAGCATTACATGAAATTGAAATCTCTTCCTGAGGATCAACTTTCTATTCCTGAATATGTATCTGTGAGTTTTTAAAAAAATACTATCACAAACATTTTAGCACATAATTTTAATGGCACTATAACAGGCAACATAGTTCCTCTTGTTATCTCTTTAAAAATTTTTAATACCAGGGCATCATTGAAAAATATTATTTTTTACAGAAAGGCCAGGAAAAAGGATCTTTGGAAAGAACACTTGGCCAGTTTATTTAAAGTTTGTGGAAGTTTGGCTGTCCATTTGATGCTTGATGATAATCATGGTGAATTTATGCACCTCCATATCTCTTCCTGTACCTTTGTATGTAAGTTCAGCTAAAACTTCACTGAAGAATTCCTTCAGAGAAAATTAGGGTTATTCTTGGAAGAGATGGATAGGACCTTAGTAATCACCTAGTCTTACTGTCTCATTTTATACTTGAAGAAACTCAGACTCAAATGAGATTCATTTATTTTCCTGTGATTACACAGACCATGTGGCAAAGCCAGGACTTGACCCCGGACTAGGGTAGAGGTAGGCTAGATCCTCGCTGCTACGTTCAGCACTCTCTCTCCTGAAGCGTACTCCTCACCCAGTAAGGATCCAACGAGGAAAGCCTCCTAGAACATAATGATTGAGTTGAAGTAGCCTTTGCTGATCAAGATAAATGGGTCAGCCTGGAGGTTAACTTCTCTTTACACTCCCCCCAAAATCTCTTTCTCCTCCATTAGAGTATATTACGAGCAGATGACTTACGTATATTGGTATATATTAATTGTAATTGTATTTCAAAGTCATTCATTAATGACATCTATTTTTTTTTTCAGATTCAGGTCTATGAAGTAGTGAATCCTTTAAGAAAAGAAGTAAATGAACTGCAGGTGAAAAGGACTATCCTTTCAGAAGAACTTACTGATTACAAATCCCAATTAAAGCGATTATTAGAGGTTTGTGCAGTTGAGTTTACTAAGAGAAGTAATATTTCTCTTTTATGTTGTACCCTAATCTTTTCCTAATAATGAATTACTTCTGATCTTTCTAATGTCTTCATGATTGTCAAGGGTCCTGGCTGGAAGAGGTCCATCCACTTTTCTAATGAAGTATAGGTAGGATATGAGAGAATGACTGCTTGCCAAACCCTTTCTACTGGGTATCTTCACAAGCAATTAATACTGTGGAAAAGGTGGTGGTGGTAGAGATGGGGCAGGAGTGCAGTCAAAGGAAGAAGGAGAAAGAAACTTAAAGGTAGCATCTAGCTTGGAAATTGATCAAATAAGACTTGATTTATCTTTCAGCGAACCTCAGTTTATCCCATCCCTGAGTAATCTCTTTGTAATCATTCAAATGTGATACATGCATGTTCTTATGAATAAGAATTTTTCTTAAGGCGTAAGTCTCACTTCCTTCTCAAAATCTTCTTTGGCAGAAGGAATACAAGGAACAATACTCCAAGGCAGTATACATGACAACATTAGAAGAGAAAGGGAGATGAAAGAATGAACAGAGATTTTCTACACTCCTAACTCTTTTACGGAAGAGTGGAGGTGCCTTTCCCACATCAGAGTGTCATTTAGCTATCCTGGAGATCTGAGCCACAGAAGTAACAAACAAGCCCACTTTGTGATCACCATAGCAAATTAGAGCTGGGAGCTCAGGGCTTCTGTAGTCCAGTCCCCTCATTTCATTGTTCATTTAATTAGGCAGCCCAGCCTAGTGGGTTCAAGTCCCAATTCTGATACTTGCTGACTGTGTGACCCTGGGTATGTCTCTCCTCAGTACTCTGTCAGCTTCAAAGAAGATCCTTACATGCATTGATAAAGGAAATTGCTCACTGACTTCTAGTTTCAGCTAAAATTCTACTTTCAACAGGAAACCTTTTCTAACCGGTCTCAATTTTGGTTCCTTCCCTCTTTTAATTACTTCCAATTTCTCCTGTATATATTTTATTTATATAAATTATTTACACTTTATCTCCTCCATTAGATCATGAGCTTCTTTAAGATTGGAATTGTCTTTTCCCTTTCTTTGTATCCCCAGCACTTGGCAGAATGCCTGGCACTTAATATTGTACATAGTTAAGCAAAACTGATTACCGTATTGGCCATATGTCCACAAATGTTTGTTTTGTTTTTCATCTTGAGTTCATCCCCTTTCAGAAAACAGTTGAGCTGAAAATTTTGAAGGAACTTAAGTATGAAATTACAGAATTCTTAGCTAAATTGTGCTATTACAAAACACTCTGCTAGAGGCCTGGCTATTGCTATCCTTAATCCTCTTCCTAAGGAAATTCTAGATTGGATCCTGGATACTGTTTGGACTAGGGGAGGCACATCTTTTAAGTTCCCATGCTGTTTGAGCTGATATAAATATTCATAGAGATAGGATCAATGAACACCTATGCAAACGTAACTTGTTAAAGGATGTTTTCATCTAAAGAAATAAGGGGTAGCACCTGTATGAATGATAACTAATGGATGGATACAATATATTTATACTTTTAGAAAGTTATTGCCAAAGTTTCCTACCAGATGGCCTTTTTTTAAGAGTTACTTTGGGATTTGAGGACAATTTTGTCATGAGAATTGGCTTGGGAATAAGAAACACAGTCTAGAGATAAAATAGACACTATTAAGTGCTAAGATTAACTTTATAATTTTATCTCTGGAAGAGATGTACAGTATTGTACAGTATACTGTACATAATACTTTATCCTTCCATGTAGTAGATGGTGATAAGATTGTGTGGATGGAAAATGAATTTCAGGATGGACAATTGCAACGTATTTAATCAAGAAAAAACAATTCCTACTTATAGAACTGATGGGCCCTGAGCTTTTGGTTAAAGTTAGGAAAGCAACCTAACAGTCATTTATAGAGTCATCCCTGAGGGCAGCATGCTGTCATGACAAAAAAGATAATGGATGTATTGAACATTGTTAAGAACGCATTGGAAACAAAGTAGAAAAAACTATCCGATGCTTATCCTTTCACTACTCCCTCTCTCCTTGTAAATCTGGTTTTTCTCCTCACCATGCTCTCTACTTTTTATTTCTTTCTTAGTCTCTTACCACTTCTTTGACCATCCTTTATTTTTTCAGTCGCTGAAGTTAGTCACTTAATACATGGTCTGCACTTTCAGACCCCTCCCCCTGCTCGTTCTGTCTCTAGTGGTCTTGCCTCCCCAAACTCAGCCATTTGCCTTGGCTGCTCCTACTTGCATCTTGCTGAACACCTCTGAAAGAAGTCTTGATAACTGTGTCCACCTCAAATTAACTTTATTTATTCTCAGCTCAGTCCTACTTCATGAATAGCAATGCTTTATTCTTCCCTGATAGACTCTTGTACACCTTCTGCAGCTACTTTCTCCTTTTACCAAACCTCTACCACTATCTGTAGAAGACCACAGCTTCCAGTTTACTAAGAAAATAAGGGCTCTCTCATCATGAGCTTCTTCTTCTACCCTGTTCTGTATCTCAGAACTCTTCTACATCAACTTCCATTCTCTTCCGTATACCAGCCTTCGTCTTACCAATGCCTTTACTTAGACCCTTCATCCCCCCCATATTTTCTGTCACTTCTCTCTCATTTTCAGTCTTTCTTCATCTATTGGCTCTTTCCCTTCTGCCTACAAATATACCCCAGTCTCTCTTATCCTTAAAAATGTTTACATTTGACCCTGCCATTCCCTCAAACTATTAGCCTTTATCTCTTCTCCCTTTCACATTCAGACTATTATAATGGGTCATCTGTAGTAATTGTGTCTCCTCACTTTTCACTTTCGACAACTTGGAATATGGCTTGTGATGCTGCTGCTTAACCCCTCCTGGCTTATCTTCTGGGCTTCTACCCTGCCCGTTCTCTCCTTCTCTGACCTTTCCTGGTTCTCTTGCTGATCATTATCCCCTTAACTGTGGGTGTCCCTCAAATCCCAGTCCCAAACTTGGCTCTTCCCTCTCTGTCATATCTTAGTTAACTCTTTAATCACCATGGTTTCAGTTACCATCCCTATTTTCTGTGTCTCAGGTATGTTCCACCATATAGGCTAACCCACTTTCCTGCCATGTACACTCTCTCCTCTTCTCAACCCCTAATAATTTTTAATTTCCTTCAAGGCTTATCTCTTCTGTAACTTCCTGTGGGGAGCCTTTACTGATTTTACTACTTATTATTTTTTCCACTCCACAAATTATCTGTGTTTATTTATCTATGTAAAAGTTGTCTTCTCCTAGCTGTATCTGAAAAATATAAAGTTCCTTAAGGTCAGAGTCTGATTTTCGTTTTTTTTTCTTTTGGTCCCATGAACTATCACCTCCTTCCACATAATAGGCACTTGATAACATGTTACTGAATTACATTGTTTGTACATACATTTAGAATATTCTATTATATCCTGGAATTCTACTTGTCACACCTTAAGAAAAATATTCTGCAACAAGCCAAGTCCACAGAAGGACAATTAAAATCATCAAGATGGAGGTAGATTATGGTTAAAGGCAGACTGAAAAGGTTTAGTATTCTTCAGATAAAAAATTGTATCCAAAAAATAGGATTGAAGCCCATAAAAAATTTTGAACAGTATATATAAAGTGAAATTGGAATTTTGAGAAGAGTAAATTTAAAATAAATGTTTTTTTAAAAACCACTTCTTTATTGCTTTGTTATTTAATTATTTCAGTCATGATTGAGTCTTCACAACCCTATTTGGGGGTTTCTCGACAAAGATACTAGAGTGGTTTGCCGTTTCCTTCTCCAGCTTATTTTACAAATGAGGAAACTGAGGCAAGCAAGGTTAAGTGACTTTCCCAGGATCACACAGCTAGTAAGTGTCTGAGGCTAGAATTGAACTCAGGAAGAGGAGTGTTTTTGATTCCACACCCATTACTACTACCTAGTTGCCAAAATGTTTCTTCACTGGGTAGTAAATTTATGAGCCATATGAGAAACTAAGAAAATAACTATATTCAGAAAGTATGAACAAATGGTAGTAGGTCCATAAAGGTTCATTAGGAGAAACTAGGATATTCAGGGTTGGAAGGGGGAGGGAACGGAAGTTCATCTCAGTCAGTGGAACTTGCGTATTATTAGCTGTTATCCTCTGTCAAAGACAGTGCTCAATTTGATTGGTTGATCCAGTATGTCTATTCTTACTATGGTCTTAATTCTTTTCACCACAAGATGGCAGCATCTTTCCACTTGATTTTTAACTAAATTTAGGAAATTGGAAATTGTATTCTTGTTATAACAATCGGTAACAATATAGTTATTTACCTTTTTTTTTTAAACCCATAAGCAGAGCGGTATGATGATCACCACAAACCAATAACAAAATCTTTGCAGCTTTCAGTGGAACTTAATAAATTCTGATGGTATGAAATTAGCCATATAATATTCTGTTTGAAAGGTTTATAAAATCCATAGTTCAGCCCATGGGGAACTTATTTTCTCAAAAAGACCTATTGACTATTAGAGTTTACCTATATTAAAAGTTATATAAATCTATGGTAAATTGAACATCTTCATTTTGTTGTTCACATTTACTCTTATTTAGTGTGGGTTTAACCTGAGACATTTGAAGGCAGTGATTTTTAAAAGCTTTAGGAATTAATAGTCTGGCTATACCCTGTCATGTTCAGAACATGTCTGTCACATTTATGTGCAGTTCTGGACTCCACATTTTAGGAAAAACATTAATAAGCTTGAAAGTACTCAAAGTAAAAAGAGTCTCAAGGTCATGCCTTATGAGGATTATTTGAAAGGAATTGAGGATATTTAGACTAGAGAAGATGGAAGGTAGATGCTGATAGCTGTCCTCAAGAACTCAAAAGGACTATTTGTGGAAAAGGAATTAGATTTATTCTGCCTGGTCCCTAGAGGTAGAACTAGGAGAAATAGTTGGAAGGTACTAGTACAAACTTAAGCTTTACAGAAGGAAAACTTTCCTAACAGAGCTTTGCCAAAGCAGAAAAACTGCCTCAGGAAACAGAGTGTTCTCCTTTACTAGAAGTCTTCAAGTAAAGACTACATTTGACCACTTGTCAAATGTGTTGTCAATTTGGGGTACCACACAGAGGACTGGACTTGGAATCAGGAAAAACTGAGTTCATTGATATCATAAATGTTCTTGCTTTTTGAGAAATTCCGTTTTTTCAGTAATAAGTCAAAATTTTAGTCTACTATATGTATCTATTTAGCTAATTTGGCATTATATACCATTATTACTCATCATACTTCTGTGTCTAATGAGGGAAGTGTTAACAACTCACTGTAAAGAACAAATAAGTCTCCATTTAAAATAGCTATTAGGTTCCATGAGGAAATACCAAAGTAAAATGTTTTTTTCCTTGTGAAAACTTGGGTGACTAGGAAGCAATGAAAGTATGTTTTACCGACGATACTTCCTTGTTTAGCAGCCTCATTATATTTCTGGAAACAAAACCTGCAAGTTAACTTTTAGACTGAACTTAAACATTCAAAAGCAAGTTTTTATTTGCATTGGATGAAAAATAGGCATTTTAACAAGTGACATATTCCTGTCATTGAGACTTTTATAATATGTTATGGTTATCAGGCTGCAGCCTGTTTTTTAAAGTGTCTTCTTTCCATACCCAACTGATTTTTTAAAGCAAACATTTATATGGTGTTTTTAAGGTTCACAAAGCACTTTATATATGTTAACTCATCTGATCATTGCAACCACCCTGTAAAGTAGGTGCTTAATTATTATACCTCTTTTATAGATGAGGAAACTAAAGTTTAGAGAGGGTGTAACTTGCCCCAGGTTGCACACCTAGAAACTCTTAAGTGGCAGAATTTAAACTCAGGTCTTCCTGATCAAATCCAAAACCAACTACTGTGGCATCAGCTGTCACACTGAGAGCAAAAGTATTTTCATAAGTGGGGAAAGGGAACAAGCATTTGTTAAGTATCTACTCTGTGTCAGGCCCTGTGATAAACACTTTACCAATATCTCCTTTGATCCTCACAGCAACTCTGTGTGGTAGGTGCTATAATTATCCCCTTGTTGCAGTTAGGAGATTGAGGCAAGCAGAGGTTAAGTGACGTGCCCAGAGTTATACAACTAATGAGCATCTGAGGCTAGATTTGAACTCAGGTGTTCCTGACTCCAGACCTAGCACTCTATGCACTGAATTACTTAGCATATGTTCTTATGTCAGTTCTCATTGATAAATCCTTTTTTCTCTTAAATCTGTCTTCCACAGAGCAGCAAAATTGATAATCCTAGCCCCTGGCCTAACCCAAGAAGATTGAGTGGGCCTTTATTGCCTCAAGGATAAAATATTAACACCTTTGTTTCCTTGGCATTTAAGGCTCTTTGTAATTTGGTTTCAACCTATCTTTCCAGGACTGTTGCATATTCCCCCCCCCCCCCCCGTATTAAGTATACTATTTTAATTTCATGGTTGAAGTTGTTTTCTACACCGATATTTGAACCCAAGAATGTAAAATCTGACACTGCTTCCATTTCTTCTTCTATTTGCCAGAAATTGATGGGACCAATTGCCATGATCCTGTTTTTTGTTTTTTATTTAATATTAAGCTCCAAGCAAGCTTTTGCACTCTCCTCTTTCACCCTCTTCAAGAGTCTTCTTAATTCTTTTCACTTTCTGCCATCCGTGTTATCATCTATATATTTGAGATTGCTGATGTTTCTCCTAGCAATTTTAATTCCAGCTTTTGATTCCTCGAGTCTGGTGTTTTGCATATTAGTTAAATAAGGTGACAGTATATATTCTTGTACTTCTTTTCCAATCTTAAACCAATCATTTGTTCCATGTTTGGTTCTAACTGTCACTTCTTGGCTTGAATACTGATTTCTCAAGGGACAAGTAAGATGATCTGGTATTCCTATCTCTTTGATGACTTGCCATGTCTTATTCTGATCCACAGAGTCACCACTTTAGTGTAGTCGATGAAGCAAGAGTTGATGTTTTTCAGGAACTCACTTGCTTTCTCAATAATCCAGCAGATATTGTCTATCTGGTCTCTAGTCCCTTTGCCTCTTCAAAAATCAGCCTCCTCTTCTGGCAATTCTTGGATCACATACCACTGAAGCCTAGCTTGTAGAATCTTAAGCATAACTTTGCTGGCGTGTGAAATAAGCACAATTGTTTGATAATTTAAACATTCTTTACATGTCTTTTCTTTTAGATGTTTAGTGGTGATTCGTTAGTAATGAGTGAGACTTTTAGAGGTTTTGTGTTATGAATATCTTACATACAAGAACCTGTTTGTCAAGTCAGTTAAAAAAATTTACTAAGTTATTTCTGTTTAGAACTATTGACTTTAGAGTGAAAGGCATAATAACCCATCTTCAATCTGACATCTGTTCTGTCTCTCTACATGGAGGTCAGTCTGTTCATTAATGTGTTCAATAAATAGTATGTTGACATGCGGGTTACCACTTAGATCCAGGTTACAGGGTGTGAGACAAAAAAAGATGTAAATGAGATTTAAAGTATTTAAAGTAATCTCATTTTGACTTATGACTGTTTGCTGTTTAAAAAGTGCTAGTCTAAAACTTTTTTAGCCATTTTATGTTTAAGACAGAAATTTAGTTTTAAACCACGTATTATCTTAGTCAATGAGTTTTTATTATTTAATTTGTCATCATAACGATTTTATATGATGAAATCCATAGTTATGAAAATTAGTTGGAAGAGTACAATTGAAAACACAAAATGCAAATTACTTTTCTCTTTTCAAATACAGGCTCATTCTTTTGTAGTTAATCTTGCTACTTCCATCGAGCAGGTTTTTTTTTCGTAAAAAGGTATTTGAAATAATGTATGTTGAATTTTATTTAGTCTTTAAGTTCAAGGGACCTTTCTAGAAGAGAATGTCTAAGCATAATTTTAAAAGATAATTTTCATTTTACCTGAAATGATTGGTAAATTAAACAGTGTAATGTAATTACATAATTTTCAATACCTATTTTCTGCTAATCTATCAAAATTTTCAATCTTTATGTAAATATTTTGTTTTAGGATGTTAAAAAAATTTGCTATATCAATTTTTAGTGTTAAATTAGAATAATTTTTGCTATCAGTATTTTAATGACATATTAGTAATTTATTATGAAACATTTATTAGTCATTGTAATGAATTAAGAAAAGAGAAATAATTTTTCTCATTCCTTGAATTAGCAATTTAATCCCATTGAACTGATTTCATCCCTTGAGAAGTAGTCAGGTGGTGCAGTGGATAGAGTGTTGGAATTAGAATTGGGAAAACCTGAGTTAAGTTTTTTCTCAAACACATACTAGCTCTCTGACCCTGGGCAAGTTGTTTAAACTTTGACTGACTCAGTTTCCTAATCTATAAAATGAAGATTACAGTAGCACCTGCCTCATGGTGTTGTGAGGATCCAGTAAGATAGCAAATGTAAAGCACTTTGTAAACAAAGCCGTATAAAACATTATTAACAACAATAGTAATTCCTCCTCAGCCATCCACTTGATGGAAGGCAGTATGACATTCAAGACTGTGATAAGGAAAGAGAAGTGGGAAAATGGGCAAATGTTGGAGAGCTTTTCAGTTAAC
Source organism: Potorous gilbertii (assembly GCA_028658325.1). Classification (NCBI taxonomy): domain Eukaryota; kingdom Metazoa; phylum Chordata; class Mammalia; order Diprotodontia; family Potoroidae; genus Potorous; species Potorous gilbertii. The sequence continues at coordinate 454,594,014 of CM053771.1, read as the reverse complement.
ATGTGTTTTCTTTCATTCCTTATAGATCTGTTAAAGAAGGGCAATAGTAGATTTACTAAGATCAACCTATTTTGCTTTCACTTAGAATGTTTCATTTAGAAGAGTGTTGGGTTCTACTTTCTGCGACATCAGTGTATAGATGTGTTTTACATATTGATGATTAAAGGGAAGCATTCAGAATAGAAAGGGATTACTTAAAAGATATAAAATCTTTAAAAGTGTTTTCAGACTCTTAGATAGTAATCCCTTTTCCCATAATTTGATGATCTTATTTGGGGCCTTAGTTTTTTTTTGATGGTAGTTTTTTGGTTTTTTTGTAATTTTGAAACTAAATTATCTTGTTCCAATATCTATAAGGGGAACAAAGTGGGAGATATATTCTGGATCCTCCATATTCCCCTATTTCCATGTATTACACTTACAATAGTATTTTTTTTAAATTACTTTTCCTTGTAGTATTTTAATTACACAATGGCTAAATAGACCTTTATGAATTAACCTGGGCAATGAACTAATGTTTATAAAACTGTTTCTAGCGAAAAATGTGTTTCAAGTTCTACTTTTAACCAACTGAGATCCAAGATGGAAAAGTAAGCTGACTCTCAGCATAAGAACAAGATTCCAATACCTTGATTCAACAAATAAAATTAAAATTAAATTATTAATTAAATTAAAATTAACTTATTAAAAATATTTATTAAAAAGTAAAATTGCACCTCTATACTCTTGAAATAACAGTTGAAGGTTGAGTGAAAAATCCATACGCCTATACAGTTATCTGTACTTTATCCTGCTGTGTCATCACTTTTGAGCTTTGACTGAGGTAAATTTTGTCACTGCTATTTTTTTCTGATTCACTACTACCACCACCAACACACACACACACACACACACACACACACACACACACACACACACCCATACGTAACCTCCAGTGGGTGTCAAGACTATCATATTTTCCTACCCTTGCTATCAGAGAGAGGGGCCAAGGGTAGGGAAGAGGAGCCCCGTAAGGCAGACCTTATCTTCAATGTCAAGGGTGTATGGGATATAAAAATGGTCTCAACTGTTCACCTTTGGAATTTCTTTTTGTGGCAGAGTTTCAGAAAAGTAGATGTCCTCAGTGCTTACCTAGAGGAAGCTACTCAGTTCTAGTGGTCTGGACATGAGAAAAAAGGGGAGGGAGTAGCTGTGAAGGAGAAAGAAACAACCAAATGCTTGATAGATTAACTGAGAAGTTCTCAAAATGAGCAATATGAACCCCTGGGGGTGCTGGAATGATTAGGGGGTGGTAGTAGCCTCAGGTGCAATTGGCGATGTAAAATAAAATAAAGGGGTCATGGAAGTATAAGGAAAGAAGAGAAGAAAATTTTGAAAAATGGTTAGTACTTGTTTCATCTGTTGTATAAGAGTTAAAGTTGTAGTGATTACATTATTTTCCAGATAAACACACAAAATGCAAATTATAACCCATCAGTGATCTCCTCCACTTACAGGTCTTAACAAGCAAGTGTTGACAGGCAGGCATGTTGTCCATTGTCGGGAAGTCCAGCATGCATCAACAGGAATATGTACATGTAATGACTTGCTTACAGTACAATATTACACAGTTGGATGACAGTATTGTATCATCAAAATTTCAGTGCAAGAAAACCCCCACAAATTTACAGGAAATCATCAAATTTAGGATGTATCATTTAAAAATAAATATATTTTACATTTTTTGAAATGACTCAAATTTCCACCCAAAAAACCTATTAAAGGATTAAAAAAAGTAGATCTCCAGGGAAGCACTGAGTAATTTTTTTTTTGAAAGGGGGCGGTAAGCCAAGTAAGTTTGGGAACCTCTGGATTAACTGATCAGAAAGGAAGAGGTAGCAGGTAGCAAGAAAACTAACAGAAAAAAAATATGAGAGTAAATCATGCTTCCAGGTAAGGAAATCAGCTAGTAGAATCATAAAGAAAGCAAAATAATCAAGAAAACCAGGAAGGACCATGTTCATAATATAATGAAGAGAGATTATAATGAAAAGGAATGACAAAAATATAAAAAGAAAAAGAAAGCAAAAACATACAAATTTTGCAGTTCCCCTTCATGTAATGGGGGGAAATAGGAGGGAGGGAACCACAGAATGGTACAAAAGAGAGAAGAAAATTAAAAGAATAAAGATGAAAACTAGAACTGAAATTGGAATGAAAGTTAGACCTCTGAAAGATGAAATTAAACTACAAATGACAAAATAGACAATTTAGACACAGCAGAGAATCTCTCAAAGATAATGAAGGGTTGAGAAGAGAGAATGGGGACTATGAAACCTAAAACTATTCTTCTGGAGGAAAATTTGACAAAATAAGGAAAAATAGCCTTTAAAAATACAAGTTCTGTGCCGAAGTGAATAACACAGAAGATATGTTGCACAGAGATAATTTGAAAGTCGTACATATGCCCCCAAAAACATAAATTGAAAAGTCTGAACACTATAACGTAAGAATAATACAAGAAAATTGTTCATATCTATTAAAGACAAAGGGCATAGTAATAATTCAGAGAATCCATAGATCCTGACAGAGAAATCCGCAAGCTTGTGTATAATGATTAAACTTAAGAGTTTTAGTGTCAAACAAAAATTATTGCAAGTAGCCAAGAAAAGGTTCTTTTGCTATCAAGGAAAACATATTTAATTAATCTAAAACTATTCCTTCATTTAACAAGAAAACAAAAAATTACCGGCACACAATGTTAACAAAAAGCAGAAAATGTGTGAATTTAAAGGACTCACAAAAACTCCTGAGCAAACATCCTCCATTCATCTTGGACTTGTACCCTATGAGTACGTAGTAATATCCATTGGCTAGGTCCAGATCTTCTACCCTTTAATGGTTTGGCTTTTTGGTCCTGAAACTAAAGGGTAGTTCTCTTTTGACGATCCTCTTCTTTCTCTAAGAAGGTTAAGGAAGTCTTGTTCAACCCTGGGAGGCTGATTCTCAGCTCCTGAACTCAGGAACTCTGATTAGCTTGGAAACTTTTAAACCTATAACAGAATCTTATGTTCTGTAAGAAATGAGCAGATCAGAAAAACAGGTAAACTTGTATAAATTCATGCAGGATAAAGGGAGTAGAATTAAAAAAATCATTTACACAACATAAACAAGAATAAAAGGGATTCAAAATCTGATTAATTTTATAAAGAACTAACATGGGACAGGCAATCACATGGTGTGTCAGAAGGACACACTCAGGAACTTTGGATTTGACTGTGCGACATGGGAGATGCTGGCACAGGACCGCTCAGCGTGGCATGCCCACATCAGAAAGGGTGCTGTTCTCTATGAGCAAAGCAGAACTGAAACAGCACAAAGGAAATGTAGGATGTGCAAATTTGGAGTATCCACCCCAAATGTTCACACTGACTCTCTGTGCCCAATTTGTGGTAGAGCATTCCAAACTCGTCCTGGTGTGACCAGCCACAGTTGGACACATTGAAATTTGACTTTATCACAAAGATGTCATTTTGGTCCTCTTTGAGAATGAAGGACAACAACCAATTATAATGGCCAATCTTGGTCCCAGACACTAATAATGAAATGCACCTCCCTCTTCTTGATAAAGAGATAACTACAGATAAAGAATGGGATAGAAAGTATTAGATGCAATTATGTCTGTTGTTTTTGCTTGCATTTTTTCTTTGTGATAAAAGCAGGTTCAGTTTGATGGTACTTGGGGATGTGGGTTAAAGAGAAATCACTTTGGTATAAAAATTAAAATGTTAAAAAATTTATTGGACTTTGTATGTATTTTTTATATGAAGACCCTAAACTACAAAACAGAAAAATTAAGCATTGTGTGTTTTAAAATCACAAGCCCATTCTTTACTTTAAAAATGACATTACAGAATTTGATTTACATTCTTTTTGAAATGTTTCATTCTAATTTTTATTTACATAGACCTATGAGGATGAACGAAGAAACCATTCTGAGCTTCAGGTTAGATGTCAGCGTTTGGCATTGGAATTAGCAGATACAAAACAGTTAATTCAACAAGGTGACTACAGGCAGGAGAACTATGATAAAGTAAAAAGGTAAGAATGTACTTGTATCATTGTAAGTGTATCAGCAAGGACCCAGACATCCACAAGAGGGCCTGATGTACAGGTTCTTAGATCTGCTTTTCCAAAAGAAAAGCAACTTCTCAGGGGTCAAAAATCTACTTTAATCTTCCATATGTATCATTCATTTAGTTCAGGGGGAAAAGTCAGCACCTTGAACTTCAGAGAAAATACAGCAAAATAAAAAGCAACAGACAACTGTCTGACCATAAGCAAATACATACATAAAGAAGTACCAACATCTGGGTTTTCAAAGTGGAGGAGGAGCTCATTAGTGTCTCCCGGAGTCTCCCAGCCAAACAAACACTTCCAAAGAGTAAGGCCCAAAGTAAAACCTCACCCTCAGAGTATATATACATTTTTTAGAGCCAGAGGGTGTCCCAACCCTTGAGAACCAGTGCCTCATTAGAAATTAACAAAAGGTGTGGGCCTTCCAACTACAAAAAAAGTCTCCCCAATCAAGTTTCCCTTAATGGGAAGTCCTTGTGTTTTAGTGAAATAATACTTTTTATTATAAAAATATTTATAATGTTTGTTATAAGAAAATTGGAAAATCTATGGTTATAGATTTGTTTTAAAGGTTTGGACAAAGAACCCTATCTTAATTGGGTTTCTGTCCTGGTTTTTCTATTGTGTTCAGTCATTTTTCAGTTGTGTCTGGCTTTTTGTGATCCCATTTGGGATTTTCTTGGCAAAGATACTGAAGTGATTTGCCATTTCCTTCTCTAGCTAACTTTACAGATGAGGAAACGGAGACAAACAGGATTATGTGACCTAACCAAGGTCACACAGCTAGTAAGTGTCTGACGCTGGATTTGAACTCACAAAAATAAGTTTTTCTGACTCCAGACCTAGCACTCTATCTACTGTGCCACCTAGGTACTCCTAGTTTTTTAATTAACTTTAGGTAAATTGCTTATCCCTAGCAGACTAAATTTCTTCATTTCAAAATAAGGGAATTGTTCAAAATACCAGAGTGCTCCTGGCCCCTTCAGTCTCTGTAAAGTTCTGTAATTCTATCATTTTAGTTTGTAGCTTAACACAAAGATACACCTCTGTTATTTGGTATCTGTATAACCAAATTGTAGATTTGGCTTCTCTCAAAGCTATCTAACCAATTCTTTAAAAAAATCAGACCTATAGATTCCACTTTAATTGTTGAGTCTGAACCTGAGAATTTAAAAAGTGACAACAAAATTCACAAATATATCCCAATTTACTTTTTTTTTCAGTGATCGGGATGCACTTGAACAAGAATTATCTGATTTTAGAAGAAAACATGAAATCTTAGAAGTGTCTTATAAAGCACAAACTCAAGAAAGAAATGACTTGTCAAAAGAGGTAAGCTTTTGGGTCCAAACACTTGTACATATTAGAATAGTTTTACTTACCAAATTAATAAGGGATTCTGGGTGGAGTTTTTAGAAGAGAAGTTATTTTTGACAGACTTTTCTTACGAAAATTATTTCTATTGCACATTGTAACATAGGTATTTATTTGGTTGTTTTCTTCTTTAACAGCATAATTGTTTTACCTGATAAATGAAAGTACTAAAGAAAAAGGAAAATAACCCAGTCAGATGTTCAAAATTAAGTCAAAATATAAAATGGTAGAAGGGGAAAATGACAGAGTATATTGAAAAATTGGGACCCTAATACTCTGTTGGTGGAACTGTGAACTGATCAAACCATTTTCGAAAGCAATCTGCAATTATGCTCAAAGAGTTTTTAAACTGCTTATACCCTTTGACCTAGCAAGGTGATGACAGCAAAAAGGAAAAGAATCTATATGTTTTAAAATATTTGAAGCAGTTCTCTGTGATGACAATGAACTGGAAGTTGAGGGGATCATTTGGGGAATGGCTAAACAAGTTGTGTGGTGTATGATTGTGATTGAATGCTGATTTTAGAAAAACATGGAAAGATTTGCCTAAATTACAATGAAAAGTGAGATGAGCAGAAACAAGAGAAATGTATACAATAACAGAATGTTGTTCAAAGAGTAACTGTGAATGACTATCTACTCTGAGTATTTGAAATATTCTTATTAAATACAAAGGACCTACGAAGGAAAGGAAAGTACTGTCTACCTCCAGAGAAAGACCTGATGAATAGAAATATGCTTAGTATGGTTTATATAGACATATATGGATGGATGTATTTATGTGTATCTATATCAAATCGTGGCCTTCTTTAGTGTGGGGTGGGGAGGGAGAAAGGGAAGGAGACAGTTCAGAACTCAAAATATAAAATTATCTTATTATGTTACATTATTTTTTTAAAAGAGCTCAGAATTGAATCACTGAAGTGAGTTTTCTCCTGGCTAAAGTGTATAAAGTATCTTAGGCCTGCCAGATCTATAGACAATAAAATCCATATCCTGTTGAACATTTCTTTGTTTGTAGGTTGCAACCTTACAGCAGTCTCTTACTTTGCTACAAAAGGATAAAGAGTATCTTAACCGCCAAAACATGGAACTTAATATACGTTGTGCCCATGAAGAAGATCGCCTTGAAAGACTTCAAGTTCAACTTGAGGAAGCCAAAAAGGCTAGAGAGGAAATGTATGAAAAATATGTAACTTCCAGGCAAGTTTTATTTTCTTTATGCTTAGACATGATGCTACTGGGGAAGGTAGTGATTTTATTTTCCTGTTCTGCATGTAATCATTAGACTGACAGTTTATTTTACCACCATAGAAGTTGTATTTAGGCTAATTGATCTTTCTAGGTACTGTTATTTTTCTTCCCCAATATGGAAATCCTGTCTTTCCCAGCAAGAGGAATAAGCTTGCAACTATTTCATTTCATTTTATGACACAACATTTTAAAAATCTCCTGCCTATAAGATTTTGATTTTAAATAAATTTAGATGTTTAAGGGGCATTTTTTGTTGCTTGTTTATAGAAAACAAAATGCACATCATAAGTATCCTAGCTTTGAATTTTCATTTAGTCAGAGAAATGGATTAGGCATTAACAATGTACATAAAATTAAGGCATCCTTATTATGTAGCAGCTCCTCTATAATCTTTGTGTTAGAAAAAGGGGTACTAGTAGATGGGAAAATCACGTCTTAATCATATCCCTCACTATCCATTGACTCTTCTCCTGCTCCCCCATCCTCTAGAATTCTTTTTACTCCTTTTGTAGGGAAAAACAACCAAGTTATTATTTTTAAATGAAAGACATACCATATGCAGGAATATCTAGGCCTGTAGGAATATATACATGACATTAGTAAAATATTAGAAGATACAGAATTTATTGATATTTTATGTTGGTGCCAAGAATAAAAGGCAGATGTGTTTAACAAGTTGAGATCTTAGGTAAGAATCATAAAATTTTATAAATTATAGAGTCATGGTGTACTGCCAACTTTTGCAAAAATGTAATAAAAAATATATATGATAGAATCTTTCATGGAGGTATAGCTATCTTAAATCAATAAAATTTCTCTTTTCAAATGCTTATAGAGATCTTTATAAAACAGAATATGAAAACAAACTACATGATGAACTTGAACAAATCAAATTCAAAACGAATCAAGAAATTGAACACCTTAGAAGCACCTCAAAGGAGATGTATGAACGTGAAAATAGGTAAGAGCAAAAATCTCAGTTAAATCACATTTTGTTTCTCCATGATTAAAGGAAAGAGTAGTTTTGTAGGAATTAAGTTGTATTTTTTGGGGGGTTGGGGGTAAAATGTCTCAAGTACATATATTCTCAAGTATAAAAACTATTGTATTCAACTGATTGAAATAATGTCTTTGTGGCAACGGTGCCTGCTAAAGTGAAATTTGGTTAACCCCAGTCATATGGAGATAGATTTATTCAGTCTTACATGGCAGAACAACCTTTTACTGTGGGTAAAATATCCCTTTCCCACATATCAACCCAACAATTCTGTTATCACTTTACTTTCTTTCCCAAACTCTTAGATGATATCACTTATGTTCAGACAGTTGTGGGTTTAGCCACCATTAATGCTGCCAATGGCATTCTGATTTATTCCCTTGTGAACTCTTCTATCTTGAAATGGTCTTGTGAAAATATTGCTAATGTCTACGTTATCCAGTGAATCCCAAAGGCATCACATTAAAATGTATCACTGAGAATTGTCATCATATAGGCATAAGTTACTTTTTATCAATCGGTTAATCATTATGTCTTGAGTAAGAGTCTTGTGTGCACTAGGTTCTGTACTGGCCTTAGGAATACAAATGTAAGTGAAAGAAGTTATCATATTTCACTGGATTGTTGATGATTTGATTAAATTCATTTCAACAAACATTCACTGACACCTAATAGATGAATAGCATGGATCTAATAGGTCACTGGTCTAGGTTCTAAGAGTTCCTTCCAACAATGGCGATCACAACCCATCCATACTTGCATATCCTGTGTGACTTGTACCAATGTTCTCCCAAAATGTGACCACAGAGCACCCACCCACAGAGCATCTGGACTCCTTCACTTCTTCCAACTTTCAATGGGGACCACCGGTACACTTTGATGGTCCATCTGTCATCCCCCTGTCCATGTGACTGGCCCATCTTATATATTTCTTTCATTATTTACTTTTATTCTTTGTAGTTCCTTGTTGCTTGTATGTTACAGCAGGTCACACCTACTAAAGAAGTTTCCATTGCTCTGTGTTTAATGGTTATTTTTGGTTCTTCAAAGGTAGTGGTATAGCAGCAGTATCAGGAAATTGTATTGAAAACATGGGCCTTCTCTATTATAGGAAAATTAGGGTAAGTAAAAGTGTTTTCCAGTTTTCTTAAAGACAATCAAGACTTTCCTTCTTTCTTCTCCGTTTTAGTTCTTGGCTCAGCTTTCTTATCCATCTTAGATATACATACTCTTGGACAAGCTCTATAGGGTGTTAATTCAGATATATGCAAAAATTTGGGATTTTAGATATTCTTCATCCATTTGGTTATTCCATGACAGACCAAACTTCTTTGAGTGGTTTCTTCTAGGAGTCTTTCCAGTGCACTGCAACTTGATATAGTTAATACAATGTCATCTGCAAACAAACTGGGGAAACGCACCACTCACATGGAATGACTCCTCACTTGGATTTTATTAACTCCTGCAGGTTCAATTACCATCTCTATGCCGATAATTCCTATATGAGTGTTGGTGTATGTATGCATGCGCACACGCGCGTGCACACACACACACACACACACACACACACACACACACGACACACTTACCCTCATATATCCAGCCCTATTCTATATACTAAATTTCAGTCTTTTAACACCAACTGCCCCTTGGACCTCTTGAATTGAATGGCATATAGGCACCTCAAACTCAATGCATTCAAAAGAGAACTCATTATCCTTTCTCCAGAACTCTGCATTCTTCCCCGTTTCTCTATTATAAATGAGATCCACCACTATCCTCCCATTCTCCTAGGCTTATTTCCTTAGTGTCATCCTCAACTTCTTCCTCATCCTTTATATCCAGTCTATTGTCATATTTTGTTGTATAATATCTCTTTTATACATCGTCTACTCCAGGGCTTCTTAAACTTTTTCCACTCTTGGCCCCTTTTCACTGGAGAAATTTTTACATGATTCTGGGTATATAAAATACACATCAAACATATACTGATAGTAAATCATAAAGAAATTTATTTTAAAACAATTCTTTGGTATATGTTTAGTTTCACCATTTATTAAAGATGAAAGCAAATTTGCTTGATAATGAGATGGATGTGCATTTTTATTTTTACATAAAGAATTAAATCTTGGCAGAATATTTGATACTACATATCTGTATGTGATATATGATATGTATAAGATACTGTAGAGCATCTTCAATGCTTTTTAGAGTTGATCTATATTTTGATTTTGTTATCATCAATGCTGAGAATGCCACTTCGCATAAATACATAGGATAAAATGGCAGAAGTATGTGTAGGGCCATTTCAGAAATTGGTGGAAATTCTGTCCTAATCCCAAGCCAAAATTTATTTAATGAATTTGTACGTACAGTAAAAACACTAGAATTCATGGCATATAATAGTCTCAAATCTCAGCCAAGGTGTTTCTGGCAACGTGTCAGCTTTGTGCAGTGTGATGACATGTGCAGTGCAAAATATACATGTTATGTTTTCAGAACCAAGGCTGCAGTGAAGTTGCACAATGCAATATGAGCAAGCGCTGCCAGAAATACTTTAGACTCATCACATGTTTGATTTTGAATTAATTTTTGGTGGTTGTGCATTCAGAAACCTTTTACTGTTGCTACATTTTTCACAGCACCTCCATTCAGCTACATGACCCCATATGGGCTCATGACCCATAGTTTAAGAAGCACTGCTCTACTCTACATTTACACAGATATACCACCCTTGTACAGACCCTCATTACCTCCTTCCAAGACAATTTCAATAGCCTTTTGGTTGGTCTCCCTGCTGTCCCAAGTCTTTTCCCCACCCAAATCTATGCCTAAAATTCAGCTCTGACTATTTAAGCCCCAGACTCCTACTACCACCAAGATCAAATATGTATTTAGCATTTAAAGACCTTTACATTCCGACCTTTTCCTACTTTTCCAGTCTTCTTGGACTTACTCCTTTCCACACACTTCGCAATCTAGCTATATTGGCATTCTTACTGTTTCTCACAAAGGACACCCCATTTCCCAACTCTCCATTTGTATAATATTGTTCCCCATGCCTAGAATGCTCTTATTTCTCATCTCCAACTCCTTTCTTCCTTGGCTTCCTTCAAGATCCTTCTCAAGTACTTGCTTCTGGAGGGGGCCGTTTCTGTTCCCTTATTCTTGCTGCTAGTGCCTTCCACCTAAGATTACTCTCCACCTGCTCTATACATGTATATTTATTTGTGTGTACATATATATGTATGTGTATATATATGCGTATGTATATGTGTACACATAAATATACACACATACATGTATGTGTGTATATCTATTATCTCTTAGATGTATGTATATTTTTGCATGTACTCTCCCCCAATAGAATGTGAGTTCCTTGAGGCGAATCGTATTTTTGTCTTTCTTTATATCCCCAGTGTTTAGCACAGTATCTGACAATATAGTAAGCACTTAATAAGTGCTTATTTGACTGAATATGCTGTATCTCCACCACAGTGGCAAGTATTTTTGGTGATTGTACATTTTTCTTTTTTATGCGTGATCTGATATTTATCATCAGAAAATCATTGAACAGAGCTATTTCTGTTCTTACAATCTTCCAAGGAATATTGACTTATCTTGACTTATGGATGGGAGACATTTTGTTATAAATGAAGGTATGAGGCAGTATTGTGTGTTACTGAATCACAATTTAAAAAAAAAAAACACACCAAAATTAGCATAACAGGATCCTGTATCTCTTCATCTTTCATTCACTTGTGAAATGTCAAAAATGTGGTCTGTTGATGAATATGGCTCCTACAATATCTTCATATTTATGTACATACCATCAGAAAAATTTTGTATGGATAAACAAGCATATAGGTTGATAATTGTTGATGTTTATGTTTTCTCAGTCATTTTTTTAAATCAGTAAGGCCAAGTCTTATTCTACACTTTTGATCTCTTTCCTTGCATATCAGTCCTCAGTGCCTTTCCCAGTTGTATCACCTCTAGCTTGGTTTTCTTCTATATACTATATACTTGAACCATTGTAGCTACTTTTCTTCTCTTTGTTTTTCTATAGTACCATTTCTCCATTCTCTACAGATGCCTTAGGCACTGTGATGGTAGCATCCTAGTCTATTATTGTTGGTCAGCAAAACAATTTTTATAAGAATTTTTGCAAATCTTTTCCATTATTTTTAAATTTGTAGTCCTCTTCCTATTTTTATCCTTGAATACCCTTAGAATGACTGATTAGTTGGATAAGTCATCAACATTTCTGAAAAAGTTTTTTATTTTTTTTGAAATCACAGTCTTTTAAAATTAATTCATTCCATCATTCCTTCCTTCTCCCTACATTGAGCAAATAAAAGAATTAAGTCTATCAATACTTAGCTTCCTAGTCTGGCAAAAGAAATTTCCACATTAACCATTCCAAAAATGTATGTCTGTTTCTTCATTTTACGTAAGCCACCTCTCTCTCAGGAGGTTTGTGGTATGTTTCGTCTTCATTTTTATGAACTTGTGATTTAGCATTGCATTGTTAAGACTAATAAAGTCTTTCAAAGCTGCTTTCTCTATAATGTTATTATCATTGTATACTTTGCTTTCCTGTTTCTTCTCATTTCACTCTGAATCAGTTCTTAATTTCCTCTGGAAAGGGTTCTCTCTTTCCTCCAGAATTGTCTGTTTCATTATTTCCTGTGACATAATTATGTTCTGTTATATTCATATACCACATTTTGTCCAGCTGTTTTCTTAGTAGGAGAATACCCTCTTAGTTTCCTTTTTTTTCCTACCTTTCTTTTGACTGATTTTATCCTTAACTGCTTCTTCCTTTTATGAGATAATATTGCTTGTAATCATACTTAGTAAATTTTTACAAATGATTTTATATTCCAACCCATGTTGACATTGGTAGTTGTTTCTTTCCATTTGGCACTTAAGGTAAATGTTTGCTAAGCCATTTCTGGGCTCTTTTGGTCACTTTTTTGGAGCAATCAATCTGCACTGGTTTAATTTTGGAATAAAATTATTATAGTAGATGTCAGTGTTAGTTCTCTTGTCCAGAACAATCTTCATATCCAAGGGCACAAAGAAAAAAAGCAGTTTCTCAAGAAGCCTATGTTCTCCATGAGCTATATGACATATACACAGATGATTCAAAGTAGGGAGTAAAGAGAAAGGGATAAAGAACAGATGAGATAGTGCTCTGGGTATGTTTGAAGAATGCCCAAAAGCAAGCATAAGGGAAGGCTACTCAGGGTAAGCCAAGGTTTGAATAAAGTTAAGGAATTTGAAAAACAGAGGTGAGAAAATGATTGCCTGCTTGTATACATGAAAGCAGATGAAATGCATTCACTTCTGAATTCCACAGTTTAAGAAGAACTTTGATAAGTTGGAAGGTGTAAGGTAGCCATGATGATGAAGGGCTTTTGAGAATCAGCTGAAGAAACTGAGGACATTTCTAAAGAACAGATTCAGAAGAGATGTTATAACTATCTTTTTCTGTTTAAAGCACTGTTATGTAGAGGAAGAGACTCATTCTGTTTAAACAGAACCAGAAATAGAGAGTAAAAATTTACAAAGAGGCAATTTAGGGTTTTATGTTAGGAAAACTTTCCTAATGTGAAGTTATCAAAAAATGAAATGAACTTCCTTGATATAAATAGTGTTCTCTCCTTGGAAGTCTTTATGCATAGACTGGATGTCAACCTGTTGTGTATGTGGTAATGGGGATTCTTTTCTAAGATGAGTGAGACTAGATGGCTGTTGGGGTCTCTTGTAACTCTCAGTTTCCATAATTCAGGAACCAGTCAGTAACCTCAATTGACTCTGAAGCAGAGAATGTAAAGTATAAAAAGTGAAATGAGATTGTGAAGATATATTGAAGACAGATAGTGAAAGTCTTTAAATACCAGGCTTAAGGAGTTTGTATCAAATTTTGGGGACAATATAGGGTTATTGAAATACCTTGGCCAGAGGAGTGACTTCATTTCTATGCCTTAAGAAAATTATTTTGGGAGTGGAGCCAAGATGGCAGAGTAGAATGACATACATACTTTAGCTCTTCCCCCATAACCCATAAAATACCTGTAAAGAAAGACTCTCAACAAATTCTAGAGCAGCCGGAGCCACAGAAAGACGAACTGGAGGAGATTTCCAGCCCAGGGTTACCTGGGAGGCCAACAGGAGAGGTCTGTTGCACTGGATGTGGAGTGGAGCCCAGCTTAGCCTCGGCCATGAGACTGGGAGGAGGAGGATCGGAACGAAATCCTCGGAAGCAGCAGTGGTTCACAGATCCCTCAACCCACAGGCACCAAAAGTCAGTGAGAGGGTTTTTTCAACTTGAGTGAGAAGGGAGAAGAATCTACCCCTGGCCCTGGCCCAAGGCAGTGGCCAAGGATGAGCAGCAGAGGCTTCTGGAGGCCATAGCAGGCAGGCAGCAGCAGGCGTCTATTGTTGCATTGTTGGAGCACTGAACATAAAGCCCCTGGGGGAATTGAGCAACTGATCTGACTCTCAGCCCTGAGTGGCGGCCCTGCCCCCACCTAAAGCCTCTGGAGGAACTGAGCAGCTGATCTGAACCTCAGCCCTGAGCACCATCCTGGGGTAAGCAGGAGCATTAGGACCTTCCTCTTGATAAAGATTTCAGAAGTCAAGTAACTGGCTGGGAAAAGGCCCAAAAAAGGGAAACAAATAAGACTATAGAAGGTTACTTTCTTGGTGAACAGGTATTTCCTTCCATCCTTTCAGGATGATGAAGAAAAAAGCATACTGTCAGAGGAAGTCAAGGCTTCTGCATCCAGTACCTCCCAAATGAATATACAGTGGGCTCAGGTCATGGAAGAACTTCAAAAGCAAGACATCAGATTGCTAAAGGAGACTCAAAAAAATGCTGAGGAAAATATCACCTTTAAAAGTAGGTTAACTCAATTGGAAAAAGAGGTCCAAAAAGCCAATGAGGAGAAGAAGGCTTTAGAAAGCAAAATTAGCCCAATGGAAAAGGAGGTTCAAAAGCTCACCAAAGAAAATAGTTCTTTAAAAATGAGATTGGAGTTCAGGGAAGATAATGACTATATGATAAACCAAGAAGCTGCAAAACAAAACCAAAGGAATAAAAAAATAGAAGATAATGTGAAATATCTTATTGGAAAAACAACTGACCTAGAAAATAGATCTAGGAGAGACAGTTTAAAAATTATGGGACTACCTGAAAGCCATGATCAAAACAAGAGCCTAGACATTATCTTTCATGAAATTATCAAGGAAAGCTGCCCTGATATCCTAGAACCAGAGGGCAAAATGAATATTGAAAGAATCCACTGATCACCTCCTGAAAGAGACCTGAAAAGAGAAACTCCTAGGAATATTGTAGCCAAATTTCAGAGTTCCCACGTCAAGGAGAAAATATTGCAAGCAGCTGGAAAGAAACAATTCCAGTATTGTAGAAATACAATCAGGATAACACAGGATCTGGCAGCTTCTACATTAAGAGATGGAAAGGCTTGGAATAGGATACTCCAGAAGTCAAAGGAACTGAGATTAAAACCAAGAATCACCTACCTAGCAAAACTGAATATAATACTTCAAGGGGAAAAAATGGTCATTCAATGATATAGAGGACTTTTGAGCATTTTTGATGAAAAGCCCAGAACTGAAGAGGAAATTTGACTTTCAAACACAGAATCAAAAGAAGCATGGAAAGGTAAACAGGAAAGAGAAATCATAAAGGACTTTCTAAAGCTGAACTGTTTACATTCCTACATGGAAAGATAATATTTGTAACTCTTGAGACTTTTCTCAGTATTTGGGTAGGTGGAACACGCACACACACACAGAGCACACATTGAGTTGAATCAGAAGGAATGATGTCTATAAAAAATAAAATTAAGGGGTGAGAGAAGAATATATTGGGAGGAGAAAAGGAGAAATGGAATGGGGCAAACTATCACTCATAAAAGAGATAAGAAAAATCTTTTTCAATGGAGAAGAAAAGGGAGGAGGTGAGAGAGGAAAAGTGAAGCTTACTCTCTTCACATACGGCTTAAGGAGGGAATAACATGCTCACTCAATTTGGTATGAAAATCTAGCTTACACTACAGGAAAGTAGGGGAGAAGGGGACAAGTTGGGTGAGGGGGATGATAGAAGGGAGGGCAAATGGGAGAAGGAAGTAACTAGAAGTAAACACTTTTGGGAAGGGACAAGGTCAAATGAGAGAATAGAATAAATGGGGGACAGGGTAGGATGGAGGGAAATATAGTTAGTCTTATACAACATGGCTATTATGGATGCCTTGTGTCAAATGACACATATATAGCCTGTACTGAATTGCTTGCCTTCTCAGTAGGGATGGGTGGAGAGGGAAGAAGGGAGAGAAATTGGAATTCAAAGTATTAGAAACGAATGTTGAGAATTGTTATTGCATATAACTGGGAAATAAGAAATACAGGTAATGGGGTATAGAAATCTATCTTGCCCTTCAAGAAAAGAGAGAAGATGGGGATAAGGGAAGGGTGGGGTGTGATACAAGGGAGGTCACATTGAGGGAAGGGGTAATCAGAATGCAAGGTGTTACGGGATGTGATGGGAAGGGAGAGATGGGGAGAAAAATTGGAACTCAACATTTTGTGGAAATAAATGTCAAAATCTAAAAATAAATAAACTATAAAAAAATAAAATTATTTTTGTAGGTAGATGAAAAAGCAATTGGAGAAGGTAGACTGGAAAAAAGGATACCAGTTAAGAGGCTATAATAATAGTACAGATAAGAAGTGATGAGGACCTGAATTAGTATGGTGGCAATGTGAGTGGTAGAACAGGTGTAAGAGATGTAGAAATAGAATTGACTAACCCTTGCTGTTGTTTAACTAAGGGCCATGTGGGAAAGCTAAGAGTCAAGAACAACTTAGGTTTTGAAACTGGGCTTCTGGGAAGAATTTGGACAAGACCGTTTGTGATTTGTTGTACAGAATCAGTTTTCAAGGGTCTTCAATCAGTATGGTTGTATGACTGTTCCTATTTTAATCATCTAGTGGACTTTAAATTCACTTAATTACTGAGTTATTATTAGTGTTTTCTTTGGCCTCCGCAGTATCCTTCTTGGATGCTTATTTGTACTTTTGAAGTTACCCTGCATTCTTGAAGACTCTGCTAGCAGAGAGCAAGCTCTGGCAGGTTTTACCATGCAGGGAAAGCTTCCGGAATGGTTCCAGGAAGAGACCAATGGAAGTATGGAGAGAGAGACTAGTCGAAATGTGAGATCTTTATACCATGAAGAGCAAGTGAACGAATTACCAGAGGACCTGAAGCCCATTAATCTTGATATTCTTACTATAAATCCAAAGAATAAGGAATACGAGATTCACTGGAAGGATGGATGGCTCCTTGGAGGGGTATGAGAAGAAAAATTTACAGAGTGAATTCTGTGGGATGCCAGAATCAATAAAAAACATTTCTGCCATTAGACATTTGGTGTTACAATAGTAATCAGTATTTACAAAAAAAACCCCAAAACATGAAAATAAATGCAGTCTGTGCATCATTATCAGTTGCTGATGTTGAAGAAGTGATAAATTCTGTGAAGAGTTCTAGAGCTGATCAGTGGTAATGTAACGCTTAATGACTACAGTGCAAGGGAGACGTCGTCAAGATGGGGAGAAATTTGTGGGAACGTAGGATTCAGGAAAAGGAAATGAGGGACCAAAACTTATGGATTATACAGAAACTTCCTGTCTCTTTATCATGAGTACTTTCACTGAAAGAAGAATCAGAAAGTGCCATACATGGCAAGAATCAAATAACACCAAAAAGGATGAAATAAATTGTATTTTTAACAAACACAAAAAGATTTGTTATTGATATGAGAGTTACTCTTGGATCAACTGTCTGTGTACAATAAGAACATAAACTTCTTAGAGTTAACATCAGAAATTGGGGAAAAGCAGGAAAGAAAAAAATAATGAGGAAAAGTTATTGGCATACCATTAAAATAATCTAACCCTGAAATATCTAAACAAACTATTAAAAATCAAATTTGGAGATGGAAAACAGAAATAAGCTCAGCAACTTCCTTTAGAAGTTTAAACAATGCAAATTGTCACAACCAAAAGACTTATAGAGCCCTTAAAGTCCCTTAGTAAGCAAATATCTGACTTGCTTGCCAGATATTGACAGATGACTACCAAATACAACAGTGGATAGGATTTAAACTTGTCTGGAAAATCTTACATAAAGGATGATGGGAGTATTATCAATACATCATTTCATAAAGCAAAAAAAAAAAAAAAGGAAAAGTTGTCCAGATAGATGGCCAAAGGTATTTAAAGATGAAAAAAGAACTATAAACAAAAGCAGGAGAAGGGAGTGGGTGCTTAATTAATACTTGTTATTGTTTTATTGTGTACCTGAATCATGGAATATGGAGGAAAGGGTAATGTTAAAAGCTGAAAAAGTAATCTTCTTGTACAAAAGGTAAAAATGTCACTAAAGAAAATAAAGATGGGCCAAGATGATGGAGTAGAAAGACTGACCTGCTCTAGCTCTCCACCCATAGCCCGTAAAATACTTGTAAAAAATGACTTTACACAAATTCCAGAGCAGCAGAAGCCACAGAACAACAGAATGAAGTAGATTTCCAGCCCAGAACAGCCTAGAAGGCTGACAGGCAGGGTCTATCACACTGGGCTTAGAGTGGAACACAGCCCAGTCTGGGCCAGATGGTAGGACAGGACTGGAGCTGGCTTCAGGGCATGGAATTACAGGTGGCAGCTGTGGTTCCCAGATTTTTCAACCCACAAACACCAAAAATAGCTTCAAAGGTCAGTAAGAAAGCTCTTTCACCTGGGTGAGAAAGGGAGCTCAGTATGTCCCCAGCCTCAGGGAGGCAGCAGCCACTGCAGCAGCAATGTCCACTTTTGGAGCCCTTGACCTAAAAACCCTAGGGAAATCAAGCGACTGATGTGGATCTCATTTCTGTGTGGCAGTCCTGGGATGAGGAGGAATGCTGGGTGGCGTGGTAGAGCTGGTGGAGGCTTTGGAGAGGGAATCCTACTCGCAGATCCTGGGTGTAAAAGAGTGCTTGTGGTTGTTCCCAGACCAGAGCTCAGGCCAGGAGAGGAGTAAACTCTTCTTTGATTTTGCCACCTTGGAGGAACTGAAAACTTATAGGTCCCTAGAGTTTACCCTCCACTTGACAAAGGACTCCAAAGTCAAGTAATTGACTGGGTAAATGTCCAAAAAAGGGAAGAAAAATAAAGACTATAGATTACTTTCTTGGTGAAAAGGTATTTTCTTCTATCCTTTTGAATGACAAAGAACAAAGCATACCATCAGAGGAAGACTTAAAAGTCAAGTAAGAGAGGTGGAGAAAAATTGGGCAGAGAAATGAGAGGCAAAAATATCATGAAAAGCAAGTCAACAACTTGCTAAAGGAGACCCAAAAAAATACTGAAGAAAATAACACCTTTAAAAATAGACTAACCCAAATGGCAAAAGAGGTCCAAAAAGTCAATGAGGAGAAGAATGCTTTAAAAAGAAGAATTAACCAAATGGAAAAGGAGGTTCAAAAGCTCACTGAAAAAAATAGTTCTTTAAAAATTAGAATGGAGCAGATGAAAGCTAATGACTTTATGAGAAACTAAGAAACTATAAATAGAAGACAATGTGAAATATTTCATTGGAAAAACAACTGACCTGGAAAATAGATTTGGAAGCGATAATTTAAAAATTACTAGTCTACCTCAAAATCATGATAAAAAAAAAGAGCCTAGATATCATCTTCCAAGAAATTATCAAGGAAAACTACCTTGATATTCTAGAACCAGAGGGTAAAATAGAAATGGAAAGAGTTCACCAGTTGTCTCCTGAAAGAGATCCAAAAAGGAAAACTCCTAGGAATATTGTAGCCAAATTCCAGAGTTCTCAGATCCAGGAGAAAATATTTACAAGCAACCACAAAGAAACAATTCAAGTATTGTGGAAGTACAGTCAGGATAATACAGGATTTAGCAGCTTCTACACTGTGGGATTGAAGGGTTTGGAATATGATATTCCAGACGTCAAAGGAGATACAATTAAAACCAAAAATCACCTACCCAGCAAAATAGTATATTTCCTGGAAAAAAATGGAATTTCTATGAAATAGAGGACTTCCAAGCATTCTTGTTGAAAAGACCAGAGCTGAATAGGAAATTTGGCTCTGAAATACAAAAATCAAGACAAACATGAAAAGGTAAACAGGAAAGAGGAGCCTTAAGGAACTCATTAAAGTTTACATTCCTATATGGAAAGATCTTATTTGTAACTCATGAGACCTTTTTTCAGTATTAGGGTATTTAGAGGGAATATATACATACATATATATGTATATTTGTAGGTGTGTGTGGATATATATGTATGTGTATATTATATATATATATATATGTGTGTGTGTGTGTAGGTGTGTATGAATATGTATGTATGTGTATATTATATATGTATATGTTTATATATGTACATGAGTGTACAGAGGGCACAGCATGAGCTGAATATGAAGGGAGAATACCTAAAAAAAATAAAATTTGGTATTGAATGAGATGTACTAGAAGTAAGAGAAAGGGAGAGGTAGAATGTAGCAAATCATCTCACATAAAAGAGGGAAGAAAGAGCTTTTACAATGGAGAGGGAGAAGGGGAAGATGAAGGGAAATAAGTGAACCTTACTCTCATGGGATTTGAGTTAAGGAGGGAATAACACACCCTCAATTGGATATGGAAATCTATTTTACCCTGCAGGAAGGCAAGGGGGAAGGGAATAGGAGAGGGAAGATAATAGATGGGACAGTAAATTGGGGAAAGGGATAATCAGAAGCAAACACTACTGTGGGAGAACAGGACAAGGAAGAAAATGGAATAAATGGAGGGTAGGATAGGACAGAGGGTAAAGTGATTAGTCTTTTAAAACATAACTATTATGGAAGTACTTTGCATAGTTACACATGTATGACCTATATTGAATCACTTGTTTTCTCAATGACAATGAGTGGGGAGGGAGGGAGAGAATATGGAAAACAAAGTTTTAAGAATGAATGTTAAAAATTGTTTTAACATGCAACTGGAAATTAAGCTATACAGGCAATGGAGTAAAGAAATCTATTTTGCCCTACAGGAAAATAGTGGGGAAGGGGGATGGAAGAAGGGTGGGTAATAGAAAGGAGGACAGACTGGAGGAAGGGGTGGATGAGGTGCATGCTGTCCTGGGGTGGGAGGTAGGGAGAGATGGGGAGAAAATTTTGAATTCAAATTCTTATGGAAGTGAATGTTAAGAACTGGAAAAGTAATAAATTATTTATCTCTCTCTCTATATATATATGTATGTATATATACATATATATATGTATATATACATACATATATATACACACACACATATATATGTATGTGTATATATATATATATATATATATGTATATGTATGTATGTAAAAGAAAGATGGAAAAAGCAATTAGATTAGATCAAGTATATAAAGGAGTTCATCCCATTCTAGAGGTAATACAATAGTGATGGCATTTAGAGAATGACCTTAATACCCAAATGGGGGCCATTAGATGGCACAATGGATAGAATGAGAGGCATGAAGTCAAGAAGACTTCTCTCCCTGAGTTCAAATCTTGCCTCAGATACTTACTGAGTGTATAACCCTGGGCAAGTCACTTAACTCTGTTTACTTCAGTTCCTCATCTGTAAAATGAGCTGGAAAAGGAAATGGTGAACTACTCTGGAATCTCTGCCAAGAAAACCCCAAATGGAGTCACAAAGTATTGGACACAACTGAAACAGCTGAACTATAATTACAAAAAGCAGCCAAGTGGTGCAGTAGATTGGATACCAGACCTGGAATCAGGAAGACTCCTCTTCCTGGGTATAAATCTGGTCTCAGATACTTACTGACTGTGTGAACCTGAGCAAGTCACATGACCCTGTTCGCCTCAGGTCCTTATCTGTAAAATGAATTGGGGAAGGCAATAGCAAACCACTCTAGTACCTTTGCCAAGAAAACTCCAATGGAGTCTGAAGAGTAGGACACAACTGAAACAACTGAGCAACAACATCATTGATACCTAAAAAAGTGAATGAGAGCACATCAAATCACTATATATTTACTCTCTTGTCTCTACAGAATCTTGAGAGCCATCAAATTTATGAATTGAAGACATTCTTAATAAGTGTGTTAGTAGGGAACCAGCAGGCTTCCATCAAGATCATTCAGAATTCTTTGGAAGATTTCACCCAGAAATAACTGTTTAGTGACCCTCTGATTATAAATGTAAGGCTGTATATAACGCAGGGAGATTGTACCAGATCACAAAGATATTTGGGAAAATACCAAAATTATTTGCCCCTATATGAAAGAGATATAGCACAGAAGTGTCAGTTGAGGAGGGACTCCCTGTGAAGGTTAAGGTTCTGTGGTTACTTCTGTTTGCAAATGACATTTGTGCTTATTACATCAAACCTCAGGACATTACAAAATCTCCTAGAAAAGTTTGCTCATCACTCAAAGGAGTTTGGTCTATCCAGCCACACTGTAAAGACTAAGTGGATAAAGAACATGTATTTTTATCCACATTTTAACACCGGATGATATCCTTTTGAGTTTGTCCAATAATATTTATATTTGAGGCAGATGATATCGATGTAATTAGCTAGACCCAGAGTTCAAAAGGAAAACCAGCTGAATTGCTTTTGAAAAATTACAGAGCTCTTTTGCTGACCCCAGGTATAGGCTGGGGTCATCTATAAGTCTCATCTTTTCATTACTACCATGTTAAGGGTTTGTTTTATGTCAAGAAGACATATAGCACCATGAACTCTGAAGAAGTAGAGATCAGTGTTACCCAGAGAGCAATGAAAAGGCAATATAGTTGCTGTGAGCAGGCTGAACACAACCATTGAGAATTTCTGAATAATAGGATTAAAGTACATTATCAAGGAATTATATGGCATGAAGAGAAAATGTTCTGGTCACATGACAGAAGTGAGAGATGACTAGTGGAGAGCCAGAGTGGTCACCTCTTTACAGCAGGGGAATGCAAGGAAGGTTCCCTGTTCATTAACTGAATCGTTTTTCGGAGAACAAGTAAATGTCTCACAAGGTGGCATGCATGGTTTGTATCACTGGTGGAAAATCTTTAATTGATAGATCTGTTTGAGTGCTTTATTTAATTGCTCATCACTTCTCAATGAATTTTACTTTAAATCAGATTTGTTTAGTTTAAGCTCAGCTTTGTAACATGTCACATAGGAACATATTGGAAAAAAAGAATGTTTGCTAATACTAGAAGAACAGAATAAGCCTCTAGTGTGTGTGTGTGTGTGTGTGTGTGTGTGTGTGTGTGTGTGTGTGTGTGTGTATGTTTTTTAATCCATCCTTCACATTCCTGACAAAGTAACCCTACTAATTCACTGCTTTGACCATTTGGCTCCTCACAAACTTCTAGTGGCTCCTCAGCCTATCATTGAGCATATAAATTCCTTATCCTGCTATTCAAGGTCTGTCACAGTCTATCTTTAATCTACCTTTTCACTCTTGTATGGTATACTTGATCACTGAGTGACCTTAGAAAAGTCAATAGATTTCCTTTTTTCATGGAGTTATAATTGGGAAGGATTTTAGAGGTCTCGAATCATAGTCCCTCATTTTACAGACCTAGAGAGGTTAAGGGACCTACCTAGGATTACATAGCTACCAAGTGTCAGAAACAGAGCTTGAACACAGGTCTTCCCACCTCTGCAACCAGTTCTCTGTCCATCATACAATGCTACCAATACAATATGCCAGGCAGGTGGTGACTTAATGAGTGAGGATCTATTATCGTTTAAGGCAACCCACTCCACTTTTGGTTATCTCTAATTAATAATATATTTTTCCTTATTACTCTAGTCAATATGGGTATTCCCTTTAGTCATTCTGCTTGCAATCCACCAATGCTTTACCATTCTATGTGATTCTTGACCATGTCCTTTAGAAAATTTACCACAGAGAGTCCATTCATTGCTTGCTTTTGATAGTACAAGGGACACCCATCTAGCACATGGGCTATATGCTATTTATTAAGATTCATCACATGACTAGACTGTTTCTCCCAGTTTATAATGCCTATCCAAGATACGTGCACAGACAAATGCATGCATGTGTGTGTGTGTGTGTGTACACAGAAAGACACTAGGGATCATCCATCCAACTGAACATTAAAATTAATCATCTACTTAGTTTTTTCTGGCTATATGGTTAGATCAAATTCTTTTGAGCTCCTTGACCAAGAGTTTGTCATTATATTTTAATTTAAATTTAAATCCCTTTTTCAGACATCACCTTCTTAGCCAGATGTTTACATTCTAAATTAGATGTTCCCTTTTGAATCCCTTGCCTGTAGCGAGAAGTAGTAATGAAGTGTCTGCATACTTTATTTCATAAATAGGAAACCTAAGTCCAAAAAAGAAGTAGGTGATTTTTGCCTATAGTTATCTAAGAATTCTGTGTCAAAGTCAGAATTAGGAGCAATTTCCTTCTTTAAATCCAGATTGTTCCCTGATATATTCTGTTATTAAGATTTCTATCAGTGCCATTAAATAAGATATGCATATAAATTAAGCCTATAAGAATTATAGTAGATAGAGCTAGACTTACTAGAAGTGTTGATTATTAATTATATTTAAAATATCATTTGCTTGATAGCCTGCTTGAAAGGATTAATTCATAAAATTATTATGGTAGAAGGGAAACTAATTTTGAATGGGACCGTTATCTAATTAATTTCCCCTCAATCTACCTGCCTGGGAGGTTTAAATGAGTTTTGGCATTAATGCTTTAAAAAAAAACAAC
Source organism: Potorous gilbertii (assembly GCA_028658325.1). Taxonomy (NCBI): domain Eukaryota; kingdom Metazoa; phylum Chordata; class Mammalia; order Diprotodontia; family Potoroidae; genus Potorous; species Potorous gilbertii. The sequence continues at coordinate 454,569,421 of CM053771.1, read as the reverse complement.
AAAATTTCATCAAAAAAAAAATGAGAATCTTTTGTGGAACCATTTGAAATTCAGAGTGTAGTTGACATATATTTACTTTATGCTCTCCCGGATATCCTCATAAGAAATCAGTACCTAATTTTAGCCAACTAATGAATGTAACAAATGGTACTAGCTTTTTAGTATGCTGAGTGCATGTCATTTAGCTATTACATTTTGTGTAATTAACATAGAAGGAGCATTTCCTTTGATTAGCATTCGGATTTTGAGTGTGTGTACAGTAAATAGCAAACTCAAAACAAAGTCTGAAATTTAGCCTTAATTTTTATTAGGTATTTATTAGGTGTTTGTGTCCCTTTTAACGTTAAAAAATTTCATGTCTCCACCCAATATTAGTTTTAAAACCTACATGTATCATATGATTTTTTATTATCATTTGTTGATTATGACTATACATGATGGGGGCAGTTAGGTATCACAGTGGATAGAGCACCAACCGTGGAGTCAGTAGGACCTGAGTTCAAATCCAGCCTCAGACATTTGCTACTTACTAGCTATGTGACCCTAGACAAGTCACTTAACCCTGATTGTCTTGCTGCCAAAAAATATAAACAAATAAAAAACATACGTGGTGAACCAAAGTTACTGTGAATTGAATAATGCTTTTAAATTAATTCATATTTTTATCACAATAGCATCTACATATATTTTTAAACAATAATATGCATATTGTGAGTTATTTGGTCTTTAGATGTTTGCTTATTTATGATACAAGCCACACTAATTTTTTGGAGTTAAAAATGAAGGTAGAAATGATTGGTAAACTTGGAATTTTTAGATCCTTTGTAATAATTTACAGGGACCACATACTCCATACTTGAAAAATCACTGATCTAATGCAGCTAGCTCATTTTATAATTAATAATTCATGTCTTCTCTACATCGTCTTTTTTTTGTTGTTCCTTTTTATCCTTGTTTTTGCCTTTCTTTGATTTTTCTTATCATTCTCATTCCTAACTCTTCCCCTATTAATCTGATATTCATGAAAATCCTGTAGTACCAAGGTTTTACATGGTCCTGTACCCCTTTAGTAAGCAGGGAGTCAAGGCAGTGTGTTATTTACAACGGTGCAGCAGATACCAGTTCACCCCAAAGTCTTCAAAATTCCAAACTAAACAAACAGTCCAAGTTCTTTTTAACTGAACCTCATAGAGCAAGACCCCAAGGCCTGTTCCAGCTGCCTTCCTACAGTTGATCAAATTACACTTCATCAGTGCCTCTCTACAATTCATCAACATTCCTAAAATGTCATTTCCAGAACTGTGCACAGTACTCTACTGGACTGAGTTGCAACCCACCTGGTCCTGTGCTTCTCTTTATGTACCCTAAGATTGAATTAGGTTTTCTGGCTATTGTATCACATTCTTGATGCAATGTTGAGCTTGAAGCATACTTAATTCTCATTCTTTTTCAAATGAGCTATCTAACCATACCTCTCCTATCTCATAAAGTTGAGTTTTTGGAACTGAAGGATTTTATATTTATCCTTGTTAAATTTTTGTCTCATTAGATTCGCTTCAGTGTTCTAGCCCATCAATAGTTTTTGGGATCCCGATAGTGTCAGCCAAACTATTAGTGAGCTCTCCAAGATTTGATGATTATTCCACCTTTGCCTTTATTCATGTCACTCATTTAAAAAAAAGTTAAATAACACCGGGTCAAGGCAAAACTGGATTTGTCTTTGTGTGTTGATATCACACTGCCTTGAGCCTGATCATTCAATTCCAAACATGTGGGACAGCAAGGTGGCACATGGGAAAGAGAACTGATCCTGTAGTAAGGAAGACCTAAATTCCAATCTGTCCTTAAGACAGTATCTGTGTGACCCTAAACAAGTCACTCAACCCTATTTGCCTCATGAGTTTCCTCATCTGTAAAATGAACTGAAGAAGGAATGGTAAACCACTGCAGTATCTTTACCAAGAAAATCCCAAATGGGGTCTTAAAAATGTAGACATGACTGAAACAATTGAACAGCATCATATAGCCCACATAGATCCATCTTTTTCAGAAAAATAGCACAAGACACTTTCATCAGCTTCCTTGCTAAAATCCAGGTCACTGTATCTACAGCATTCTCCTTATCTTTGAGTCTGGGAACAGTCAGAAAATAAATGAAGCTAGCCTAGCATGATCTGGTTTTGATAAAGCTGTATTTGGTCCTTTTTCTAAGAGAAAGAGCTTGGTTCACTTCATTTTTTTAATGTTTACTAACCATCCCTTTATAATATGTTCTAGAATTTTGTCAGTAATTGAAATCAAGTTCACTCATAGTTTGCAGACTACAGTCTATTCCTTTAAAAAAAATTGTAACATTTGCCTTTCTTTTAACTTGCAGCACCTCTAATAATTGCTATGATCTTTCAAAAATCAGTAACAGTGGATAAACAGTCATATCTGCCACATCTTTACAGTACACTAGGACCTATAGGATTGAGCTTGTTGCATTTTATTTTATATACATTTTACATTTAGATTCAAATTTAGTTTGTTCTACGTCATCATTTCTGGATAAGTCTTACTCCCTGCCACAAAATCATACAAAGAAATACACAGCAAAAACAGCAGATGTAGTGGCCTGTCTTACAGTGTTCTCCCAAAATAGTCCCTGACTTCTCCACCAAGAAAATATTGAATTTATGTGGAGCATCTCAGACAGTTATATCACATTATTTTGCATTTTAGTTGCTTTGAGTTTTATGAAACTTAGAGAAATAACACCACCGTTTTGTTATGCTGTCGTGTTATTTCCAACATGTTGATTCTATCACTTTAAGTCCAAGTAAAATGAACATTTTTTAAAAGTAGGCTACTTATTTTATAGAATTATTTGTGACTGTAAAGTCACTTTTCAAAATGAGCAGTTGTTCTTATTTATATGTGAACATCCCTATTATTCAATAAACTAATCATTTACATGGGCCTAAGTTAGAGAACTATCAGAAAAGAAATTTAGTAAATTTTCTTGGGATTATACTTTCTCAGTGCCTGAGTTTGCTGACAAAATGGAGGAATACTTTGCTTTTGATGGAGAAAGGGATATTGTGATTGCAAAATGAAGTGAAATATTAAGATTCTGGGGAAGTGGAACCATAAATTGGGCATTATTATTGCTGTAAGAACACAAACTACATACTGTAAACAGAAAAATAGGACAGAAGAATAAGATGTGAGTATACATCAATAAATGTGTTTGTCAAAAGTTGCAAAATATGTTGTTGCAACTTCACAGAATGTGGAATTCCATTTTTAAGTAGTTTTATAATTGGTCTGTCAGGTTAGGAAGTAGAAAAGGATACAAAGAGGGCGCTTTTAAGTACAATAATTAGTGTCACTCTAGTGATTTTTTTTTCCCTTTCTCTCACCATACCAACAAAAGCTATCTTGACCGCAAATTATATCACTTTCCAAGTGCCCAAGTAAAAAGCTTTAGCACTTCTTGCAGAAACTTGCTGTGATGTAAAACAGCTTTAAATTCAAGTTTATTTAGGGAGGTTAGTTGAAAAGATATAATGCATTACAGTTGAAGATATTTTGTATATTACTGGAACCAATTTTCAGAATTTCCATTTGTCATTTTAAAAGTGCATTTCTTCGTTTTTGCCAAAAAATCTTTTTCTTCTTCATATTTCACCAGATATCTTTATAATTTTTTTCAAAGCCTTTTTATGGAAAAACTTTAAGTTGCTCATCTTTGTCATCTCAGTAAATCAAATTAAATCACTTTTGAAGGGTATGCCTTTATAAGTAACACTTTACTTTCCATTTTCAAATATAGCAATAGGTAACAATTTACCTGCCTACCTATAAATAGGTATATCCCAGTCATATTAATCAATGATTATCTACTTGAACTTCCATAGATTTTATAGGAACTCTTTTCATGGCAGGTTCTGCTGCTTTGTATTTTCTCTTTTCTGTCCTTTTCCATTGCAAATAACATACTATCTAGGATTCCCCCTGCATTATTTCAGGAGACTGGGATTAAAAACTGAAAAGTTCAGTTGGCAGTACTTGTTGTACTCCACTGTAATTGCCTCTGTTCAAGCATTGGTTTAGTATTTAGCTTCTCCCGTCCCTCTTCTCTGGTCTAACAACACCCTTCCTACTTCTTTTTTGTGTCCCCATTATCACTTGGTTTGTATCTTTAGCTTTCTGTAGGGGTCAGTGTGAAAAGCTGGGAAAAGAGAATGAAGCAACATTAAAAAGAGCCTTTCTATTTCTGTTGCTACTAGCAATTATAAACCATTGAAGGGGTAGAAGCTGGGAGACTAAGTTCTGTTTTCCATCTGGCAATAAGAGTCTTATTTTGAATAAACAGGTTGTATTAGTGGAAGGAGGAATTAAGGAGATCAATACCCTGGCCCCTGGAAGAACACAAAAAGCTTTCTCCCTTGTTATTCCTTCTACCTAAGAACTCCTACTTCTGCCCATGCCCTTTATACCTACAGTTCCCAGTCTGTTTGAATTTCCACAAGATTATAAAAGCCATTTCTTGTATTATGTTAAATGGTTCTTGGAGAGTTATTCTAACCCCACATTTTATAGATCAGAAAAATGAGACCCAAAGAGTGTGACGTGCATAGAGTCACAGTTAGTAACAATAACTCATGTTCAAAGGTGTCTTTTTTTTACAGTTCTTCTCATTATCTTAAAGAACATTGTGGAATCATTTCATAGCCTTTTTAAAATAATTTCAATTGTTTTTATATCTATTATTAATATGATTTTCCTGTGACCGGTACAAGGAAGGAAGGATTTATTAAGTACCTACTATGTTCAAGGACTCATGCTATTCTCTTTACAGATATCTCTTTTTACCCTCGCAGCAATCCTGAGAGGTGGTGCTATTATTACCTTGTTTTACAGTTAAGGGAATGGAGTCATATGGAGGCTAAGTGATTTGCCCAGTGTCATACAGACATATAGACAAGTGCCTGTGTCTATATATGAATTCAGGTCTTTCTGATTCCCAGCTCAGAGTTCTATCCATTGCACCACCTACCTTCCTCCAGAATGTTTATATCCTTTGTCCATTGACTTCTGGGTTATGTAACCAACAAGGTAATGGATTCATCCCTTTCTCCAGATCCTTTTAAATTTCTAAAGATCCACAAAAGGAATTTTATACCAGATGTACATACTTTCAGAAGCAGCATGACTTAGTGGATAAGACACTAGACTTGTAATCAAGAAGACTCATGTCCACATCTGGCCTCTTTACTTATAAGCTTTGTCACCTTGAACAAATTATTTAAATTACCTGTGTCCCATTTTCCTCATCAATAAAATGAATTGGTGAAATTTTTAAACCCATTACCAGACTAGAAAACATTGAACTCACAATGGAATGTTCCTTTTAAAAAGTGAAAGATTTAACAGATTTAGAACGCAAAAATACTGAAGTGGAGGAAATTCTGGCAGAAAAGAAGCAAAAGGCAACAACGTGCCTTTTCTACAGGCCAACACAATTGACCTTAAAGACAAGAGATACATAGAGATAGAAGGATCACTGGTCTCTAAGAAGAATATGATAAACTTTTCCTCTGTATGATTTCTCCCACCCTGCATTTTACCTGTTGAACATGATTCTTTTTATCTTTGACCAGGTTAGCCATGAACGTAGAAAAAAAATCTGATTGAGTTCCACTTCTTGAACTTGTTTATAGTCTTATAAATATAATCTTTTCCCAATTCGTGTAACAGGGGAATGACTGGCCAACGAGTTCATTCCTTATAAGTATATGCAGAATTCCGCTGATGCAGTTTCCCATGTGTAGGAGACTAAGAAGACTGTTTCTGAGATAGTTATGATAGCATGTAGTGGTATGGCCTTGGATGGATTGGAAGAAGGCACAGTCATGGTGAAGAGGAACCTCTTTGATTGACTGTGGTTGTGTAGCTAGAACTGGATTGGGGAGGAGAAGGAAGCAGCATTCAGAAGATGGTGGCTTCACTCATGCCCTTCCTATTGGGTGACTTCTTCCTGCCCAGTTATGTCAGGTTGGAGAACAGAGTCAGTGTTGTGATAGTAGAAGCCTCAGCCAGTTTTCCACTTTGGAAGCCAATACTGTTACTACAATGCCTTGCTATTTGTTGTTTTGTTTTATTCTGAATTTGTGAGTTTTGAAGGGTCAGGAGAGCAAGCCAGAAGGACATTCATGAGTAGATTCCAGGCCAGGTTTTACAGCCAGCCATTCTAGAATCTAGGTTCAAGGAATTACCTCAAGAACCCAGACATTATTGAGCATATTTTCACTATAGTGATGTTATGTAGTCACACTGACATAAGTGGAAGAAATCATATAACAAATCAAAACATGATACACTAAAACACACACACACACAAACATGATCTGCTACATTCTGCGAATGACTTCCATATTTCTTTCTCTGAGTGTGGAAGGTATTTTGCCTTAGAAAATCGACATTGGGATTTTTTTTTTCAGTAAGTTCTTGTGTTATTACAAAGTCGAACCTATGCAGAATTGTATGCTGTCATGGGGAGGGAGGGGGGT
>CM053771.1:454507185-454562364 GCA_028658325.1 Potorous gilbertii | reverse complement strand
ACCTATACAGAATTGTATGCTGTCATGGGGAGGGAGGGGGGTACGGGGGGAAGGTGTGGGGGTATAAAATCTTAATTTTAAGGAAGTGATTGTAGAACATTTATAAATAAATAAAATAAAAATTAAAAAAAAAAAAAGAAATAGAATCCAAAGTGACAGTAACCCAAAGGTCAATGGAAAAAGATACCTGGGATTTATAAATAGGCTATAGGATATTACCAATAATACATATATTTAAGTAGGATAAGAGACATCATTAAGGAACGGGAGGATTTTCAACATGGACCATATTGATATTTCAGCAGGACTTCGAAGGAAGATAAATATATAAATACCGTAGACAAAGATTAGAAAGAAGTAAAGGAAAGGAATGAGGAAGAAATAATTATTACATGTGCAGGGAAGGCTTGTCTGAAGGACAGACCCTGTGCATTGAGGGAAGTAGTAAGTTCTACATCTTTCACAGTGGGCCACTCAAAGCTTAAGGGTTAAGATAATGGAGTTTCTATAATAAAAGTATAGATGTCAATCTTCAGGTAAAAGCAGTTTATGAGGAGATAAAAGGTGTCCATAAGTAAGTTCCTTGGCACATCAGGAACTCCCATTAGAGTCCTTGAGCTATCTCTATATACTCCTTTCCCAAAGTAGTCACAGGTGGGTCCCAGGTCAGTCCACCTGGAACAAAGTTAATTCAAACTGCCCTAAATTTTCTCCATAGAATCTTGGTTCACAGTAGCCCCATTGATGTGGGGATTCCACAAGTATTTTGCCCCACTACAGGTGAGAAGTAAGACTGGAAAGCTAAATTAGAGCCAGACATTTTTGGGAATGGAAAGACTTAAATTTCAGTCTGAGTGTGTATTTGATTCAGTAGTCTTTGGGAAAGATTTTTAAGCCATGGCAGTGATAGAACCTGAGACAGTGTATTATGAAAGTAATCTTGTCAGGGATATTATGAAGTATGAAATAGAGAGGGGAGAAAATGAAATCACATATAACATTCCTTCATTCTAGGCAAGAGATAGTGAGGGCTTGAGCAAGAATGCTATCTGTGAAAGTACAGTTAGAGTATGAGTGCACAAATGATTGTTGAGCTAATATCAATGGGATTTGCCCCATTCATTTAATCAGTTGCTTAGGGAGAAGGTAGAGCCTAAGGAGACTCAAAGATTTTGAACTCAGGAAAATAGAAGAAACTTACGGGGAAAGATATGTTTGGTTTTGAACATTTTGAATTCAGGTGTTGACAGGATAATTAGTTGGAGATTTCCTATAGACATTTGGAGATAAGGAACTGGAGTTCAGGAAAATGTCAGGCCTAGAGTTACAGATTTGGGACAGGAGGTGATAATTCTAGCTATGAAAATAGATGAAATCTCCAAGCAAAAGAATAGAGAAAAGGAGGAAAAGGTAAGTTACTGAGACTGAGTTTACCCATTTCTAAAATGAGGATGTGGATTTCCATATGTAAATTATTTACATCATGACACTATAGTAGTCGTGTTGTATACTGCTTTGGATAAACTACATTTATTGAAGTATTATGAAGTATTATGCTGAGTCTGAGGCACCACATTTTAGAAAGGACATTAATAAGCTGGAGTGCATGCAGAGGAGGTTGGACACTATTAGGAAAGGATTTGAGTTCATTCCATATGATATTGAGTGAAAGAACTCAATTGAAGGTTGGAATACCATGGTCTTGAATTTCTACGTTCCCTTTAAAGCACGGGTTAGATATTTTTTCCTCCTTGAAACTTTTTTCAGTCTTCCTCCTCAGTCCCATTCTTCCCTTGGAAACCTCAGATAACATTTTGCTTACACCTCTCATGTACTTGGGTGTATTCTAATTATTTGTGTATCTATCATATAATCCCACTAAACAGTGAGGTATGTGTGGTATTTTATCAAAACGCTCCGTCTTTGTGATCCCTTGTAGGGTGCTCCAGAGTCAGGAGGGAATGAATAAGCACTTCTTATTTAGAATTGAATTGATGAAGGTGGAAGAATTTCCTGGAGGTGTAGGTAGGATGGTGCTTTTAGTAGCTTTTATTAACACCTTAGTATTTGGGAAGGGCTTCATCAGATTGGACCCACAAAGCAAGTCCGGAAGGCCGGCCCAATTATTAGCCCCATTTCACAGATGAGGGAACTGAAGCATAGTTAAATGATTTTCCCAGGGTTAGACAGTTAGTGAGCGTCTGAGGCCGAACATGAACTCAGCTGGAAAGATGGCAGTAGTAAGAACGGGAAGGATTTTTCCTGAATAGAGACCATGAGTTGGTTTCAAAGAAGGACAGCTTATGAAACAAGTATCTGGAAGTGGCCATGGTGATGAAAATACTAGCCCTACTACTATTTCTGATTATAAACTATAGATTAAAAATTCTATTGGAACAGAAGAGACTAATTATGAAGAAATATGGTATAGTGGAAGGAGTCAGGTTCTACTTCTTGGAGTCAAGAGATCTGGTTTCAAATCCCATTTCTGAAAAGTGCGACCTGGATGACCATGAGGAAATCACATCAATTCCTTCATCTTGAAAATAGAGACAGTAGAATCCTATCGACCTCACAAGGTTGTTGTTGTGAGGAAAATGCTTGGTAAATCTTAAAGTACTGTGTGATTGTGACTTAGCATTGTTATCATCTTTATTAATTTTATTTTTATTACCTAGACAGAGCTGATTAAGATCATAAGATTTCAGGCACAAATTCCTCGTTTTACAGATGAGGAAACCGAAGTCCAACATAAAATGCTCTATTCAGAAGTAGAAGGGAGCTTAGAGGTCATCTAGCCTAACTTCCTCATTGTAAAGATCAGGAAACTGAGGTGCAGAAAGGTTGAGTGTTGTGCTGTAAACTACACTAGTAGTTAAGTGGCTGATACGGATTTGAAACCTGGTCCTCTGATTTTCTTCTAAACAGCATATTGTTGGATTCTGCTCTCTAATCCATTCTGCTCTTCTCTCGGGTTGTTGTGTTTGCCCTTCGTTCTCAAAGAGAACTATGACATCAGGGAGATGATGGCATGACTTGCAGTTGACTGTGATTTGAGTGAGGGAAGGCTGTGCAAGGTCACCAGCCTCACTTTCTCCTCTGTCTCATGCTTATAACTATTAATTGTTTAGTTCTCACTTTCCTTTCCTCTTATTATTTTCCCTTTTTGCTCCCTGGGCCCCTCTTCACAAAGAAGAAAGTGGTAGGAGCCTGCTAATTGAACTTATCTTTTGTTTCATTTTTTTTTTTTTACATGTATCCCCAGGGCCTACCACAGTTCCTAGGACATGGTAGATGCTTTAATACTTTCCCTATTGCCCTATGAGTTTCTTTCTGCACTAAAATTATTCTTTTTGCAAATGTGAGTGTGTTCAACCCTCTTTTGTCCACTTCAGATGAAAGTGAGTTTCCTTTACACTCTTTCCTTCATATTTGTATATTAAATGAGATAGTAAGCTTCTTGCCCTTTCTCTTCCTTTCTTCCCTAGTGTGTTACAGTTCCCTTGCTTTCTTCTCCTAACAACATCAAAATAGAACCTAGTCATCTTTCCCAGGCCACCTGTTTGTCTTATTTAATTCCTTTTGTGACCCTTGAAGATATTAGGGTTTTGAAGAAGCATTTATTCCTTCTTCCATCTTCCAGAAGCCCTTGTAAATTCACAAATATACTTACTTTTCTTAGTTTCTCTTGATTTTTGTATTTATATTTCAAAGCAGCTGATGGTTCTAGTCTTTTCATCAGAAATGGTTGAAAAATCCTCTTTTCTATGAAAGGTCCATTTTTTTTCCCTTTAGGTTTAAGCTGTGTAAGATATCCTTTTTTGTAAGCTTTTATCTTTTGCTTTTTAAAATATTGCATTTCATAATCTCTTTTTTTGTAGCTACAAATACCAGATCTTGTGTGATGTTGACTGTATGTTATCTTGACTATGGTTCCTCAATATTTGAACTCTTTCTTGCCTCTTACGGTATTTTTTTATTTGATTTTTTACCCCCTGGAATTTGACTATGGTATTACTAGAACATTTCATTTCTGTTATTTAGGGGGTGCCTTTATGGATTCTTTTTTTTTTTCTTGCTTTCTGGTTCTAGTAGATATAGGTAGTTTTTGTTTGTGATTATTTTGGGGATACCTCATATTATATCCAGCCTTTCTCTTTGTTCTTAATTTTCAGGTTCTTAGATTATCTCTCGACCTTTTTCTAGGACAGTTATTTTTGATAGGAGACAAACTCACATTTTCTTCTATTTTTTCCATCTTTTTTATTTGTCTTATGTTTCTTATCTCATGAAATTATTGCATTATTTGGTTCATTTTGATTTTTCCATTCAACATTAATAATTCTTCTAAGTCTTTTCTCTAAAGTTTCATTTCATTTATGAACTCTTGCTTCATTTCTTTCAGATATTCTTGTAGTCCTTGTGGCCGGTCCATTTTCTTTTCTAATGCTCTGCTCAAATTTGTTATGGTATCCCTCCTTTCTTCTGGATTATCCTCAGTGTTGAGTGAATTCTTTGTACTGTTCAGGTCCTCAGGCTTGACGCCTCCATTTTAGGGTGGGCTGATCATTCTCTTACCTCAGATTCAGGGCGCCTTCCGCCACACACACAACACTCCTAATGACTAGTACTTAGCGTTACTAGCACAAGAATGATAACGATTCCCGTGTGTAAAACATTGTGTACACTCTCTCAAGACTGATCACAGACGTATTGCAACACTGCGACCTAGTTCCAATCTGTACGCTAAGGATTTAAAATTTTTGTTCTGTTGTACACTCTTCATTGAAGTATGAAATAACTGTAGGACGTCATAGGGATCACGATTGAAGGTTATTTTTTTTACTCTAGGAATCTTCGAGAAGCCAGGGATAATGCCCTGGCTGAAAAAGAAAGAGCAAATATGGCTGAAAAGGATGCTTTAGAAAAACATGATCAACTCTTTGAACAGTAAGTATCTTGAAGATAAATATTAATGTTCTCTCCTTTTTTCCAACTTCTACATTTTGTTGAAAAAAAAACCTTTTATCTCTTCTTTTATCTAAACACTCTTAAAGGAATTTTGATGATAAAAAAGAAGATACCATCATTCATACCCTGAGGTTTCAGGTGCTATATACTTTGGGTGAAGTAGATGTGTTGGTAATAGTCATGACAAGTTTAATTCTGCTCAACTACAACAAATAAATGTTCACCACTTGCTAGGTGGAAGGCATTGTGCTTCATATCACAGTCTTGTAATGCCTAAACAGACATCATGAAATTAGACTTATTGATTCATGAAGGATTAGATCTTACCCCTTCTATTTTCATTTGATATTTGAGTCATACTTAAAACTACACATATATAATAGTGACATAGAAGCCATCAAGTCTGTTGTCCACCTCAAAATAAGTATTACATATTATAAATGGCATGAAAGAGCCTTTAATAATTTACCACATAATTTTCTTTTTTTAAATATTTTTTCCAAATTACATTTAAAGACAATTTTTAGCACTCAGCTTTTTGAAATTTTGAGTTCCAAATTTTCTCCCTCCCCCACATAATTTTCAGGAGAAATTTTGAGACATGAGATATTACAAAAAATTTTGTGATGTAATAAAGCATGTTCCTAAATAAAGAAATCAAACGGATTCCTTCTTTTTTAAAATATATGTATGACTACTATACCAGATAGTTTATACTTTTATTTTTCCAGTTCTTTAACTAGAAATTTTAAGTTTTTGATTTAATAAATTCTATCTAGACAAACTTCTTGATTTATGTTTGTTTCAGAATATCATTTATTTTTGGTTTAGTACTAAAATCAGATTAATATTTGCTAAAAAGATATTAAGAGAAAATCCAAACATGACTAATGAGGAAATATGTTTTGCAGGATTTCACATATACAGTGGTTATCATTTCTAATCTTCTCAATGGCTAAGGGAAGGGTTGGAGAGAGGGAGAGAACTTGGATCTGAAAATAAAAATAAAATAAAAAAATCCAAGTTTTAAGTAAACAGCCAGTGTTCATGCTCAGACAGGATTTCATAGGTTCTCAAACTCAGTACTTCATTTTTTAAACCTTAAGAGAAGAGATTGAAAACTGTGACTTTGATAACTCTTTTATTATTATACTAGTCTGTTACCCAGTATTCTGTGAATCAGAATTTTCTTTTACTGATCCTTACATTTTACAATAATACAGTGGTAATTGATCCTTAAGGTAATGAACCTGAGGCAGCACAAGGTACAGTGGGGCTTTCTGTCCCCTGGTTCCCAGGGTATGCCTCTATTTGAGAAGCTATCATAACTGACACCTACTCCACCAAGGCGAATTGGTATATGCATTCTCACTCTTCTGGTTCCAACCTTTGAAATACTTCACTGGCCATCAAGGTTGTCCTCTCTTGTCCGTTATATTTATCTTGCTTGATTTGATTGCCCATTTCCAGCTTACAAGCCCCATTTTAAAAGTCAAAATCCATGCCCCACTGGATAGTTTGCTCCTGGATAAAGTCTAGAATACTGAATAGCATACTGGCATACTGTTCCCTGCTCAAGAGGAAGCCCTGACCCTCTCTTCTCTTGCTCTGTTCCATGACTTGTCTGAGTTTTAAGAGGTAGGTTACCTATAATAATTCTATTAATCAGAATATTTGGTTAACCAGAATATCCTATTTCATTAAAGAGATGAATAAAAGAGGGTTCATTCATTATTGAGGTCTTTTAATGATACAGTATGAGAGGCAGCGTATGTTAGTGGATAGAGAGTTAGCCCTATGGAATGAGGATGATTTAAGTTTCAAGTACCATCTTTAATGAAAGGTGCATTGGCTCTTTAACATATTCTGGTGAATCTTTTAACTTTTTAGTCAGTCAGTAAACATTGATTAAGTGCCTACTACATGCCATTCACTGTGCTAAATGCTGGGAATAGAAAAAAAGGCAAAAGATAGGCACTTAATAAGTTCACAGTTTAAACAACTGTGTACAAACAGTATACAGGATATACAGGAAATAATCAACAGGAAGAAAGTACTACAATTAAGTAGAATTGGAGAAGGTAAAATTTTAGCTGGGACTTGAAGGAAGTCAGGAGATGGAGGGAGAATTCCAGCCATGTGGGACAGTTAGTAAATATGCCTGGTGTCAAGAAGTTTAATGTTCTGATCAAGGAACAGGAAGGGGACCAGTGTCACTGTCATAGAATGCATGGTTTGTTATAATGTGTAAGGAGACAGGAAGGCTAGGTTATGAAGACTGAAAGCCAAGTAGTTTATCTAGGAGGGACAGGGAGTCACTGGGATTTATTAAATAGCAGGATTAGTGACACAGTCAGATCTGTCCTTCAAGAAAACTTCATTGATGTGGAGTATGGATGGGAGTTGGGAGACACCTGTGCCAGGAGGGTTATAAAGAGCATAGTAGTCCAGGGTTTAGGAGATGAAAGGCCTATACCAGGGTGGTAGCAGTATCAAGGGAGAGAAAGGATTATATTCAAGACATGTTATAAAGGTAAAAATCAACAGACCCTCATAACAACTGGAAAGGTGTGGGGGGGAATGAGAGAATGAGGAGTCAGGGATTCTAGGTTCCAGTCCTTAAAGATAGCCTTAAGAAGACTGAGAGGGTAGTGGTGCCCTCAATAATAATAGAGAAGTTTGAAAGAGGGGAGTGTATAGGGTGGGAAATAATGAATTCAGCTTTGGACACATTGACTTTAAAATGTCTACCAGACTAGTTCTAGATGTCTAATAGGCAGTTTGAGATGCAAAACATGAAGTCAGTTGAGGTAGCACTGAATAAAAATCTGAGAATCATCAGCATAGAGATGATAATTGAATCCATGGGAGTTGATAAGGTCACCAAGAGAGATAGAAGAGAGGCAAAAGAGAAAGAAAGCTCAGAACAAAACCCTATAGAACATCCACAGTTGCCTCTAGGACCCCAAGTTGCAGAGCATTTATTGTTCTACTGTGGAGAAAGGTTACAGGTAATTTCAACAGGTCTCTCCCTCCTTACTTGCCTCCCCCTACACCTCCTCAAATATTTCCATAACTAAAATATTGGTAATACAGAGACAGCCTCCTCTCACCTATAAGGATAACTTTAAAGTCAAAAGTAAATGAGAGGAAAGTGAAGAATAAAGCTGGAAACAAACCTGCTAATTATTTGTTGACCTATAGAGCAGGAACACTGGTTACTTTTGCATTTCATGGATCTCTTTGTTTTGTTTTCGCTATGATTTCCTTAAAAAGAATGCAGTAATAGGACTATAATTTTTCTAATCCAAATACTGATTTAAAAAATATCTAACTACATTTTTTAAAAATTCCAAAAATACTCAATTCATTAAGATCTGATTCAGATAGTTATCTAAAGGCCTCCCATATTTTTAGACATAGGATAAATAAGTGTTTGGGCTTATATTTATTATATATATATATATATATATATGAATATATAATTATTTCCATATCTCTATATGATTAAAACAAAAAAAATATCTGTTCCCAGTGTGTTACTGTAGCATAAGTTCTGAATATTAGCTTCTTTTGCTAGCTATCAAAATCTAAAAAATATGCTTCAAATATTGAAAAACAGCACACTGATTGCTCTGAATTATGTCTTTGAAAATAAATTCCC
Organism: Potorous gilbertii; assembly: GCA_028658325.1. Lineage (NCBI taxonomy): Eukaryota > Metazoa > Chordata > Mammalia > Diprotodontia > Potoroidae > Potorous > Potorous gilbertii. The sequence goes on along the minus strand of CM053771.1, from coordinate 454,553,729 downwards.
TATTTATCATAAACTATTGTTCATGTCCTTGGTAGTTCTTATGTAATAGCTGATAAGAGAATATTGAATTCTCAAGCAATTTTAGAGTACTTTATGTTGTTTCTTTCATGTCTTACATTGTCTTTCTACTCCTCATAATTCCTTTGGTAAATAGCATATTTTATCCTCATTTATAGCAAAACGGGGTGAGAGAAAAGTAATTTTTCCTAAGCCATTTATCGAGTCAGTTCTTTGCTCGGCTTAGAAAAGCTTCAGTTCTGTGCTTTTTTCCAGTAGCAGGCCACTTTGGACAAAGCCTGTAGTTACTGAGTTTTTAGTATTCTTTTACTCTGTTTGCCACTTCCCTGGCACTGATTTAATATTGAGTTGTTAGTAATTGGATAAGCTTTTTTTTTTCCCTTATGTTTTAAAAATGATAGAATTAATGCAATAAAGGATTTTGAGATTTGCACATTTAACTAGTGAATGATTGATACCCGGTGTTTGTGTATCACCATAGTGGTGCTGCCTTATTAACCACCCACTGCTCAGTTGAATTCTTCCTAGCTCCCAGTATTTGCCCTGCTCCTAATTTCCTCAATCACCTCTAGCAGTTAGGTTTCTTTTGAACCGTACTTGAGAACTTTCAGAGCTCTACGGATCAAAAGGGGCTCAGCTCAATGTAATGGCAATTTAAATGTGAAGATCTTTCCCATTCGTTATTAGGCCCATGTGACCTGCTTAAATCACATGGCAGCCTAAGTCACATGGGGTGGGGGGAGCTTGCTGAATGGGTGAAGCAGAGCTGGGAGGAAGTTTATGGGAACAGTTAGAGCTGAAGGAGAGAGAGGACATGGGCAGGCACAGCTAGGGTTGTGAGTGTTTGCTTGTGGGAAGGGGAGGGGGAAGGCTTGGGAGTGATATTGTCCCCTGCAGTGCTAATCTGTATTAACTCCTTGACTACTATGATGGATTTGGCTTTCTGGTGTGTCTGAATAATTGTTTATCTTCTGCCTTCTATATAGAGAACCTGTTATACTTTCTGATTCAGAACTATGCTGGCATATTCATAGTCACCCTCAGTGCTGTGAATATTGCATGGTTGATATACCCAGGGACTTTCTGAGCTCTGGATTTCATTTACAAAAAGGGCAAAAGCAGGTCTAAAGTCATCTTTAAGTGTTAAGTTTTGGTTGCCTATAGAACATTTAGTACCAATTGTGATCCTGGTTTGTGGCTCCCTATGATTTCCTGTTCTCTGCTTAGTTTTGCTGGAATTTTTTCAGGAAGATGACACATGAGTAATATAAAAGAACTTGTTTGGGGGGGGAGTTTTGTTGACCAGAATATGTATCTCATTTTAAGACTTAAAATTGAAGGTAAATAAAACTTCCAGAGAGTTCTTCCTCCAATCCCTGACAGTGTAGCAGGGACAAAAAGAGGTGAAAGTGAGTAGGTAAAATGGAAGACATTTTCTCCCTCCTCCATCCCGCCTCCCTATACTCCCAGAAAGAAAAGTAGAGGAGGAGGGTACACCATCTCTCTTCCTAGCTTACACTTAATCATCAATGTAGATTTTCCCCAAACCCCAAGTAACACTCAAAATGTCCAAGTCAAGGGTCATTTTTCCACTCAGACTGACCCAAGTTCTGGCATCTCCATAAGCTGTGACTTCCTTCCCACAAGATCCCTCAAAGTCAAGGCAGACTTTTAGGGCAGAAACTTAAGAAACTAAAGGCAGTCCAACTCTCTTTGAACAAAGTCATGTTTAGAGGATCATTAAAATTGACATTGCATTGAGTGTCAATCCCTTTAATGAAAAAACTGTCTGGCATTTTATGCAAGAATTTCCTCAGTTGTCACCTAAGTCAATCATATGATGAACTTTACTGAAGCAGGAAAATCTAATAACATCAAAGGATTTAAAGCTGGTAAGGACCTTAAACACATCTTATAAAACATGTACGTAAAATATTTGCAATGGTAATTGTTTAAATCAGTTCATAAACAATCCCATGAGCTACATAGGACAAATGTCAAGTGCTACTTACTACTATGGGGTCTTCCCCAAATCTTGTAGTTTTTAGCGCTCTTCTACCCTACCAGTATGTGTGTGTATATGTGTTATATTTGCTTCGTGGTGTTTGTGTTGTTTCCGTCCTCCCTTACCCATGTCTTCAACAGAACATAAGGTCCTTGAGGTCAGAGACGATTCTGTTTTTGTCTTTGTATCACCAGGGGCTTCATTGTGCCAGAGGTTAAACAGTTCTTCAATTCTGAATTGAATTGAATGAGATGAATTGTTACATGTATTAATCATAATGGTCACTTTGTTATCATTTAACTTTCAAAACGTCTTTGTATTTCTTTCGACATTTTATCCTCACAATATTTCTTCGAGAAAATTAAGGTATAGATTATTACCCTGATTCTTTGGATGAGAAAGCTAAATAAATAACTTTTATGGTCACAGAGCCAGCAAATAATGGTGGAGTTAGAGCTAGTTCCCAATTCAGAGTGATTGGTTGTAACCCCAATGAAATTAGGCTAGTGTCTCATTATGCTTTATATGAGATATAGGGCTTTTTTGCATATACAAAGTACTCAAGAAATAATTTTTTAATTGATTGAAATTTTCTTCCAAGATACCTATGCAGAAGAAACCATGTAAGTGTTTCTATAATAGAGACAACAATTAAAGCAGTTATCCATAGTTGTTTTTCACTATGTTCTTTATTAGCAAATTTATGTAGCTAATGAGACCAGAGTTCCTCATTCGTTACCCATATGAAGTCTGATCTTGCATGGCAAGACTGCTCCTCATCCCAGCTTTCAGTACAACAGATGTGTAATTGTTTGATTACAGAAAAGACCAAAGGGACAAGAAACGTAGATCAATGCAAAACTATAGTGGGGATGGAGGGGGTTTTCAGTGTTCAAGGTGCCCACCATTCTCATCAATCGAATTTTCAGTATGCAAAACAAAGGCTGTTTGTTATGTATGTAGTATGTATGTTTCAAGATGGTATCTTGGACAGTTAGGGTCATAAGTGATGATATTTTCTATCCATACACTTAAAGCTTAACCGTGTAACAGTTTTTGAATATCTAATGATCAAGCAGCCCTCTTTTTAGATGTCTGATTTGTTGCTTTAGAGGGAAATTTTTCATTGATTTAAATTTGGTAATTATACCCATATCCTATAAAAAGATACATATAAAATATTTGCAGTGGCAGCTGCCTAAATCAACTCATAAAACTTCAGTTAAAAGTAAGATATTTTCCATGATTATTTTAAAATATGATGTTTACTGGAAGGGAATTCCAGTGAATTACCACAGATGAAGTGTGAGTATATTTCTCCCACTTGTAAATGAGCTCTTATTTCCTCCAGTGTATATTCTGGTCCACAATGAGTCATTTTGAACATGTTTCAGTTTAACTCCTAAAACATTTTTAAACTTGGCAGGCATGTTTAGATGAATGTTACTTCCAGTTTTAGAGACTGCTTCTAAATTATACTTCAGTCACCATGAAAAGTCCTTTCAGAAAGAAAGAAACAGAGGGTTGATTGGAGGTGTATTTGATAGAGGGTAAAGGTGACCTGCCAGAAAATGATTGCTTTCCAATGAAAATGGAATAATTAAACTTTTGTCTTTGTATAATATCTTTAATTTCAGCTTCTATAAGTGTTTTCTTAAATAAATTATAATTATGATGCCCTTCTAGTTGAAAGAATTTTAGATTATGTTACTCAGATAGAGGAACATTATTTTCTGTATCTCCTTTATCTTGACATGGTGCTATTCAGAAGCTGAACTGAGTGAGCTTTTTCTCACTGAAAAATAAAGTAGGGGTGGAAAGGAGAAACAGTAGCAGTGACACAGAGGACCATCTTGAAGGGGGTGTGGCAGCATGTAGAAAAGAGGAAAGAATGATTCTCATGGAGGAAGAGAACCAGATCTGCTGACTATTTCTTCTTACACTACACCTTGCTGCCTGCTCATGAGGAAGCACAAGCATAATACTTGCAACACTCTACCGTGCAAAACATCATTTTATCAGCTACTTAAGTAAAGAAGAAAAGATGAATTTTTTCCAGTTTTTAAACATGTTTATTTAAAGCTTTGAGTTCCAAATTCTGACCCTTCCCTCAACCTCTGAGATAGTAAACAATATATATTTTATACATACTGTGCTATTATGTAAAATATTTTCGTATTAGTCATTTTATATAAGATAACTTGAATAAAAGAATAAAGAATGAAAGTGAAAAATAGCATGCTTCACTCTGTATTCAGTCAATATCAGTTCTTTCTCTGGAGGTGGATAGTATGCTTGATGATTAGTCCTTTGGGATTGTCTTGGATTATTATATTGCTGAGAATAAGTCATTCACAGTTCTTCATTGAGCAATCTTGCTGTTGCTGTGTACAATGATTTCCTAGTTCTGTTGATTTCACTACCATCACTTCATTTAAGTTTTTCCAAGTTTTTCTGAAGTCATTCTATTTGCCATTTCTTACAGCACAATAATATTCCATTACAATCATATACCACAACTGATGGGCATCCCTTTGATTTCCAATTCTTTGCCACCAGAGAAGAGCTATAAAAATATTTTTTACAAATGAGTCTTTTCCCTTTTTTTGGATGTCTTTGGAATATAGAACTAGCAGTTGTATTGCTGGATCAGAGGGAATGCACAGTTTTATAGCCCTTTTTTCATGGTTCCAAGTTGCTCTCCAGAATGGTTGGATCAGTGCACAACTGTACCAACAGTACATTAGTGTCTGTTTTCCCACATCCCCTCCAGCATCCAAACTTTTCCTTTTTTGTTATATTAGCCACTTTGATAGATGTGAGGTGGTACCCCAGAGCTGTTTTAATTTGCATTTCTCTGATGAATAGTGATTTAGAGCATTTTTTTCTTATGATTATAGATAGCTTTGATTTCTTTGTTGGTAAACTGTCTGCTCATATCCTTTGACTATTTTTCAATTGGGAAATGACTTGTATTTTTATAAATTTTTTTTTATAATTTTATAAATTTATAAATTTATAGTGAACTCAGTTCACTATATATTTGAGAAATAAGGCTGTTAGCAAAAATACTTGTAAAAATTTCTTCCCAGTTTTCTGCTTTCCTTATAATTTTGGTTGCATTGATTTTGTTTGTACAAAAACATTTCAATTTTTATATAATCAAAGTTATCTATTTTTTATTTTGTAATGCTCTCTATATCTTCTTGGGTCCCATGGTATTCTCTTATCCATAAATCTGACAGATAAAACTATTCCATGTTCTCTTAATTTGCATATGGTATCACTCTTTATGTGTAAATCATGTACCCATTTTGACTTTACCTTATATATGATGTGAATTGTTGTTGTATACCCAGTTTCTGCCATACTTTTTTCCAGTTTTCCCAGCATTTTTTGTCAAATAATGAGTTTTTGTTTCAAAAGCTTTGATCATTGGGTTTATCATATGCTAGATTATTATGGACACTTACTATAATATAATTTGTATCTAATCTATTCCACTGATCCACCATTCTTTTTCTTAGTCACTGCCAGATTGTTTTGACAGTTACCACTTTATAATACAGTTTGAGATCTGGTACAGCCAGACCACCTTCTTTTTGCAATTTTTAAAAATTGATTCCTTTGATATCCTTGAGCATTTGTTCTTCCAGATGAATTTTACTATTTTTTTCTAGATCTATAAAATTATGTTTTCATAGTTTGATTGGTATGGCACAAAATAAATAGATTTTATTTGGGTAGAATTTTCATTTTTATGATATTGGCTTGGCCTCCCCATGAGCATTAATATTTTTCCAATTGTTTAAATCTGACTTTATTTGTGTGAAGTGTTTTTATAGTTGTGTTCATATAGTTTCTGGGTTTGCCTTGACTATTTATATAATCTATAATTATTTTAAGTGGAATTTCTCTTTCTGTCTCTTGCTGGTGGACTTTTTTGGTAATACATAGAAATGCTGATTAATTATGAGGGTTTAGTTTGTATCTGGAAACTTTGGTAAAGTTGTTAATACTTTGAAGTAGTTTTTTAGTTGATTCTGTAGGATTTTCTAAGTATATCATTATATTATCTGCCAATAGTAATAGTTTTGTTTCCTCATTGCCTATTCTAATTCTTTAATTTCTTTTTCTTCTCTAATTGCCATAGCTAATATTTCTAGTACAATATTAAATAATACAGGTGATAATGGTATCCTTGCTTTACCTCTGATTGTACTGGGAAGACTTCTAGCTTCTCTCTGACAGATTATGTTTGCTGATGGTTTTAGATAAATATTATTTATCAGTTTAAAGCAAGCTCTTTATTCCTATGCTCTCTAGTGTTTTCAATAGCAATGGGTGCTCTATTTTGTCAAGGGCATTTTCTGCATCTATTGAGATAATCATTTGGTTTCTGTTTTGTTTTTGATATGTTAATTATATTGATACTTTGCCTAAGAATGAACCACCCCTGCATTCCTGGTATAAATCCCACTTGACACTATATAATCCTCATGATATATTGCTGTAATCTGTTTGCTAGTATTTAAAATTTTTGCATTAATATTCATTAGAGAAATTGATCTAACATTTTCTTTCTCTGTTTTGGTTTTTCCTGGTTTAGATATCAGCACCATATTTGTGTCATAAAAAGAATTTGGTTGGATTCCTTCTTCACCTGTTTTTCCAAATAGTTTATATAGTATTGGGATTAATTTTTTTTTTGTAAAAATGAATTGCTTTTACTCATATTGTAAGATAGGTGTACATACTTATATAACTTAGAATTCTTTTGCAATGAAAATACAGCAAACAACTAGTTATTCTCCCAAAAACAAATTCAACTGTACTCTAACTACTTTACGTGTGTTGTTATATATGGGATCAGCCTATGATTTTATTTTCTTTTCTTTTATTTTAATTTTTTATTTTTAACACAGTTTATAACAGATAGAACAATTCAAACTTTTGGTCAGGTGATACTTCTTTTTAAAGAATTTACAATATGGACCACAAAACAATTTTTTTAAAAAACATATTAACCAACTGAGACACAAATAATATTTATGTTGCTAACTTCACAAGCTCTTGACCTAATTGTCTCCACAGTATTACTAAGAATTAAAGGACCATAACTTGTTGTTGGTCTAAAGTTCTATGCCTAATAGTTTAATTTTAGACTTAACCTCGGATGTTTCCCTACCAAAAATCTATAATTTAATAGATCTGGTATTAAGCTTACAAACCTTTTGACTATAGGAAATTGCCACCAAGAGTTGGGACATTGCAGGGATACAGTATCTCCCCAACTTCATGTCAATTCCAGAAAGGATTAGATTGTCAACTTGCATTCAGTCAGGCTTAAAGTCTGCCAGGTATCAGTGGGGAAATTGAGTCAGGAGAATCCTACCTCAGCCCAGGTTGAACAGTTACTCTCCCACCCTTCCCATGAGATCACCTTTTGCAGTTCATACTAGCATCTCACAGGCTTACTGGCATCATGGATTGGAGACTCAGACCACCTTGCTTGCTATCCAAACCTGGAGTTAGACTCAGAGCAGTCACTTAATAGTCCCATAGCATCTAAAAATGGCAAGTTCCAATAACCAGGTTTCAAATATGATTATAATTTCACTTTGGCTAAGGAACATCTTTTGAGGAAAGTCTTAAGTGGCTTACATGCCTTGATATCCATGTTGTAGTTCCTGACTAAATAGCAATCATAAAATCAAATTTACCATTAAAACCTTAATTTTTCCATCAATGCCAAATTTTACCTGAAGTTACCTTCCTCTAGGAAATTTAGACTAAAATTTTTTTCCCCAAACTAAAGATGTCATTGATTTATTCTCAGTAATTAATTCAGTCAGTTGTTTTAATACTCATTGCTTTTACCTCACTTTGTAAAATGTCCAATTTTTCTCCTCATCACTCCCCTCCCCCTGCTTCCTAATACCTTGCAGTCTGATTACTTCTTCCCTCAGTGTACCCTCCCTTCTATCACACCCCACCTTTCCCTTATCCCCATCTTCTCTCTTTTCTTGTAGGGCAGGATAAATTTCTATACCCCATTCCCTGTATTTCTTATTTCCCGATTATATACAATAAAAATTCTCAATATTCGTTGCTAATACTTTGAATTCCAACTTCTATCCCTGCCCTCCTCCCTCCCCAGCCCCACTGAGAAGGCAAGCAATTCAATACAGACTAAATATGTGTTGTTTTGCAAAAGACTTCCATAATAATCATATTGTGTAATACTCATTATATTGCCCCTTGTCCTACTCTATCCCCCCTTATTTTTTCCTCCATAGTTGACCTTATCCCTTCCCAAAAGTGTTTATTTCTAGTGACTCTCTTCTCCCATTTACCCTCCCTTCTAACATTCCCCTCACACCACTTGTAGCCTTCTCTCATACTTTCCTTTGGTGTGATATAAATTTTCATATCAAATTTAGTGAGCATGTTATTCTCTCCTTCAGCCACATGTGGAGAGAGTAACTTCATTTTTACCCTCTCCCCTTCTCCCTTTTCTCCTCCATTGAACAAGATTTTTCTTATCCCTTTTATGAGTTATAGTCTGCCCCATTCCATTTCTCCCTTTCTCTTCCTGGTATTTTCCTTCTTCATCCCTTAATTTTTATATTATTTTATTTTATTTTTTGTATGGATATCATCTCTTCTGATTCAACATACCCTGTACTTTCTATCTATATATGTGTATGTGTCTGTACAATCTCTCCATCTACCCAAATACTGAGAAAAGATTCAAGAGTTTCCACGTAGTAATGTAAACAATTCAGCTTTAGAAAGTCTTTTATGATTTTTCTTTCCTGTTTACCTTTTCATGCTTCTCTTCATTATTGTGTTGGAAAGTCAAATTTTCTATACAGATCTGGTCTTTTCCTCAATATGAATGACTGAAAGTCCTCTATATCATTGAATGACCATTTATTCCCTTGAAGTATTATACTCAGATTTGCTGAGTAGGTGATTCTTGGTTTCAATCCCAGTTCCTTTGATCTCTGAAATATCCCATTCGAAGCCCTTCCATCCCTTAATGTTGAAGCTGCCAGATTCTATGTTATCCTGATTGTATTTCCACAACACTCAAATTGTTTCTTTCTAGCTGCTTGCAGTATTTTCTCCTTGATCTGGGAACTCTGAAATTTGGTCACAATATTCCTAGGAGTTTCTCTGTCTCTTTCAGGAGGTGATTGGTAGATTCTTTCAATATTTATTTTGTCCTTTAATTCTATACCATCAGGGCAGTTTTCCTTGATAATTTCATGGAAGATAATATCTAGGCTCTTTTTTTGATCATGTCTTTCAGGTAGTCCCATAATTTTTAAATTGTTTCTCCTGCATCTATTTTCCAGGTCAGTTGTTTTTCCAATGAGATCTTTTACATTATTTTCTATTTTTTCAAATTTTTGGTTTTGTTTAGTAACTCCTTGGTTTAACTCATAGTCATTCATATCCCTGAACTCAGTTCTCTCTTTCAACAAATTATTTTGTTCAGTGACCTTTTGAACCTTCTCCTTCATTTGGCTAATTCTGCTTTTTAAAGCTTCCTTCTCAGTGGCTTTTTGAACCTCGTTTTCCAATTGAGTTAGCCTCTTTTTAAAGCTGTTATTTTCCTCAGCATTTTTTTGGTTTTCCTAAGGTCTTCTATTGCCTGAGGCCAGTTTAAGTTCCCTTTGAAGGCCCTGGAGGCAGAGGCATTGACTTCCTCTGACAGTATGCCTTGTTCTTCCTCATCTGAAAGGATGGGGGGAGACACCTGTTCCCCCAGGAAGTAACCTTCTATGGTCTTATTTTTTTTTTCCCTTTTTTGGGCATTTTCCCAGCCAGTTACTTGACTTCTGAGAGTTCTCTCCACAACCACCTCTCCTCCAATTCCACCAACTCAGCACTGGGGGCTGAGATTCAGATGAGCTGCTCCAAAGCCTTAGGGGCTTTAGGCAGGGGCAGGGCTGCCATTCAGTGTGAGATTAAGATCTACTGTGCAGGAGGGGGCAGGGCCAGCACGCAGGGTTCAGTTCCCTCAGGGGGTTTACAATGAGACCTTCAGCAATGGATGCAGGCTACTGCCTGTTTTGGGAGCCCCATCAGCTGCTGCCTCTACTGCTGCCACCTGAGGAGGTCCGAGTTGAGAGGACACCCTGCTCCCTTCTCAGCCAGCCAGAAAGACCCTCTCACCGACCCTTGGTGCCTGTGGATTGAGGGATCTGAGCTGATACTGGAGGTTCTGTCCCTGAAGCCTGCTAGGATCTGCTCCTTTTGGTGCTGTGTGGCCAAGGCAGGGTTGAGCTCTGCTCCACGTCCTGTCTGCGACAGACCTTTCCCGTTGGTCTTTCAGGTCATTCTGGGATAGAAGTCTCCTCCACTCCATTGTTCTGTGACTTCTGCTGCTCTAAATTTTATTGAGAGTTCTTCTTTACAGGTATTTTATGGGCTGTGGGGTAAGAGGTAGCATATGTGTGTCTTTCTACTCCACCATCTTGGCTCCCCCCCACGCCCCATGAAGATAGCTTTTAGACCGGGATTAATTTTTCTTTAAATGTTTGCTGGAATTTACTTCTGAATCCATCTAATCCTAGGGATTTTTTCTTAGGAAGTTCATTGATGGCTTGTTCAAATTTTTTTTTCTAAGATTCAGTTATTTAAGCATTTTGTTTCTTCTTTTAATCTAGGTAACTAACATTTTTGTAGATATTCATCCATTTCATTTAGATTGACAAATTTATAGGCATATAATTGAGAAAAATAGCTCCTAATATTTTTCTTAATTTCCTCTTCATTGATGGTGAATTCACCCCTTTTGTTTTTCATGCTAGTAATTTGGGGTTATTTTTCCTTTTTTAAAATCAGATTAACCAATGGTTTATATATTTTGTTGGTTTTTTTCACAAAGCCAGCTTCTAATTTTATTTATTAGTTCAATGATTTTCTTAATTTCAGTTTTATTAATCTCTTCTTTGACTTTCAGGGTTTCCAATTTGGTATTTAATTGGAGATTTTTAATTTGTTCTCTTATTTTTTGGTATTTTAGTTGTATCCTCAATTCATTGATCTGCTTTTTCTCTACTTTATTCATATAAGCAATTAGAAATATAAATTTTCCTCAAATTATCACTTTGGCTGCATCCCATAAATTTTGGTATATTGTGTTATTGTTGTCATAGTCCTCAATGAAATGATTGATTATTTCTATGATTTATTCTTTGAACTAGTTTTTTTAAGATTAGATTAATTTCCAATTCATTTTTAATCACTCTTTCCATAGTCTATTATTGAATCTAATTTTTATTGCATTATAGTCTGAAAAGGATGTTTTTACTATTTCTGCTTTTCTGCATTTGGTTGTAAGATTTTTAATGTCCTAACACATGGTCAGTTTTTGTGTAAGTGTCATTACTGCTGAGAAAAAGGTATATTCCTTTCTGTTCATATTCAGTTTTCTTCAGAGATCTATTGTGCCTTACTTTTCCAGAATTTTATTCACCTCCTTAACTTCTTTCTTGTTTATTTTTTGGTTAGATTTATCTAGTTCTGAGAGGCAAAACTTGAGGTGCCACAGGAGTATAGTTTTATTATCTATTTCCTCCTCGATCTTATTCATCTTCTCCTTCAAAAATGTAGGTGCTGTACTATTTTTTCATATATGTTGAGTATTGATATGACTTTATTGTCTCTGGTACCTTTCAGCATGATATGGTTACCTTTTTTATCTCTTTTGATTAGATTCATTTTTGTTTTTTCTTTGTCTGAGATCATGATTACTACCCCTGCTTTCTGTGCTTCAGCTGAAGTATAATAGATTCTGCTCCAACCCCTTACCTTTACCCTGTGTATGTCTTTCCACTTCAGATGTATTTCTTGTAAACAACATATTGTAGGATTCTCGTTTTTAATTCATTGTGCTATCCACTTCTGTTTCATGGCTGAGGTCATCTCATTCACATTTTTAGCTATGATAACTAATTGTGTGTTTCCCTCCATGCTATTTTTTGCTTTTTTATTCCCCCCCCTTACCTCCCACCCTTTCCCTCCTCACAAATGTTTTACTTCTGATTACCACCTTCCCCAAAATATCCTCCCTTTTATCAGTCCCACCCCCCCAACTTGTATTATCCCCATCCCTTTTTCCTTATAGGGTAAGATAGATTTCTATATCCAACTGAGTGTGTGTGTTATTCCCTTTTTAAGTCAGTTTTGATGAGAGTAATGTTTAAGCTTTGCCCATCAAAGGGGCAAAAGGGGGGCCATCTTCACCTCCATTATGATAGTTCTTTCATGCCTCTTTTATGTGGAATAATATAACCCATTCAATCTCCCCCCTCCTTCTTCCAATGCAGTTTCTTTATAGCCCCTTTCTTTTGTTTTTTGAAATATCATCCCATCTAAGTCACCTTACACTTGCACCCTCTGTCTACACATACTCCCAATTGCTCTTATAGAAATAAATTTGTTGAGTTATAAATATTATCTTGCCATATAAATAGAAATAATTTAACCTTATTTAATTTATTATGTTTTCTCTTTCTTCTTTTTTACCTTTTTATGTTTCCCTTGAGTGTTGAGTTTGGAGGTCAATTTTTTTATTCAGCCCTGGTCTTTTAATTTGAAATGCTTGAAAGTCCTCTATTTCATTACATGTCCACTTTTTCCCCTAAAAGATTATATTCAGTTTTGCTCTTTAGTAGTAATTCTAATTCCTTTGCCTTCTAGTATGTTATATTCCAAGACATCTGGTTTTTTAACGTGGAAGCTGCCAAATCCTATGTCATCCTGATTTTGGCTCCATGATAATTGAATTGTTTCTTTTTGACTGCTTACAGTACTATCTCCTTGATTTGTGAGCTCTGGAATTTAGCTATGATGTCCCTGGGAGTTTTCATTTGGGGATTTCTTTCGGTCAGTGATTAGTGGATTCTTTTAATTTCTGTTTTGCCTTCTGGTTCTTATATATAAGAATACTTTTCTTTGATAATTTCTTGAAAGTTGTCCTCTCTCTGTCTCCCTCTCTCTGTCTCTGTCTCTCTGTCTCTGTCTCTCTCTCTTTAATCATGGCTTTCAGGTAGTCCAATAATTCTTATATCATCTCTCCTCAATCTGTTTTTAAGGTCAGTTGTTTTTCCAGTGAGAAATTTCACATTTCTTCTGTGTTTTTACTTTTTCAGTTTTGTTTTATCACATCTTGCTATCTCTTAGAGTGATTAGTTTCCACTTGTTTAATTCTAATTTTTAAGGAATTATTTTCTTAGTCAACCATCTGACCATTTCTGTTTTTAGGGAGTTATTTTCCTCAGTAAATTTTTGTACATCTTTTCCCATGCTGTTGACTTGTTTCATGATTTTCTTGCAGTACTCTCATTTCTTTTCCCAATTTTTCTCCTACTTTTCTAATTTGCTTTTTGAAATCCTTTTTAAGTTCTTCCAGGAATTCTTTTTGGCCCTGAGACCAAATTATATTTTTCTTTAAGGCTTCACATGTAGCCATTTTGACACTATTATCCTTTTCAATTATCCTATTCAAAGTTTGTGCCTTTATCTTCCATATCACTATACTAACTTTCTATAGTCAAACACTTTTTTGTTGTTTTTTGTTCATTTTTTTCTGCCTTTTTTGTGACTTAGGGTTTGTATGTGAGATTTGGTTCTGGTCCTGCATTGTCGCAACTATTTTATGCTGAGTTTCTGGGTCTTACTGCTGGCTTTCACTGGACTTCAGGACTCAGCTTCTTGCTTTCTCTAGAGGGTAGCTTTCCTTCTAGTCTGCATTGCGGGGTGGGGCTTCCTGTTGGCCTGCTCCAGGGGTGGGGCCTTGCTTCCAAGTTGCTATGGTAAAATAATCTTTCTTGTGGCTGACCCAGGGAGAGGGATCTAGTTGCTGATCTGCCTGGAGTGGGGCTCTACTTCTGGGCTGCTATTGAAATGGGTCTCTCTACAGGTAGGCTCCTGGGGAGGGGTCTTGCAGTTGGCCAATCTTGGTGAGGCTTCAAGGTGTTTCTGATGGCTTGTACTGGGGTTGGGGTCCTGGGGTGGGACCTTAGTGCACTGTACAGACTGTGCTCACTTACCTAGGGGGCTGCCGATTTGCAAGAGGGCAGGCCTTCCCTGGTGCATTGCCTCAGGCTTTGAGCCCTGCTTTAGGCCTCCTGCTGTGAGGCTGGCTGCTGCTCTCAGCTCCTAGAGAGATTCTGAGGTGGTTTTCTAGTTGTTTGGAGGGGAATTTGGGAGGTTGCAGAGGGTTCCTTCTTTACTCTTCCATTTTGTCACCAGAAGATGAGGGATAATTTTTAAAAATCATATCTATACCTATTGAGATCATATATAATGCATTTTAGTTAAGATCTATTCATAGGAATTGTGTTATTTTATTGTTAAGCCTGATTTTCCAAAATGTATATAAACTTCTCTTTTGGAGTGATGAAGCCCATTTTCAAGTTGTCTTCATTCTTTTGGGTTTACTAAGGTGCCACTTAGTAAATTACTACGCTTTACACAAAATGATACCTTAGAGGTCCCAAACTGATGATTATCAATCCTTTTGGAACTGTGATAATGATTTATATTTGTTTGGTTCTGTAATTCCTACTCAGAAATCCCTCTCAAGTATATGTGTCATATGTTATATAGTATGTATTAACTTAAACTAAAATTATTTTATTTATTATTAAGAATAATGTCGATTTAAATATTTTACCAAAACCCTTTGAAATCACTAGAGGTGAAAGCGTCATAAAAGCAAGACTGGTAATCATGGCCCTAGATACACTGGGAGATATTGGTCCAATTGTGGAGGCAAACAGCTCCTCCTTATACTTTATATGAGCTTAATTATGTAGTTAGGATATTAAAGTTATATTAGTTCTTGAATGTTTCCATATATAGTGCTCTTTTCCTGTGATCATTTATGTTATGATTTTTTTTCAAAATAACCAGTTCCTAGTCCTCTTTGTAGAATTTTTCTACTTCTTTTTTTAAGCTATCAAATATAAGATCCCCTGGTCCTACTTTAGCTTACTAGAAATTCATTATTAGATTTGAAGATATTTTTTGTGATAGGAACTGAAAGGAAATTTTCTTTTTGTTAAAGGGAGATACTTGTAAGTTATATGCTTGATTTTTCAGAGTTTATGATTTTAAATTTATGTTTAATAATGTTTACATGATTGAGAACTTTTTATATAATTAAAAAAGATTATTGAAGATTAAAATAAAACACTAAATTTTTTTTTATTTTATTTATTTTTAGTTTAGAACATTCAGTTCCACATGCTTTTTGAATTTTAAATTTTCTCCCATTCCCTTTCCTCCCCCCTCCCCAAGACATAATGCAATCTGATGCAGGCTCTACATATACATTGATATTAAACATATTATCACATTAGTCATGTTGTAAAAAGGAATTATAACCAATGGAAAGAATCAGAAGAAAGAAGAGACAAAATAAAAGGGAGAGAGAGAGCAAATAGTATGCTTTAATCTGCATTCAGACTCTGGATGTGGATAGCATTTTGCATCATAAGCCTTTTGGAGTTGTCTTAGAACCTGGCCTTGCCTCAAAGAGCCAAGTTCATTAAAGTTAATCATAGCACAGTGTGGCTGTAACTGTACAACGTTCTCCTGGTTCTGCTTCCCTCAGTCAGCATCAGTTCGTATAAATCTTTCCAGGTTTTTCTGAAATGTGCTTGTTCATCATTTCTTATAGCACAATAGTATTCCATTACATTCATATACCACAACTTGTTCAGCCATTTCCCAGTTGATGGGCATGCCCTCAATTTCTAATTCTTTGCACCACAAAAAAGAGCTGGTATAAATATTTTTGTACATGTGGGTCCTTTTCCCTTTCCTATGATCTCTTTGAGATACAGCCCTAGAAGTGGCATTACAGGGTCAAAGGGTATGCACACTTTCATAGCCTTTTGGGCATAGTTCTGAATTATTCTCCAGAATGATTCACAACTCCACTAACATTGAATTAGCGTTCCAGCTTTCCCATATCTCCAGCATTTATAATTTTCTTGTTTTATCACGTTAGCTAATCTGACAGGTGTGATGTGGTACCTAAGAGTTGTAAAACACCAAATTTTAATAGAATAGCTTATTTTCTGTGCACAATGAATTTTTTAAAATAAAAAGAAAATTGTTTTTGTTGTTGTTTTGTTGTTTGTTGTGAACTTAACAAAACCAGGAAACATGAGCATTTCCCTATACAAAGAATATTGTCCATGAAATGAAGACTTATAGACAGCTTGGAGCTTCTTAAAGTACATGACATATTCAGCATTCTACTTCCAAAGCTGTCATGCTTTTCTGTTTCACAGGGAACCTTCTTTTTTCATGCTTCATCAACACTTACTCCTTTAATTTTATGTTAATCTCACTAGTTTTCCTCTATCCTCCCCAGTTTCTCATTTCCCACCAATTTTTTAAACCTTAATTGACCAATAAGAATAGTCAGCAAAGAAACCAAGTATTTATTAAATACCAACTATGTGCCAGGCAGTGTTAGGTGCACTACGAATGTTATCTCATTTAATCCTCACAACCGCTCTGGAAGAGAGGTAGTATTTATCTCTGAGACAGAGGTAAAGAGACTTGCCCAGAGTCACATAGCTAGTAAATATATGAGGCTGGATTTGAACTCAGGTCTTCCTGACTCCTGGTCCAGTGCTCTATTCACTGCGACCAGCTTCCTTTGTCAAGCAAAACAAATCCAAGTGGGGATAAGAGGAAGAAGAAAGCAGGTTTTTGCTGATTGGAAAAAAATATCTTTTTAATTAAAAAAATGAAATAGTTTTGAGAAAAGTAAGTGGGTAACACTAAGCAAAGTAAAATTCTTTACACTTTGTAAAAATGTTAGAAATGGAAAATGCCCCAAGAGGTTACATATCTTTCTTCAGTTATTTATTCCCTTTACTCAGAACCCCTACTCTCAAATATTTTTTATAGAATCTTAGGTTTGGAAAGTAACTCAGAGCATGTAGTTTAACCATTACTTAGAGTATGATTCTCTCTAGATGACATCTGCAGCAAACAGTCATCCAGTTCTGCCTGAATACCTCAAGAACCGGAGAGTTCAATCCATTCTATTTTCATATGTCATTAATTATTAGGAAATTTTTCCTTATTTTGAGCACAAATATGCCTTCTTCTAACATCTCAACCTTGTTCCCTGGAACCAAATTGAATGAGTTGAATCCCTTTTCCACAAGGCAGTCTTTCAAATATCCTAAATTTTTTTAATATTCATATTTCTTTTATAGTCATAAGAAATCCTTTAGCTGGTTCAAAAAAGATGGTTAATCCTTGGACATGTTTTTACTGGTAAGAATTATAATGACTGGCTTTAGTTACTAGGCTGTCAGTTCACTAGAAGTGAAAGAAGTTGTTTCGATGAGTTGCTGCATCTACAGTAAGGTTTTCTTGCCTTCTCTTTCATTTAAAAATTATATTCACGTATCTACCATGAGGACTCTAGTACACTAATTTCAAACTTGAATCATTGTGGTACAGACTCACAATTTTCATTGGGGTCATTATTCATAGAAACTCTACAATGTAAAAAATTGTTACCATACCTAAAATTCTTTACACTTCATAAAAATCTTAGAGATGGAAATCCTTGCTTCTATCCAGTCACAGAATTTTAGAGCTGAAAAGAACCTTAAAAGTCATCTAATCCAGTATCTCTGTTTTATAAATGAGGAGATGAGTGAGGTCCTGAATGCTAAATAATATATACACAGAGTCACACAACTGATGAATGGTAGAATGTGTTCTAAAATCCACATTTTTTGATTACTAATCCAGTTCTCTTTCTGCTGTAACATACCTCAAGCAAAAATGTACCAGAATCATCCAAGACAAATAGTCTGTCCATGCTTCTACCTGTGAAGGAACTTGCTTACCTTTGAATGTTAAAGAGATGTTAGCATTGAAATAGTTTTAAAAAGCAGTTTACTGGAAAAATCAAGGTATGTATGTTTAGTAGGCTGTCAGTTATGAGAATGGAATGTACTCTATGTTGGTGCCACAAAACATGTCTATTCTTATTCATCTGCTCTCTTTTGCCATTGGTTAAACGAGTGTGCATTTGATCCAGAAATAAGTCAACAGATGTTTAAATGAGAAATGTGTGTTATGAAACTAAATCATCTGTATGTAGTAAACATAGATTTTCTGAACCCTAAGTAATAGGTTGTACTTGCAAAATGTGGGTTTGAGACTCTAACTAAACCAGTGATCCTTAATCTCTTCAAATTGATTTATAAACTCAGCATTTTAAAGAGAAAAATCATTTTTATATAGCTATCCAGAGTATACTTTCGGTTGGTATACAGTATACTCTTTGTGCCTCTTAGAGATCGGGCTGTTCTGTCCTCAAACTCTTGTCAATAGTTTCCTTAAATATTTAGCATCCCAACCTCCTGCCTTCCCTCACTCTAGATAGCTTAAGTTCTGGTGATTTCCCTTATATTTGGGTTCTATAAGTCAAGTTAGATGTTAGTTTGTGTAGAAAAAGATACAAGGATTTGTATCTTATATCATGAAAGGATGCAAGCTACAGGCTAGTCAGTAGTGTAATATATAGCAGGTAAAAACAAAACCAAAAAAAAAAAAAAAACCAATCCCACATCTCTCTAGTCTGCTGCTTGGATATCCTTCCCACACCTTAAATTCAGAGATCCTCAGGCTGGGCCAGTGAGTAATTTCAGCCATACCTATAGTCAGTCCTCAACATTCTCACATTTAACTTTTGGAACTTCAAGCATTCATGTGATTTTATTATTAACCTCATTTTCACTTTCACATTGGCAGCCATACACATTGGTAGCTATACACAGTAAAGAAAAAATAAGAGGCATGATACACCAAGTTTGTGGAACATCTGGTGTCCTACTAGGTGCTTCACTAGTCTTGTGCACTCTTCCATTGTAGAGAACTCCATGTGCATTTATTGCATATTTTCATTGTTTGGCTTTAAAACTCAAGTTTTCTGTTGCATTTATGCCCCCATACCATAGTAAAAGTCCTTTGAGCTTTAAGCCCAAGTATGAAAGTCAGTGATGCAACTTAGTGAGGAAATAAAGACATTATATAAACTTCGTGTCAGAATATTGGCAGCCCCTGTCAGCCTAATCAACCATCTGGCTAGAGTCATCAGGGCAGCTAATTCTATCATCCATTGCAGCCTCACGGTTAAATGTCACCTTGCCTCTGCTATGCTCCCTTACTCTGGTACCCTTAGGGATCTCAAACAGCACATGAAGCAATCTAACAGATTGTTTAGAACTGGTACACCCTTTACAATCTCCCAGCACCATCCACCAGCTATGGACAGAATGTCAGTGGTGATGTCAAAACCTCACCAGTCTTGGCATCTTCAACATTAACAAATAGAGTCCCAGCAACCTCTCCCTTGGTTTTAATAGGGTGGCCAAGATAGAGAGTTTTACAGCATAGTGTGTAGTGTACAGTACAGTACCCTCACTGCCATGTGATACAGTGAAAGATAAGATGCAGGTTAAAAAATGTTTTAGTTTTAAGAATTTTCTTTGCTGCACAGTATTTATAGTACTGTAGATTTCATGTATTATAAAAAGTGAATATTATCTGAAATCATTTTTTCCATTGAGATGTTAACAGCAAAGGTCACAGAATTCTAGGGAATTACTAGGTAGTATGTTTTACATTTTACATGTTTTGTGTATGCATTTTATGGGTTTTTTTGCAGTCACTGTATTAGGAAAAGTGCATTTCATCAAAATTAATGTTTTGTTATAAAGAATTTTATGCACAGAAGTGTATTTCAGTAATCTCTAGTGAAAAATTAGTTTTTGGTGATCATGGGAAATTAAATCCCCCACCTATTCTTTCCTATAGGTTTAATATATCAATATTCACTTTTTGGATTTTGGTATAACTTTCTAGTTATCTAGGATGATAGAATTAGCTTCCCACAAAAGTTGAGAATTGACTTTTTTACTCCTGTCCTAATTTAGCCTACGTTTATCAAGTATCTTTTTTTTACTTCTGTCTTTTCTATTTACAAATATCTCCTAAAGACAGCAACAGCAAGACTGGGTAGAGTGAAAAAAGACCAAAGTTGGTTTTTCTTTAGTTTGTGGGCCTTCAGGCATTATGTCAGACCTTTTCCATGAATCTCATCACACTCCATGGATTAGGACTTAGTTGCATTGGAAGAGAATGGAGAGAAGGGGAATAGCTGGAGTCTGTATGGTAGTTGAGATTTTTTTCCACCCACTTTAAAAGGGTGAGAAGGATGGAAAAGTAAAGCAAGGAATAAAGTAGATGGGGACATTTTAGATGAAGAAGGCAAGTGAATATATGAGAGAATTGTGCACAGATTTTCCCATTAGAATTTACCATTCATATTATTGTTGGATTGCATTTATTTAGAGTTGAGAGGGACATTAGAGGTAATCTAGTCCAGCATCCTCATATTGCAAATAAAGAAACTAAAGTCCAAAAAAGATTGTGTCTTGCCAGAGGTTACATGATTTGAATCCACCCCCATTTGACACTAAAAATAACTCTTTTCATCCCACTACACTGCCAAAAGTTATACAGGACAGGGATTTAAAGAAAGGTCTTCTGACTAGATCCAATGTACTTTCCATCATATATTAAATGTTTCTTTTTTAAAAAAAAAATTGGTTGATTGATTTACTTATTTTTTGCATTCATTTTTTTTTATTTTAAGTTCTAAATTCTTTCCTTCTCCTGCTTAAGAAGGCAGATAATAATTATATGTAAAGTGATGCAAAACAGCTTTCCAAAAAATGATGTTTCTTAGAATGGTCATTTAGAATACAATGTGTTGTATTTACTTTTAATTCTAAAGAATACAAATATATACATAGTTACGTGCAACATCCATTGCATTGACATATGATTTCACATCTGAAAATAGCTGGGAAGTTTTTTAGATGGCAGCTATAAATAAAGGTATAAATAACCTATATTTAATATATGGGTGTTTGATGATATGGGGAAGTGCTTTACAAAGACTCAATTGATATTTCAGATATAATGAGAGATAACTAAGACATAAAAAGGAACACCTAATCATTCAGCTTACTTTCAAGCATTATTTTATACATTTTTCCCCCTGTGGGCTAATTTTAATTTTCAGATGATATATACTGTACTACATTTTTGTGGGTAGTCAGTGATTAATGCTCTAAAATTTAGATTTATTTTATCTTATTGTATTAGTTTCTTATAGTCTCATATCACACAATTACTCCTCTGTATCTTTAGTGTTTATACCTTTTAAATGTTTTAGGAATGTTGTCATGTCTCCTTTAACTGCCTTAGTCATCATTTACCCAAACTATACATATTTAGACACTTTCATCTTTCTCATAATTCACTCATACCTGTCCTGTAATCATTTTGGCTTCTTTTTTTGCTAAGCTCCCTGTAATTTGTTTTCATCTTGCTGGCATTTAAAACTGGAAATAATAGTCTCAGTTCAGTCTCATCATACTTGAGTACCCATCATCACAGTCTCTGATGTACTACTCTGTTTTTCATCCAAACCAAAAAAGAATTGAGACTATTTTGGTAACTTAAATGTTATGGCATTTAAACATTGCATATTTAATATGATTCCAGCCCCAAGTTTATTTGTTTGGGGTTTTTTTGCTGTTTTTTGACATTAGTTTTTTTTTTAGATTTACTTTGATTCCATTGTATTGGTATTTGAGACTTTTTCCCTCTTTGTTGTACTAGATTATTTTACTCATTTGAACTTTTCCTAGTTTGAAACAGCAATCTCTCTGTTGTTCTTAGGCAACTAGGTTGTACAATGGATAGTCAGGAAAAAGCAAGAAGATCTGAGTTCAGATTCAAAGTTAACTGTCACCTAAGGTTCACTTGACTTTGTTACCTTGATCCTGTGACCTATTTTCTGTTTCCATTCTGTTATCTGTAAAATTGGAATGATAATGGCATCAACCTTGAAAGGTTGTGATTAAATGAGTGAGTATTTGTAAAGCACTTAGCTCAGTTCCTAGCACTTACTCCTTTTCCCCTCATTCTCCCTTCCACCTTGTGAGGATCAAATGAAATACTATTTGTAATGCTTATTTAAATGCTACCTATTATTCTTTCATTTTTTAATTAATTATCCATTCTCAGCAATAGTTATAAAAATAACATAGGAAGTCTTTTGGAAATTTTGCTGACATATGCATTCCTTGATTGGGTAATAAATAGACAAATTAAATAATGGTTAGATAAACACACTGGTGGCTAATACTGGTCACAACAAAAGATCAGGCCACCCTGGTTTTCTCCTTCCAGTAGCATTTCTAAACATACATATATGTAGGTTACAGGGCACATGACTTTTGTATAATCTTTCTCCCTGCTGTTTTTCCACTTTCACTGATGCCCAGAATGCCCAGGAAAGATTGAGGTAGGATCACCACAAATTCCATAAGCTCTTGAATTGCCTCTTTGGTATCATGTTATCTTTATACTCCCACGTCTCTGACTCCTATATCTCCTATAGCTCCTTTACTAATTTCTTGTTTTCTCATGTCCTAACATAGAAAAAGGACAGGATCAAAGTCGGATTGGGGAAAGTTTAATTGAGAATGATGAAAACCAGTGACAGATATGTAGACAGGTAGATAAAATCAGAGTTCTTCAGTCCCTCCTGTGATTCTGTTTTCTCTACCAACAATTTAGAAATGTAAGCTGCTATTAATGTCATTATTATAATTAATGATTTTATCCTTCACAATATTTTCTACGCAGCTCACCAAGATCACCAAAATTCAGTCGAAAATCACAGGGAAGTCTCCAAAATTTTCACTTGAATAACTTCAGTTATAAATTTCCAGATTTCTTTATTTACCCTGCCTTCCATTTCCTGCTGAATGCAGCATATCTCCTGAGTAAAGACAGCAAGAGGCTAGCTTGGCTTTTCCCATCTGCCCCAGAGCTACTTCCCCCTGTGCAGGTAATGTACCACATGGTGCTGTTGTCCGATCTCTAGTGCAGACTGCATCCTCCATGCAACAATGGACATCCTCATACCTAGTCATGCTCTTCATTTCCTGGCGATTCAGAATCCCTGTATGTCATTATCCAAACCCCGTTACCCAGCCCCATCTTCTGATTCCTTATTCCCAATGTCCTCAATGCCCTCATCCCAAAGTTTCATTTGAACCTCACCCAGCTCTTCCTTTGTGAAAATCTGTTCCATAGACAACAAACTTCCCTTCATCTTAAATCCTCTTCTCTCCCATTCCTTACATCTACTAACTGTTATGGAAACCTGACTCCTCCTTGATAATTTCCAGTACTCGTTGCACTTTTATTCGTTCCTCTCAGCTCATAGGTCAAGGTGGGGGAGTTAGGATACTCCTTGCTCTCTCTTTCCAGATTCCTCCCCTTACTCCATCACTCAGTAATTTCTCTTCCATCAAGGTGCATGCTATTAATAACTAACAGCCAATCAATATACTGGTAGCTCTTGTCTACAGATCTCTTGGTCACTCCTCTTCCTTCTCCAGTGAATGTAGTACATGGTTCACAATTTTTCTCTCCTCCTAAACCCCTGCCCTTATAGTAGAGGAGTTCAACATACATATTGACTCTCTCTCTCAAAGACCTTACATATCAGTTCTTTATCTGTTCACTTCCCATGACCTAGTCCTTCACCCCACTTCATTCATAAACAGTGATGATCATACCTTTAATCTTGCCATTACCCACAAGTGTACCATCGCCACATTCAAGGATTCTGAAATCTTATACAACTGTAAGCTCCTGGCTTAAAGCTCTCCCTCCACACTTCCTTAAAAAACCCTATTCTTGGTCCAGACTGTGACTCCAAATCTTTTGACTCCTAAGTTCTCTCCCAGGCCATCTCCCCTGCATTAGCTATTGTGAGAAATGATTAATTGGATCCCTATTTCCAATCAGTATTAATCACTTTGATATGATTCCATAGAATTAGTGATTATAAGTTCAGATAATAGACCTTAGAGCTATGAACTACAAATTGAAGTTTTAATTGCTTAATCACAGGAAGCTAACTAGAGGACCTCCACTCTTGTTTTCCCTTGTTACAGTGATCAAACCCAGAATGGTGAAGGTAACTCAATTACATGGAAGGTCCCTCAGCTATTTTTGTTGTCCTTCCATCCCTTGTCATCCCTCTATTGTCCAATACGGAGAGACGACCGTGAGCACTTGGCCAGTGAATGACCCTAGTTGCCAG
This sequence comes from Potorous gilbertii, assembly GCA_028658325.1. Taxonomy (NCBI): domain Eukaryota; kingdom Metazoa; phylum Chordata; class Mammalia; order Diprotodontia; family Potoroidae; genus Potorous; species Potorous gilbertii. The sequence goes on along the minus strand of CM053771.1, from coordinate 454,529,442 downwards.
CCTGTGGCCTGCCTTTCTGCCCGTTCATGGTTGTGCTTTTTGATTTGATGAGACTTCCTGAGAGGTCAAGATAGGTCTATCAAGGTCTGCTTATTAGCCCATTTGTCAGCCAATAGGGTTCTGCATTTTGCATAGATCCTCCTAGAGGATCAAGGTCAAGATCACTTCACCAATAAGACTCTTTGTTTTTAGTTTGCTGTACTGTATTGTCTGGGCATAAACACTATAGAACTGAGGCCCTGGAGGAAGGGGCAACCCAGATTATGAGGAAGATCTGAGGTCCACTTCATTGGAGGGAGGCATGAGGCCTTTAATAAAGTGCTATTGGCTTCAAGCTCTGCCTCAGTGGTTTTTCTTGCAGATGGGACAATTTTGGAATCACCATGCTATTCTCTTCTCTCCTCCCCATCCTAATTCCTTGGTGAACCAATTCCACGCTGCATTTTCCTCCTCTCTTTAATCCCTAGCTCTCTTACCATTTTACCAGTTAAGCCCAGACAAGCCTGAGCCTTGCGTCTCTCCTACCATTTGTTGCCTTCCCTCCTACGACATGCATTGCTTAACAGAGGAGGAGAAAATCACACAACCTTTGTGACTGGGTCCAGTACAACTTTGTCACTGCTGCTAGGCAATTCTTACTGTCTTATCAACTCCCTATCCCACTCTCCCCAGCGGCTCTTCCAGACCTCATTCCTCCTTAAACCTCCTTTGCCTCTCCCTCTTCCCACACTTTCAGCTGAGAACTTTGCTTCATATTTTACAGAAAAAAATTGAGGTGATACACCATGAGTTTCCTCTTCCAACTCTTCTTCATCATATATCCTTCATATGCTTCCTATCACCATCTCTTCCTTCACCTCTGTCCCTGCTGATGGAGCAGCCTTGCTCCTTGCCAAAGTTAGTGCCATCTACCTCCTCAAGCAATCTCCTTCCTTCTCTTCTCCACCAACAGATTGCTTCCTCTGTCACCCACACTCTAGTGTTTACTTTCAATCTCTCCCTCTCTACTATGTTATTCCATACTGTGTCCAAAAGAGCCCTTATCTTCCGCATCTTGTAAAACACTCACTTGACCCTCCCATCCCCACTATCATTCCATCTCTTCTGCTCTTATTGACTAATCTTGAAAGAAAGGACAGTAGGTGCTTCCACTTTCCTTCTTAATCCCTTATAAAACTTCCAGCCTTATCATTTCACCAAAACTGCCCTATCCAAAGTTACTAATGGTCTCTTAGTTACCAAATTCAGTTGCCCTTTCTCTGTCCTTATTTTCCTTGACTTCTCTGTAGCTTTTGACATTGTTGATCACTCTTTCCTTCTTGATGCTTTCTTTTCTCTTGACTTGCAGACACTACTCTCTCCTGGTTCTCCTCCTACTATAAGTAGGCCACTCCTCAGTCTCCTTTGCTGCATCCTCCTCCAGATCATGCTCTGTAACTTGTAAGTGTCCTCCAGAGTGCTGTTTGGACCATTTTCTTTTCTCCAGCTGTACGACCTCACTTGGTGATCTCATCAGCTCCTATAGATTTCAGTGATATCTCTATGCTTACAGTGCTCAAATCTCCCTATCCTGCCTGACCTCTCTGCAGAGCCCTAAGGTCACATCTCCAGTTGCCTTTCAGACACCTTGAACTAGATGTTCAGTAGACATCTTAAAATCATTATGTCTAAAACAGAACTCATTGTCTTTCCCTCTAAACCTTCCCCCCCCTTTCTACCTTCCCAATTTCTATAGAAGGCATCACCATCTTCCTTGTCCCCGAGGTTCAAAACCTAAGAGTCATCCTTACTATTTCTCACTACTCCCCATCCAATCTCTTGCCAAAGCCTATTGATTTTGCCTTTGCAACTTTTCTCAAATATGCCTCTTTCTCTCCTCTAATATTGCCACCTCTCTGATGTAGGTCCATGTGACCTTACACCTGAACTACTGTAATAGCCTGCTGATTGTCTTGTCTGCCTCAAGCCTCTCCCCACTCCACTTCATCCTCTATTTAGCCACCAAATTGATTTTCCTAAAGCACTGATCAATTTATCTCCCCCAGCTCAATAAACTCCAATAACTCCCTATCCCTCTAAGACCAAATACAAAATCATCTGCATGGCACTCAAAACCCTTCACAACCTAGTTCCCCCTCTACCTTTCTAGTCTTTAACTTACAATTGATATGGTGTTGCTACCCGACAACTCCAGGAGAAACGCCGGGAGCAGAACAGAGAGGTCTGGACACAGTGTTTATAGATCGGACCAAGGCCTTTGACACTATTAGTCTGGAGGGCTTATGGAAAATTATGTCAAAATTTGACTGCCTGGAGAAGTTCATCAGTATTGTATGTCAATTTCATGATGGCCTGTTAGCTTGGGTTCTGGATAATGGACAAAGCTCTCGTGCCTTCCCAGTCACCAATGGAGTGAAACAGGGCTGTGTGCTTGCTCCCATGCTTTTTAGCGTAATGTTTTCAGCCATGTTGTCAAATGCTTTCAATGAATTTGAACACGGCATCAAGGTCAACTATACTGATGGTAAGCTCTTCAATTTGGAAAGGCTACAAGCCAAGACCAAAGTGGAGGAGTATTGGTACATGATTTTCTGTTTGCAAATGATTGTGCAGTCAATGTAGCCTCTGAAACTGAGATACAACAACGTATGGATCAGTTCTCTATTGCCCGTACTAATTTTGGCCTAATAATTAACATTAAGAAAACACAGGTGCTTCATCAGCCACCACCATACCATCCATATGTGGAACCATCAATTATAACAAATGGAGAAGTGTTGAGTGCTGTGGATAAGTTCACTTACCTTGGTTGTGTAGTATCCAGGGATGTACACATTGACAATGAGGTTGATGCATGCATTGCTAGAGCTAGCTCAATATTTGGGAGGCTCTGAAGAAAAGTTTGGGATAGAAGAGGTATTAGACTGACTACCAAACTGAAGGTCTACAGAGCCATTCTGTTGACCTCATTGTTGTATGCCTGTGAAACATGGACAGTCTACCAGTGCCATGCCAGGAAACTGAATCACTTCCATTTGAACTATCTGAGGATGATTCTGAGGATCACCGGGCAGACACTGAAGTCCTTGCTCTAACTGAATTGCTAAGCATTCAAACTGTGCTTCAGAGAGCGCAACTCCGATGGCCTGGCCACGTTGTTCAAATGCAAAATATATGCTTGCCAAAAAGACTGTTTTATGGAGAACTCACATGGGGCAGTCGATCACATGGTGGTCAGAAGAAGCAACACTCTCAAGGACACTCTCAAGGTATCTCTCAAGAACTTTGGATTTGACTGTGCAACATGGGAGACACAGGCACAGGGCTGCTTAGCATGGCAGGCCCACATCAGAATGGGTACTGTGCTGTATGAGCAAAGCAGAATTGAGAGAGCACAAAGTAAATGTAGGCTGTGCAAATTTGGAGTATCCACCTCAAAAAATCATACAGGCTATCTGTGCCCAAGCTGTGGCAGAGCTTTCTGAGCTCATAGTGGTCTGATCAGCCACAGTTAGACCCACTGAAATTTCACTTGATCATGGTGATGTCATTTTGGTCCTCTTTGAAAATGAAAGACAATAACCAATACCAACGAACCAACATCTTACTTCCAGCCACATAGACTGGCCTCCTGCCTGTTCCACAAAGAAGACACTCCCAGTCTCTTGGCTCTAGGCACTTTCTCTGCCTGTCATTCATGCCTGGAATGCCCTCCATTTTCATCTATTGGCTTCCCTGACCTTTAAATCCCATCTAAAATCCTGTCTTCTACAGGAAGCCTTTCCCAACCTCTCTTTATTTTAGTATCTTCCTTCTCTGAATTATTTCCCACTTATTTTGCACATAGCTCATTTGTATATGTCATTAGATTGTGAGTTCCTTCAGGGAAAGGAAAGTGTTTTACCTCTTTGCATCCCTGGCACTTAGCATAGTGCCTGGCACTTTATAGGCATTTAATAAACATTGATTGATTGATTGAGCATTTAAATACATAGCACTTCAATTCAGACATGTTTGTTATAGCACTGTGGTGAATCCAAAGAAAACTGAAATTAGTGAATACAGTCTCTGTTGGGAGACAAGATGTAAAAAAAATTAAAGAACAGTACAAGACAGTACCTGATTAAGTCTCAAATGAGTTGTAGAGACAATTTGTACTATTGTAATTTAAATAATGCAGGATAAACTTTAGGCTGGCATCATCAGGGAAGGCTTTATGGGACAATATTTTCTCTCTAGTCTAGTTTAATTTCTAAATGATGTAGATTTTATAACATTTTTGTGGGAAGTTACTGATGCTTTAAATTTCTATATTAATTTTATCAGCTTTATTATACATTACTTCCTTAAAGATCCTCTATAGTCCAACCAAATTATATTCTCTGTGCATTGAAGAATAAACAGGTTTTAAATAGATGCAGAGAATGGAAGAAAATATTAGAATTAGAATATTAGAGTATTAGGGAAAGCATGTGTGATATGAAGCAATGAATAAATCAAGTTGAATCACAGAATTGTTGTTAGGTTAAGAGCAAGATATAAGCTTGAAAGCAGTTGATGGTAGACTATGGAGTGCCTTAAATGCTTTATTGAAGAATCTGAACTTGTATTTTGTAAGCACTGGCCTTCTCCAAATATTTCATTTAATATTTGAATTAGATCTCTCCTTTGCAGTTATTAATCTTACATTATCTCGTACATTATTTGTATATGTATTTGTTACTCTCTCCACCATTATTAGATCATTGGATCCTTGAAGTAAGAATTGCTTTATTTTTCATCTTGTATCCCTATTGCCTAGTACTAATTGGATATTTATAAATGTTTGTTAAATTGAACTGAATTAGATTAGGAATCACGGCAAAGATATGAGTAAGTCAGTAGCATAATGAAAGCAGTATTTTCAGATGTCTTCTCTGGAGTGTTATGCAGAAAGACTTGCAAAGGGAAGGTATTAAAGATAAATATCAGTTAGGAATCTTGTAGTGATTGTAGAAAAGAGGTGGTGAGGACTTGGAGTAAGGAGATGCCTGTTGAGAATTGGGATATGTGGACCAAAAAGAGGATTCTGAAGATTCATTCCTGGTTAACAAGAAAATGAATGATTATTCCATAGACAGAGATGACAAAGGTGGATCAAGGAGATAGCTTTGAAAAAAAGGTGTAAGAACTTGATTTCAGATATACTACATTTGAAATGATTAAAAGATCTAATAAGAATGTTCAGTAAACCCAAAAGGCAGGAGTGGAGGTAGGGATTTAAGAACCACAGAAATGATTGAATTCATGAAAATTCTGAAAACTGGATTTTCAGAATTGAAGTAGGCCTCAATCATCATCTTTTACAACCTATACCCAAAGAATAATCTCCTTTAAAACATTCCACAAATGATCAGGCTTTGCTCACCAGTTTTCAATGAAGGAGAAGATCCATTGTTCCACTTTTTTACATAGTGAAATTTGGTATGGTGTAATATAGCTTTCATTGTTATGTCTGAATTTTCTAATAAGAAGTTCATGATTTGAGCCACAGGCAACTCCAGGTCTTGTTTTAACTGACTATATAGAGCTTCTTTACAAGCATATAATCAATCTGATATCTTTGTTGACCATCTGGTGATATTCAGGTATAGAGTCACCATTTGGGTTGTTGAAAAAGAGTGTTTGTTATGACCAGTGAGTTATCTTGACAGAACTCTAATAGCCCCTGCCCTACTTCATTTTGTACTCCAAGGCCCAAATTACCTGTTAATCCAGTTATCTTTTGATTTCCTACTTTAGCATTCTACTCCCCTAGAGTAAATGTGGCATCTTTTTTTTGGCACTATTTCTAGAAGATGATGTAGGCATAGAACTGATCAACTGTGGCCTCTTCAGCACCACTCTGCTCTATTACTGTGATGTTGAATGGTTTGCCTTGGATTCAAACAGATGTCATTCAGTCATTTTTGAGATTATGCCACAGTATAGCTTTTCTCACCCATCTATTGACTATGAAGGCTACTTCATTTCTTCTAAAGGATTCTTGCCCACAGTGCTATATGTAGTGATCATATGAATCAAATTCACCCATTTCTGCCCATTTAAGTTCACTGACACCCAAGGTGTTGATGTTGAATCTTTTCATCTCCTTTCCATCCTGCTTACCTTGGTTTCATAAGTCTTACATTCCAGGTTCTCATGCAGTATTGATCTTTACAGCATCAGACTTTCATTTCATCAACAGCTGAGCTTCCTTTTAGCTTTGACCCAGCCACATCATTAGTACTAAAACTATTTGTAGTTGTCCCCTGCTAGCATATTTTGGACACCTTTTAATCTGAGGGGCTCATCATCTTCCAGTGTCATTTCTTTTATCATTTTACTACTGTCCATGAAGTTTTCTTGGCACAAATACTGGAATGGTTTGCCATTTCCTGTAAAGTTTTTTCCTGACATGAAGCCTAAGTATTCCTCTAATTCTAGGCCCTGAGGCCTAACCACAAATCTAATAATTCTTCCATAGAATGGCCCTTCCAATCCTTGAAGACAGCTATCAAAGTCCCTCTGAATTATCTCTTCTCCAAACACTCAGCATTCATTCAGTGAACATTAAATGTCTATACTATGCAAGGCACAATGCTAGGCACTAGGGATTTGAAAGCAAAAATAAAGCAGGCTTTGTGCCTATATTCTATTGGAAGGACACTGCAGGTACACAAATGAATAAATGCAAAATACTTGTCAGATAAATAGAGAGTAATTTGATGGTGGGAAACACTAAAAATGAGGTTTAAAAGACGTTCTCAGTTAGGAGGTAGCAGCTCATATAATATGACCCTGATGCCTTTACGATTTTGATTGCTCTTCTTGGGACACTCCAGATAATCAGTGTTTTCCCTAAACTCTGATAACCCAGAACTGAATATAATACTCTAGTTGTTATGTGACTAGGACAGAGTACAGAGAGACTATCATCACCTCCTGAGGCCATTACTGAAATGGTTTTGAAGAGTTCTATTATTTCCTATAACTTTCCCCCCTCAAAAAAAAATAAATACACACAAAAAGTAAATGTAGGAATTAGGTTTCCATAGTGGTAAGAAGGCTGTCATTCTTAGATTTTCTTAGCTAAGTAAAGTTTTTAGGTGTAAGTGATATAATCAGTAAACACTGACTATTGATAAGAGGGTAGAATAGATAAGAGAAGATATGATTAGAAGATGAAAAAAATTATTATGACTGCATACAATGAAGCTTACCTATAATTGAAAATTAATTTGTTTTTAGGGGTTTGCTTAGATATTTCAATAAATCCATAATCTCATTAATGTGGATACACCTTTCATTTGTGCAGGTTGCAATGCCATCTCCAGCGTCTTCCTATCCTATGAAATTCTTCTCCATGTCCTTTTGTAAATCTTCCATTGAGGATCTATGCAATAAGTCTGAGGTCTTTGCCTATATATTTTTTAATCTTTTATTTAATATTTTGGCCTGTTAGATAAGAGAAGACTAGATGGAAGAGAATAAAGAGGAAGACAAGAAATACTGGATATATAGAAAATGATAGACTGGATGGCATATGGAAGTAAAAGAGGCATAAGTAAGACAGTAGGGGATAGAAAGAGATTGAATGTAGGAAAAGAGGCCTAGTAGACTCTGAGCTAAGTAAAGTAATACATTGTTATATGTTATTATGTTTTGTTTCAGAATAAGTTGTTTTTTCATTGCCTATAAAAATGCTTTTTATTGATTCCAACCTTTTGAATTTTGTCCTTAAATCTTTAGATTTATAAACAGTTGTGATAACCACATAAAAAATAGGAAGTAGGTAACTTTTTTGGGTTGTAGTAGTGATAGCCAGAACAATATAATTCAAAGAAATTGTCCAGCAGAGGTTCTTTCTCATCCCTTGAAAAGAAGAAATTCATAAGATACAGGTAGTAAGAGAACACCTCAATAAATTCAAATCACCATGCCTCAGGTCCTGAAAAAGCTGGCAGTTACAGTTGCTGCATCACTATCAGTGATATTTGAAAGATCTTGACTAAAATAAGGAGAGTTAATGAAGGATTAGAGAAGTACAAATGTCTCAATTTAAAAAAAAAAAGAGATCATTAGCTAACGTAGAGAGTTGATAATTATCTAGGGAACAAATTATACCAACAAATGCTGGAGGGGATATGGAAGAGCAGGTACATTATTGCATTGTTGGTGGAGTGGTGAATTGGTCCGACCATTCTGGAAAACAGTTTTGGACTATGCTCAAATAACTATGACTATGCAAACCTTCTGATCTAGCAATACTACTGGATCCAGATCCCAAGGAGATCAGAGAAAAAGGTAAAGTTATATGTACAAAAATATTTATAGCAGCTCTTTTTGCATTAGCCAAGCATTGGAAACTGAAGGGATCCCCATTAGTTGGGGAATAACTGAACAAGTTTTGTTATATGATGGTGATGGAATACTTTTGTGCTGTAAGAAATGATTAGGGAGATAAGTTCAGAAAAACCTCAGTTTTAGGCTTCTATGAATTCATGCAAAATGAAGCATTCTGAACCAGGAGAACACTCTCCCCAGAAATAACAATATTTTAGTGATGATCAACTGTGGAGGAATTACCTATTCCATCAATACAATGATGCACAACCGTTCCAAAGGACTCATGATGAAAAATGCTATACATATATATATACTTACCTCCAAAGAGAGAGATGAATTCTGAGTGCCAGTTGAAGTATTTTTTTCATTTTCTTTTTCTTGCCTTTTTTTTCAACATGGCTAATGAGAAAACAAGTTTGTCATGACTTCACATGTATAGTGTATATCATACCTTACATTCTTAAAGAGTGGGGAAGGGCTGGAGGGACACAGGAGAGAATTTGGAACTCAATCTTTTAAAAAATCAATGTTTAAAAAAACTTTAAAAAAAGAACTAGTCATGCCAAATTGCCTTCATTTCCTTATTGACAAAATTACTAAACTAGTAGATGAAGGAATTGCAGTGGATATAATTTACCTAGATTTTAAAGAAGCTTTTGGTAAAGTATTTCATATAATTCTTGTAGAGAAGTTGAAAGGAAATAGAGAATACCATCAAAATCTGAGAATACTATCAAAAGAACTGAGAACTCACTAGAGGTCATTCTGAGATTAGTTTTTAATGGTTCAGTGTTAATTTTGCAGTAGATCTTCATTGCTTTATCCCACCCTAGAATGGTACTTGGTTCTGTGCTTTTTAATATTATTTACAAAAACTTGGATAGTATATTCATCAAAGTTTCAGATGGTAACAAGCTGGGAAAGATAGCTAAGACTGACATTCTGGAGCATTGGGATGAATCAGTAAGATGAAATTCAGAGGGATAAATGTAAAATTATACACTTGTGTATGAAAAATAGATTCACAAGTATAAAATGGGGATGTACATATATACATGCACATGTACACTATATGTGTGTGTATCAGTGGATCGAAAAAAGTTTACTGGACTGCAGTCTCCAGATGAGGCCATACTATATAGGGCAACAAAAAAACTGCTAATGTATTTTTGGACTATGTTAAAAGGAGCATAGCTTCCAGGAACAGGAAGATAATTGTCAAAATATACTACACCCTTGTCAGACCTCATCTAGAATACTGTGCTTAATTCTAGTCCCCAGTGTTTAAGAAGTACATTGATAAGCTGCAGATATGTGGGGAAGGATAATCATGGTAGATATTGGTTGAACCAGGAATGCTTGACCTGACAAAGACGACTCTGAGGAGTGGACAAGAAGGAACTCAGGGATATTTCTTTCTTGGATGGATTGAGCTGATAGGCACTATTGTCTCTCTCAATCCTCAAATCCTGTGATTCTGTGAAGGAAGACTTTTGCTAATTAGTCATACTGTAGCCACCACTGGCTGTCTGAAGTGCCATGGTTGTAGTCTCAGACTTTCTTATAATGTTACAGGATTAACCCCACTTTGTAAATTTACTCTGTTCATTTAGGTCCTAATTCATAAAAACTGGCTCCTTACTAGGGAAATGATTTGCAAGTCCATTAATGTCATATAATCAGAAGATAACAAAGGCATAGGGCTGTTCTCCTCTGAACAGGTATGAGCAATGAAGTAGCCAGGTTTGATAGAAGGACAGAATTATAATTTGTCTGTTTCCCAGGACTATCATCATACTAATATCATTCATTAAAGAAATTTGGACAAAATGATTCTTCTTATGGTATTTCTCTATTAAACTTTGTGAATAAAATTGCTCCCATTTTTATTTGAAATAATTTTATATTCTGTGTCATTTATTTCAAACAAAATACAAGAGGATTTGAAAGGTAAAATATACTAATGTTAACTTTAAGGCTATAAAGATGCTTTCTTTCATTCCCTTCTCACTTTCTTCTCTAACCGTATTTTAATTACTGCTATGTTATCACTCAAAGTTCTAAAGACCAGATCTATTAAGTTATAAAAAATTTTCTCTTTATTTCATTTCACTCATGATTTGATTTTAAGGTAGTTTTCTTTTGGTTCTATTTATTTTATATAAATGACTTCTTTTAGCTTACGTATTTCATATATAATTTTTTTGCCCTTTATAAGACAACCAAATGTTACAGCATTCTGCTTATTAATCATATCACATGCGTTATTTCATCATGATACAAGAGATGCATTAAATTACTCTAAATGCATGTTTTGAATTCTTAAAAATCCGTAGTACAGTTGTTGAACATACCCAGCGTTTCTAAGTAAGCAAAAAAAGATTGCCCACATTCATTCAAGAGTCATCTTGAAGCCAAAAACGACAGATGCTGTGTTACTTCTGAGAAGTGCAGTGGTTGAGGAAATTGTCTAAACAGCGGTTAGCTTAGGACAAGTCACCAAAAAAAAAGGGTCTTTCACATTCCTTTACCAAGTTTGTTAGTAAAAATGTTTGGGACATTAGTGATGGTTTTATAAGTTGTCACTAGCAGTATTCTAATTTTTTTTTAATTACAGAATTGAAATATAAAGACCAAAGGATTAAAGTTTTGTGCTGGGCATAATTTTAATGTATATGATTTTGAATATATGAAATTTGTATAATGATTGTCATTGAAGATAGATTTCATTGTATATAGTTAAATCCCTTTAAATCCTATATGTCATAAAGGATTACATAAATCCTATGGTACATACACAGTTTTAGTTAAGTGACTAAAAATAGTAGAATGAAGGGTAGTTGCTCATTTTATTGTTCCACTAATATTTGATCACTGATCCTAGGCCCAGTTACTTTGGCCTATTTGAATGTTCACTGGTAGTAAAAGTCTTGAAATTCATAGAATACATAGAATTCTTTCTAATATAACATATCCATTGAAAATCTATAAAAATGTGACTTATAATTTCAGTACATTTTCAATAAAAGATTGGGGCAGGATGGGTAGGGAGAGTTTAATGTAGCACCTACTTCCTAGAATAGTGCTTTGTGTGCAACAGATATGTGACTGGAACAGCCAAGGTTGCACCTGGGGTTGCAAAGAAGCCTAGAGAGATTAGTAGGTTCTGAATCAACATTCAAAAAGCATAAAAGAAGACCAGGCAGGGTTAATACCACTCTTTCTGTACTGCACCAAAATCTGAGAGATTGAGATGGAAGTAGGAAAACTAGTTGTATGGAGTAATCAGTCTGGTTAGTCAATACCAGATTAGGATAACAAGCAAGATTGTTTATATTACTTTATCTTTCTCTCTAGTGCTTTGATACTTTTGTAGTCACTGTCAGCCTTTTTGACTCTGTGATGATGAGTGACATGATCATAGTAGGTCAAGTCTACCATATCTCCTGCTCACTAAGTAATACTTCTGAGTCCATAGATTTAGTTTGTTTTTTTTGTTTTGTTTTGTTTTTAAAGACTATGTTTCCCCATCTCACTCTGGTTGTCAGTGACTCACCACTAATTGGAACAAGAGCTTTAACTGTGTCTGACATGGACCAATTCTTCCCGCCTTAGGCAGCCTAGTAGCCCCCATGTTCCTGAGGACTCACCATATTGATCCCAAACTTGACTGAGTTCCATACTTGATTGAGTATGATCTGCATAGGCTAGTACACTTAAGAACTCCCAAGCTCAAGAGATCTTCAGCCTCCCCAGTAGATGAAATTAGAGGCATGTGTCACCATGCTTGGCAGACCATTCCTTCTTCCAGAATATCTTCCTTCCCCAAAACTCCATTAGCCATGAGTTGGTTGGATAGAGTTGGCAAAATGATTGGTTAGGTGGCGCAGTAGATGGTGGATAGAATGCCAGCCTGGACACAGGAAGACCTGAGTTCAAATACAGCCTCAGACATTGACTAGCTGTCTGATCCTGAGCAAATCACTTAACCTCTGTTTGCCTCAGTTTCCTAATCTATAAAATGGCAGTAATACTAGTGCCTCCCTCCCAGGGTGGTTGTTAGGATCAAATAAGAGGATAATTATAAAGCACTTGGATGATAGATTCCTATCCCCAGGGAAGTAAAGGGCAGAAGCAAAGATCCACCACATACTGAAATATTTATAGCATTACCCTTTGGGATGGCCCATCAATAGAAAAATGGCTTTTAAAAACCTATGGTATTGGAATATAATGGAATATAATGTATGGTAAAAAGCAATACATGAGTAATTCAGAGAAAATTGGAAATATTTATATGAACTATTGCAATTTAAAATGAGTAGAACCAAGAGGATCATGTATACAAAAACTACAAAAATGTAAATAAAAAAATCACTAAAAAGAAGTTGAATTGTAGGTAATCAGAAAAACCAATAAAGTCCCTGAAGAACGGATAATGAAACCTACCTCTTCCCTCAAAGCAGAAAGGTACAGTAACATAGGACAGAATATTATTATGTGGTCACCATGTCAAATATTTTTCATTTATAAGTTTATTTATAAATAATTCTTTTTTCTTAAAAGGGAAGTTTCAGTCTGCTGAAGGGAAGACTGTATGACGTAAGACAAAAGGAATAAATAAGACTTTTGTAAAAACTTCAGATGAAAACTGTTAGTAGTAGCAACACTTTGTAACTTTTTGAAAGAAAGATAAAAGTTATTTTAACGTTGTTATAAAATTATATCATTAGTTTGTAAAAATAATATAATAACAGTGCAATTTTGATCTTTAATTTCCTATTTAAACTGGTATTGGTTGAGCATGTTCATTAAAAATGTTACAATTCATAGTTTCATCCATCCAGAACAAATTTTTGTGAAGATAATATTGCCTTAAAGTACAGCAAAATTTATTTCTGTAATATGCTCTCTGAGTTGCACTGTGTTTTAGGATGTACAGAAGCATATTGATTTCACAAACTTTGTATATTTTTATTTACATGGCAGCTTTCTCCAAGGAACACAAAGCAGTTTTTACATGTATAAGATTTGTGGAAACTAGCTTTCTCAAATAGGAAGGTATTTTCAAATAAAACTGCACCTGTTATTTTTACAGTTAACAGGAAGGGGTGGGACTTAAACCTGTGATGATAGGGGTGGGTAGAGGGGTCCATGAATTTATTACACATTAACAAGATTCGAAGCATTGTGCCAAAAACTGGAGATAGAGATAGAAAAGGAAGCAATCTTTGCCTGCAGTGAGGAGTTGTAGGTATTTAAAAAGTCACATTTTTTAAAGGGCCTGATAGTAGATTGGTTGTGTTCTAAGTATTTGAAAATTGGAAGAAAACAAAAGGGGGATGGTAAAAGGAATGTGTTCATCCTTCGTTGCCCAAGAAGACCATGCCATCTGAGAGATGACATGACTTACACTTGACTTTGTTTTGAGTGAGGGAGGGCTGTGCAGGTCACCAGCCTCACTTCTCCTCCAGAGCCATCTGAATCCAGTGACCAGATATTCATCAGGATGACTGGAGATGACCCAGGATAAGGCAATTGAGGTTAAGTGACTTGCCCAAGGTCACACAGTTAGTGAGTGTCAAGTGTCTGAGGTGAGATTTGAACTCAGGTCCTCCTGACTGCTGCACTGGTGCTGTATCCACTGCGCTGCTGTGGGACTGTGGATGTGAAATACCACATATGAATTCTGATTTAGTTGTGGTATTGGTTGGTTTTGCTGAACTGGTTTTTAATCTCTCTTTTTTTCTCTTTGTTATGAGCATTGGTTGGCCCCCAGGGAAGGGAAGAGAAAGGATATTCAGAAATAAAAGTGATATTTTAAAAATCCATAAAATGTTTGTCATTTATTAAGTATTGTTCTAGACTAAAAAGGAGAAAGAAGGGGGTAGAACTTCCTGTATCTCATAACTGTTTAAGAAGTGCATAAAATCACAGGGAAAAGGATTGAACATCAGATAAACCTCACTTTTATATGAAATGAACAAAAGAAGAGAGCCATTGGAACTTTAAAAAAAAAAAGGACAATAGAAATATTTTTAAAATATCCATGTGAATTGGAAATTCGTATTTTCATAGAGAATCCATTTTTTTGTTGTGTATAGTATGAATTTTTTTTTTACTCAGGTGTTTAAGTTGATAATTTTATTTAAGAAAAGAAAAAGAATAATAACAACCATATTGAGTATTCTTTCTAAACTATCTTAAGGCTTTCCACTAAGGGACTTTCTTCCCTATCACCCTCTTTTTGAATTCCCTATCTAAGCTACCCATTATAGCTAATAAAATTTGAGTCTGGGTTTCTAAATTTTATATAGTCTGTTTCCTTCCTCCCAAAACACACCCTATCATTGTCTTTACCCTTTTATGTCCTCCTTCTCTTTGAAGTTCTTCCCAAAGCTCAGGTGACACTTCTGTGAAGCTTTCCTTAAGAAACCAACACCACTCTCCTCATTTTAGTTCTCAGCTGGGCTCTATACCTAATTTGCATCATTTGTTTATAATTATTTATCTTTTTAAAAATAAAGAAATACTCTTTGTTCTTTCAAATTAACTGTAAGCTTCTCACAGGCATTTGTTATTCAGTCATATTAGTCGTGTCTGACTTCATGACTCCATTTGAGGTTTCTTGGCAGACGTACTGGAGTTGTTTGCCATTTTCTTCTTCAGCTCATTTTATAGATGAGGAAACTGAGACAAACAGGGTTAAATGACTTGTCCAGTGTCACATAGCTAGTACATTTCTGAAGCCAGACTTGAGCTCCTAACTCCAGGCCCAGTGCTCTGCTCATAGCTCCCCTCATCACAAGCACAAACAGCATTTATGTGGGTGGGAGAAGGATCTCTCTCTCTGTATCTAATCAAAGTAGTAATTACATGGGCATTTATATAGAGATTCAGTGTTTACATAGACCCTTACATACATCATTTTATTTGATCCATGCCTGTAGTCTGACTTTTAGTGACTCTTGTGTTTTGTTAATATTACTGTTTTTCCAGACATTTCAAATTATATTATGTAACTTCATTGCATAATATTTTCTGGTCATATCACTGTTCTCATTTTCTTCATTGATACCTGTTATCTTTATTAGCAGTAATTTAAATGAATCTAGGGAGTGAATGAATTGACTTGTATGTATATATATGTGTGTGTGAGAGACAGACAGAAAGAGGAGAAAGTATTTATTAAGCAGTTACTATAGTAATTGTCAGGGGCTATGCTAAGCTTTGAGGATACAAAAAGAAAAGAAAAGACAAGACAATCCCTACTATCAAAGAATTTATACCCTAATATAAAGGGATTATATCCTCATGTAGCATAAGAGGAAAACAAAAGATAAAGGGGACCTACAGGAGAGCTGTGTGGCCAGTGTGGAGGTGGAACTGACCTGAGAGTGAGATAGTCTAAAAACCTGACTAGGTGCTAAGGAAATTCTTTTAAAAGTTACATGAATGTTTAAAAATAGGGAAGATAGAAAACAAAATTGAATTACAGATTAGAGCTTTCTGTTACTTGCGTAAAAAAAAATAGTTGTACAATTTCCTTTGACTTTTACAGAGTTGGAGAAAGTGAAAAAGTAAGTAGTTCTTGGTAAATAACTGTGTTTCAGTGGAAGAATTGCAGTTATATTTCTGTATAGTAAAGAAGTCCACTGTGCAGTGTTAGAATATGTAGACTCCTCCATTCACAGTTGTGTTACTCCAATTCATTATATACACTGCTGTCAAAATTATTTCCCTAAGTTCTAACTGACCATGTTACTGACTCCTGTGCTTTCGTACTAAGTCAAGAATAAATATAAGCTCCTGTATTTAGCTTCTAAAGCCCCATGCAACATGGCCCTGTGTTTCTCGCTTGATTGGAGATCATTGCTCCACCTCCCACACTCTTAATTCCAGCCATACTGACTTTCTCTGTTTCTTACTCAAAACACTCCAACATCTCTTTCCATGCCTTTTCACCGTTCATACCCCTCTGCTTGGAAAGCTCTTCTTCCTCACTTTTATCTCAGAAATCGTCTCTTCCTTCAAGATAGCCTTCAAGAGTGTCCTGCATTGTCTAGTAGAAAATACAAGACTGAAAAATCTACATGTGCAGAAAAATATAAGTTACGTACAGAAGTATTTATGTCACACGTAACATTTGGGGAAGGGAGTGAGATAGATGATCATTTGGCAACAGAGATTGATAAAAAGTAGTCCAAAAGGTAGGAAAAGACATGAGAGAACAATGTCAAGCCAAATCAGTGAGCATTGACTAAGTTCCTCTTGTGTGCCAGTGCTGGGAGATACAAAGAAAGGTCCCAAAATAAGCCCCTACATTAAGGAGTACACAGTCAGTGGAAGAGACAGCATGAAGACAACTGTATACATCAGATTTGTACTAGATAAATTGTTGGTGTGTGTTCATCCTTCGTTGCTAAAGAAGACCATGCCATCAGAGAAATAATGACATGACTTGCCCTTGACTTTGTTTTGAGTGAGGGAGGGTCACCAGCCTCACATCTCCGCCAGAGCCATCTGAATCCAGTGACCAGATATTCATCAGGATGACTGGAGATGACCCAGGATGAGGCAGTTGGGGTTAAGTGACTTGCCCAAGGTCACACAGCTAGTGAGTGTCAAGTGTCTGAGGTGAGATTTGAACTCAGGTCCTCCTGATTCCTGCACTGGTGCTGTATCCACTGCACCACCTGGATGCCCCTAAATGCAGATGGCTCTGGAGGAGAAATGAGGCTGGTGACCTGCCCAGCCCTCCCTCACTCAAAACAAAGTCAGGTGCAAGTCATGTCATTATTTCTTTGATGGCATGGTGTTCTTTGTCAATGAAGGACAAACACACATAAAGTGTTGGTAATCTCAAGGGAAGGCACCAACAGCAAAGAGTATGAGGAAAGGCTTCTGGCAGAAGAGATGGCAGAAGAGACTTTAGCTGGGACTTAAAGGAAAGCAGAGAAGACAGCATACAGAGAGCTAGTTAGATAAAATACATGGAGTTTGTTCTGGGTCATGTGATCAAAAGGATGGTGGAACTGACATTTTCTCCAATCCTCACGACCTCTGAAACTTCTCCAAAATGGGAATTATGTACCAGAGGAAGCTGTTTTACTTGTCTCCATAATCTAGGATATCAATAACCCAAATAAATTAAAAACTCAGTGAAGTAGCAGTAGAGGAAGCCAGTTGTCTCTGACCCCTGATTCACTCAGCTAGCATCTACTCCATTGTCTGACACACTCAGCAGCAGGATTGCTCCAGACAGAACTCAACACTCCACACCCATTCTTCAAGACCCTAGGAACCCAAATTATGAGCATGAATTCTTTCAGGGTGTAACAGCTGCCATGGCATTATGTGCCACTGAATCAGAGAACTGAGACAGGAGAATTAAGGTACACTAAGTTTAAGGACCCATGTGGCACTCTAGTAAGCCTGGAGGAAAGTGCTCAACATCCAGCTAGGGCCATATCTCTCATCATAGAAGCCACTGGGAGGCAGAGGCCAAAAGTTATTGAACTATGAATTGCCCAGCCTAAGAGGAGGTTGAGATGCTTTAAGATCCAGCCCCCAAGGGAACTGCCATCAAAAAGCAGGAAGTCAGAAGGTGAGCAATGAGAGAAGATAGGAAAAAAGGATTAAAATTACATACAATCTCAGGAGGTAAAAAAAAAAACTTCAAAGACCTTAATTATAAGATAAACCTATAGGAAAGATTTCAATAGCAGAGGGAAATAGGTCCTCTAGATCAAGTAAAAGAGTTCCTTAGATTCCATAAATAAAAATTTTCGTACAAAGGAAAATGGAAACAACACCCGATGAGGCAAAGGTCCCTGTGCATTCCCAAGAGAGTATTGAATAACTGCAGGGTGTTCCTGTGCAGGGCAAAGAACCTCAAGATACAGCCCCAGATGAAAAACTGAGCTTTACCATAAATAAAAAAGATGGACATTCGGCTTTAAAAGAAGCATTTGAAATATTCTTAGAAAGAAAACTAGACCTGAAGAAAATATTTGCTTTTCAAACATTTAAGATAACAGAACTCCAAGAAGGGTAAACAAATTCAGCAATCAACAGCAAAAAATAATGAGACCATTAAAACATTTCTTCCTAAATATAAATGAAACAAGGGTGAAAAGAAGTCATATAAAAGTGATGGGGAGAAACAAACTTCACAACACCCTACCAACAATTGAGTCAGTGTTTTTTTGTGAGACTAAATTATTTAATAGGAGAGTGCATAAAAAGGAGGAGGGAAGGACGAAGAGGAATATGTGCTGTATCCTACCTAATCAAGTCAGAGGCCTACAATGAAGGAAAATGGCTCCTATAGTTTGTCAGGAAGAACAGAAGAATGAGTGAGGAGTCAAAGGGAGGGACTGAAAAAATTAGGGGAAAGGGTTGCAGTTACCAAGGGAAGGGCAAAGGGCAACAAGAACTCATACTGACATTTGCTCTTCCCTTGGTAATTGGAATTTTCCTACCATGGGGCAGTGTCCTCTCTGTCACCTGATAGAAATGGTATTTCCAAGAGTGAGGCACAATATAAAAAAAGAGAAGGGCAAGATTTACAAAGGATTAACAGACTGTTTAGAAGGAACCCAAAACAGATACCCCAAAAGTTTTAATTAAGAATTTAATTAGACCATGAATCAGAGACTAAAATTCTATAACAAAGAAAGGGAGAGAAATAATGAAGAGAATGAGAGAAATAAATCCTTCTTGGAAAAGGGCACAAGGGACAGAGCCAAGATGGTAGGGCAGGAAAGGCAGTGACTAGTCTGAGCTCCCCCTAAAATCCCTCTGAGCACCTTAAAATAATGCCATAAAACAGTTCCTCGAGCAG
Organism: Potorous gilbertii; assembly: GCA_028658325.1. Classification (NCBI taxonomy): domain Eukaryota; kingdom Metazoa; phylum Chordata; class Mammalia; order Diprotodontia; family Potoroidae; genus Potorous; species Potorous gilbertii. Next base: position 454,510,229 of record CM053771.1, on the reverse strand, counting down.
CAGAACCCACCAAAGGATAGGGTGAAGTAATTTTCCAACCAAAGACAATGTAGGTCAGCAGGAAAGATCTGTTGCACTTGGATGAGAGTGGAGCATAATCCAGCACAGACTGTGCCACCACAGACCAGGCCCCAACAAATTAGAAGCTGGCCTTGGGAGTCACTGAATCAGCAGCAGGAGCAGCTGCTTCTAGAACTCTCAGCCCAGAGATGGTAATGGTATTGAATAACTGAGCAGAAGATTACAGGGGTCTCTTTGTGGCATTGGGGAGGGGGCAGGATTCTGTTGCTTTGCCCATATTTGGACCTGAGTTTCAGTCCTGGGTGGTAGTCCCAGGGCAATATGTAGTACTAGCACACCAGAGCTTGCAGCCACAGTGGACCAGGGACCATTGTCACAGTTCCAGGGCAGAAAAGTGCTTGTGGTCTCTTGCAGATCGGAGCACAGGGCAGAAGAATAGTAAACGCACCTCTCCTTAGATCATACCACCTTGGAAGAGCTGGAAACTTCCAGATCCTAGAAGTATCTGCACACAAACCCTGAAGCTTGAGATAGTGCACCCTCCACCCTGGAAGCAGAGCCAGACTTTAACAAAGAATTAAAGTCAAGAAATAGACTGGGGAAAATGAGCAAACAACAGAAAAAAATTTCTGACCATAGAAAATTACTGTGGTGACAAAGAAGATCAAAACACAGAAGATAGCAAAGTCAAAGCTCCTACATCCAAAACTTACAAGAAAATTAAGAACTATTCTAAATGCATGAAATTTTGGAAGTTTAGAGGCAGAGGAAAAATTGGGAAGAGAAAGGAGAGTGATGCAAGAAAATTATGAATAACAAGTGAAAAGCTTGGTAGAGGAGACATAAAAAAAACACTGAAGAAATACTATCTTAAAAAACAAGCTTGGCTAAATGATGAAAGAGGTACAAAAAGTCAATGAGGAAAAAAATGCTTTAAAAAAGCAGAATTGGCCAAATGGAAAAAGAGGCACAAAAATTCACTAAAGAAAAAAATTCCTTAAAAAGTAGAATTGACCTAATGTAAAAGGAAATCAAAAGCTCAGTGAAGAAAATAATTTCTTAAAAAATTAGAATTGAGGAAATGGAAGCTAATGACTTTATGAGAAATCAAGAAACAATCAAAACCAAAAAAATGAAAAACATAGAAGACAATGTGTAATAGCTCATTGGAAAAACAACTGAGTAGGAAAAACAACTAACCTGGAAAAGAGATCCAGGAGAGATCATTTAAAAATTATTGGACTACCTGAAAACTATGAAAAAAACAATTGGGGGGAGGCTAGACATAATCTTTCAAGAAATTATCAAAGAAAACTGCCCTAATATTCTAGAAGCAGAGGATAACATAGACATTGAAAGAATTCAACAGTAAGCGTTCTTGATGAAATGACTAGAGCTAAATAGAAAATTTGATTTTCAAATACAAGATTCAAGAAAATAATAAAGGCAAATAAAAGCAAAAAAAAAAGGCAAACAGAAAAGGAAAATCATAAGGGACTTAATAAGATTAAACTATTTACCTTTCTACATGGGAAGATGATACTTGTAGCTCCTAAAATTTTTCTCATTATTAAGGCAGTTAGGAGTGTGTGTGTGTGTGTGTGTGTGTGTGTGTGTGTGTAGACAGAGGGCACAGGTGTGCGTTGAATATGAAAGGATTATATCTAAAATAATAAAATTAAGGGGTGAGAGGAATATATTGGGAGAAAGGGAAAGGGAGAGATAGAATGGGGTAAATTATCTCATATTAAAGGGGCAACAAAAAGCTTTTACAATGGAGGGGAAGGTGAGGGAGATGAAGGAGAGTGAGTGAAGGTTACTCTCATCAGAACTGGTTCAAAGAGGGAGTAGCATAGACAGTCAGTTGGGTCTTAGCCTACAGGAAAAGTATGAGGGGAAGAGGATGAGAGGAAGTAGTAGAAGGAAAGGTATATTGAGAGAATAGGTAGTCAGAAGCAAAGCACTTTTGAGAAGCAACAGGATAAAAGGAGAGAGAGAATAGAATAAATAGGGCAGGAGGAATAGGATGGAGGGAAATACAATTAGCAATGGTAACTGTGAAAAAAAAATTTTGAAGCAAGTTTTTCTGATAAAGGCCTAATTTCTCAAACATATAGAGAACTAAATCAAATTTATAAAAGAGCCATTCCTCAGTTAATAAATGATCAGAAGATAAAAGTTTTAGATGGAGAAAAAGCTATCTATATATAGCCTCATGAAAAAAATGCTCTAACTCACTATTGATTGGAAAAATGAAAATTAAAACAATTATGAAGTCCTACTTCATACCTATTGGATTGACTAATAGGGCAGAAAAGATAAATGACCAATGTTGGAGGAGATGTGGGAAAAATGAGATATTAATGCATCATTGATGGAGTTGTAAACTAATTCAACCATTTTGTAGAACAATTTGAAACTACTTCCACAGAGCTATAAAACCCTGCATATCCTTTGACCTAGCAATGTCACTAGAGGTCTGTATCCCTAAAGAGATTTTTTTTAAAAAGGAAAAGGATCTATTTGTACAAAAATATGTACAGCAGGTCTTTTCTCATGGCAAAGAATTTGAAACTGAGGGGATGCCCATCAATTGGGGAATTGCGGAACAATTTATGGTATGTGAGTATTAGGGAATACTATTGTGCCATAAGAAATGATGAGCAAGGGGGTAGAGCCAAGATGATGGAGTAGAAAGGTGCATATACTCTAGCTCTTCCCCCACAACCCATAAAATACCTGTAAAAAAGATTCTCAACAAATTCTAGAGCAAGAAGGAGATAAGCAGGGTGGGGGGGGATGATGGAAGGGAGGGCAATGGAAGGAGGGAGCAACTTGAAGTCAACACTCGAGGAGGGACAGGATCAAAAGAGAGAACAGAAACAATGGGGGGCAGGATAGGATGGAGGGAAATATAGTTAGTCTTACACAACACGACTATTATGGAAGTCATTTGCAAAACTACACAGATATGGCCTACATTGAATTGCCTGCCTTCCCAAAGGGAATGGGTGGGGAGGGAG
>CM053771.1:454464495-454506685 GCA_028658325.1 Potorous gilbertii | reverse complement strand
ACAAATGGGGAGAAAATTTTGGAACCCAAAATCTTGTGAAAATGAATGTAAAAAGTTAAATAAATTTATTTAAAAAAAAAACAACAACAACAAATTCTAGAGCAGCAGAAGCCACAGAATGGCGGAGTGGAGGAGATTTCCAGCTCAGGGTGACCTGTAAAGCTGACAGGAAAGGTCTGTTGCATCGGATGCATAGTGGACCGCAGCCCTGCCTTGGCTACACTGCGCTGGTAGGAGCAGGGCCCAAACAGGCCTCAGGGGTGGAATCCCAGGCAGCAGCAGCAGAGGTTCCCAGACCCCCCAACCCACAAATGCCAGAGGCAGCTTCAAAAGTCAGCAAGTGGGCTTTTTCATCTCTGTGACAAGGGAGCAGGGTCCTCCCCTAGCCCTGGCCTCAGGTGGTGGGAGCAGCCATGGCAGCAGCAGCTGAAGTGGTAGTGGCCACCACAGGCATTGTTGGAGCCTCAGTGTAAAGCCCCTGGGAGAACTGAGCAGCTGATCTGAATCTCAGTCCTGAGTGGCAGTCCCACCCATACCTAAAGCCCCTGGGGGAATTGAGCAGCTGATATGAATCTCAGCTTTGATCCAGGCCTGGAAGTAAACTCCTCTCCCTGGATTGTGCCACCTTGGAGGAACTGAGAACTTACAGTCCCCAGAGTATGCCCTACTCTTCACAAAGGACCCAAAAGTCAAGTAGCTGGTTGGGAAAATGCCCAAAAAAGGGGGAAAAATACGGCTTTAGGTTGCTTTCTTGGTGAATAGGTATTCTCTCCCATCTTTTTGGGAGAGGAAGAACCGTGTTTACTATCAGGGAAGACATAAAAGTCAAGGCTTCTGCATCCAAAACCTCCAAAATAAATACGCAGTTGTCCCAGGCCATGGAAGAGCTCAAAAAAGGATTTTGGAAAACAAGAGAAGTGGAAGAAAAATGGGGAAGAGAAATGAGGGAGATGCAAGAAAATCATAAAAGTCAATAACTTGCCAAAGGAGACCCTAAAAAAGCTGAAGAAAATAACACCTTTAAAAATAGGCTAACTCAATTGGCAAAAGAGGTCCAAATGGCGAATGAGGAGAAGGCTATAAAAAGCAGAATTAAAAAAAATAAAAAGCAGAATTAGCCAAATGGAAAAGGAGGTTCAAAAGCTCACTGAAGAAAACTTTAAAAATTAGAATGGAGCAGATGGAAGCTAATGACTTTATGAGAAACCAAGAAATTACAAAACAAAACTAAAAGAATGAAAAAATAGAAGATAATTTGAAATATCTCATTGGAAAAACAACTGATCTGGAAAATAGATCCAGGAGAGATAATTTAAAAATTATGGGACTACCTGAAAGCCATGATCACAAAAAAAGCCTAAACATTATCTTTCATGAAATTATCACAGAAAACTGCCTTGATATTCTAGAACCAGAGGGCAAAATAAATATTGAAAGAATCTACTGATCTCCTGAAAGAGACCCAAAAAGAGAAACTCCTAAGAATATTGTAGCCAAATTTCAGAGTCCTCAGGTCAAGGAGAAAATATTGCAAGCAGCTAGAAAGAAACAATTTGAGTGTTGTGGAAATACAATCAAGATGACACAAGATCTAGTAGCTTCTATATTAAGAGATGGAAGGGCTTGGAATAGGATATTCCACAAGTCAAAGGAACTAGGATTAAAACTCAGAATCACCTACAAACTGAGTATAATACTTCAGGGGGGAAAATGGTCTTTCAATGAAATAGAGGACTTTCAAGCATTCTTGATGAAAAAACCAGAACTAAGTAGAAAATCTGACTTTCAAACACAAGAATCAAGAGAAGCATGAAAAGGTAAACAGGAAAGAGAAATCCCAAGGAACTTACTAGAATTGAACTGTTTACATTCCTACATAGAAAGATAATATTTGTAACTCTTGAAACTTTTCTTAGTATCTGGGTAGTTGGAGGGATTACACACACACACACACACACACACACACACACACACACACACACATACGCACAGCACATTGTAAGTTGAATAGGAAGGGATGATATGTAAAAAGATAAAATTAAGGGATGAACGAGGAATATATTGGGAGACAAAAGGGAGAAATGGAATGGGGCAAATTATCTCTCATAGAAGAGGCAAGAAAAAGTTTTTCCAATGGAGGGGAATAGGGAATAGGAGAGAGGAAAAAGTGAAATTTACTCTCATCACATTTGGCTCAAGGAAGGAATAACATGAACACTCAATTTGGTATGAAAATCTATCTTACACTACAGGAAAATAGGAGAGAAGGGGATCAGCATGGTGGGGGAGGGATGATGGAAGGGAGGGCAAGTGGGAGGAGGGAGCAATTAGAAATAAACATTCTTGGGGAGGGACAAGGTCAAAAGAGAGGAAAGAAGAAATGGGGGGCAGGATAGGATGGAGGGAAATGTAGTTAGTCTTAAACAACATGACTATTATGGAAGTCATTTGCAAAACCACACATATATAGCCTATATTGAATTGCTTGCCTTCTCAATGGGGATGACGAGGAGAAGTTGGAACTCAAAGTTTTAGGAACAAATGTTGAGAATTATTTTTGTATGCAACTGGGAAATAAGAAATGCAGGTAATGGGGTATAGAAATTTATCTTGGCCTACAGGACAAGGGAGAAGATGGGGATAAGGGAAGTGAGGGGTGTTAGAAAGGAGGACATATTGGTGGAAGGGGTAATCGGAATGCAAGGTGTTTTGGAGTGGGGAGAAGAAAGAGATGGGGAGAAACTTTGGAACTCAAAATTTTGTGGAAATGAATGTTGAAAACTTAAAATAAATAAAAATTTTAAAAAAATAAATGATGAGTAAGATGCTCTTAGAAAAACCTGGAAAGATTTGCATGGACTGATACAAAGTGAAATGTACATCGTACAAAGTAACAGCAATATTGTGCAGTAATCAGCTGTGATTACTCAGCAATACACTGATCCAAGACAACTCTGAATGACTTATGATGAAAAATGGTGTCTACTGCAAAGGGAAGAACTGATGGTGTCAGAATAGATTGAAGCATAATTACTTTTATTTTCATTTTTTTGAAGGTTTCTTTTTTCGTCTATTTTCTTTCAAGACGTGACTAATATGGAAATGTTTTGCATGACTGTATATGTATAACCTACATTGAGTTTCTTGACTTCTCAAGAGGGTTAGGGAGGAAGGGAGAGAATTTGTAACTCTAAAGTTTTAAAAATGAATTGTTAAAAACTTTTTTATATGTAAATGGTGAAAAATAAAATACTAAATAAAATTTTTAGAAAGATTAGAAAAAGAGAAAGGGACACAAAAATAAGCATTTTACAACTAATGAAGGAAATATGTTGAAAGGGAGAAAGGATAGGAGGATTGAACTTGACTGCTTAACTGAAAGGGTTAAAAATAGGATGAATGGAGAATTAGATAAAAACAAGAAATTAAAAGGAGTAAGCAAAACTCTAAAACTAGAGAAGGGATAATAAATGGAAAGTAGGGTGGCAGCTAAAGAGTGAGGAAAAGAGAGCCAATAGTAAGAAAGTTGCCTTAAAATAGACTAAGCTTAAATAACTGAAGAGATAATAGTGCTGTGTTTACAGCATGTGCAGAAGAGGGATCCTAATTTGGAAAAAAAAAAATCAATGTTAACGATAAAGAGAGAAAATACAAACATAATTCATAATTGTAAATGTAAGTAAATTAAATAATCCAATAAAATGAAATAGAATGACAGATTAGATAAAAGATTAAAATTCTCCAAACTATTGCTTACAGCAAGCACATCTTAAAAAGATCTAAACCAAATATAATTCAGAGATTAGGAAAGGGATTATGTCAGTTGAATAAAAAAAAGAATTTCAATCATGCTATCAAAACAAAGCAAAAACAAACATTCATAACTTTAACAGAAATAAAAGGAAACTATATTATCCTAAAAGGAACCATAGACATGTCACAAACTAATATCAATATTAAATTTATATATTCTACTTTGTGTAAGGTGTTTATTTAAGCCTAATTTCTGAAAGTCTGCTTTCCAATTTTCTCAATAGTTTTTATCAAATAGGGAATTCTTTCCTAGTTAATTTGTTTTCCTTTTTATAGAATACTGGATAGAATTTATAGAATAATGAATAGAATTCTATTCTGTAAAGTAGAATATAGAAATTTCATGTTTGTGGGGTTATTTGTTTAAAACAGAAAAAAAATGTCCTCCACTGGTAGAGGCTGTTAGGGAGTAGTTTGAGGAGGTCTGTGGAAAGACAAAAGTGAGAGAAGATAGCAGTAGAGTGTATTTTGCAAGTAGGTCAATCAGTGGAGCAATAATGTTCTCAGCTACCTTGTTTTCTTCTTTTTTTGTTGTTCATACATGTAACAATTATTTTAACCAAAGAAAAGTATAGAAAAAAGTTGTTCAACAGGTAAAAGATGTCATGCATTTTTCAAAACAAAGAGATAATCAATGTCTCTGTTTTGGAGTAGGTGGGTTTTTGTTAATTCTCAAGCTTACAGTTTTATGGTAATCAAAATGGTAGGAGTTCATTTACCAGATTTTTAATAAACTTAAGTGACAATTGCAACCCTTTGCAAAAAAAATAGCAAGAAAATGCTCATTCCTTCACATGAAAATATCCTATTTCTGACATGAAAAGTAAGTAGGGCTTACTTTTATTTAAAGCAGTTTAACATTCATTATTTTCATGTTTAAAATATGTTATTGGTATTTAGAAAGTTATGTTCCCTTATATAATAAACCATGTATAGCTGTTGCCTCATCCCCAAACATTAAGTAAAATTAAATTGGATGACCAGCATATGTGAGCATTTTCATTGAAAGTAAGAGAATTTACGAATTATTTAGCTTTGAATGTTTTGTGCATAGTAAAGAAGAAATGAAGCAAAAACTCAAAAGTAGCATAGATAGCACTCCTTAAAGCTTTAATATGTTTCTGACCTCTTTTAGAGGAAAAAAAAAAATAAGGAATTACCTATCTTTTTATATTAAGACTTCTGAATTGGGTTTTTTCTAGACCACACAGACCTAAACTAGACCTAAAAACTCTCAGTTTTGCTTATTGTTATGATATACTATGAAGCAGAAAAATTTACTGTGACTTAAAATTACCTGACTTCTTCTCCAAAACTAAATTTAAAAAATAATTTACATTTAATTAGTTTCGATGAGCAAGTGTAATACCTGGCAGTAGCTGAAGTATTAAAGGTTTAAAATGTTTAGCATGTGCTTTAGAGAGCTGCTTATGTTACTGCATCCAGGAGAAGGACACAGAAAAATGACCACTATTATTCTTTTATTTTAATCATCAAAAATGTAAGCAGGAGGTTTATGGCAGTCATTATTTTAGAGATACTTTGTCATCATTAACACTTAATGGAGCTAAACTTTTCATCATCCTGTTTTCTTTCCGAGCTCTGTTTACAGCTTTGGAAAGTGCTTTGCTATTTTGACTCCTGTTAGATTAGCTAGATACTTAGGAAATCAATCTAGTTACAGTCATAATTTATTCTATTCTGAAATAAGCATGACTGATGGAGCTTTTTCAAGCAGCTGAATTAATTAGCTTAATATGTTTCTGTAAGTAGTATAAGAATAGAAAAGTCTAAAAAAGCCAATCTCAATAAAAGGTGGTTTGGTCATCTGTGAGATACACAACTAGACAGTTTTAAGTGTAAAGTCCAAAATATGTACAAATTTGAAATTGTATTTTATGAAACTATAGCCAACTGGAAAGCATGTCAGATTTATGTTTAGAGTAGTTAATTTATGAGCATGGATAATCCTTTGGAATAGGAGTAGCATAGAGAGTGCCAGTATTTTGAGTCATTTTGTACTATCAGTAGATAATGTAAAACCAGACAACTAAAAAAAACCTGTGTATTCTGACCCCCAGTTCAAAAATATTATTTGTTTCTGAGACTTGATTTAAAAAATAGATTTATTTCTAAGTGATTTGTTAAACATGCTCAGAGAATATCTTACCTTTATAGTAATTTTGAACAGCAGAGCAGCCTATTACTTTTCATGTTCTTCAGTAGTTGACATATATTTCATTAATTTGTGTTATTCTTACTTACTTACCTTTTTTGATTGAATTCTTTTTAGAATATTTCATTGTGTACCTAGGAAGTTATCCCAGTATGCATACTAGGATAACAAATTTTAAACATTCTTAATATACATTTTCCTAGCTTATTAAAAGAAAATTTTGTAATAGCCTTGCTGACCCAAGGCTTACCTTCCTATGGTCATATGGTCATCAAGGTCAGTCTCTGAAGTGATTCATAGAATGGAGGGTGACATATTAGTTCATTCTTTTATGCCTGGAATGCTATTACAGAATTATAGACTCAGAATTTGAAAAGACTTCAAAAATTATCTAGTTCAGCCCATTTCTATTCTTTCTATTACTTCCCCAGAAATGATCACTGCTGAATGACCTCCAGTTCTAGGGAACTCATATTTTCATGGCTCTAATTTTTTTTTAACCAGACTTGTGATTTCATGAGTATAAGGAGCAAGCTTCCTCTACAAATCAAGTCAACACCATTTCTGAAATTTAGAATCTTATAGATTTCCTTGTCTCTCTGAGGTTCAGTAACTTATCTAGGGTCCTACAGCTAATAGACACCAAAGGCAGGATCTTAAATCAGTTCTTCCTGACTCTAAGGCCAATTTGCTAACCACTTGACTATAATGCCTTCAGCTCTAAATCTTAGTATGCCAAAATCTGCATCTTTACACCTTGTCCCCATTGTTTGTATTGTTGCCTCCTAGGCCCAAGCCCCCTCCCAAAAAAATCCAAGTCTTTTTTCCATAAAATAACCCCTCAAGAACTTAAAGGAACACTCATGTACCCATTGAGTCCTCTTCTATCCAGGATAAATCTCCCAGTTCTTTCAGATGATCCATCCCTCTCTGTTACAATTTACAGTATTCTCATCATTCTAGTTTTCATTCTTTGGACATAATTCATTTTATAATTTCCCTCATATAGCATGTCCTTGAGGGGCAGTGCCAACATGGGAATAGGCAAGAACTCACCTGAGTTATCCCAAATTCATCTACAAACACCTTTAAGGTAATGCCTCGAAATGAATCTGGAGTGGCAAAACCCACAAAAAGACAGGAGGAAACAGTTTTCCAGACTAAGACAATTTAGAAGGTCAGCAGGGAAGGTCTGTCACATCAGGGTGAAAGTAAAGAGCAGTCTAGTGCAGACAAGACCTCGGTAAGACTGTAGCAGGCTGTGCCTCAGAAAACCAGGAATAGGCCAGGCCTTAGCTAGGCAGCAGCAGACCTTAGCGACAACTGAATTGGCAGTAGCAGCAGTGTCCAGAGACAGTAAGGGGATCAAACAGCTGGTCAGAAGGAGATTACACGGGTACCTTTGCTGGCAGTTTGGACAGGAATCTTGCATTGCTCGTGAGTGAATCCAGATCATTGTCCCGGGGTGAAGAGGAGCATTTGCATGCCAGAGTTTGGAGCCACAGAGGACAGCAACCCAGGTCACAGTTCCAGGGCAGAAAGCAGTATTTGTGGTCATCCGCAGACTATAGCAGAGGCTGGAAGAGTAGTAAACACTTGTCTCTTTACAGAATACCACCCTGGAAGAACTGAAAACTTACAGACCCCCAGCACTAGGTCTGAAAACAACTGCACAAAAAACCTCAAGCTTCAGACAAGTCATCTTCCACCCTGAGAATCCAAATTTAATATAAAATTACAAGTCAAGAAATGGGCTGCAAAAATCAACAAAGAAAGAATCTGATCATAGAAAGTTACTGTGGTGACAGGGAATATCAAAGTATAAACTAAGACAGTCAAAATTGCTATATCCACAGCCTCAAAGAAAAAATGTGAATTGGTTTCAGACCCAAAAAGAATTCTAGAAAAACTCAAAAGGATTTTCAAAATCAAATAAGAGAGGTAGAGGGAAAATGGGGAAAAGAAAGGACAGTAGTGCAAGAAAATCGTGAAAAAAGGATCGCAGACACAAAAAACACTGGAAAAAAAATAACACCTTAAAAAACAGAGTATGCCAAATGGTAAAAGAGGTACAAAACTCAATGAAGAAAATAACTCCTTTAGAATTGGCCAGATGGAAAAGGAGGTACAAAAACTCACTTCAGAAAATTAGATTCAGAATCAGGCTAGTGGAAATTAATGACTCAATGAGACATCAAGAAGCAATAAAGCAAAATAAAAAAGTATAGGGAAAAAATTGAAGAAAATGTGCTTATTGGGGAAAAAAGCTGACTTGGAAAATAGAACCAGGAGAGAGAACTTAAGAATTATTGAACTACCAGAAAACCATGATCAATAAAAAGGGGAGAGTAGAAATCATTCGAGAAATTATCAAGGAAAACTACTCTGATTGCTTAGATCTAGAGGGTAACATAGAAATTGAAAGAATCCACTGATCATCTCTTGAAAGAGATCCCAAATGAGAGCTCCCAGAAATACTGTAGCCAAATTCCAGAACTCCCAAGTCAAAGAGAAACTATTTCAAATAGCCAGAAAGAAAGAACTCAATTATCATGGAGCCACAAGCAGGATAACAAGATTTGGCAGCTTCTCCATTTAAGGACCAGAGGGGTTAGAATATGAGACTCTGAAGGACAAAAGAGCTAGGATTACAGCCAAGAATCACCTACCCAGCAAAACTGAAAATAATCCTTCTGGGGGGGGAAATGGACATTTAAGAACTTTCAAGCACTCCTGATAAAAAAGACCAGAACTGAACAGAAAATTGGGTTTTCAAATACAAGATTCAAGAGGAGCATGAAAAGATAAACAGGAAAGAGATCATAAGGGGTTCAATAAAGTTAAACTCTTTTTATTCCTACATCAGAAGATAATACTTGTCTCTCCTAACAACTTTATCATTATTAGGGCAGTTAGAAAGAGTATGGATGATATCTTAAAACCAGAATAAAAAACAGAGATGCACTAGGAGAAAGGAGAGGTAGAATGAGGTAAATTATCTCATAGATAGAAATCTATTTTGCCCTACAGGAAAATAGGAGGATAAAAGAAGAGGGGTGAGGATAGAAGGGAGAGTAAATTGGGGGAATCAGTAGTCAGAAGCAAAACCCTTTTGAGGATGGCTGGAGTAAAAAAGGAAGAGAGGGGGATAAATGCAGAGAAATAGGATGGGGGAAAATACATAGTAATCATAACTGTGAAGAAAATTTTACAGCAAGTTTTTCTGATAAAAGCTTCATTTCTCAAATATATAGAGAATTGAGTCAAATTTATAAGACTACAAGTCAAATTAAAATTAAATTAAAACAACTCTGAGGTACTACCTCACACCTACCAGACTGGCTAATATGCCAGAAAAGGAAACAAATGTTGGAGAAGATATGGGAAAACTGAGACACTGTTGTCAGAGTTGTAAACTGATCCAGCCATTCTGGAGAGCAATTTGGCCCCAAAGGGCCATTGAACTGTATATGCCAGATATAGAGAACCTGCAGCCTTAAGGCCACATGTGGCCTTCTAAGTCATTGGATGCAGTCTTGACTGAGTCCAAATTTTACAGAACAAATCCTTTTATTAAGGAGTTTTGCTCTATAAAGTTTGGGTTCAGTCGAAGGGCCACACCTGAGAACCGAAAGGCTTATGTGTGGCCTCAATCAAGAACACAGGTTCTCCATACTTGGCGTATGTATATATATATACATACACCACCCTTATATATATATATGTATATACATATATATGTATGTATGTATACCATATATATATATATATATATATATATATATATATATATATATATATATATACACACACACACCCTTGGTATACACCCTTGGTATATATATGTACACACCCTTTGACCAAGAATTGCTACTACTAAGTCTGTATCCCAAAAAGATAAGACAAAAAGGAAATGGACCAATAGGTACAAAAATACTTAAAGCAGCTCTTTTTATCATGGCAAAGAATTAGAAATTGAGAGGACACTCATCAATTGAGGAATGACTAAACAAGTTGTAGTCTATGATTGTGATGGAATACTGTTGTACTACAAGAAATGACAAGCAGGATGATCTCAGAAAAACCTCAGTTACCTGGTGCAATGCAAAACAAAAATGAGCTGAACCAGGAGAACATTGTACACAGTAACTGCAAAACTGCAGGATGATCAACTCTGAATGACTTAACTGTTCTCAGCAAACAAAGATCCAAGATAGTTCTGAAGGATTTATGATGAAAAAAATACTATCCATCTTCAGAGAAAGAACTGCTGGTGTCTGAATGTGGTTTGAAGCATTTTTTTTAACTTTTTGATTTTTCATGACTTTTTGTTTGCTTTTGGTCTGTTTTCTTTCACAACATAACTGATGGAATGCATGACTGCATATGTATAACCTATATCAAACTGTATACCATCTCCCGAAAAGAGGAGAGGAAGGAGAGAAGGAGAGAATTTGGAATTCAAATTTTTAATGAATATTTTAAAATTGCTTTCACATGTAATAGAGTGGGGAATGTTAAAGTTTTTTAAAAACGTGTCACTGAGAACTGGACACAGTGCTCCAGAAGTGATTTGACCTGGACAGAATTTAGCAGGACTATCAACTCCAGTATTCTGGATGTTGTGCTTCTGTTAATGCAGCCTAAAATAATGTTTCTTCTTTGGCTGTAATGTCACATGGTTAACTCATGTTGAGCCTAATTACAGACAATTTCAGAAGAAAATTATCCCAGTTAGTTTTTTTAGGTTCTAATAACTGAAGTCACAGATAATAAGTAAATGTCAAGGCATTTGGGCCTCACTGACTTGTGTTTCATTGGCATTTGCTTCAGTGTATCCTTAAAAGGACAATCTGCCTCTTGTGTCTTTCATCAGGTTTTATCTTTTTGTCTATTTTTTTAATAGAGTAAAACATTCTTCCCTGCTGGAGAGTCTAATTATTCTTCTTTTCTGATTTTTAAAGACAGTGTCCATTATGCACAAAAAGTCCTTAAAACAGATCTTTCCTTTAGAATTCTCTTAATTCATCCTTATCTCTGTGTATTCTTTCTTTAAATTTGGCATCATCTTTACCCTTTTCAAGTTTGTTTAAAGCTAAATCATGTTCTATATATATTTTTATTTGCCCTCCTTTAGTTTCTACTTGAATAGGACCTGTGTTCAAGTCTTTACTTCTGATCCTTTACTAATTTGTGTGACCTTGGACAAGTCTTTTAATTTATCTGGGTCTCATCTTCCTCGAAATTCCACAAAATGAGGAGGTTGGACCAGATGCATCTGAGGTCCCTTCTAATTCTAGATGCATGATCGTATAATTCTCTATGCAGTTAACTTTGGAATTTACCAAAATGAGTTAAGATTCTCATCAGCCTTAAAAAGAAGCCCAGTTATGGCTTAATTTTTAGAATGGAGTACAGCTAGGTCCTCATTAGTGCAAATGTTGATTCTGTTGAAATGGTTGCATGTGTTAGAATTAACAGTATTCAAAGTTATAATTTTGTAAAATATAGTAATTGGTTCCAGCCCAATGGAAATATGCAATGAGAATTCAAATAATACCACTGCTTCAGGGGAATTCATTGTTTGGATTAATTGGGACTTATCTATACATGTTGATGTGTACATCAAAGACAGGAGCTATTTTTTCATAATCAAAATCAGGAATTCTTAACTGTTATATTTAAACTAATAGTGAAGAAATAAGTATTCCAGTCTTTTATCTGGGTATGCTCTTGAATTGATAATTAATTTATGAAATGGGGGCAGACACACTCAGTTCTTTGGGTACTCACAGGAAAGAGCCTGACTAGCAGCAAGAAATGGGGCAGCAGTCACTGTAATTAGGCATAGAAGGTGTGGAAGCAAAATGCCCAGAAAATACAGACAAGCAATGAAAAGGTATGAGGACGGTGTGAAGAAAGGCAGGTAACATGGGGAATGTGTCACTCAAGCAACCATAAATTAAAGGTGGGGATACTAGGTAGCATGGACCTGGTGGAGATGGAAAAGAGTTGGGTGGTGTCACAAAGGAATGTGAAGTCTCATTTACATTAGGGTTTGGAAGGGACAGACTGATTCTTATTGGTGCAGTCTTAGGGGTTCATGTATATCCAAATGATTTCAAAGTTGTCAGTAAAACTCTGAAGTTAACACATCCATATCACCTCAAAATTATCAGCACCATTTGGTGATCTGCAGTTCTTTATTTGGAGGTCTGGAATGTATCTGAGATTTCTATATTGTTAGGACCAAAATGTCCTGACAGCAAAGCCTAAGGGACTTCCCCTGATTCATCACATATTATCAGGATGTTATTTTTTGTTAATGTATGATACTACTTATAAATTTTAATTCTCCTTTGATCTTTAGGATGGTTTGTACATGACTTCTAGGTTCCCCTTTGCAATCTTACTTCCTGTTATTGCCCCTTTATATTGGTTACTTATAAACTTACTACAGTTATTCCTTTCACATAACAGGGATTAGGAACATAGCCTCCCCCCACAATCTGGAAAATCTACATAAAACTTTTTGGTCCTCACTTCATACCAGAGAAGTCTGAATTGTTATGGTATTAAAAATAGAATATATTGATATTATATAATCCAGTACATATAAATTAATGCATTTCTGAATAAACTTTTTCTGTGTCATATGCTAGATTTCATGTGTGGTTTGTGGTTTCCCCAAAATTCCCATTTAATTTCTATACCTTCCTGTGATATATCAAAACCATCACAGGGAAAGTCAGTATGTGGAAAGAATAATTGTATACCTATTTGTGGGATGGGGGTTGTCAAGGAGACCAGAAGAAGATGCAATTTTAACACCTGTAGAAAGACATAAGAGTATAGTGGATAGACTGCTATTCTTTGAATCAGAAACATCTTTATATGAAGCCTTATACTAGTTTTGTAAGCTCAGGCAAGTCACTCCATAACCAGTCTCCCCTTTTGAACTTTAGTGCCAGACTTTTAATCACATTTTCCATACCTAGATGATACCTCTAGTACCTCAAGTTTGCAACCAAAAAACCCTATATATACTATGCCTTAATGTGCTATTTCTGTGGATGACATCACCATCCTTGTCATCTATACTCATAAGCTGAGTTATCTTTGACTCACCACAATTAATCATTTATTCATGACAGTACCTGACACCTCTATAATATATCCTAAATCTCTCTTTCTTTCCATTACCTCTTGCCTGAACTATATTATTTTTCAAATAAATTATTATTGATAACTTTTGTTTTTATATTACCTAAATTTCTCCCATTATCTTCCTTTTCCTGAAAGCCATCTCATGAGTTCATGTCAAATCAGCATCAGTTGGAGAAACTCGGATTGTTTAGGTTAGAGAAAAGAAGACTCAGTAGGAGAGCAATCATGATAGCCATCTATGTTCAGATATTTGAAGAAATCTCAGTGGAGAAGGATTAGATTTGTTCTGTTGGGCTCCAGAGGACAGAACAAGAAGTAATGAGTTGAAGTTTCAAAAAAGATAAATTTAGGTTGGATTGCAGGAAAGCTTCATGACAATAGAAGCTGTCCAAAAGTGAAATGGGGTCATTGTAGAGATGCTATGTTTCCCTCTTCAGAGGTCTTTCAGGTGGAATTTCTTTTGGGTATGGACCAGGCAGCTGTTGAGTTAGACCAGTCACATGTTAAGATGCCTTTCAGTTCTCAAATTCTGTGATTCTCTGGAACCTTTCCTGTCTTATGCATCTCTGGTTCCCATCACTTAACAATAATAGTACTTATAATTGACCTTAAATTCTTTGCAAAGCACTGTATGTACCGTATCTCATTTGTTCTTTACAGCAATCCTGTGAGTTAAGAACTATGTGTAGGTATTATTATTCCTATTTGCAGATGAAAAGACCTAAGTTACTCAGAAATTAAGTGACTTACCCATGGTCACAAAACTAGTAAGTGTCAAGAGGTGGAATGTGAACACAAGTTTCTACTGACTCAATTTCAGCAATTTTTCCATTATGCCATTAAACTACTCACCATCCCCTTTTGTCATCCTAACCACTTCTACTCTGGTGACTTTGCTTATGTTTTCTCTCATGTCTAGAATTAACTCTTTTATCAGCTCTCCTTGCTTTGAAATCCCTCCCAAGGAGGGATCCTTCAAGCCCAAATCAGTTTCAGCCTTCTTTGTGAAACCTTCCATCCCTAATCCCTTCCCCTCCCCACTCCAATTGTCTCCCAACGGAAAAGTCTTCTTCCCTTTCTCAGTATTCCCTTTACCCAATATTTTGGGACCTTTTCATTGTATTTGTCACAGTCTGAGTCATATTATACTTGCATGTGTAAATTTCTTATCCCATGGAGTGTCTTATTTAATCCTTGTATCACTAATGTACATGGTAGGCAGATAGTAAAATTTATTGAAATTATTCATGAATAGTATCTTTTTTTGGAATAATTCTCTCTTCTTTTTACTGGCATATGTGTTTTTTAATACATATGCCAGACCAAAGAAGATATATAGTTGCCTTGGGATTTCTTTTTTTTTTTTTTTGAAGGGGGAAGGCAAGGCACTTGGAGTTAACTGACTTAACCAAGGTCATACAGCCAGTAGTTGTCAAATATCAGAGGCTGGATTTGAACTCAGGGCCAGTGCTCTATTCACTGCACCACCTAGCTTCTCTATGCCTTTTGATTTCTATAGCTAATCATTGATCCTTTCTTGATAATGATCTTTGACTAGCTTGGAAAATCTTTTTTAGAAACTAAAGGTGTTTCTCTACTTATCCAAGGTGGATAGAAATAGTAGAGAATAGGGGAAAAAATGTTATCTCTATAAAGCCTGGGAAAAATCTACTTATTACTTTGTAATAGAGAAGGGCTTAATGGGTCTTTAAATTAGGACCTTCTACATGACATTATCTATTACACAAAGTATATTTCCCACCCTTTTTTATCTTTCTTTCATGTTTAATATGAAACTTGGCTATCTGTACTTAAAACTAAACACAAAATGGACTTCACTTTACAAAATGTTCAATAAATATTTTTGGATGAATTAAAGCACATTCTCTTAACTATACATATATTTTCTTTCCTAATAGTGAATGTTATATTTAATAGCAAAATTACTACATTATTCAAAATCATAAAGGAACAAAAAAGAGTAGTTATATTTTTTAATTAAACTGGCTTGACTACCCTTTTTTTATGTCTCCATAACTACCCTGTCTCTTTCAGATACAGAGAATTACAACTCAGTTCTGAAAGCAAAGTGGCTGAATTTCTCCACCAATATAAATTAAAATCTTTTGAAAGTGAACGTGCTCAGCTTCTACAAGAAGAAACAGCAAGAAACCTCACACAGTGTCAATTGGAATGTGACAAATACCAGAAAAAATTGGAGGTAAGTACATTTCATGTACATTTTCTGTTGAATAAGGTTTATGTAAGGGTATGATTTACAATTAATTTCTTACTATGCAAATCGTTTACAGTGACAAAATTAATATTGCAAATCTACATTAATTTAGACTACAAGAATATAGCATTATGATCATTGAGATGACTTGAAGTAAAGCTTATAAACTGTACAATGAAGCTAGTTTCCTAAGAAAATTATTGGTATAAACCATATCGTAGAGTTTCTCTAGTTAAGGAAACTATTTTAAAGGTTTTTTAAGGCACCTCTTTTCATACAAAATGCTATTAGCAATTTACTTTTAACTGTTTATAAAAGCACATCCAATTGTATGGTAATTTTAATAGCTGACATATTTGGAAGGCTTATTATTGATAGAGCCCTACAGACATCTCACTGAACCTCCTGAACATACTCCCAGGTCAAAATGTCAGGGATTGTCAGAGTGAAGTAATATTCTCAGAAGTTAAAAGGACTTGTCTAGTTTCATGTGTCCCATGAGTAGCAAATTTGGTTATAATTGTTTTTCTACTTACTTTTTTACAAGAATATAACTTAAGGTAAATAAAATTCTCTTTTTTAAAGTAATTTAAGCTTTTAACTAATTAAGACTAATCTTCCCTTCAGTAAGTCCAGATTAATGATTAAAATACTGCTCAACTAGCTGTTTTTTTCCAAGTGTTTAATGCATTTTCTTATGGTACTGTCTCAAAATTACATTAAATTGTTAATTCCTCATTTGTCATTTAATCAATCAAACAACAGACATTTATTAAAGGCCTTTTATATGCCAGGCAATCTGTATACAAACACACACAAAAAAATGAAAGAACCACTCTCATGAAGAAGCTTACATTCTATTTTAGTAGACAATATATACAATATTATATGTATTTAAGTACATATATTATATGTGTGTATACATATATGTGCGTACCATATGTGTATGTATAAATATAAGATAGTTAGATATAAGATAGTTTTGTGCTCATCTTTCATTTTCGAAGAGGACCATGACATTAGAAAATGAAGACATGACTTGCACTTGACTTTGTTTTGAGGGAGGGAGGGCTATGCAAGGTCACTAGCCTCACTTTCTCCTGAGCCATCTGGATCCAGGGACCAGATATTCATCAGTATGACTGGAGATAGCCCAGAATTCAATGGGAGACCTTAGCCTTTTAGGCTAAGGCCTTTTCAGGTACTCACTTGAAGTGAGGTAATGCCTATTTAGTGAATAAGCCTCTTTAAAAGGTAGTCAGGAGGATGGCCCCTTTAATAGACAATAATAAATAAATCATTCTGGGAGGGGCAGGAGCCTCTGGGTTGTTTAGAAGAGAAACTGTTACCATTGACATTCTAAGCCAGAAGAGTCTGAAACCAGCCATTGAGTGAAGGTTGGGCAGAGACCCTTCCATCTTCAATCCTTGGAGTCCAAGGCTGTAGGGGAGACAAGAAAGAAAGGGAAGGGAAGGGTTGTTATAAGGGTTAAATGAAAAAATTTAGGTGAAAATAATGTGAAAATCATTAGATGTTCTACAAATTAAGCATGTATATTTGCCTGTTGTAGAAAATGTTCTGAAATATAAATATATATATTTATGTAATCCAATAATGCATATCTGCTTATTAACACTAGCTGTATAAGAGGAATATGTAATCATCCATACAATATAATTTGAAGGTACTAAGAAATTCCAACTATCCATCCCAAACTGAACTCATCATCTTTCCTCAAAAACTTGCCTTATCTCTCACAGTAAAATAGGACAAGTTAATTTTATTCAGCACTCTCCCTTAGATTCTGTATCCGTCATTGAACAGAGTTGTCAGTTCTTTCTGCAGAATCTCTCACATTAATTCCTTTCTATCCATAGTGTCACTGCCTTAGTTCAGGCCTCATTACTTCTACCTGACCTGTTAATAGCCTCCCTTCAGTCTCTGTTTTCTACAATTCATACTAAGTAAAACTGCCAAAATAATCCTTCTAATGAATAGTTCTAATCTTGTCATTCTGTGCCTAAAAATATTTGGTGGTAACCCATAGGATAAAATACATATTTCTCAGTGTGGCACACAATCAGTCTCTTTCTAGCCTTATTTCACACTATTTCCCTTTCATGTACTCTATGTTCCAGTCATACTAGACTACTAGCTGTTCCTTGAGCTACACATACCATCTTATATACTTATTTGCATCTGCCTGGAACACACACCTATATGTTGAAATATTTCCCTTCCTTTAAGGTCCAGTTCAAGTACCACTTCCTTCCTGAAATTTTTCCTACTCTTCCTAGCTAAAAGTTCTCTCTCCTTCAAAATACTGCATAGCATTTGTTCTCAATCTCTTTTCTTCTTGTCATAGTCTTTGCACAGTGGTTAGAGTGGGAGCCCAAAGTCAGGAAGATCTAAGTTCAAATCTGGCCTAAGACACTAACAATGTCACCCTGGGCAAGTCACTTAACTCTGTTTGCCTCATTTTCCTCATCTGTGCAAATGAGCTGAAGGAAGTGGCAAACCACTTCAGTATCTTTGCCAAGGAAATATCCTGAAAGGCATCACAAAAACTCAGACATAACTCAAAACAACTAAATAACAAATTATGTTTTCACTATATTTTAAGTTTCCTGCTGACTGGGATTATCATATTTTTATTCTTGTACCCCCAATACTTATTATATAGTGAGTACTTGGTAAATATTCTTTTTTCTTCTCTTTACATATATATGTGTGTGTGTGTGTGCACGCGCACGCGTATAATTTATTTATTTTTTTGTTTTCAACATTCACTTCCATAAGATTTTGAGTTTTAAATTTGCTCCCCTTTCCTTTCCTCCCCTCTTTGCAAGACAACATGCAATCTGATATAAGCTCTACTTATATATTCGTATTAAACATATTTTCACATTAGTCATGATGTAAAGAAGAATTAGAACTAATAGGAGGAAGAAAAAACAAAACAACAAAAGGAAAGGAGAGCAAATACTATGCTTCCATCTGCATTTAGACTCCAAAGTTCTTTCTCTGGATGTGGATAGCATTTTCCATCATGAGTCTTTTGGAGGAGTTATCTTACTAGATCCTTGCATTGCTGAGAAGAGCTAAGTCTATCAAAGTCAGCCATCTCACAATGTGGCTGTTACTACATACAGTGTTCTGGTTCTGCTCTTTCACTCAGCATCAGTTCATATAAGTCTTCCCAGGTTTTTTTGAAGTCTACCTGCTCATCATTTCAAAAGCACAATAGTATTCTATTATATTCTTATACTACAACTTGTTCAGCCATTCCTCAATTGATGGACATACCCTCAATTTCCAATTCTTTACTACCACAAAAAGCTGCTATAAATATTTTTGTACATGTGGGTCCTTTCTCCATTTTTATGATCTCTTTAGTATCCAAACCTAAAAGTGGTATTCCTGGGTCAAAGGGTATGGACAATTTTATAGTCTTTTGGGCATAGTTCCAAATTGCTCTGCAGAATGGCTAATACCACCAACAATGCATACTGGTAGTCTAATTTTCCAACATCTTCTCCAATATTTATCATTTTCCTGTTTTGTCATGTTAGTCAATCTGACAGGTATGATATGGTACCTCAGAATGATTTTGATTTACATTTCTGTAATCAGTAGTGATGTAGAACATTTTTTTCATATGACTATAGATAACTTTAATTTCTTCATCTGAAAGCTGCCTGTTCATATCTTTTGACCATTTATCAATTGGGGAATGACTTGTATTTTTATAAAGTCAACTCAGTTCTCTGTATATCTTAGAAATGAGGACTTTATCAGAGACACTGATTGCATAAAACAGATTTCTACTTCCCTTATAATCTTGATTGCATTGGCTTTGTTTGTGCAAAAACTTTTCATTTTAATGTAATCAAAATCATCCATTTTGCTTTTCATAATGGTCTCTATCTCTTGTTTGGTCATAAATTCTTCTTTTTTCCATAGATCTGTCAGATCAACTATTCCTTGCTCTCCTGGTTTGCTTATAGTATCATTCTTTATATCTAAAACATGTACCAGTTTTGACTGTATCTTGGTACAGGGTGTAAGATGCTGATCGCTACCTAGTTTCTGCCTTACAATTTTCCACTTTTCCCAATGGTTTTATTTAAACAATGAGTTCTTATCCCAGAAGCTAGAGTCTTTGAATTTATCAAATAGGAGGTTATTATAGTCATCAACGGTTGTGTCTTTTGTACCTAACTAATTCCACTGATCCACCACTCTTTCCCAGTCAGTACCAAGTAGTTTTCTACTACCACCTCCCTCAGTCAGCCCCCTCCCTTTTCTTCCCCTTTACCCTTACTACTTCTTCACTCCCTTCTATCCACCCTCTCCTTTATCTTTCCCTTTTCCCTTCTTACTTTCTATAGGGTGTTAGATTTCTAGACCTGAGTATGTTATTCCCTCTTTGAGCAAAATCTCATGAGAGTAAGATTCAAGTAATGTTCATCTCCCTCCCTTCTTTCCCCCTACTGTAATCGGTTTTTGTACTTTTTCATGTTGTGTAATTTACCCTTGTTTCCCTTCTCCTTTCCTCTTCTCCCAGTATAATCTCTTTTTCACCACTTAGATTTCTTATCATCACATCAAAGTCAACTTATGCTCTATGTATAGCCCTTTAAAATGTCATAATAACAATCCAATTCTCAAGACTTAAAAATGTCTTCTTCCCTTGTAATAACGCAAACACTTTGCCCTTATTAATAACATGTTGCTTTTTTCTTCCCTGTTTACTTTTTTGGCCTGTCTTGAGTATTGTAATGGAAGATTAAATTTTCTGTTGAGCTCTTGTCTTTTCATCAGGAAGGTTTGGAAGTCCCCTATTTTGTTGAATGTCCATCTCCTAACCTGAAAGATTATGCTCAGTTTCGCTGGGTAGTTGATCCTTGGTTGTAATCTCAGCTCCTTTGCCTTACAGAATATCCATGCCCTTGATCTTTTAATGTAGAAGTTGTGAGATCCTGCATAATCCTGACTGTGGTTCCATGATATTTAAACTGTAACTCACATCTCACTACTCTTACCTAGTCATTCAGCTATTTCTAAATATCTAAATAGTTGAAGGCAGTAATGCAAGCAGACATTATATGCAGAGTAAATATTTTATCTTATGAGAAATTAGGTTTCATTTTATTCTCCATGATCACATTGGGTTTGAAATTAGGGACATTATTTCAGCAAGTGGATTCCAGAATATAGACTAAAAACTACCTTTAAGTTTGTTTAATCTTCAAATGGAATAAAAAATGACTTCTCTTTTTGTGACGTGTGTGTGTGTGTGTTTTGGAAATAAATAAAATCAAAAGTTTGGATCAAGCTTTTAGTATTCAGAAATATTTAAGATAGTGAGAAACTATTACTTTTTAAGCTATCTGAAGATTGTTCTTTTAAATACAAACTTTAGTTCCTTTTGGGTATTTTTTTTTTAGCAATGGGGAGATGTTACATTATAAAAACTGTACATTATATGTCACCAAATAGTTTTTTTTAATTTTCATAAATTTAGTCCTCTTTTCTCATTGCCTTGTATTTACAGGTTTAAGGTATATTTTTTTAAATTTATGATTAATTTTGAATTGGTTGTGCTTGCTAATATCAATTTAAATTTTCTCTCCCCTTTAGACTTTGTCAAATACTTAAATTACCCATAACCAAACACTTTTACACTCTAAGAAAAAACATTATTTAGAATAAACTTCCCCTGAAAGAACTGGTTACTTAGTAGAGTCACTTCAAGTGAACTTTTGTGAATCAAATAATTACACCTAGTTTACTGTTAAAACACCTAATCACATACATCTTGTTAACTGATCTGCAAATGCAGATTTTTATATGTTCACTTTTTATAAATCAAAGAATGCCTTAATATAATTGTTTTCCAAGTAAGCTTCATAAAATAGAGTATCTGAAGACATCATGCTTGTCAGACGAGAAACCAGGGAATATATCCAAAACTATTTTCATGGCTAAATGAATTCTCAGTCATAGATTCATTCCACACAGTTATTGAGGTCCTACTTTTACAAGACACTGTTATAAGTACCCTGGATAATACAAAGACCAAGATAAAATATTCTCAGATTCTAGGCAATATATGAGTACACAGAGATATTTTCCACTCTCAGGTTTTCTTCAGTTGTATGTCTTGAAGTAACCTGCTAGATCAAATGTGTATCAGATACCATGCTACTAAGAAATGAATTTTTCAAATTATATCTCCAAAATTAATACTACTTTAAAAAAACAAAACCCTATTTCACTAAAAAGCAAATGAAGCCATTGAATAGTGACAGAATGCTCTTAAAAATGAATCATGGACAAGAATCTTGATCAGAACCTAGAGGAAGATAAAAATGACAATTCTATCTAAATTAATTTACTTTTTCAGTGCCAAACCAATCAAAGTGATAATTATTTTCTAGAGCTAGAGAAAATAATATCAAAATTCATCTGGAAGAACAGAGGGTCCAGAATATCAGGGGAACTAATGAAAAGAAATGCTTGGGAAGGTGGCCTAGCTCTACCGGATCTTAAATTGTATTATAAAGCAACAATTATCAAAACCACTTGCTAATGGCTAAGAAACAGAAGGGTAGACCAGTGGAATAGGTTAGGTACTCAAGACACAGTAGTTAATGAATATAGCAACCTACAGTTTAATAAACCCAGGGATCTCAGCTTCTGGGATAAAAACTCACTATTGGACAAAAATTGCTGGGAAGACTGGATAGCAGTGGGGTGGAAACTAGGCATAGACCAATGCCTGACACTGTGCAGAAGAATAAAATCCAAATGGGTACATGATCTAGGTATAAAGATTGATACTATAAACAAATTAGTGGAGCAAGGAATAGTATATTTATCAGATTTATGGAGAAGGGAAGAATTTTTGACTGAACAAGTGATTGAAAGCATTATGAAGTACAAAATGGATAATTTTGATTACATTAAACTGAAAAGTTTTTGCCCAGCCAAACCCAATGCAATCAAGATTAGGAGGGAAGCAGAAAACTGGGAAAGAATTTTTGCAACTAGTGTCTATAATAAAGGCTTCATTTCCAAAATATATAGAGAACTGAATCAAATATACAAGAATACAAGTCATTCCCCAACTGATAAATGGTCAAAGGATATGAACAAACAGTTCAGAGGAAGAAATTAAAGACATTTATAGTCATATGAAAAAATGCTCTAAATCACTATTGATTAGAGAGTTGCAAATCAAAACAACTCTGAGGTACCACATCACACCTATCAGATTTGTTAACATGACAAAACCGAAAGATAATAAACGTTGGAGAAGATGTGGGAACACTAATTTATTGTTGGTGGATCTGTGAGCTAATCCAACCATTCTGGAGAGTGGTTTGGAACTATGTCCAAAGGGCTACAAAAATGTGTATACTTTGACCCAGGAATATTGCTTCTAAGACTGTATCCCAAAGAGATCATAAAAATGGGAAAGAGTCCCATATGTACAAAAATATTTATAGCAGCACTCTATGTGGTGGTCAAAAACTGGAAATCAAAGAGATTCCTGTCAGTTGGGGAATGGCTGAATAAATTGTGGTATATGAATGTAATGGAATTCTATTATGCTATAAGAAATGATGAACAGTAAGATTTCAGAGAGGCCTGGAAAGACTTACATGAACTGATGCTGAGTGAAAGGAGCAGAACTAGGAGAACAACCACAGTGTGCAAGAATTTTTCTGGTAGACTTAGTACTTCATTGCAATGCAAAGACTTAAATAATTCCCAATGGTCTCTTAAGGCAAAATGCCTTCCACATCCAGGGAAAGAACTGTGGAATTTGATTGCAGAATGAAGCAGATGATTTTCTTTCGTATTCTGTTTTGTTTTGTTTTATGATTTCTCCCATTCATTTTAATTCTTCTATGCAGCATGACTAAGATGAAAATGTATTTACTCGGAATGTATGTGTAGAACCTATATAAAACTGAATGCTGAGTTGGGGAAGGAGTGGGAGGCAGGAAGGAAGGAGGGGAGGGAAGGGAAAAAATCTAAGATATATTGAAGTGATTGTAGAACACTGAAAACAAATAAAATAATGATAGTGATAATCCAAAAGGGGAAAAAAGAACCTAGAGGAAGTAAGTAACTAAAAAAAGTTAGGAATATTATGTTGAGATTAATCAATTTAATGGAAATAGTTACTAAATAAGTTTAATACATTGTATTGATGATCAGTACTTTTTAATGAATCATTCGATTTTTTAAAAAAATCAGTCACTTTATTAAAAGTTTTCTTTTTCCCTTAGCTGGCCTTCATTATTATATTTCTAAATTTAAAAACTTACTCTACACATTTCATGTATTTATGAAAGTACCATTTCTTCAAAACTTAGAGTATCATAGATTTATTTGAAAAAAAATTTTATCCATTCTTTATGTATTTTTAGTTTTCAACATTTACTTCCATGAGATTATGAGTTCCAAATTTTCTCCCCATCTCTCCCCTTCCTCCACCCCAAAATGATGTGTAATATGTAAGGAAGAATTAGAACTAATGGGAAAAACTATGAGAAAGAAGAAATAGAGAGAGCAAATAATATCCTTCAACTCATATTCAGACTCCATAGTTCTTTTTCTAGAGGTGGACAGCATTTTCTATCCTGAGTCTCTTAGAGTTGTCTTAGATTCTTAAATTGCTAAGAAGAGATTAGTTTATCAAAGTTAGTCATTGCACAATATAGCTGTTACTGTGTTCAATGTTCTCCTGGTTTTGGTCACTTCACTCAGCATCAGTTCATATAAGTCTTTGAAAATATTTTACTTGCTAACTGTGGCCTGGCTTTAGGTAATAGACACCCAAAGCTCAAGAGAATTTGCCTTAAACACCCTTCTTTCATTCTCTCCTAATACTTATTCAACTCAGCTTTTAAAAGGAATAGTAAGTCAAAGGAAGATTTTGGGAGGAAAGCTAAGTATAAGATAATGCCAGACCTAGAGAGAAAGAGACTTCAGTCCAGCTTGGGCCCCACCTGTCCTTCTAGAGAATACTCAGGGGTTCTATTTCTGTATCCCCATATCGCCCTACTTAAATGAGGCCAAAGGTAATCTGCCCATACTTGGAAGTATATAAACAAAGTGGGAAAAGCCACAAAGTTGGTAATAGAAAAACACTCTCATGCCCCTCCTCCAAAAGAAAAAAAAACAACTGAAACACTAAAAACTTCAAGAGAAAACCTTCAATAAAAAAGTGTAGAACATAGGCAGATAAGCTAAAAGAATACCAAAGCCAGAAAGCTGGATGTGTAGTAAATCTTCCCAAAGGAAATGCTTGTCAACAGAAGGTTGGCCACTAGGAGTTAAATTTGGGAGCCATGGCCATTCATGAAAAAGGTAAAAATATAAAATGATCCTCCGCCGTGTTGGATTCTGTTGCCTTCCTCAGAAATGAAGCAGATTGGCAGGAATATATGAAGGGTGCTACTAATCACATCATTTTTCACTCTAAGCATTTATTTAATTTTTGGTGATGATCACTCTTCGTGCAGCTAACAATTGACAATGTCAGTATTAACTTTACTATGAATAAAACTGGAAGATAAAAAGAAGTTAAAGCTGTAGATGGAAAGAGAGATCCAGGATCACCTGAGAGAAGCAGTTAAAAGAGTTGATGGAAGAGGTTTTATCATGTGCCCATAGAAATATCACTTGACTGAACATGGCATCTCATCTCACAGGGCTCATGAGTGTAAAAAAAAATCTAAAATGAAGATAATTACATCATGTACCTCTGTTGCAAAAGATGAAGAAATGAGAAATTTTATGAAGAACTTACCAAGATTTCCGAACTAAGTAACATATGTGTTAGTACTGTATCACTTCAGCTTTAAAAGTAAGCATAGGAGAAGACTTACAAAATTTATTTTTCATGTATTTTGGGATCAAGCAATTCCAAGTAACTTGTAGACTGCTCAAAAGACTCACTTGCTTATTATGAATACTTCTTTTGAGAAGAGATTCATAAAGTCACTGAAGATAGACACCATTAAAAATGAAATTGGCTATCTTAAATTGACCAGAAACAATTAGTTTTTAATATAGCAGTCCTTCAAAATTAACTCTCTGGCTGTGGTCAAATCACAAGCTGTTGGTCACAGAAACAGTACCAAATTCAGAGAAAGGATACAGATGAAAACAAACTGCATGTGGCTACCCCAGCCCCAATCCAATCTATTTAAGCAATTTATTGACTCATAAATAATAAATGGACAAAGACCTACAGACTGTATTTCTAAAGATGTTTAACCTTATATAAAATAGTAAACAAAAGAACAAGAAAACATCTTATCCCTCAAATGATAGATTCAGTTCACTTTAGTAAACATTTATTAAACACCTGCTTTTTGCTAGACAATGAAGATGCACAGACAAAAATGAAAAAAAAAATCCCCACTCTTAAAGAGCTGAGATCCTTTTGGTAGGAAATGGCATGACACAGATAAGTCAAACTCAAATGAATGCAAAATCAATACAAAATAATAGGGGAGGGAATGACTAATAACTATGGGAATAAGAAAAGATCACTCTGAGGTGCTACCTGAAGCTCAGAAGAAGTTCCAAGAGGTGAGGAGAAAAAGGGTTTCAGATGTGAGACAAGCCCTGAAAAGGTACAGAAATCGTAGAGTGCATTGTGTACGTGAGGAACAGCAAGGAGCCAGTTTCTGAAAGCATCAAATGAAGTCATGCATAAATTAGCTGTGTCATAAAGGATTTTAGTTGCCAAACAGGAGGAGTATTTATTTTTTCCTTAAAGCAGTAAGGGAATCACTGAAGATTCTTTAGCAGAAAAGTGACAGCAAGCCTTGAGTACCAGAAGTATGTTTCACAGCTGCATGGAAGATGGATTGGAAAAAGGAGAAAGGAGACCAATTAGGAAGCAATTGCCATAGTTCAGTTGAGAGCTGTCCTGGATTGGAGTGATTGTAATGTGAATGGGGAGAAGGGAAGTAGTATGGCGGTATCATTGACAAAAGCAAGCACCTGAAGTAAGTGAATATGACAGAAGAGGCAAAAATAATCCCTAGGTTATTAACCTGGATAACTCAAAAAGGGCAAAGAATAGCAGCTAAAACCTCATTTGCAAGATTTTATGAAGGACAATTATTTATACACAAAATATCTGAGAGTTAGTCTCCCAAGTTAATCTACTCAGCACTTGTATAGACAAAATTCTAAAACACTTCTTAAAAGCATTTTTAAATTTCAGACTCAACAAATATTAAATAAAATGGGCATTTTGACATACATAGTAGAGCAGGTAAAGATGATTAATTATGAAACTGTTTTTCTTTTTAAATTTATATTGAATTCAAGAGGCACCTCTTTTTCTTTCCTTTTATTTTTTCTCCATTACATGTAAAAAAAATTTTTTAATATTTTTTTTTAGATTTTTGAGTTCCAAATTCTTACTCTTCCTCCTTCCCTTCTCTACCCCCTCCTTGAGAAGGCAAGCAAATTCATATAGATTATAAATATGTAGTCATGCAAAACATACTTCCGTTATTAACCATGTTGCAAAAAGAAAACAGACCAAAAAACAACCCAGTAAAGTTTGAAAATATGCTGCATTCAGACTTCATCAATTTTTTTCTCTAGTGATAGTATTTTTCATCACAAGTCCTTTGAAATTATCTTGGATCATTGTATTGCTGAGCATAGCTAAATCATTCACAGTTGATCACTGTACGGTATCGCTGTTATCTCCTGGTTCTGCTCATTCCCCAAGTTTTTCTGATAGCGTCCTGCTTGACCTTATAGCATAGTAGCATTCCATCACAATTATGTGCCACAGTTTGATCAGTCCTTCCCCAATTGATGGACAAACCCCTCAATTTCCCATTCTCTGCCACCCCCAAAAGAGCTGCTATAAATATTTTTATATGTAGAAGTCATTTTCCTTTTTCTTTGATCTTTTTGGAATACAGACCTAGTACTGGTGTTGTTGGAACAAAGAATATGCACAATTTTATAGCCAAATTGCTCTCAGGAATAATTGGATCAGTTTATAACTCCACCAACAGTGCTTTAGTATCCTAATTTTTCCATATCACCTCCAACACTTGGGATATTTTTTCTCTCATATTAGCCAATCTGATAGGCACGAGATAGTAAGAGTTGCTCTAATTTGCACATCTAACAAATAGTGATTTAGAGCAATTTTTGATTTGACAAATAGACAGCTTTGATTTCTTCTTCTGAAAATTATTTGTTCATATCCTTTGACCATTTATCAATTGGGAAATGATTCATGACCATACCAGTCAAATTATCAAAGGAATACTTGATCAGACAACACCAAATAAAAATTATAATAAAATATATTTGGAGAAACAAAAGGACTAAAATCTCAAGGGAAATAGTGGAGGGAAGACTTGGGGTAAAGAGAGCAATAACTCTTACATGTCTCAAGTTACATTGTAAAACAATAATCATCTAAACTGTTTGGTACTAGTTAGAAGACCTCAATAGTTGATATAGCACAAATTGAACTCAGTAACCTAGTATATAATAAACCTGAAAGCATTAGTTACTTGGGGAAGATCTTCCTAATTGACAGGAACTACTGAGAAAACATGAAATTATGTCTTTTGCAGTGACAAAAATCAATGCATCTAGGATAAGAAAGGATGTTGTCATTTGGGAAAATCATCTTTGCATCAAATATCTCTAAGACCTGATATTCCCAGATCCATAGAAGACTAATACAATTAAATGGATAAGTAGTCAAAAGATGTAAGCAATTAATTCTCAATAGAAAAATTATAAGGTATTAGCCATGTGTAAGATTGCTTCAACTCATAATAAGAGAAATGCAAGTCAAAGTAAATATGAGGATTCACTTCAAGCCTAGCAAATTGGCAGAGATGTCAAAAGTTAGGAATGCAGTCAGTGGAAAGACAGACATAATGATAACTTGTTTGTAGAAATATTGAACTGAGAAGCAATTTGGAAGTAAGCTACAAAAGTGACTAAAATGTCCATATCATTTGACCCAAAGATCCTGCTCCTAGGTGTATGCCCCAAAGAAGTCAAATTTAAAAAGGTTCCATGTACACCAGAATATTTATAACAGCTCTTAGTAGATTCCAATATATTAAATAAGTACATAAGTAATATGTAAATAAATTGTGGTACATGAATGTAATAGACTTACTTTGACATAAGAAATGATGAATGAATATGAAGAAAAGTTATCAGGCAACTTAAGTAAATGAACTGATACAAAGTGGAGTAAACAAAAGGAGAAAAACAATGAACAATGACTGTAACAAATGAAAGAACAACAAAAACTATACATGTAATTTTAATGACCAAAATGGACCCTGAGTAAGAGATGAGAAAACGCATCTCTCTTTGCAAAGGTAGAAAAGACTATTACACATATTGCTCAGACTTGGTTGATAGATTGGTTGGTTTTGCTGAACTTTTTCTGTTTTATATTTGATACAAGAGAAAAGGCTATGTTTTTAAATGAAGTTGATGTAAAAACAAATATATGAAAATTTAAAAGATTTTAAGCAATATTTTCTTCGAAAAGAAGTTAAAGAGAAAAGCCTTCAGAGAGATCTTGGCAAGAGATCTATCTCAGCTATGTTAGACTGAGAAAGCAGAATTGATATACTTTTTTTATTATAGTGTTCTATTATTGTCAGGGACAATAGGAAAAGCAACCACACTAGGACTATAACTTCAGTAAATGGCCCTGGTTCTTAAGATACTGTCAAGAAGAATATACAACTGGACCTACACATACAAACTGGAGGAGAGCAGGGAGGGTTGGGGGCATGCTTATTGTAGGTGACCTGATTCTAAAGGCACTCAGAGGTTGTTGTTTTTTAAATTATGAATTTGGGAAATAAAAGCATTTCCATAACAAAGTAGAATAAAAAAAGGGAGGGGATTGCATATGAAACTGCAAATCCATTATGTGAAACTTGGTTTTTCCTTTTAAATATTTAATAAAGTTATATAGCTTTCTTTTTTCCCACCCCCTTACCCCCCTAAAGATGGCTGACACAGATATGTATACATGTAAATCCATAATATATGTCCTTCTATTTATCCTTTCTTTCTCTGGATACAGATAGCATCTTCCTTCATAGATTCTTTGTAGTTAATTTGGGTATTTACAATAGTCAAAATGACTTAATCAACTCAAAATTGTTCTTCAGATAGTACTGCCGTTACTGTATTCAGTGTTGTGTTGTTTCTTCTCATTTTGCTCTTCTTTATTTCAAACAGGTTGTTCCATGTTTTTCTAAAATTATTGAGGTCATTATTTCTTATAGCACAGTAGTATTCCATCAGATCATATACCGCAACTTGTTTAGCTATTCCCCAGTTGATGGGTATCCCTACAATTTCCAGTTCTTTGCACCACAAAGAGAGCTGCTATCAATATTTTAGAACATGTAGGTTCTTTTCTTTTTTCCCTAGTCATCTTGGGAAACATACCTAATAGCAGTATAGCTGGATCAAAGGGTATAGTAGGCAGTTTAATAGCTTCTTGGGCATAGTTCCAAATTGCTCTCTAAAATGGTTGGACCAGTTCACAGTTCTACCAGCAGTGAATTAGTGTCCCAATTTTTTCACATCCTCTCCAACATTTTTCACTTGCCCCTTCTATCATTTTATTCTATTTGATAGGTGTAAAATGATATCTTGAGGTTGTTTTGATTTGCATTTCTCTAATCAGTAGTGATTTAGAGCATTTTCTCATGTCTATAAATTGTTTTGATTTCTTCATCAGAAAACTGCCTGTTCACATCCTTTGATCATTTATCAGCTGGAGAATGACTCATATTCTTATAGATTTGACAGATTTCTTTATATAGTCAAAATATGAGACCTTTATCTGAGAAACTGTCTACAAATTTTTCCCCAGATTGTCTGCTTTCCTTCTGATCTTGGCTACGTTGGTTTTACTTGTACAAAAACTTTTTAATTTAATGTAATCAAATTTATCCATTTTTACTTCACGATGCTCTCTCTATCTTGTTTATTCATAAATTGCTTGCCTATCTATAAGTCTTACTAATAATGTGTTCCATGTTCTTCAAGTTGTCTTGTAATATATTCTTTTATATCTAAATCATGTATATATTTTGACCTTATCTTACTAAATGGTATTGGTTGTTGTCCTTTATTCTCAAAGAGGACTAAAATGACATCACTATGCTAAAGTCAAGGTTCAGGGTGTCCAACTGTGGCTGATCGGACCAGTGCAAGCTCAGAATGCTCTACCATAGGTCAGGCACAAATAGTCTGTTAACATTTGAAGTGGATACTCTAAATTTGTGCATCCTGCTTTTCCTTTGTGCTATTTCAATTCTACTTTGCTCATACAGCATAGCACCTTCTCCGATGTGGGCATGCCATACTGAGCAGTCTTGTCCCCCATGTCACACAATCAATTCAAAAGTTTTGAAGAGAGACCTTGAGAATGTCCTTGTATCCCTTCTTCTGACCACCATGTGAATACTTGCCCTATGTGAGTTCTCTATAAAACAGTCTTTTTGGCAAGCATACTTTTGTATTCAAACAACATGGCCAGCCCATTAGACTTGCACTCTCTGCAGCAGAGTTTGAATGCTTGGCAGTTTAATTCAAGTAAGGACCTCAGTGTGTGATACCTTATCCTGTCAAGTGATCTTCAGAATCTTCCAAAGACAATTCAAATAGAAGCGATTCGGTTTCCTGGCATGGCACTCGTAGACTGTTCAGGTTTCACAGGCATGCAACAATGAGGTCAGATAATGGCTTATGCTCAATTTCTGCCAGACTGTTTTCCAGCTTTTCCAACTCTTTTTACCAAATAATGAATTCTTCTCCCAAAAATTTACATCTTTATGCTTGTCAGACATGAGTTTACTATAATCATTTGTTGCTATAAATTGTACATCTCTGTTCCACTGATCTGCCTTTCTATTTCTTCTCCAGTACCAGCTACTTTTGCTAATTACTGCCTTACAATATAGTTTAAGATCTGGTACTGTTAAACCTCCTTACTTTCTTTTTTTTTGTTAATTCCTTTAATATTTGATCTTTTGTTCTTCCAAATGAATTTTGTTACTATATTTTCTAACTCAGTAAAATATTTTTTTGTTAATTTAATTGATATGGCATTGAATATGTAGATTAGATAAAATTTTCATTTTCATTATATTGGCTCTGCCTACTCATAAACAATTCATATTTCTCCAATAATGTAAATCTGATTTTATTTGTATAAAAATTGTTGGGTTTTTTTTTAATAATTTTGCTCATGTAGTTCCTACATTTGTTTTAGCAGGTGTACTCTCATTTATTTTATACTATCTAGAGTTATTTTAAATGGGATTTCGGTTACTATCTCTTCTTGCAGGGTTAATGACATATAGAAATGCTGATTATTTATGTGGGTTTACTTTATATCCTGATACTTTACTAAAATTATTTATTCTTTCAACTGTTTATTTGAGTCTTCAGGATTTTCCAAGTATATCATCATATCATCTGCAAAAAGTTGGGTTTTATTACCTCATTGCCCATTCTGATTCCTTCCATTTTTTTCTTCTCTTATTGCTATTGCTAGAATTTCCAGTACAATATTGAATAATACTGGTAACATGGACATTGTTGTTTCACACTTGATCTTACTGGGAAGGCTTCTAGCTTATCCCTATTACAAACACTTTCTGATGGTTTAGGTAAATGTTTCTTGTCAGTTTAAGGAAAAAACCCATTTATACCTGTACTTACAAGTATTTTAAATAGAAATAAGTTTATCAAAAGCTTTTTCTGCATCTATTGATGTAATTATTTGATTTTTATTACTTTTGTTATTGATATACTCAATTATGTTAATAATTTTCCTTATGTTAAACCAGCCTTGCATTCCTTATGTAAAAATCCTGTTTGATCACAATGTGCAAACTTTGTAATATATTGTTGTAATCTCCCAGCTAGAATCTTATTTAAGATTTTTGGATCCATATTCATTAATGAAATTAACCTATAATTTTCTTTCTCTGTTTTTACTCTTTCAGGTTTAGGTATCAATATCATATTTGTTTCATAAAAGGAATTTGGTAGGACCCCTTCTTCCAAATAGATTATTTAATATTGAAATTAGTTTTTCTTTAAATGTTTGATAGAATTTACTTTTCTATTCATCTAGTCTTGGTACCTTTTTCTTAGGAAACTCATTTATGACTTGTTTAATTTATTTTTCTAAAATAGTCTGCTTTAGATATTCTATTTCCTCTTCTTTTAATCTTGGTAGTTTACATTTTTGTAGATATTCTTCCATTTAACTTAAATTGTTAAATTTATTGGCATGTAATTGGGAAAAATAACTCCTTATATGCACTCTTTTCATTTTTAATACTAGTGATTTTTTTTAAATTGTATTAACCATTTGTTCATGTATTTTATTCATTGTTCATGACACCAACTCCTAGTTTTATTTGTTAATTCAATAGTTTCCTTACACTCAATTTTATTAATCTCACCTTTAATTTCTAAGACTTCCAATTTAGTGTTTAATTGGATTTGTTCTTTTTCTAGTTTGTAACTGCAAACCAAATTCACTGGTTTGCTCTTTATTTTACTGCTGTAAGCATTTAGAAATATAAATTTTGCTTCTGGTTACTGCTTTTTCTGTATCTCATAGGTTTTGATATATTATCTCATTGTCATTCTGTAATGAAACTTGATTTTGTTCTATGATTTTTTCTTTAATCCATTCATTCTTTAATATTAGTAATATTATTAATTTAATATTATTCTTCAATTAGTTTTTATTCTATGTTTCCATGGTCCTTTATTAAATATAATTTTATTGTGTTATGGTCTGGAAAAGATACTTTAATTAGTTCTGCTTTTAACTAAAGTATTTTTATGTACTAACATATCATCTATCTTTGTAAAGGTACCATGAACTGCTGAGAAAAAGGGATAGTTCTTTCTATTCCTGTTCACTTCTTTCCAGATATCTATCATCTCCAGCTTATCTAAAATTATATTCATTTCCTTCACTTCTTTTGATTAGATTTATCTAGTTGTGAGAAGTCCCCCACTATTATAGTCTACCAGCTTTCTACCTCCACCTGTTTCCTTTGTATCAGTTCTTCCTTTCATCCATTTGTTTGAGATAATTTGTTCTTTTTACCTCTTCTTACCCAGTTTTCTTTTTTAGAATCACATCATTATACTTAGCTAAGTCCCAACCTTTCTTCCAGACTACCCAAGTACTAATGACAGTCTTAAGAATACTGATAACATTTTCATATATATATAAAGAAGTAAACAGAAGTAAACTTTATTGAGTCCCTTATAATTGGACTTTAATGTTTACCTTATATTTCTCCTGGATCTTATATGTCAGGTTTTCCATTGAATTCTGGTCTTTTTCTCACAAATACCTGAAAGTCCTTCAGTTTGTTAAATATTCTTTTTTTTTTTTCATTCAAAATTATATTGCAATTTTCTGGGTAAGTAATTTTTTTCTTGAATCACTGTATTGTTGAGAACAGCTAAATCATTCACAATTGAGTAACATACAATATTGCGATTGCTATGTATGATGTTCTACCTGATTCTACTCACTTCACATTGCATCAGTTTGTGTATCGTTTTTTAAAATTTTTTTTTAATGTTCTATGATCACTACCATAAAACTTAGATTTTTACCAAGATGGCATACAATTCTATATAGGATCTACATATACTTTCCTTTGGAATATGTTTTCACTATAGTCATGCTATGTAGATGAACTAAAATAAATGGAAGAAACCATATAACAAATCAAAACATAATACACACAAACACACATACACACACACACACACACATACAAACATGATCTGCTACATTCTGTGAATAAATTTCATAGTTCTTTCTCTGAGTGTGGAAGGCATTTTGCCTTAGAAAACCATTGGGAATTTGTTTTGTTTTGTTTTGTTTTTTTAAGTTCTTGCGTTATTATGAAGTTCCAAGTCTACCAGAAAAAACTCTCACATGCTGTGGTCGTGGCTGGGCACAAAGTTCTCCTGGTTCTGCTCCTTTCTCTCTGGATCAGATCATATAAGTCCTTCCAGGTCTCCCTTAAGTCTTCTTCATCATTTCTTATGGCACAATAGTATTCCATTACATTCATATACCATAATTTATTCAGCCATTCCCAGTTGATGGGCATCCACTTGATTTCCAGTTTTGGCAACTACAAAAGGTGCTGCTATAAATATTTTTGTACACATGGGACTCTTTCCCATTTTTATGATCTCTTGGGGATACAGTCCTAGTAGCAATATTGCTGGGTCAAAGGGTATGCCCATTTTTGTAGCCCTTTGGGCATAGTTCCAAACCACTCTCCAGAATGGTTGGATGAGCTCACAGCTCTACCAACAGTGAATTAGTGTTCCAACTCCCCCACATCCTCTCCAGCATTTATCATTTTCCTGTTCTCTCATGTTTGCCAATCTTATAGGTATGATGTGGTACCTCAGAGTTGTTTTGATTTGCATCTCTCTAAGCAAAAGTGATTTAGAGTATTTTTTCATATGATTATAGATATCTTTAATTTCTTCCTCTGAAAATTGCCTGTTCGTATCCTTTGACCATTTATCAATTGGAGATGGATAAGTAATTTTGGATCACAACTCCAGTTTTTTTGCTCTTTGAAATATAATGTTCCAAGACATACAGTCTTTTAGTGTGGAGGCTGCTACATTTTGTATAATCTTGATTGACTCCACAATATTTAAATTGTTCATTTTCTTGTTGCTTATAGTATTTTTTCCTTAACGTGGGAGCTTTGAAACTTGGCTATAATATTCCTGTAAGTTTTCATCCTGCGATCTCTTTCAGGTGGTGATAGGTAGGGATTTTTTCTATTTCTACTTTACCCTCTTGTTCTTGAAATTTAGGGCATTTTCCTTAACAGTTTCTGGTAATATTCTGTCGAGAGTCTTTTTTTAAATCCTAACTTGCAGGTAGTCCAATCATTCTTGTTTCTTCTTTATTCTCCAGATCAGCTGTTTTCCTAATGAAATGCTTCACATTCTCTTCTATTTTTTTCATTCTTAAGATTTTATTCATTATTTATTTGCATCTTATAAAGTCATTTGCCTTCCTTTGCCCATTTCTAGTTTTCAGGGAGTTATTTTCTTCCTTAATTTCATGGATCTCTTTCTCAAATTGGTCAACCTTTTTCATAATTTTCTTAATTTTCTTGGATTTTTTTTCCTATTTTTTTCCTCATTCTCTCTTATTTCATTTTTGAAGTCCTTTTTTAAGGTCTTCCAGGAATTGTTTTTGGGCTTTTGACCATTTGACATTTCTCTTTGGAATAGTAGTAGCTTTTTTTACTTCACTATCTCCTCTGAATATGAACTAATAACCTTCTCTATCCCTATAAATAACTGTCTGTGATCAGATTCTTTCTCTATTGCTTTTACATTTTTATGTTATTTTGTTTCATTATTTATTTATTCATTTATTTTTAGTTTTCAACATTCATTTCCAGAAGATTGTGAGTTCCAAATTTTATCTCCAACTCTCCCCTCCCTCACCTCAAAACACTGTGTATTCTGATTACCCTTTCCCCCAATTTGTTCTCCCTTCCCTTATCCCTATCTTCTCTATTTTCTTGTAGGGCAAGATAGATTTCTATACCCCATCACCTGTATTTCTTATTTCCCAGTTGCATGTAAAAATAATACTCAACATTCATTCCTTAAACTTTGAATTCCAATTTTTCTTCCTTCCTTTCTCCCACCCATCCCTACTGAGGAGGCAAGCAATTCAATATAGGCTATATATGTGTAGTTTTGCTAAAGATTTCCATAATAGTCATGTTGTGAAAGACTAATTATATTTCTCTCTATTCTATCCTGCCTCCTATTTATTCTATCCTCTCTTTAGACCCTGTCCCTCCCCTAAAGTGATTACTTCTTATTACTTCATCCTCCATTTCCCCTCCCTTCTGTCATTCCCCCACCCCACTTATCCCCTTCTCCCCTACTTTCCTGTAGTGTAAGATAGATTTTCATACCAAATGAGTATGCATGTTGTTTCCTCCTTAAGACAAATGTGATGAGAGTAAACTTCACTTTTCCCCTCTCATCTTCCTCTTTTTCCCCCTCCATTGAAAAAGCTTTTTCTTGCCTCTTTTATGAGAGATAATTTGCCCCATTCTATTTCTCCCTTTCTCCTCCCAATATATTCTTCTCTCACCCCTTAATTTTATTTTTTTATATCATCCCTTCCTATGCAGCTCACCCTGTGTCTGTGTATATATGTGTATATACATATATAATCCTTCCAGCTACCCATATACTGAGAAAAGTTTCAAGAGTTATAATATTATCTTTCCATGCAGGAATGTAAACAGTTCAGCTTTACTAGTCCCTCATGATTCTCATTCCTCTTTACCTTTTCATACTTCTCTTGATTCTTGTGTTTGAAAGTCAGATTTTCTATTCAGCTCTGGTTTTTGCATCAAGAATGCTTGAAAGTCCTTGATTTCATTGAATGACCACTTTTTCCCTTGAAGTATTATACTCAATTTTGTTTGGTAGGTTATTCTTGGTTTTAATTCTAGTTCCTTTGACTTCTAGAATATCATATTCTAAACCCATTGATCCTTTAATATAGAAGCTGCTAGATCTTGTGTTAACCTGACTGTATTTCCACAATACTCAAATTGTTTCTTTCTGACTGCTTGCAATATTTTCTCCTTGGCCTGAGAACTCTGGAATTTGGCTACAATATCCTAGGAATTTTTCTTTTCAGGTCTCTTTCAGGAAGTGATTGGTGGATTCTTTCAATATTTATTTTACCCTCTGGTTCTAGAATATCAGGGCAGTTTTCCTTGATAATTTTGTGAAAGATGATATCTAGGCTCTTTTTTTGATTATGGCTTTCACGTAATCTCATAATTTTTAAATTGTCTCTCCTGGATTTGTTTTCCATGTCAGTTGTTTTTCCAATGAGATATTTCAAATTATTTTCTATTTTTTCAATATTTTGGTTTTGTTTTGTAATTTCTTGGTTTCTTATAAACTCAATAGCTTCCATCTGCTCTATTTTAATTTTTAAAGAAATATTTTTTTCATTGAGCTTTTGAACCTCCTTTTCCATTGTGGCTAATTCTGCTTTTTAAAGCATTCTTTTCTTCATTGGCCTCTTTTGCCATTTGAGTTAGTTTATTTTGAAAGGTGTTATTTTCTTCAGCATTTTTTGACTCACTTTTCATGATTTTCTTGCATTACTCTCATTTCTCTTCCCAATTTTTCCTTCACCTCTCTTACTTGGTTTTCAAAATCCTTTTTGAGCTCTTCCATGGCCTGAGACCATTGTATATTTATTTTAGAGGTTTTGGATGCAGAGTCTTGGCATTTATGTCTTCTTCTAATGGTATGCATTCTCATCTGAAATGATAGAAGAAAATACCTTTTCACCAAGAAAATAACCTTCTATAGTCTTATTTTTTTCCCCTTTCTAGGGCATTTTCTCAGCCAGTTACTTGACTTTTGAGTCCTTTTTCAAGAGGAGGGTATATTCTGGGGACTTGTAAGTTCTCACTTCCTCCAAGGTGACACAATCAAGGGAGAGGAGTTTATTCCTCTCCTGGCCTGTGCTCTGATCTGGGAGCTTCCAAAATTTTTCTGCCCAGCATCTGCAAGCAGAATTCTCTTTCTAGACCCTCCACCAACTCCACCACACCGGCACTCTTCCTCACCCCAGGACTGCCACTCAGGACTGAGATCCAGATCAGTAGCTCAATTCCCCCAGGTTCTTTAGGTTGAGGGCTCCAAAAATGGACACTGCTGCTGCTGCTGACGCCTGGGGCTGTGGCTAGGGGAGGACCCTGCTCTCTTGTCACCCAGGTGAGAAAGCATTCTCACTGACCTTTGAAGCTGTCTTTGGTGTTTGTGGGTTGAGGGATCTGGGAACCACAGCTGCTACAGAGGATTCTGCCCCCAAGGCTTGCCATGGTCCTATTCCTGCCACATGGCCAAGCCTGGGTTGGGTTCCGTGGGCTGTGTTCTGTGACCCCTTGTGATACACCTTTTCTGTCAGCCTTCCAGGCTGCCTTGGGTTGGAAATCTCTTTCACTCTGTTATATTGTGGCTTCTGCTGCTCTAGAATTTGTTTAGAGTCATTTTTTACAGATATTTTATGAACTGTGGGGGAAGAACTAGAGTAGGTGTGCCTTTTTACTCCTCCATCTTGGCTCCACCCCAGTTGCCTGAATTCTTAACAAAATTCTACTATGAAGAATTCAATAGGAGTTCAAATTGTTTTGTTGCAGTAGAATTTTGTTTTACTGGATGAATGTTGTTAGAAGTCACATTCCCTATAGAAATCACATTCCCTATAAGACATGATGAGCAGGATAGTTTCAGAAAAACTTAGAAAGACATATGAAGTTATGCAGAGTGAAGTGAGTAGAATGAGAATATTATACAGATTAATAACAATATTGTGAGTATGACTTAGCTACTCTGATCAAGACAATGATCCATGACAATTCCAAAGACTTCATGATAAAAAATGCTATCCACCTTCAAGGAGAACTGATAAACTCTTGGGTGCAGACTGAAACATACTTTTTAACTTTATCTGTCTTGATTTTTACTTTGTGGGTTTTTTTTTTTTGCAATATGGCTACTATGGAAATAGTTTTGCATGATTTTCCATATATAACTGATACATTGTTTGACTTCTCAAGGGGAAGGGAAAGGGTGAGAGGAAGAGAATTTGAAACTCAAAATCTTAAAAAAAAAATGTTAAAAGGTTTTTAAAAACATATAACTGGAAAATATTTAATGAAATAAAATATACTTTAAAAAAATCATATTCCTGTTTTGAAAAAAACTGGGAGATAAAAATAACAGTTTCTGTTCTGTGATGAATTAACAAGCCAATATCAGTCTTTTGGAACAAATAGGTGAGGTACACACCCTACACCAATATGTTTTCTAAGACCCCATAGTTCCTATGTGTATGTGTGTAAGGAGAAGAGTTTGACAGTTATAACTGTCTATCATCCGCCTTGTTAATCCAATTGGATAGTAAGGCTGAGTTCTTTTGAAAGAGTCTGGATTACATTAAAAGGACCTTATTGTGTTCTAGGACTCTGTGTAATTAATATAATCTGTAAATAGAAGCATTAGAAGAACCTCAGCATCCATACAGAATATTTATTTTTGGACTGCATAGACATCCTATGCAGGATGCTCACATGCATATTTAAAAATTATATATCTTTTCTGTTTTATATGTTCACTGTATCACTGAACAAAGTTATCTCTGTGATCATATCTATCACAGAATCTTATATAATTTTTAATATATGTGAAAATATCTTATTTGTGGAAAGTTATATTTTGGTTATATTCTGTTCTACCAAATTCAGTGCTTGAAATAGGATAATGATTGATAAAAGGGGATCCAAAATTCTCAGCGCCAGTTATCTGTGTGATTCAGAGGACGTAGTCTGTAGTAGGAAGTCATTTGTGAAGCCTACTTATCCCTCTCACGTTTTCATTAAGAATGGCCTTGATAGTTACACAGACTATTATTAACCAGATTTTATAAAAAGGAGAACCAAGTGATATTGGTCAATAGAGCCTAATGTTGTCTATATCACTTCTTTTGGTCAAAATACCATATGTATTTGTATTTTAAATATTTTTGCAATCTTCTCTTTTGAAATACTTTGAATATCAACTCCTGGTGGAGGATTCTAAGGAGCTAGTGGAACAGGTCAGAAAATTCTCGACTCTTCAGAATTTCCTCAAAAATGAGACAGAATATCACTTCAAAGTGAATGTAAAGTGTGGAAAAAAAATTGGGGGTAAAGTAATATTCCTCCTAAGACAACTTGAAAGGACCTCAGAAAAGACTGGATCTCCAAGGGCAGAGGTTTGGCACACTGAAGTGCAATCACCTCCAGGCTGACTCTGCTGAAACAATAAACAAGTCAAATACTCAGTTCTTGGAGGGGGAGTGGTGTCAGTCATCCTTAGGAACTTTTACTTCATGAAAGTATGGGTGTTGGAAGATGAGGAAGGAAAGACTGAGGTACTCTTCCCTATTGCAAGATGTCAGGCACAGCTATACAGACTAGACATGGTCCTAAACTGTGGCTGTGGGTGAGGAGTGAGATGCCCTAGTGAATGTGGTAGCAGAGGGGCTGGGACCCTGATGGCTGTGGGCACTTACAGGAGAGTCAGAGTCCCTGGTTTCGGTTCTAGGAGCAGAAGTGAGAGCCGAAGTTTGCAGCTGGAGGAGGGTCCACAGGGAACAAGAGCATTTGTGGGGAAGCATGGTTTCAGGTGGGGGTTAGGTGTAGAGAAGAAAGCCCAAGATTGGGATCTGGACAGATCTCAGAAAATAACAATAAGAGGGGCACGGACCCAAGATGGTGGAGTAGAAAGACACACATATGCAGGGTCTCTCCACACAGCCCATAACATACCTGTAGAAAGGGACTCTCAACAAATTTTGGAGAAGCAGAAGTGGAGAACAACAGAGTGGAGGAGATTTCCAGCCCAGGATG
Organism: Potorous gilbertii; assembly: GCA_028658325.1. NCBI lineage: Eukaryota > Metazoa > Chordata > Mammalia > Diprotodontia > Potoroidae > Potorous > Potorous gilbertii. Next base: position 454,465,689 of record CM053771.1, on the reverse strand, counting down.
ATGTGAAAGGCCCACGGGAAATGCTGGTTGCACGGGACGCAGAGTGGAGCACGGGAGCCTTGAAATCATCCTTCATGAAATTATCAAGGAAAACTGCCCTGATATTCTAGAACCAGAGGGCAAAATAAATAATGAAAGAATCCACTGATCACCACTGGAAAGAGATCCAAAAAGAGAAATTCCTAAGAATATTGTGGCCAAATTCTAGAGTTCCCAGGTCAAGAAGAAAATATTGCAAGCAGATAGAAAGAAACAATTTCAGTATTGTGGAAATATAATCAGAATGACACAAGATCTAGCAGCTTCTACATTAAGGGATAGAAGGAAGTGGAATATGATATTCCAGAAGTCAAAGGAACTAGAACTTAAACCAAGAATCACCTACCCAGAAAACTGAGTATAATACTTCAGGGGAAAAAATGGTCTTTCAAAGAAATAGAGGACTTTCAAGTATTCTTGATGAAAAGACCAGAGCTGAAAAGAAAATTTGACCTTCAAACATAACAATCAAGAGAAGCATGAAAGGGTAAACAGCAAAGAGAAATCATAAGGGACTTACTAAAGTTGAACTGTTTACATTCCTTCATGGAAAGACAATATTTGTAACTCTTGAAACTTTTTTCAGTATCTGGGTAGTTGGTGGGATCACACACACACACACACACACACACACAGAGCACAGGGTGAGTTGAATAGGATGGGATCATATCTTTAAAAAATGAAATTAAGCAGTAAGATAGAAATATATTGTGAGAAGAAAGGGAGAAATGGAATGGGGCAGGTTATGTCTCATAAAAGAGGCAAATAAAAGACTTTTCGATGGAGGGGAAAAGAGGGGAGGTGAGAGAAAAAATATGAAGCTTACTCTCATCACATTCAACTAAAGGAAGGAATAAAATGCACACTCATTTTGGTATGAAACCCTATCTTACAATACAGGAAAGTGGGGGAGAAGGGGATAAGCACGGTGGGGGATGCATCGGAAGGGAGGGCAGTGGGAGGAGGGAGTAATTTGAAGTCAACACTCTTGGGGAGGGACAGGATCAAAAGAGAGAATAGAAGCAATGAGGGGCAGGATAGGATGGAGGGAATTATAATTAGTCTTACACAACACGACTATTATGGAAGTCATTTGCAAAACTACACAGATATGGCCTATATTGAATTGCCTGCCCTCCCAAAGGAAATGGGTGG
>CM053771.1:454448926-454463995 GCA_028658325.1 Potorous gilbertii | reverse complement strand
GGGATAAGGAAAGGGAGGGATGTTAGAAGAGAGGGCAGATTGGTGATAGGGGCAATTAGAATGCTCACCATTTTGAGGTGAGGGAAGGGAGAAATGGGGAGAAAATTTGGAACCCAAAATTTTGTGGAAATGAATGTTGAAAAGTTAAATAAATAAATTTTAAAAAAAAGAAAATAACAATAAGAAAAACCTGAGGCCTAGGGCATAAAAAAGAATTTAGGCAATTAATTTGGAACTATTCCCAAAGGGCTACAAAAATGTGCATACCCTTTGACCCAGCAATATCGCTTCTGGAACTCTATCCCAAAGAGATCATAGAAATGGGAAAGGGTCTCACGTGTACAAAAGTGTTTATAGCAGCTGTCTTTGTGGTGGCCAAAAACCGGAAATCAAGGGGATGCCTATCAATTGGGGAATGGCTGAACAAGTTGTGGTATATGAATGTAATGGAATACTATTGTGCTGTAAGACATGATGAACAGGAAGACTTCAGAGAGGCCTGGAAAGACTTATATGAACTGATGCTGAGTGAAAGGACCAGAACCAGGAGAACTTTGTACACAGAAACAACCACAGTGTGTGAGGAATTTTTCTGGTAGACTTAGTACTTCATTACTGTGCAAGGTCTTAAAAAATTCTCAATGAACTCTGAAGGCAAAACACCTTCCACATCCAGAGAAAGACCTATGGAATTGGATCACAGATTGAAGCAGTTCATTTTTTTTGTATTATGTTTTGTTTTGTTTTATGGTTTCCCCCGTTCATTTTAATTCTTCTGTGTAACATGACTAGTTACATGACAATGTAATTACATACTAAGTAACATGAAAATGTATTTAATAGGAATGTATGTGTAGAACTTATATAAGATTGCACACTGTCTTGGGGAGGAAGTGGGGAAGGAGAGGGAAAAGAGGAGTATGGAGGGGAAAAAATCTGAGATATATGAAAGTGATTGTAGAAAACTGAAAACATGTAAAATAATTTTTAAAATATGGATCAATGATTTAAATATAAAAGTTGTTATCTTAAGCAAATTAGAGGAGCATGGACAATTTTACCTGTCACACTATGAATAAGGGGAAAGTTTACAATAAAATAAGAGAAGATTGTATGCTGTCTCAGGGAGGGAGTGGGGAGGAGGGGGGAAAGAGGGAGAGGAAGGGGAAAAAGTTTAAGATATAGGAAAGTGATTGTAGAACACTGAAAACAAATAAAATAATTTAATAAAAAAATTTTAAAAATAATTCAGGCAATTATCATTTTCTACCAATTATTTAAAAAAAAATTTTTTTAAACTAAGCCAAATGCCCAGATACAACATAAAGTAGAATGAAATACTCTGCAGGGACAAAAATCTGGGCACAAAATTAAATAGTAAAAGTTGTTGATCAGATTTATTTATTTGTTTGTTTGTTGTTTACTATTTATTTATTTTGAGAATAGATCTCCCTCTCTCACTCAGACTGGAAATGGAGTGGTCATCTCCAGGCCTGAACTTTGCCACTTCCCAAAGACCCAACTTATTTTATGTTTACAGAATCTATTGAAGATATTTCAATCTTTATGTGAATCATGTCTCTTTCTATAAACCTGTGAGTGAACTCTTGGTTGTTCATTCAAGTGCAAATTATAATATGGACTATAGACATTCTTTGTTTTTGTTCATTCATTTTAGTCATGTCCAACTCTTCATGACCCCATTTGAAGTTTTCTTGGTAAAGATACTGGAGTGGTTTGCCATTTCCTTCTCCAATTCATTTTACATATAAGGAAACTGAAGCAAACAGGGTTAAGTGAATTGTCCAGGGTCACACAGCTAGTAAGTGCCTTGAAGCCATATTTTAATTCAGAAAGATGAGTCTTTCTTACTCCAGGCCTAGCAGTTTATCTGCCCTGCCTGGCCCCTCACTCCTCTCCCTCCACACACATACACTTTTAAGTATGGTAATTGAAGCAGTCAGGGTCAGATAATGAAAAAGTAATTGCTGCTTGATGGCAAGATTTAAAAGTTAGAAAAAAAATCAGCATTAATTTCCTTCCTCAAAGTCTGTTTTGCAGAAATCATAAAATAAAATATTTTCACGAGAGAAGATACTTGCATCTTCAATGAAACCGTTTTTGTATAGGATATAGAGAATTCAATATAATTAAATTAATAACCATTGTTACTTTGGAAACATCCATGGTGACAAATATAGCTTCATTGTAAATTCATTATAAAGATTTCATTTTAATTGTATTCAAAATAGAATAATTTTACGTGGTCTTTATTTTGAAATCAGTCTAGTAATACCTTCTTTAGCTGAGAAAGTAATCATTGTAAGTAGATTTTTCTAGACAATTGAAGTTTATTCCTTTAAGCACCAGCTATTTTTAATTTTGGAAGGGTAGACCTTTTGGAATGAAAATCATTCTATCATTCATTATTTTCTTCCCTGTTTTTTGAAATGTAAGTATCCTGAGCAGGACTTAATTTTTTCATGGCTACTCTGTAGTTATTATTGATAGCAAATATAGGCAGGACTATTTGAGTTCCCATTCTATCAATCTGATGACATACCTTTGGGACTAATAATTTGTTAGTTAAAAAATTATTAATAATATTAATAAATATATTAATAAGAGGATTTGTTCTGTGAAGTTTGGATTCAGTCAAAGGGCTATACTTGAGGACCTAGAGGGCCACATGTGACCTCAAAGATACAGGCTCCCCAACCCTGCCTAGAGTCTGGACATGCATTGGTTCCCTGTTAAGAGGACAAAGGTAACTCTTGACTCTTTTATAATGACTAGGAGCCTGGTGGCTTTGCAGTGACAAATTCAGCGGGGGTGCCAGTCCTCTATAATCACCTATAAAAGATTATACTCAAACTTTTTGCTTTTTTCACCTTTTTCCTGTTCAAAAAAACAGAGAATACTTATGTTCTATGCATTCTCTGCACAGGAACTGATAATGAGTGCTTTGGAGGAAAAGCACATGGAGTTTTATGTGTTCACCCATAGCTTATTTGACACTAGAGAAGAGTTCCTGATGGTGAACCTTCTTGGTTGAAAAAGATTGCAACAACCAGTTATGATACAGTTCCCATGATACGGTGCAGAAGCACACGGAAGCAGTGGGAGTGTACTTTCCCATGTGTCCCAAAAAGGATGTTTGTGGACAGTGTTTCTGAACCTCAACTTTTTGTATAAAAAAAAGGAATTTTTGTTTCCTTACTTGTAAAGTACCAGACTACAGACTTCTAACTAGGAAAGAATGCTATGCAAGGTAGCATGATGCCAGAATGTACCCACCTTGCCTTAGAAAAAGGAGAATTTATTGGGCAACACTGGACTTGTCTTAAGAGTAGCCCTAGGTTTGAGAGCTAGGGATTCAGGTCTTCAAGAGTAAGAACTGTCAAACATGACCAGGGCCCACAACGCTTCCCAAGTATAACTGGAACCAAATTTAAATGTAATTGGAAAATATTTAACCAAATCAATAAAAATGTGAGAAAACATAGATAATGTTAATTTAGGGTTTTCTGAGTATGTGGGGGAAGCACGAAACCCCCCTTACTCAAATTGACTGCTCAAAGGTGTCTCAAAATAAAAACAGAAAATCTCCTTTATTCTCCCAAGAAAGCAAGAAAATGGGAGGTTCCTTCACCAGTAAAGCTGGAGTCGAGAGACGTCTTACAAAAGCAGAAGGGCAATTTATATAGACCCTGAAGCAAAAGTCCCTCTCCCACCACTGACTGTTGCTCTCATTGGCCGAGAAGCAAGGTCTTACATTCTAGGCGCAAAATCTAACCAATCCCTTTTGAAACCCAGTTCAAATTTCCCACTCCTTGGATGGTACAAAGCCTTTGAAAATACATGTCATTATATGCAAATTAGGCATTGAAAATATATGCAAATGAAACATTGAGGACTCATGCAAATTGGGCATTGAGAACTTATGCAAATCAGGTGGACCTATGTGAGGACTGCAGACTTGGTGCGCATGTACAAATTAGGTATTGAGGAGTTAGTGTGTCATATCCAATCATTGATCCTAATGCACTACATAGCCTTATACCTGGGCCTAAGGTCTCTTCCACTCCAGGGAGAAGACCCCATATTCCTGAGAAGTCTTCATTAAATCTGTTCCCATTCATGAGTCAATATAATTTAGTTGTCTATTTAGATTTAAGTTTTATACCGCTGCTCTCGAGACATTCCTTTGCTATCTGCCTCAGAAGTTTGTTTATACCATCCCTGTAGCTGAAGGGCAGAGACAAGAAACCGGAGTAGATGATATCCCATCCTTAACACCTCATGTGACAATGGAAGTCTGAAAGGAAGAGCATTGCCCTTCCAGCTGCCCCAGCTTGTGTTTGCCTTCTGGGAGTAGGGAATCCAAACCATATGGGTTGTTATGAATCTAGTAAAGGAATATATAGTTCTCACTGTGATGTCAGAATATTGCCCCTGTGTTAGTCCCAAGCTTTAGTTCCTTTCAAAGGGAACTATTGTGAGTGATCTATGTGTTTTCCATATCTGTTATGGACTTTTGTGAGTCCTTTGAGTGCCATATACTTTTTTCTTGTATCCCATTATTTTCATGTGAGTTCATTCTGTGCTTTGTATACATTTTCTGTTTGCTTTGAATTCCTTTTGTTATATCTTTACAATTTTTGTGGTTGTGAAATAAAATCTGTTCTATACACCCATTATGTATTCGTTACCTTGAATGCTTTGTATAATAGCCAAGCAGCTAAGTGGTACAGTGACCTGGAGTCAGGAAGACATGAACTCAATCCAGCGTGGGATACTTCCTAACTTGTGATCCTGGGCAAGTCCACTTAATCTCTCTGTTCCAGTGTTGTCCTCTATAAAGCGGGGATAATAGCACCTACCTCCAGAATTATGAGGATAAAATGAGATATTTTTGGTAAAGCATTTTGCAGACCTTAAAGTGCCATCTAAATCTTAGTTCTTATTCATCTTTGAGGAAATCTAGATACAGAAATATTTGGTGATTTTTCCACAAGTAAACTCTGGATTGAGGCACAATGAAGCACAAGAGAAAATGTACCTTTTGGGTTCAGTAAAATTTTGGGTTCAGAAAATAGATCCAGTCTGTGTGAGTCCAGATTTTTGAGCAACCCTGGACTTTGGGATACTTAAATATTAAACTACTCTAAAAATACAGTGATACTTTGGGGGCTTTCTATTAAAGTGTTAAGAACAGTTGTTTCCTATCAAGTTATACCAAGATTTCAATGCTCGCTTTTTTTTTTTTAGGTTCAACACTGCCTTTTAGTTTTTTATGTCTTTTCCTTGCCTTTTAGACTAGCAGCAGTCACTTCTTTGGGTTATCGGTGTTCCTGCTTCTAGCAGCCCTTTTAATTTGCTGTTTCTAACTGTTGTGAGCCAGGAATATAGTGATCATTCTCATGAGAATGGTGTGTAAAGCATAAGTAAGGTCAAAGTAGGGTTTAAGGGATCCTTCAGTAGGTAAAATTACATGAATTTTAATGTATGGACATTTTGAAACTTGTTTTGGCCATTTAAAAGTCTTTTTTAAGGCTTACATTTGAATTTTGGTTCTTGTCTGTCTTCTGCATAGTTCCAGTGCTTTTAGAATTTAAATTAAAAAATACTATTCCTAACCACCAAATTATTTTCAAATATTAAATTCATTTTTATGCAGCTTTGTAAGGAGGTACTTCATAATCGTGGTATTTGAATTATTCACCTTAAAGTGTAAAAAACGTAAAACATTCTTTGTATTTCATCTGATAATAAATTATAACAATTGGACTTATTACTCTTAAACTCAAAAAATGGGGGGAAACCTATTTTGTATCTTTTTTCATTATCTTAATATCAACCAATTGTTTTATTATATCTGTTTTATTTCTACTTAACCACTAGGTTTTAACTAAAGAATTTTATGGTCTTCAAGCCTCTTCTGAGAAACGCATTTCTGAACTTCAGGCACAAAATGCTGATCATCAGGCAAGACTAGAGAATTATGAAAAACTAGAAAAAGAACTTGATGAAATAATAATACAGACTGCAGAAAGTAAGTATTCCCTGGCAATTAAAATGAAAGAGTAGCATTTTCAAAAGCAATTAGATATAGTTCAATAAAAAGTCGTTGACCTGTATTTCTAAAGAATCTGTAGTTTTCAGTTAGTTTATTTGTGTTTTTTTTAATTTGAGGAATCAAAAAATCTTGCTCTTTGTAGAAGTTGTATCTTTTATATATAACAAATTATTATGAGTCAGTGAGGGGTTTTTCCTTTTACATAAATTGCAACCACAAGCAAGGCTAGGACTAGGCGTTGTAGGTAGCTACCTTGGGTACAACATAGGACACTTTTTAATATTCCTTTTATAAATACATATATTTCTTAAATCCAGAAAATTCTTTAATATCCTAAAACTTCTTCTCTTTAGCATATAGGTAGATTTCTTTTTTAAAGAATTCTGATATTTGATCAGTGAACATTTCAGTTAATTGTTTCATCATATTATAAATTTCACTCATATACACACCATTCATCTTTTCAGACTCAATGACTTATATGATTCATTTTCCGAGTCTCAATTATTTTAATCTGTCCTCTACATAACTTTAATGATTTTGGTAAGTGTTAAAGGAACTAGTGATCCTATACATTATTATGTTTTGCATCAACTTACTTCTGGGCATGTAAATAAGACTTTCAGAATCCTTCAGTCATTCTTCACAATGACAGGTTATACACTTTGACCAAAAGTTCAGTTTCAATCTTGAGTTACTTCAGAAGTCTAGGAAATGCTATCTAGTTCGTCAGTTCAGCCTGTAGGAGACATTTATTTATTTATTTTGCTACTCTTCTTTCTGATACATCTGACCTCTTTGTTTCTAAAGACTATTCATCTTTTAAATATTCTATTAAAATATTCTATTAAATACTTCTATTAAATACTGATGTGTTTATATAGAAAAATTTGCATATTTTGGCTTTGCTTTTCTAGTGTTTTCTATACTTGTCAGTTGTTTGTTAAAGAAGATAAAGTGTATGCCACTGAATGAGTGCAACTTGTATCAAGACGAATCTTATTCTCTTCCATATTCAATACCATTTCTGCTTTTTAATGCCAGCAATCAGGTTCCTTTTTGGTTCAGATAGATTCCATTTCTTGTAAAGAAGTTTCATCTCTTTGAATCAGTTTCTGATTCAATTCAATAAATGTTTCTGAAGCCCCTGCTTTGTGTAAGGCACAATAATAAGTACTGTGGAAAACAAAGATTAAAACAAAAAATATTACCTTCCCTCTTGAACCTCAAACTCTTGGTTATAATTTCATCTACATGTGTTTAGAATTTACTTCTCAGCTTATCTCTGAATAGAGAGATTTCCACATTTTGTTCCTAACATATATATATATATATATATAAAGAATAACATATACTTAGTTAAGTGTTAGGAAGGATATTTGAACAAGCATGACTAATTTACTGTAGTAATAATCCTAATGTTATATCTCAAGGATAATATAATAAACATTAGGACCTAAATCATTCTGGATATATTGGGCCTGTAGTAGCAACATAGAGTTCTTTTGGAACAATTTACCCTACTTATATAACAATATTTTTCTTAAAGAAAGGTAACATTTTGATTGATGACATTTATTATTTAGAGAAACAATATTTAATTTGTCTTTAGTACTATTCATTGCTAATTTTAACAGCAAGTTTAAAGATATCAAGGAAAATAATGAATAAAGTAAGAAGGAAGAGGACTTGACTTTACCAGATCTCAGATTATATCATTTTATTTCATCATCATTATCTGGTACCAAATAGAAAATAGAAAGTTAAATCTATGAAATTATATAAGACCTAAAAGCAAATAAATATAGCAGTCTAGTGATTAATAAATGCAAGAATGCATACCACTAGGAAAGGCATCGTATTTGATAAGAACTGCCAGGAAAACCAAAAAACACTTTGATAAAAATTTAGACTAATAGCTATACCATTATCAAAATAAATTTCAGATGAATAAATGGTCTTAATATAAAACTCATGCTGTAAAAAAATTATATCAGTAAAGAAGTCACAACTAGACATAGAATATAAAATAGGCTATTTTGTTAACATAAAAAATATTTCATCAACAAAATCAATATTGCTAAAGCTAATCAAAAAGCTACAGATTAGGGAAAGTTTTAGTGTAACATCCAAAATATAGAAATTAAATGTTTAGTAAAATTAAGAACCATTCAGTAGAAAGTGATATAATTAGTTTCTAAAGGAAGAAACACTAAACTATCAACAATCATCAGAAAAATAGTTTAAATTCACTCATACTCAGAAAAGAGCAAGTTAAAACAAGTCTGAAGTACCAGAATTCACAGATATGATCGGTAATGGGAAAAACCATTCTTAAAGGGGCTATGGGAAGTTAGGCTATGCTGAAAAATTACATGCATAAAGTTACTAAATTGTTTATACTCTTTGACCTAGAGGTCCTGTTATTGAATTTATACCCTAAGAATATTAATGATGGCAGAAAAGGACCCATATGTAAAAAATAAAAAGTCATGGCACCATAATATATAACAATAAAAAACTGGAAATAAAATAGTGCCCAGTGGTGGGGAGATGGCTGAACAAACTGTGGCATATGATTTTTATGGTAAGATGAATATGAAGAATTTAGAGAAGCAACAGAAGACTTCTCTGAAGTGATGCAGAATGAATAAGCAGAGCCTTTGCAGATGTCATCAATGTAGGCACCTCTATGGAGAAGGGGCCAGCTGTCCCCACCAACTGGCCACACATAAGGCACGCTAAGGGAGAAAAAGGAGGTTGGGAATATCAGGAAAAGTCAAACCATCTCCCCTCATGTCTTAATGGAGACAACTCAGAACCTAAAACCCAAGAGCCTTGGAAATAGCAATACTTTCTGCCTATTGCCCTCAGCTATCATCCTGGGAAATAGCCCCTGTGGAGATAGCCTACCTCCACTCTTGCTACATGCACCTGTTATATTCCAGATGCCTTGTTATAGCCATAGCTAATGAAGATGCAGAAAAAAGAAGTTCTTGTCACCAAAGTCCCCAACACTGTCAAATGGTTCATTGTCAGAAACTGATGGAGTTTTATCAGTGGAATTGACATTAAAAAAGAGATATTAACATTTGCTTTGCCTCTTCACCCTAAGTATCATAGGACTTTTCCATCTGACTTGTAGCGAAAACTTTCCATATGTGATATTTCTCCCATTAGAATGAATATGAACTCCTACTTTTCATTTCTATCCCCAGCACTTGGTGCAGTGCTTTGCTTCCTTCAAATATGATGCACAATGATAACAACAATGTAAAGACAACAAGAAAAAGACAATAAAACTCAGTTTGAATCCATCTATAACCAATAGAATTGATCACAAAATCAGTCCTTATGAAACACTGAATATTGGATTTTCTAGAATTAAATGTACTTTATCTATGAAGTCCTATTAAAAAACTGACCTTCTCTAGAGTACCATATGTTGTCTTGTTGCTCAGTCATTAAGCATGCACAACACTTCTTGACCTCATATGGGGTTTTCTTGGCAAAGATACTGGAATGTTTTGCATTTCTTTCTTCAGTGGATTAAGGCAAACTGGAGTTAAATGACTTGGCCAGGGTCACACAGCTAGTAAAGTTTGAGGCCAGATTTGGACTCAAGGCTTCCTTACTCCAATCTCAATACTATCTACTGAGTCACCTAGCTGCCCTATATTGTTCCAGTCATTTACTCTTAAGTTTTCTTAGCCTCTATGTGTTTTTAAAATAAAAAATGTTCTCTATTCCCAGTAAAAGCCAATAGCCACTCAAGATAGATTTTTAACAGCCAGCTTCCTATATTCTACCTTGACTTGTCTCCAGCAATACATCCTTCCTACGTTTTATCAAAGTATCCCTGTGAGTAAACTTATTGCAATATTCACATATTACATTGCTTATTCTGACATTTGAAATACATGGTTTGTTTTTTCCTTTTTTGTTGTGGGTCTTCCAAAAATTCATTTGTTTACTATGCCAAAGGTGAAGACTTACCATGATAAATCTTTTGTATTACTCTGAGACCTTTTGATAATCAAAGCACTTTTAAAATGTAAAGTGAATATGAAAGCTGTGATCTATTTCTTCCCTCCATCAACCCTGTGACTGATTTGATCTCACAAAGTTTGTTCTGTGGGACCTACCCATAAAGGTTCTTTATCTCTTTAACTCATCATGTTCCCACCAAGGATTTACTCTTTAAAAAAAAAAAAAACTCCCAATACAATTCCAGGTACATGGAAAAGAACAAATGTCTTGAGTCTGCCAATGTGTTTCTGTATAAACTCTATTACTACCTCAGCTGTTGTCATCTCTTAAGCTAGAAAAGCCTACCCATATCTCTGACTTTAGACATGTGCTCAGAAACAGAAATAGAAAGGTGCAGGGCAGCAAGGAATTCAGGGTCTTCTTTCTGTGGCTACCTGGGCAACCACATTCAGCCTGTTAGGTGTTTCTGCTGTAAGTTGCCATTAGCTTCCCCTCCGAGAGATGAGAGGAGCAGAAAATTCCTTCCCACTACCACTATCATCAAGATACTGGAAGAAAGGAGAGAGGTCTGTTATCTCTACATCTGCGCAGGGATGGATCATCCAACAACATTCATGGACAAAAAATCCATCTTGAAGGTATCCCTAATTACTGAATACCAGTCACATATTGTTTTGATCCCTTAACAAATGGACATATCTATGTTTAATAGGAGAGACAGGCCAGGAGTTCCCCTAATCAGCCTTCCCCTCTTACAGATGGTTTAATTTATTTGAAGAGCCCAACTTTAATAAGCTGCTTTGCCACATAAGTTGACAATGCTCCATTTCATACAACTTTTAGTGATACACATTTCTAAGGCTTACCCAGTGGTTCGAATTTATTATGAAGTTATTAAATGCCAGCAGGAGAATACTGAGCCAACAGCTTCAGCTGGACAAATTCCTTTCTGTTAATAATTGAGAAACTACAGAAAAGGAGTTTGATACACACTGTCAGTCTTTCTTTTGAACATTTTTACTTAACTTTTTTAGGTAATGGACCTTGTGAATCGTTTGGACATTTGCGGTGAAGTGTTTGTAATGTAAAAACAGTTTCAAATAGTAAATAATCTAGAAGTCAGTGTCATAATTCTGACATATCACCTGCTTAGGTCTGATTTGTCTTCTAAATATCTTATTATTAAGAGGCTTTTATTTAGGCTCTTCAGGGATCTGTAAGCATTCTTGTAAGGGAACTGTAAAACTGACCTAATTGCCAAGACCCTTGGGATTTTTGCTTTTTACATTAGCCTTATGCTCATTTTTTTTAGCCGCTGGAGTGCTGTGGCTTTGACTAGAATCAGCACTATATAGAGATGGCATGGATGAACCCAACCAGCAGTTGGGGTGCTACTCAGTAGTTGGTTCTCGTGGCTTCTGCTCAGTAGTCACATGCCGCTTCCCAGTGCTCTTCCAATCCAGACAAAATGGAGTTCCATCGCAGATTCAGAGCTAGAAGAGACCTCAGAGACCATTGAATCAAATCCCCTGGATTAAGAGATGAGAGGGAACTGAGGCCCAGGAAAATTAACTTACTCACCCAAGGTCACGTCAGTAATCAGCACCAGAGATGGGGTTTGAAAACCCTGGTCCTCTTACTCCAGAGTCAGCGCTCTTTCAACTGTGCCAATTTCTGATTCCCTTTTTCTAGAAAGAGCCAGCCTTGTTCCACTTTGTAAATATGTTGATGCTTCCTGATGTATCTGTGACCTTATTGGTGTGACTCTTCTCTCCAGTTTTGCAGACTGCAGCTGAGTCATACCTTTTCATCCTGTAAGATTTTGGCCCATAATCTCTTGTTAACCCTCCACAAGGATTTCCCCAATAAATAAGCTGCAAGTCTTCCTTTAAAATACTTCATATGGCATAGGTTTGGTTATGTAACAGGTCCACCATCTTTTCTGACCTTTGGGTTCAAGTGCCATCTCAGCACTGATGATTCTTAAATCTACTTTTCCAATCTTAACCTCTCTCTTGACCTCCACGCCTGTATTTCCAACTGACTACTAGATGTCTCAAATTGAATATACCACAAACATCTTAAACTCAATATGTCCAGCACCAAACTCAGTATCCTTTTCCCCAAAATCTCTCCGTCTTCTGAACTTATGTTTTCAAAGCTATCCTGATCCTCCCAGTCACCCAGATGCCAACCTAGGTTATCATCTTCAACTCCTTAGTCTTCTTACCACCTTACCCTCCCACCCCCAAGTCTGGTCGATTTTACTTTGTAACATATCTTGTAAACTTCCTCATTCTCTCCTCTGATATTATAACTTCCCTGAGGTTCTCATCACCTTACCTCTGGAGTGTTGAAATAGCCTTTTAATTAATCTCCTTCCCTCAAGTTAACATGCTTCAGTTGTAGCTCCACTTACCTATCAAGGTGATCTTCCGAAATTGCAGGTGTGAAAATGTCTGTCTGTCTGTCTGTCTGTCTCTCTCTCTCTCTCTCTCTCTCTCTCATTGACATTCAGAGCCCTCAATGCGGGTTTGGTTTCCTAGATATATAATCACTTAACAAATATATGTGATCAGTAACCATTCCCTAGTAGATAACAAGTGGTTCAAAGGTATAAACCAAGAATTCTCAAGTCAAATATTAACAACTACATTAAAATACATCAAATAACTAACAAGATAAATGCAAATCAAAACGATCCTGCCATTCACTTCATACCCTACCAATTGGCAAAGATGACAAAAATAGGCAATAATCATTGCTGGAGGTGCTGTGGAAAGTCAGGCACACTAATACATTGTTGCTGAATCTCAAAATAAGTACCACCATTTTGGAAAGCAATTTAGAACTAGGCAAATAAAGTAAAACTCTGTTCATTATTGGGCATGTAACCCAAAGAAGCTATCGATAAGAACATCTCAAACTGTGGTGTGTGAACATAATGGAATATTACTGTGCTGTTAAAAATAATATGTGTGAGGAATATAAAGAAGCATGGAAAGTTCTATATGAACTGATGAAAGTAAATTAAGCAGAGTCAGGAAAACTGTACAATAACTACAATAATGTAATTGGAAAGAGTAATCACATTAAAAAAAAGTATAGTGAATGTTAGAAAGTTATAAAGAACAAACCAAGAGGAGATCTAAAAGGATGCTCCCCAACCTCCTCAGCAGAGGTAGGTGTTCCACAAGTGGCTTGTTGCTAATGTTTTCTTGATAATTTGGGGGGGAGTAATAATGTCTGTGATTTTTTTCCAAGTATTTAGTGTCTTCCCTCTCTTTCAGAAGTTTTAAAAATTAATCCCTCAATGTGCCAGCATTAACATCTATTGCACACACTTCTGCTAAGTATCCTTGGTCTAGTCTAGCTTCTCTTCCCATAACTGTCTTCTTTAGTGTCGTTTCTTTTTTCTGTAGCACATGCAGACTGTGATAGTCTCATTTTGATGGATCTTCTGGCCTTGCTGGAGAAAAATAGTTTAATCTAGAAGTCTTATCAGATCATTTTCATTTTTCATCTATTTTTTGTCCTTCCAATTTTTTCCTTAAATGTTTCAGGATGATCTAGCTCAACTCAATAAGCTTTCTCTAAGGCCCAGAAATCAAATGTTTATTGGATAAGGTGTTTGCTAGACTTTTTAGTGGCCTTATTGTTATAACTGATAGACATTTGTTAGTTTTCTTTAGTAAATTTAGATCTTTCATCTCAATCTGGATTTTTTTAAGATCTCCCATTTTTTAGCATTCATAACTGATTTAAATAGATCACATTGTTTCATTGCATCCTCTAAGTTTTTTGTTTTTTTACTTTTGCTTGCCAACAAGTCACTGTACACCAGACAAGTGATTCAGAACTAGTTAATTTACTAGTTAGTTGATTTGTGTGGTTACTGATTTGTAACCCATCATTTCCTATCTGTTAAATTATGTAAGTCTCATTTTTGTGATGTTATTCAGTATTCCTCATGCCCAATGCCTCAGACCATTTTTTTTGAAGAAAATATTCATTATAGATGTATGAAGCATCTGTGTAGTCTATAAACCTTTTACTTCTTTCCTTTTTATTCCTCAGCCATGTTTTCCAAAATATTTTTACTTTCTTTCCTTATGTTGAACTTTTGTATTCAATTGCAGTACTTTGCATTTAATTGCAAAACTAAGTATTGAAGTATATATTGATTTTACTTTGAGGGACTTTAGAGTTCTGCAATCAAACTCTTTATTATCTCAACTGTGCAACAGATAAGGTTCCATAAACATACAATTATCTCCATGGTGTTATTTTTTTTTAATACCACTTGTGAGCATAGCAATATAAGAAGAATTGTCCTCAGGAAATTATGTTTCTTCTTCCCTTTGTACATACAATAAAACAGACTCATTTAGTGCCTTATGTATGCCTTTCTAAGGAAAAAAAACTTTCCATCATACTTCTTTTTAACTGGAACTTAACTTATTCTTCTAGTCTCATTTATGATGAAAATATTAAGATTGTTGGGATTCATTTATTCCACAATTAAAGTAATACCTATAGGTGACAAAACCTGTCTGAGTCTTAGTACTCTGGTTTTTCCATGACAGCAATCATCATTACTGAAGTTAGGACCCTCCCAGTTCTTAACAGTAGTTACTGGACTTTCACAAAAGAACCTGACAGAACAGTAATGTATACAGCAATAGAATCTTTATTACAGTCAGTTTTAACTCAAAAAGGGAAGGTTCAAGACCTAAAGAAAACCACCCATGGGAAGAAAGATGGGGTAGTAGGAGCAAGGAGGTAAAGATATAACCCAGATTCCATTCCCTAAGCTCTCCTTCATTCTTGTTAGTAGGGAACAGGTAGTCTTCATTGACACAGGAAGCACAGATGCCTTCACTTGAAGGCATCTCAATAAAAGCAACTGAAGGGCTTGTATTTTATAGTTGGTAGGTTCTCAATTATGCCTAATTGGTTTAACCCTGTTTCATGTAACAAAGTATTTTTGGAGGAATAGA
>CM053771.1:454427471-454442725 GCA_028658325.1 Potorous gilbertii | reverse complement strand
AAAAAAAAAAAAAAAAGATTGTATTATCTCAGTAAAAAAAAAAAGAAAGAAAAAATTCAGGACAAAAAATACTTTTCCCTTAAGTGCACAAATAACTTTTGTATTTACCTATGTCCATCTACTCCACGTTAAATTTTATCTGTTATAGATGATGCTGTAAGTATAGTCAAGGTTCAAACAGTGCATAATTAACATTTTTGTGTGAGAACCTGCTGCAGACCTCATCCTATTTTGACAAATAGTAATGCAAAGAAAATCTGCTGTTCTTTCTCCTTCCCCCATAATGGACTGTATATTTCAATCAGCATTAAAAAGTTCACTTAGGGGGAAGAGTTGTAAGGGGAAAAAACAGAGTAGCAGTTGTGATAGGACTTGATCTACGTGTGCCATATGAAAAGGCAGATTGTTCTCTCTTGGAAAGGGAAGAATGATGACTATCTCATTTATCATAGGGAGGGGGGATTTGATGAACCCTGACATGCAACAATTTCCACTAATAAGGAATTCCATATAGTCCTGACCCCTGAAAAGGGTACAAGTTAGACATGATTGGAGTAGCTGAACTAGTTTCTCAGAAGTCTGGTGGCATTCATAGAATTCAAATTTGTAGACTAAAAGAGTTGGAAAGAAACTTATAGGTCATCTATTATAATTTCCTCTCAAGGCATAGAATCTATCTTAGCTGCTTCATTGCTTATACCACTTAGAAAAGATGAGTCACCATATTTCTTTTGGTGAAATGGAGGACCACTAGGCTTTACCACCTGCCATTATACTGTATCCCCTGTGGTTCACCAGGCTTTACCATTTGACCTGTCTCTGTGCTATCTAGAACCCCAGCACTATCCTCTAACCTAGGAAGCAAATAATGGACCCCTCAGCTTTAACATTTGCCCAGCCACTACTAGATTCTCAGAGCCTTTCTATTCCCCCTACAACTGAACTTTCCTTTATGTGATGTCCCACCTCACTCTTTGAGAACTGAACCTGTCTTGGTTTTTCGATTTTTATCCCTAATGATTAGGACAATTTTTGGCACACAGTAAGTGCTTAATAAGTATTTTAATTAATTAATGAAAAAAATAAAATAAATAAAATAAAAGCACTATCTGAGAATTCACAGTAAAGCAAAGTGTACTAGAATGAGCTATGCCTACATAGTTTTTCACTGAATTTCTCAGTCAATTGGTATGATGGGAATTTCAGGGTTTTGATGGATTACTACAAGTATGAGGAAAATCTTCCTCTTTTTAGATGACTATATTGACCAGACATCCATCCAGATGTTTTTTTTTAAACACTATATCCATCTTCCTCCACTGGTGAAAGACTTTCATTAGTGTTCCTTTTCTTACTATTTCCAATCTAAAATCTTCCATCTGTCTTTTAAGGTCCATTATTTCCATGCTGAATAAGCTTTTTTATCATTTCTTCCCCACTAATAGGCTCTTTCTTGTAGAACTTCTCATTGCATAATACTCATTTCTGCTTTTGTTTACTGTTTCTATCTTGTGCCCTCCACTCTACCTTTTCTTTATCCAAATATTGCCAGCCTTTCAAGGCCCACATAAAGAAGCCAATTTTTTTTGTGAATTCTTTGAATGTTTGCATTCTATACGTCATGATTTAGTATTTAATTCCATGCTCTACTATTACTGTTCAGTGTTGTTTCAGACATATTAGGTCAGCTTGATTTAAACTCTTTGATTTTAGGCATCCTCTTTTTACTTCTATAGAGAAGGTAGACTTGTTTAGTGGCGAAAGCGCTCTCAGAACCCCATGGCCTAGGCTCCTGACTCACCTCGGCACTTAATAGACTTCTCATCCAAAAAGTGGGGATGATGGGACTTAATGCTGTTCTCCCAGGGTTACTGTGGGGAAAATACTTTATATACTGTGAACTGAGAGACAAATGTAAGTTATGATCATAATTTTAAATCTAACTCAAATAGGAAATGCTTAATAATTACTTAATCATTAACAAAAAATTTTTTTTGTTGAAAGAATGTTATTGTTTCTGTTTTCACTATATCTCTTTATAGCTTAAATGAACAACCTCCTTGGCACATACCCACAATGTGGATGTATTGGAGTAGTGCTACTAATTGCATTATTTAGTAATTACGGCCATTAGTACAACTGTTAGTGTCTTGTACAGTGTACACCCCACTGGTTACCATTTTTCTCATATTTATCTCAAAATCTCTTCTTTATTCCCCTTCTCCTTTCCCCTCCTCTTCCTTTCATGTACCCTCACATTTTGTAATGTAGTCCCTGTTTCATAATTCTCATTTCCGTTTTGAACCATTCAGTGGTAGTTCCATCTTCTCATATTCTACAGGATCCTCTATCTCATCAACTACTGGATCATTTTCCTTTGTTTTATAGCATTTATTAATAAATGCCAGAACTCATTTACAGATCTGGAAACTCTATTTCTTTCTGTTGTTATTATTTTCCTGTTTGATTTATCTACTTATGCTCAACGTCTTTAGATTTTCTTCTTTCTGAGAGCTTTGGTAATTTCAGTCTTTTCTCCCCTTGTCACACACTTTTTGAGTCCCTCCCTTTATTTATGTTTTCTATGGGGGGTAGATTCAAGGTATCCCAGCTTCTTCCCACACAGGACATTTCATGGTTCAGCAGCCTAGGTCTCTGCCCTAGGTGATTTTGGATCTGGATGTTATACTCTTTTCTCTCAGGCTTAGTGGAGTGCTATACAGCCCCTCCAAGCACAGTGTACTCTTCTGTTGTCCTATCCTGCTCCTTCTTTTCTTAGTTCTTTGTCCTGGTACCAATGTTCAGAGCTATTCAGTGCTGATGCTACAAAGTTGTTTGCCTCAGCTCCAGCTCTGCTGGTGCTACAGGGTTGTCCAATCTGGCAACAAAAGTTGAGAGCACTGGAATGCTGACGGAATGCTGATGCATGTGGTTGTGGCCTCTGGCAGGCTTTTGCTTCTGAGGGACTGAGACTACCTGGCTCTGTTGCAGGTGTCTGTTGCACCCAAAGAAAATGAGTGTAACCTGGCACTGAAAAGGAGAGGAGAGACTGGAGTCTGGGGACACATTTGTTGTCTTGTGTCCTTGGATCTGCTAGTGCCCTCACTGCCAATGGCAAGAGATGTGAGCATAGGAGTGCTAAATGAGCTCGAGGTCAGTAAACATCTTTTCAGGGCTTTTGGGGGGGTAGGATGGAAACTCTACTTAAATCTTCTTTTGTATTCTGGGTGTCCTAGACCATGGAGACAGCTGAAGTTGCTTTATCTTTGGTGCATAGTTCCTGTTGTGGAAACGTTTTAGAGGTCATGATGATCGGAAAATACGTCTAGTCCTGCGTCTTGTTGCTCATGTGACCCAGAAATCACCTCAGAGCATTTTCTCTGTCCCACATGCCTCTTCATCTCTGCCTCCTGGCTTCCTTGGCTTCCTCCAGGTCTTAGCTCAGTCTCACCTTCTCACCTCCTTAATCTTAATGTTTTCCCTCTGAAACTACCCTCACTTTATTCTGTGTATATCTTCTTTATGCATATTTGCATATTGTCTCCTCTATTAGACTGATAGCACCTTGAGAACAGGAATTACTTGGTTTTTGCCTTTCATTGTGTCCCCAGTACTTAGCACACACAGTTGCTAAGGCATAGTAGGGATTTAATAAATGCTAACTGACTGACTATCACTGACAGTCACTCTATAATTACCATACTGCCTTTTGTTTGCTATCCCTTCATGCCAGAAAGAAACTCAGAATACTAATTATCCAAGAAGCCTACCCCTCTGGTGAGACAAGATCCACAAGGACCTTTGTATTACCTATCAAGAGCTCTGTTTTGGAGTTGAAAATCCCTCAACTGGGGAAAGAACTCATTCATTTCTTTCAGTTGTATCTTACATCTTTGTGACCCCATTTGGGGTTTTCTTGACAAAGATGCTGGAGCGGTTTGCCATTTCCTTCTCCAGATCATTTCACAGATGAGGAAAATGAGGCAAATGGGGTTACGTGACTTGCCCAGGTCACACAACTAGGAAGTGTCTGAGGTCAAAATTGACCTCAAAAAGATGAGTCCGCCTGACTCCAGGCACGTGACTCCACTGTGCCACCTAGCTGCCCCTCTAGGGGTCCCCAAAGTTATTTAGTTGTTCAGTAGTGTCTGACTTTTCATGACCTGTGGACAACAGCATGCCATTCTGATCCTCTATCTTTTAACATTTGAATACTATTCATAGGGTTTTCCTGGCAAAGATACTACTGGAGTGTTTCGCCATTTCTTTCTCCAGGAGATCACCTTCTGTCAGCACTCTGCATTATGACCTTTCCATCTTCAGAAACCCCACTGAGCTCTGCAGGTGCCTCCACCACAAGATAGTGATCTAAGGACAGGGATCTCTGAAGTGTCACCCTAAAATTTCACAGTCTGTATGACTCACCTGCCTGTGGAGGGCGCGATCTATTCCTCCACATTGTTCTCTGTGTCATGTGACCAGCCTATCTTTTTCTATCATGCATCTCACTAATGGCACTTTTTTTACTCCTATTCTTTTTTCCTCATTTATTATATGGGGCACCCTGCCCAAACTGATCATATGATTCTGTTGTTCTGTTGATATTCATTTTCGGAATATTTTCCATATTTCACAATTACATATCACATTGGTAGAATATTGACAGCAAAAAGATAGGTTCTTCTTTTGGGGAGAAGTTTAGTGTCATTCAAGGAGCTCTGAAATTTACCAAAAGTAGTGGTACTAAGATGGCAGAATGCCAAATTCTCCCAACATTTCCCTCCAAACAACTTTAAGATAACACATCAAATTAAATTCTGAAGTGGCATAGCCATCAAAAAGTCAAGGTGAGGCAGTTTTCATTCCCAGGACAATTTAGGAAATCAGAAGGAGAAGCCTATGACCCTAGGGTAGGGACTGGCTAGGAATGCAATGCAGGGGCAACAATAGCTTTGGGCCTTGGAGGTGGTGACAGCAGCATTTTCAGGAGCTGCCACTGCCTAGAGAAGGGTAAGAGGATTGAACAACTGGTAAGAAAGAGATTAAAAGGCACCTATGTATGGGCACTAGGAATAGGACTGGGCACCATTTGGACAACTCCATTACCTGTTGTCCAGTTTTGAGTCACAGTTACAGGACAGAAAGTGCTTCCAATCACAAAAGTTCTAAGAACATTGATTAGCTACAGTATAACAAAAGGCCTTCAAATTCATACCATATGAGAAGCAGTTGAAGGAACTGGAGATGTTTAGCCTACAGAAAACTCAGAGGGGGCATAATACCTGCCTTTAAGATCTTGAAAAGTAATATCATATAGAAGAGGGATTAGACTTCTTCCATTCAGCCCCTAAAAGTCAGAACTGGGAGGAATGCATAGAATTTTCAAAGAGACATTTAAGTTTGCTATCAGGAAACAATGATTAACAATTGCAGCAATCCTAAAGTGGAATGGGTTCCACCAGAGATTTTGCCTCTGGTGCCAGTGAATCTCTTCAGCAAGGACTGGATGATCACTTATTGGTTGTGTTGTAGTTAGGCATTCTCTTTAGGGTTTAATTTATACTCCTGGACATTGAAATCCCTTATAACTATGAAATTCTCTGATTCTCATTCTGAAATAGAATGGTGCTTGATTTGTGTCTTGCACCAAAGAGTAAAATAAAGAACAATGGATGAAAGTTGCAGAGGCAAATCTTAGAAAGACTTCCCATCTCTGTTAGAGCTGTTCACAAATAGAACGGGCACATGATGGAGTAATGGGTTTCCCTATCGCTAAGACCTTCAAGAGAAAGCTGTGTGTCTGGTTGTTGGCAGTGTTATAGGAGGGATATAAACTCACATACAGATTGAATTAGATGACCACTCAGATTCTATGATACTATTACTTTAGCCTTCTCAACATAGATTGAACTCTAGCCCTCAGTTTAGTACTAGTTTCATTCTGAGTCTTCCTTGTATTTGTCACAGTGATCAGTGAAAGACTAATCAGTTCATATGCATATATATATTTATATATATATATATATATATATATATATATATATATATATATATATATATATATTATATATGTATTTTCTTGGTAAAATAACAATAGTGTTAATATATTCTGCATTAATTTATTGTGCATTGTTATATAAACTTTATCTAAAACTATTTTGAGAATACTTTCCTTTTTAAAATTTGAGATAGTTGACAGTTGTAAGTTCTCTATAAGTCTGTGTCAGAAATATATAAAAATATAGAAATATATCAAATCATGATGGTGTAGCCAATTCTTACATTTTGTATATACTTTGGTTAAATATTTTTAGTTGTAAGACAACACACCAAATTACTTTTTAATATTGCTTTCATTTATAAATCTTTTGGCTTGAGCATATATGCTTCATTTAACAGGAATAACAAAGCTTAGAGATAAATGGATTTGTTTATGACATATTTTAAATATTGCTGCTAACACAAATTTAGGGTTATATGGTTCTATTTCTGTATCAGTCCAGTCCCTTCTGTGAATTTGTAATTTTCTTAATATATGTTCAGGTAATGCTGTCTTCCTGAAGAAATCATGAATATCTCTAAATAAAAATATTTTTCTTTTATGAAAGAGATATGATAGAATGATCATTATATCTTAACATGCTTTTTACCACATAAATTGCAATTAAAATGTTTGCCATCATCGAAATAACTGAACTAGCATTGAGCTGTGATGTACCATCTCTGTGATATTAGCTAAAGCATTTTAAAAATAAACCTAATGCATTCTACCATGTACCAAAAGGAAGTTCCCATATATATATAGTGAAAATATATATGAATATTTTTCATGTTTTCTACATTTCCACGTTGTATATCACAGTGTTATTACTCCTCACTTTTGTCACACTTTTTAGAAAATTAATGTGCTAATTAGCATATTTTTACTATTTTACAGTTGAAAATGAAGAGGAGGCAGAACGAGTTCTGTTTTCCTATGGTTATGGTGCAAATGTTCCCACAACAGCTAAAAGACGACTACAGCAAAGGTAAATTCAGTGCATATTAGTTTTATTTATTCAGGCAAGTTAGTTAAATACTAATAGCATTTATTTATAACTTTTTGAATTGATTGATGATATGCATACATTTAAATTGCTAATGAAATATCCTAAGAAAAACTATACATTTTAGCTTTTTATACATTATTCTGATGGATGGTAATCAATATTTCAGCACGACAACAGTAGTGAATGTTAATCAGTATTTCACAAAGCAGTTATCTCCATGAGAATTTTCCTTGGGAGAGACAATAAAGCCATATAAATGTATTTCTGCCTAATTTCCACATGAATTACTGGTATTTTCATAAGCAACAGAATTTTCAAGTTAGAATGTAGTTCTTGTAGTTATCCATACTCTTACCGTTTTTTGTTTCTCCTCATTTGTCAGTTCCAGGTTTGCTTCCTACTATCAAAACTCAGTGACCTCTCCTTGTTTGAAGCATCCATAATATCCACATGCATCACCCAATTAAACCCTGGCAGCTGTTTTCTGCAGACCCCCAGTCCCTTTCCATTCCTCCCTCCGTGAGCTCAGTTCCTGTTCTCTCCTCCTTAAATCCTACTTTCATACTAGGGGACTTCAACATACACACTGAAACTTCCTCAGACACCATAACCGCCTAGTTCCTCAGCCTACTTCTTTCCTACAAGCTGCTCCTTTCCTGCGCCCCCATTCTCAGCCACACACAAGATACCTTTGATCTGGTCATCACCTTCAGATGCACTGCCTCCACGCTCAAAGATTATGAAACTTCCTTATTTGATCACAGTCTATTGCCTTTTCATCACAGTGTCTACCTTCCAATACCAAACCTTGATGTTCATCCACACTATGACCTCCAATCCCTCTTTTCCTCAGTTTTCTTCCAGGCCATCATCCTTGCAGTAGCCACACTCTTCATTTCCCCATCTTGCTCCTTTGGTGAGCCAATTCAACTAACTCTACATTATTCTCTTCTCCTGAGTCCATTTGTCACTTATATAACATGTTTTACCCTACCCAGCTTCAGCTTTGGATAACCACCATCATCTACTTCCATTCTCATTCCCACACACATGCTATTAAATGAAATTGGAGAAAGTCATGCAACCATTCTGACTGAATCCGCTACAAATTTATGTTCCATAACCTTAAGTGAGCCTTCATTGCTGCTAGGCAATCCTTCTGTACCTCCCTAATTGATGTACTCTCCCACTCACCACACTGATTCTTCCAAACCTTTTCATCCCTCCTCAGCCCTCCCTCCCTCGACCCTCTCTACTGAGAACTTTGCTTCATATTATAATGAAGAAAAAAAATTGGGCCATTTGCAGAGAGTTTCCTCTTCTTTATCTCATATCACTCAAGTGCCTTCTGCCACTGTCTTCATCTTTACCCCGTCTCACATGAAGAAGTGACCCTTCTAAGACAAACTCTTCTGCCTATACAAATGATTCCATTCCACCTCGCCTCCTCCATATTGTCCCCTCTCACTTATTCTCAGTCTCTCCCCATCTCGTGGCTGCTTCCCTACTACTTACAAACATGCCTCTATCTCATTCATCTTCAAAAAAAAATAACCTTACTCTTCTCCGGAATATACCTCCTCCAATTCAGTCCAATAAACATTTATTAAATTCCTCCTTTGTGCCAGGCACTGTACTAAATGCTGAGGATACAATTAATAAAAAGACATTCTCTGCCCTTAAGGAATTTACAGTCTAGTAGGGGAAGGCAATATACAAAATAAGGGCGAAGGTGAAAGTATGGGGGTAACTGGCACAAGGGCACCTTGTTCTGTGGAGTTGAAACCAGGCAGAGCAGCAAATGCAGAGGGGAGTGAGCCTAAAAGTCTAGTTTCTGCCCTCTACAAAGAAAGGCATTTGAAGGATTTTGGTACTCCACCTTTCAGCACTCCAGTCAGAGAAGAGAGGAGACTGAGGGAGGTGATGTCAGGCAAGGCTTGAGTTAGATACTTGGTCATGAAATGAGAGGGACACCTTGTTCCATGGAGCTGAAACCTGGCAGAATAGCAGATGCATCTGATACTTCTACCACCTTAGTGTAAGCTTCCCATCTCCTCACACCGGGACTGTTGCAATAGCCTTCTGATTGGTGTGCTTGCCAACAGTCCCTCCCCAGTCCAGTCTATCCTCCATTCATCTGCCAGAGCTTTTTCCCTGCCCATGTCACCACCACCACCCCTACTCAGAAAACTCCAATGGCTCCCTGTCACCTCAAGAGTCAGATATAAAATCCTTTCTTTGATGTTCGAAGTCCTTCATAGCCTATTGCCTTTATTGCTTACCTTTCCAACCTCCTTACAATTTAGAGTCCCCCATATACTTTTCTATCCAGTGGCACTGACCTCCTTAGTATTTTTCAATCAAGCCACTCTATCTGTTGACTCTGGGAATTTGTACTGACTGTCTGCCATGCCTGGATTGCACTCCCTTCTTATTTCTGCCTCTTGGTTTTCCTAGATTTTTTCAAATTCCAGCTAAAATCCCACCTTCTCCAGGAAGCCTTTCCCAGTCTGTCTTAATTCAAGTAGCTTCTCTCTGTTGATTATTCCCATTTCATAGTGTGTACTATTCCTTTGTACATATTGCTTGTACATTGCATTTCCCATTAGACTATGGGCTACTTAAAGGGAGGGACTAGTTCTTTCCTTTTCTTTGTTAGCATAGTTCCTGGCACATAGTAGGTGCTTAATAAAAATTTATTGGTTGACTGATTTATGTAATTTTTTCACACTCCTGCTATTATTGACCAAGTAGCATATAATCAGACAGAAAGTTAATACACAGATTCTGAAGAAACAGTGAAAAATTTGGTAAAGCCTATCAGAAATCAGGATTAACCTATGTACTATACTATAAAACACCCGAATATAAACTCATAGCTGTATTACCCAAATATTCATACTGACTAAATACGATTATCATATTAATCTGTCTAAATATTTCTTTAATCTTTTTTATTCTCTTGGTCAAGCATTTCAAAGGTTTTTATATTTTTTACTATTTATTATTTCATCTCACTGCCTTATTTTTGCTCTCTAGCTTATGACTTCATTTTTCCCAATCAACTTTATGTCTTACTTCTCCCTAGCATATACCTTTTTTGCTAATCAGATAGGTTTCCTTATTGCCTTCATCAAAAACCAATATGCTGTCCTGCTTCTCTTCTGCCTACCCAGATCCTACCCCTCTTTCAAGAGTTTTCTGGTTGTTGGAGCATTTCTTGACTATTCTAGACCTTATTAATCTTATTCTGTTTTGAAATTCTGCAGCACTTATCATTTGTATCATATAATTTAGCACTTAATTATATACTGTGTTTGTGTTGATCCCAACACGGTTTTAAGATTTTTGAAGATAAGAGACCATATTTTCCTCTTCTATGAATGCCTAACAGGACATGATTATTTGAATCTCTTTATCTTTAGGATAGACTTAAGGTTTATAAAAAGCATTATAGACGAAGCTAGAATAAATTCTGACTTACTTTCTCTTTTTTGGAGGAAAATTTTAAGTTGTGGCCTTTAGGATAAATAAGTAGTAAGAACAAATGCCTATAAAATATGCAAGGTAGAGCACTGATTGACATGGGAATTGACTTGAGTACACATAAGGAATTCTTTTCTTGTTAGTTTTGAAGAGATTGATAAGGAACAGAAAATCTGGCTCAAGGGTAGAAAGCTTAGAGAATTATATGTATAGTAAAAATAGTTAATTCTATTTGTTGAAGATATATAAGGTTCTAAAATCCAATTTGGTACATATGAGTTTCCCTAGAGACAACATGCTGAGGATGATTTATGTTCTTTTGTTATTTTTAACATATGCATGTGTTACTGAATATAGTGGTGGCTAGGCAGTAGCATTATTATAGCTTGATTTTAATAGACTTTCTTAATCTCTGTGGTATGTAATATATGAAATATTAAAGATTGAAGGTTTGAATGGAGAAGTCTCTGTTCTCAAATTCAATCTCTGGCTGTCATCCAGAAGACCCTTTGTCACTACGGAAGGAGAACTTTACCAAGTAAAGTAAATCTGCCTATCTATTTATCCTCAAATCACAAATTTTAAAATTTTAAAGAAATTTCTGGAAAGATCCCTCTTTCTTAATGCTCAGAGACTAGATTTAGGGAATCAGAACTGAGTCTATCTTCTCTATAATCCAACTGTCCAAATATTTCTAAAGATCTTATCACTGTTATCTATGTGCCTTGAACAAGTGCCTAATGGGTGTGCTATTAATATCTTTCTGCTAGTTGATGCCAGGCATTCTTCTCATGATGAACCAGAAGGTTATTTTGAGGAAGAGTTTCTCAGGTCATCTAAACTTAAGTGATGGGATGGGCTAAGATACAAAAATACATCCATTCATTCAACAAATATTATTAAGTATCTACTGTATACACAGAACTGTGTTTGGAATATAATACAGAGATGTGTTAGTTTTTAGCTCTTATAGTGAATTTCTAAAGTTTAGCAGTTTCCAGTCTTTCTCTTTCTCATGAGAAGGCCCATTCCTATGATATATCTAGCTGTAAACAAGGCAATGGCAGATATTCTCTGCCATTTTTTGTGTAATTTTAACTAATTTTTCTAAAGAAAATCTGTGGTGTCAAATCTTAACAAGGTGAAATTTTATAGGGATAAATGTAAAATCTTACCTTTAGGTTTTTTAAAAGCATTCTATTAGATACAAGATTGAAAAGATTTGGTTTAATAATGGCTTGTGTGAAAAAGATCAAGGTATTTAATTTCAAGTTCAATCAAAGATAATTACATTAATGGTTAACTACAGAATAATAAATTTAGGCTCCATATGACTTATAAAACAATTGTATAAACTTCCATTTTTCCTCTTGATACAACATAAAACAATAATTTCAGTAGGAACCAATAGTATGTTGTTTCTAACAAGATTGCTACAAAAGGAAGGAGGCAAGCAAGGGGATATTAGGGGAAATAGGCAGGTAGAAATGAGGATTAGTAAAACAGCCCTTTCAGTAAATTATTGAATTTCTGGGATCTTTTTTTTTAGATTGACTTTTCAAATATTAATGTTCAAAGCAACAAGCATTTACATGCCAGATTCCATGCTAAGTGCTGTTATATATATTCCCCTAGCAGGATCAACGGTATGACCAACTTACATTACAAAAAAACTCTGTGAAGTTTTAGCAATAGAACTTCATTCATACCCAGCTAATAAACACTTTATAATATTCAATGAAACATGTTGTTGTGTCTAGTGTGCTTTGTTCTCTTGCAATGTGCTTATTGTATTAGTCACCTTGTAATTGCAAAGAGATTGCAAAGAATAATTTGCTTAAATAGACACAAATTGTTTCACATTGTTTGATTAAAATATTTTATTATGAGGAACAGTTAACTACCAAACTATTGGAAGTTGTGACACTTTTTTTATTTACTTGCTTTTTAGCATGTCTTTCCTGCCAAACATGCTGTAGATTCACAGTTGTTGTTTTTATTGAGTAATGTTTTATTTTTTCCCCAATTCCATGTAAAAAACATTTTTAGCACTTTTTAAAATTTTGAGTTCCAGATTCTCTTTCTCTTCCTTCCTCCCTGCCACACCCCCGACCCAGTAAGCAATTTTATATAGGTTATACATGTGCAAACATGAAGAACTTATTTCCTTGTTGTAGTCATGTTGAGAATTCAGTTATTTTAAGAATTAAAATTAATCCAAATTAGTTTTGTTTCAAGAATTCTGGAAGATCTTTGAGATAATTAGAGGATACCCTACTCAAAAAAACAGAATTGGGAATCCATATCTTATTGACTTTTCTTAATTTACATAATTGAATACCGCTTACCCACAAAGGAGCAGCATAATTAGTTTTTTTACCTACTTGGTTGAAAAATATCTTCCATGTGGATGCCTCATAAAAACACTTCATAAAATAAATTCAAATTTCTCACATTTTTAAAAGAGGTAGAAATAGCAGATAAAATTGTTAGCAAAGTTCTCCTGTCTCCTTATTGCACTGTTGTAAAAAGTTAAAATGTCTTATACAATTAACATAAATTCAAATAAATGGACTCTGCTTGACTTGACTGAACTTGAAAATCTGAAGTAATGTTTTTGTTTCACTCTTGACAGTTTTGAAAATAGCAAACAAGATTATCTAGTTATATGTTTTGGTTATGCTATTTAACCTGCAGTACTAAATGGGTGAAACCCAGGCAATAAAATGACATTCCTGGAGTGAACTTTTCTGTTTATTTTGGAGGATTTGAATGGGTAGAAATTTCAGGATGGAGGGTTACATTGTAAAATTTATTGTGTGCTTTGGGTCCTTTGTTTTTGTTTCTATGCAATTCTTTTAAAGTTCAACTGAAACTCTCATAGTGAGAAGAAAACAACTGAGGAAGGTAACCCACAAATTTTTTCAGCTTGACACTTTTTCCCCTGCCTGTAATTTAGTTTTCATTTTTATCCTTGAATACCAGAATGGAATACTATCTCTTCTCAGTTGTTGCTACAACTGAGAAAATAATCTAAATTACTTTGGGTTTGATTTTAAACAGTCTTTTAAAAATCTACTCTTGTTCAATCTTGATAATATAGTTGAAAAATTATACTTTTTGAAGAATCTATAGAAATCTAAATTAAATACACTTAATCAGCCTAAAATTTAATCCATACACATCAGGAGAACCAGAGAGAGAGAGAGAGAGAGAGAGCATAGCTTATTGCCAACTGAGGCTGGACTCTCTCTGGCACATGTGCTCTTGTTTTAACCTTGTTTTCATGGTAAGCTAAGAAAGGAGAAACATTTTTTCTATCAATAGTTGTAGAGCTGACTGCTATCTGTATATTAATTCAGACCAACTGCCTGATATTGTAAGACTGATTTCAAATCCAATTTTCCATTTAGAGTCCTAGCACCATTAAGATAAAGCAAGGCCTCAGCTCCCAGTAATACTTTTGACAAAGATAAACTGAGCTTTACCACACTCTTATTAGGAAAAGCTATACTGTAATACGTTAGTATCTTAAAATTGTAAATAAGGAATACCACTAATGGAATCAAAAGGAATCATATTTGACTAGAGTCAAGTATTGCTGATTAAGAAGGGGGGCGGAGTCAAGATGTCGGAGTAGAAAGACTCACATATGCTAGCTCCGAACCCACAGCCCATGGATTTCCTCTAAAAAGAACTCCCAACAAATTCTGGAACAGTGGAAGCTGCACAGCAACACAGTGAAGGAGATTCCTGTTCCAGAGAGCCCTGAAAAACCGATCCCAAAGGTCCGTCGCGCACCAGACAGGAGTGGAGCCCAGCCCTGCCCTGGCCACGTAGCATGGAGAGGAGCGAGCATATCCGAGCAGGCTTCAGGGACAGAATCTCCAGCAGCTGCGAAGGTCCCTCCACCCATAAACACACAGGTCAGGGAGAGAGATGTCTGGACGGGTTGAGAGGGGAGCGGGGTGTCTCCATGACTTGGACCCCCTCAGTAGGCAGTAGCAGAGGCAGTGGGTGGCCAGAGGCTTCCAGAGCAGGCAGGAACTCAGCAGCAGCTCCATTACTGAAGGTCTCTGCATAAACCCCCTGAGGGAACTGAGCCTGGGAGGCGGCCCTGCCCCTAATTGAACACTAGAACTTAAGCTCCCATTGAATAGCAGCCAGGCCTGCCCATTGAAAGCCCTCAGGCTGGGGAGCAGCATTTGAATCTTAGACCCCAAGCACTAGCTGGGTGGACCTAGGTAGGGGTGGAGAGGACTCTCAGAAGTCAAGTAACTGGCTGGGAAAATGCCAAGAAAAGGGGAAAAAAATAAAACCATAGAAGGTTACTTTCTTGGGGAACAGATGATACCCCCCTTCTTTTCTGACGAGGAAGAAGAATGCTTACCATCAGGTAAAGACATAGGAGTCAAGGCCTCTGTATCCCAAACATCTGAAATAGATATCCAATGGGTTCAGGCCATGGAAGAACTCAAAAAGGATTTTGAAAATCAAGTTAGACAGGTGGAGGAAAAACTGGGAAGAGAAATGAGAGAGATGCAAGAAAAGCATGAACAACGGGTCAATACCTGGATAAAGGAGACCCAAAAAAATCCTGAAGAAAATAACACCTTGAAAAATAGGCTAACTCAATTGGCAAAAGAGGTTCAAAAAGCCAATGAGGAGAAGAATGCTTTCAAAAGCAGAATTAGCCAAGTGGAAAAAGAGGTGCAAAAG
>CM053771.1:454391636-454426971 GCA_028658325.1 Potorous gilbertii | reverse complement strand
TAGGGGAAATTAGAATGCTTGGTGTATTGGGGTGGGGGGAGGGGACAAATGGGGAGAAAATTTGGAACCCAAAATTTTGTGAAAATAAATGTAAAAAGTTAAATAAATAAATTTATATTAAAAAAAAAGTATTGCTGATTAAACCGAGGAATAATTCTTGGGAAAACTTGTCAGATATCCATTGTCATTTCAGCTCAATAAAACTAGAGTAAAATAATCGCTCTGATGCTTGTTTTCAGGTGAAGCCACAGTTTTATTGATGTATGGATAAAATCGCATTACAGTAAAAATATTATAAAGACAGGCATCATCTATCAAAAGGCTTATAGAAATAATTCTTTAGATATTTGCAATCAATTTTACATAACAAAATGTCCTGTGTAAGAACTATTTTCCCTTTAATAGTCTTTTTTTCTTAAGAATACAACTTAGCTTTCTGTTGTTTGCCTTGTGAAAGTAGAGAGCTAACAGTCGAATTTCAATTGTTTGTCATTCCTTAGTTTTGCCATGAAATAACAATTATACTTTAATTCCTTTCTGTTCTTCAACCTTAAACATTTCGTTCTTTTAAATGAAACCCACCTAAACCTCCAAACCATCCACCAAAGCAAAATAAAATCTAATATTTAGGAATTTCCTCCACTAAATTCTAAGCACTGGCTTGTTTAATGCAGAGAGACACAATTTTTTTCATCTAGGTCATGTATCTGGTAATCTAAATTTTATCACCATATTTATTCATTTTTTAAAATTCAATTATAACAAAATAAAGTAATCAATTGAGTATTTTTCAGTGCATACTCATGGATATTACAATTTACTTGAGCTCACACAAAGCAATAGTGAACAGTATAAGACTATATGATGAAATGCTATATCAGGTAAATGCAGGTCACTCAGGAGAGAAGGACATCAGAGAAGGCTGAAATCACAGAAGGGTTGAGTCTTAAACTAGAGGAAACTAAATAAGCAGAATGAAATGAATGCACAGGATAAGCATAGTGTTATTTGTAGGATATTGAATCCTAGATTTAAAGGCAAAAGAATTGATCTGGTGCAGGTCGTGGTAAAATACTGCTTATTGGACACAATCCCCAGGAGCCAAATTCATTATGTTCCGTACTAGACAAGATAGTAACAAAATTCATTTCAATGAAAAGGCCTCAAATCCCAATTTGAAACAACGGGAGAAAAAGTAAGTCTGAAAGTGGCACATCATTGCAATATTTCAGCCTCTTACAAAGCAATAATGGGAAGGGAACAAGCATTTACTAAGCACCTACTATGTGCCAGCCATTGATATTCTCTCATTCAGTACTCATAATTACCCTGGAAGTTAGGTGCTAGTATTGTCCTCATTTTACAGTTGAGGAAATTAAGGCAGAGGTTAAGTGACTTGCCTAGGGTCATGCAGCTGGTATCTGGGACTGTATCTTAATTCAAGTTTTCTTAACTCCAGACCTAGCACTCTACCCACTTTACCATCTAAATGACTCATAATCATTAAACTCTTGGTTAAAAAATAGAAGAGTGTATCAGTGGAATAGATTAGCCTCACAAGTCTCAGAGGCAATCAGATCTTTAGAGCAATCTTGGATAAACCCAAGAATACAGACTCTTTTGGGATATACTCCCGTTTCAACAAGAATTGCTACAAAAATGAATATTTGGTTTGGCAAAACAAACAAACAATAAAAAGGTTTATGCCAGTGTCTTACATCATTTATCTGCTTCAAATGACTGTGCAACCTAAATATACAAAGTTATATCACTCAAAAATTAGGCAAGAATGAAATAAGAAGGCCCTTTCATGCCTATGGCTAATAAGATGATTAACCAGATAAGGAATAGGAATTACCATAAAAATTTTTGAGTGCAAAAATTTAAGAAGATTTTTGTACAATAAATATCAACAAAGCTTGAATAAGAATAGAGTGCTGCCAATTGATAAGGTCAGGAAAAGACTCTTAGGACTTGGCACCAGGTCTGACTTTGAAGGAACACAAAATCCAATCCACTAGAATAGAAGCACTGGAATGGGAGATGGAATCCCATGTGACAACTAGAGGACCATTTTAATTGAAACAGAGAATTCAAGAAAGGGCATAATTTGAATTAATACTGGAAAGGTAGAAAAACAGCAAATTCTACAGAGCTTTCAAATGACATTCTGAGAAGTTTTCATTTATCCTAGAGATAGTAGCAGACCATTGAAAAATTTTGAGTAGGGGGTAACATGATCTTATCTATGTTTTAGAAATATAAATTTGGTTATTGTATAAAAGAGAAACTGAAAAACGGAGAGAGTGGAGTCAAGGATACCATTAATAGTTCAGGTGAGAGGTGATAAGAGCCTCAACTATAATTGAAGCTGTGTGAGTAGATATTGTGGGAGTAGGAGTCTCCACAACTAACTGGCAACTAATTCAATTGTGGGGGATGAGAGAAAAAGAGGTCAAGGATGACTTCAAGGTTGTGAATTAGGATGATTAGAATGATGGAGGGACTATTAATTCACCCAAGGAACTTTAGAGAAGGGATGAGTTTGAGAGGAAATATAACATGACATAAACACTGGCACATTTAGTTTGAGATGCCTTTGGAGCATCCCTGTTGGGGTTCAATAGGTGGTTGTTAAGGCCAGGCTGGAGTTCAAGAGAGAAATTTGGACTGAATGTAGGGATTTGGAAGTCATCTGTATAAAGATGATAATTGAATCCATGAGGGCTGATAAGATTACCAGAGGAAATTATATATACAAAAAAGCGGGGAAAGAGACCAGGATAAAGCCTTTAGTATAACCCCACTTAATAATGTCACGGTTTAGAAGGAGGGGGTGGTTAGCGGAGTCAAAAGTGACAGAGAGATCAAGAAAGATGAAGACTGAAGAAAAGACTTTGGATTTAGTGATTAAGAGGTTGTTAACAACCATCAGGAAAGCAGGTTGAATTAAATTGGGGGGTGGGGGTGGCGAGGGGCGGGGCGGGGTTGGATGCAATGCTAGGGGTTAAGAAGTGAGTAGGACACTCAGTGTCATAAATAGCCAGGACAACAACTCTCTCTAGTTAGCCCCACCTCCTTGGATAATCCTCCGGACTTAAAGTCCTGTCCTGGATTTCCTTGGCCTGTTACCCTTTCAAAGGGTAAACATTTCAGGTTGCCAAAGAATGAAACAACCCATCCTTATGGTGAGCATCATAGTTACATTGCATTCTCAACTTACAGCAGCATCCTAGGGTTGAGCTTCCTCTCTTTGCCCGTCTTCTGCTCTCTAGAGCCTTCTCTCTCTATTCTCACATTTACAGGCCAACTTGAAGGAAATAGCTCAGGTGTATGAACCAAATGTGAATGGGCCAGTCATCCTAACTGTTAAACAGATATGCAGGAGTAACTTGTCAGACTCTTCCTGGACGTATCCTCTGCATTCAGATTGCTTGTTCAACATTCCACATAGTTGCAGCAGATTGCTTGTTCAACATTCCACATAGTTGCAGCAGTTGTATCAACATCTTCTTTACTGAACCTATCTTTTTGCAAAACCCTAAGCAGCTTTTCAAAGGACAGCTTGGTATAAGTAGACTACTCACCAGATGACCTTAGAAAATAGCAATCTAATAAAGTTTCCCTTTTGTCTTTCTGTTAGACTTATCCAAAACTGAGAGAGAGATACTGAAATCTTCTTCATAAGTTTTATTTTGTGTTTTTGTTTTTTAAAATGTGTTTTTTATAAGCAACAGATGGTAAGGTTTTGTTTTCTTATCCAATTCTTTTTTTGTTTTATTGGATTATTTAATCAGTTCACATTTAAAATTATGAGAGATAGGTTTACATTTTCCTCCATTTGCCTCTTAATGGTTTTATTTCAAGTTAAGATTTTTTCCCTCGTTTGCTATAAACATAGTACTATGTTTCTTCATTTATATAAGCTTAATCATTTGCAAGGTGCCTCTCTCCCGTTTTTCATCCCTTTCCCTTTAAGGGTTTTTGTTATTAATTCCTTTTTCTTTCCTGCTTTTATCTAGTTATTTAGTTCTTCTGTACTTTTTTCTTCCCTCTTAGTCAAGCAGATTCCCTCTTCTTTTCCTCCCCTTCAGCTAATATTGTTCATTAATCTTTGAAAAAAAACTGCACCTCTTTGCAGAAGGGAGTTCTCTTACTCTCTTCATTATTTGTCCCTTCTGTCTATTCTAGATTCTCATTTTCTGGTTCTCTATATTCCTCATGGAGCAAAATGTACAAGGTCATCTCTTGTATGTTCTCCCCACTGCCCTGTAGAACTTGCCCCTTTTTCATTTTACCTCCCTCTCAGAACCATCAGTTCTTATAGATCACAGAGAGGACACTGCTCCAAGGTGCTACGCAGCCCAGCAGTGTTCTGTGCCCTACCCTGGCTACCTTTGCCTTAAGATGTCCTCCCTGAGTCCATGCCTTCCTACTCTACCCCCAACTCTCCAGTAGTTCTAGTTCCCTTCATCTAGGAGTAGAACTTGTGGTCTTTTCAAAAGACAAATCCCTCAGACCACACCCAATACAAGGTCCCTATCTCCCTTCAACCAGAGAAACATCCACCAGTGAAACTCCCTTCTACCACCAAAGGGAGACCTCTTTCCTTTCCTATGCTTTCTAACCTCTCCCCTCCTCTTCATCACCCCCTCTGCAACTCTTCTCTTCCTGAAAGACCACAGGGGTCACCTTACATTCATTGCCAGCCCTCAACAGTCCTTTCTATGCCCCCTTTTCCCTTCCCCGCCCATGTACCCTCCCATTTTGTAATGTAATCCCCCTGAAAAAGAAGAGTTTGATTCATCTATAGGCAGAGCATTAGCAGGTTCTGTCTATGGTATCAGTATTGTTTCCATTGACTTCCTCCTTCACCCCTCTGTCTCCTTGTTTACATTTAGGGGGAAAAAGTATCTTCCTGATCTCTCTGCTCTCCCTCTCTCATTTTTGTCCCTGATGCTGCATTCATTAACCCTTACTGTCCTTTTGTTAGTCTTGGATATTCTGATTTCTGTTTTAAGACAGTTTCAGATATGACTTTATTATTGAATGTCTATGTTTTTTCATTTATGATTAAGCTGGGATTTGTAGAATTGGTCACCTTGGGCTGCATCCTAAGCTCCGTTGCTCTTCAGAACACAATATTCCATTACCTCCTATTTTTTCTGGTGGGTGCAGAATAGTCTTGTTTTTTAACTTCCTTTCCTTTGTATTAGAAGATCTTTCTCCTAATCACTTACAGAAGTTATTAGTTCTGAATTGAATTGTTAAATTTAACCATTTATGTGGTTAAATTGAATTGTTAAATTTAACCACCTATGTGGTTATGTGTCTTGGAGTCTTGGGATTTTCCATAGGTCTGAATAAGATAGTGGCAGTAGGAATAAAAGGAGGGAATAGATATGAGAAGCATTTCAAAGGTTAAAATCAATAGCTCTGGCAATTGAATGTATATGTCTCCCAAAAGAACATGGCATGACAAAATCTGAACACTAATGCCAGAAATAAAATAAGAGAATTGCCCAGAATTTATGAATGCACAAAAATGAAATATCAGTTGAAAAACTTATGTTACACTCAACTAAACTGCTAACTTTTTTGGTAGATTGCTAACTTTTTCCCTGCTTTCAAATTACTCCTTTTTTCTAATCCATCTTACATATCATTTTCAAAGAAATCTTACTAAAACACAGCTTTATAAATATATATATATGTACTAGTTATTATTATTAAATCAACAATTGTCATTTGTAATAGTCTGATTCCTCACAAATGATAGTTTAATTTTTAATAATAAAATGTTCATAGAAGGAGGAAAAATGCTTCTGTAAATAACCAACAGAATCCTTTGAAGCTTTTCGATAGCATTATATAATGCATGCATTCTGTAAAGGATAGAAGCAACTACTGTAGTAATCAATATGTCATAGTACTATTATACAGAAACCTTAACACTTTTATTTCAAAATTCTGAGAGTTGATATGGGGTCTTAGACTGTTATAAATAAAATTGAATGACTTTTATGTAAATATTTAATCAGAAACTATGATGAAAATTTTAAAGTAGTATAAATGCATTTAGCATGTTTTGGCTGGCATTTCATTTTGTGAGCATTAATTTTTTTTTATTTAATTGGCACAGCGTTCACTTGGCAAGAAGACTACTTCAGTTAGAAAAGCAAAACTCGTTGTTAGTAAAAGACCTGGGACATCAAAAGGAACAAGTAACACAGATTTCACAAGAGGTAAATAATTGAAACTAAAGAAACATATATGAAGAGTCACAACATTCAGTTCAGTCCTTTGTAGACACATTGTTTGTTTGTAAGGCAATTTTCAAATAAGCAGTTTGCTCTTACAAAATGATCCACAATTTATGAAACTAAAT
This sequence comes from Potorous gilbertii, assembly GCA_028658325.1. Taxonomy (NCBI): domain Eukaryota; kingdom Metazoa; phylum Chordata; class Mammalia; order Diprotodontia; family Potoroidae; genus Potorous; species Potorous gilbertii. The sequence continues at coordinate 454,420,583 of CM053771.1, read as the reverse complement.
TTATGTTAAAGTTTTATAAAGCAATTTATAGTGTGTGGCAAAACAAAGATCAAAAGAGAGATTACTGTACCCAGACTAAATACAAATGCAGGCTAGACACACCAAGCTATGATTTCTGAGGAAACCACCTAGTAAAACAACTTGGTAGTTGGGATGACACTTTAAACTTTCAACTAATATTTCATTTTTTATATGGATTTACCTTTTAAGGTATTGTTGGTGATCATTTATCTAATAAATGCACTGCATACTGCACTCTAAGGTCTCAAATCATTGAATTTTTCAGTATATGATACATGATTAAATTGGAGCAGCTGGTTGGCATAGTGGAATAGAGTAGTGGACCTGAAGTCAGCAAGACTTATCTTCCTGTCTTCAAATCTGCCCTCCAACATTTACAAGCGATGTGACACTGGGCTTTGTTTCCTCATCTATAACATGGAGAAGGAAATGGAAAACCACCCCATTATCTTTGAGAAGAAAAGCCCAAATGGGGTCCATAACAGTCATACATGACTGAAACAACTTATTTTAATTTAAAGGAGCATAATTGATATTTCCTATTTCCCTCAACTTTATGTCATTTAAAGAATAAACATGTATCTTATATAGTGCTCTTCTATCCCTTTAAATTGTAATTCAGAATATTAAATTTTGTGTAGTTCTAGTTTAAAATTACAAGTCTTAGTAGAAATAAAAAAATAAAACATGCTACTTCAGTCACTATTATAAATCCATTTTGCCAGAAATTCTTTATATTTCATGAGTTCTAACAGTGACAAGCTTTTTTATGCACAGAAATATCCAGTTGCTTTTAGATTCTTACTGAAGATTATATGTATGTCTTTTATAGCTGAAATACCACTCATCTAAACTATCTTTATGCTACAGCATAAATATGCTAAGAATCAATTATTTAATTTATTCCTGTTTTAACAAATCTTATTAAAGTAAAATTCCTTTAAACTTTTCCAGTTACTTATACAAGGACCATGTTTCATCTAAACTCTTCTAATATTGGACACATTTCTGTGTACACAGCAAATGTTCATTCTATTGAACTATTACTAAATTCAGTACTGTTAAAAACAACTAGATTACTCAGTAGATTAGAGGACACCTAATGTTGCAGATATTATACTTTATCCCATGCCCAAAAATCTTTTAAAATAGTTTAAATTGCACTCATATATACTTATAAATGACTGTAGTATGTGTATATCTGTGTGTGTGTTTGTACTGTACTAGGAGTCCCTCTATTCTTAAAGGTCTCACTAAATAAAAACATCAGAATCCATAAATAATTGAAAATCAGGCATACAATATGAAGAATTCTATGCATGAAAAAGCAATTTTTCCAGTTTCTCTGGTTAGTGTAAGTTCTTATAAGATACTAAGATATATATTAACAAGTTCTACAAGATTATGGTGCATAAAGTTCTAATCTATTGCTTTTATATGATTGCAAAGAAGTACTCTGACTTAAAGTTCCATAACTTTGCCCATGTTTTATAATCAGTATTTTACTTAAAATAAAAATAATTATCTAAAATTGAGATGGTATAAATATGAGTTGAAGTAACTAGTGAAGTAATTGAAGGGAAAAGAAACAAGGGGAACATGATAATAGTCTTTACATACTTGAAAGGTGTGTGGAAAAAGATTAGACATTTTGCTTGGCCCTAGATGGCATAACTAGGAGCTCCAGGTAAAAGTTCCAAAGACGTATATTTAGGCTTATGTAAGGAAAACTTCCTGGCATATATAGCAGTCTGAAAGTGGAATGGAATGGAAGTATTCAAGCAAAGACTTAAATGAGTTCTTGTTGGGTATTATTGTAGTAGGGGGTGATTCTTTGTCTCATATGGCTTAGATTTTGTGATCACTTGGCATTCCGTCCAGCCCTAAATTCTGTAATTCTCTGTTAACCTAAAAGATGCTAAAGTTTTTAGCATTAATTTTTATAAAATTAGAGAAAGTAAATTAAAAATTAATTTAAAATTTTAAAATTAAAATTAAAAATGCTATCAAAATCTGTAGTCTTTGAAAGAGGTTAAATATTTTACGTTATAATAATGTTTGTAGAAAAGACAGCTCACCAGCTAATAGACATTAAAATAATCTGGTGTTTATGCCATTCAGAATTCCTTTAAACTCATAGATGATATACTGTAGTTAGTATCTGTAAAATGGGATGGTTCAAGTATTTTTAATAGAAACATATTTTCAGTTAATCATATAGTACAGATTTTTGCATCAAAACAAATATTTTAAAGTAATATTCAGGTTTTTGCACCTTAATATCATCCATCTTTCTACTGTGTATGTTGCTTATATTGTTCTGACCTTTTTGTCTACCTTACCCTTCTCATCCAAGCAGAAATTTACTAATATAACAAATTCATTACAGAAAATGCTATGCCCTTCACAATAGAAAAGGCACAGAAAAATTTATAAAACTATACAAGAACCAAGACCAAGATAACTTGTAAAATTTTTAAAGGAAAATTAAAGTTTTAGATTTAAATATTTTGGGGGTAACCATTGGCAATATTTATTGAAAGTAATACAGTCAGACACTTTCTACAGTTGTTTCAGAGTGAATAGTATTGAAGCAAACTATGTACAGAATACAGTCACTTTAAATCTCATGTCCAAAAAATATTTGTTAGGGAACACACAGAAAGAATTACACAGATTTGACCATTGTCCCCCGGAGTCAGGAAGACTCAAGTCCCACCACTGACATAAACGTACTTTGTGACCCTGAGCAAATCACTTAACTACTTGGGCAACTCTTTGAGACATTCTTAAGTGACAGAGAAGGTGCCAACCTGCCATGGTAGTGGAAGTTCCTCACCAAGACCTCTCTATACCTGTTAAATCAGAGGTCCAGGCTTCATATGCTATCCTTGTCCTCCAGGAATTTATTAGACATGCATGATACCTGTTCATAGTTACAGACATCTATATTTGAATTAAATAACATTGTTTGAATAAGTTTCTGAATGTGGAGTAATGGGCAAATGAGGGAAGACATATAGAAGAATAAACTTGAACCACTGGAGGCAAATATAAATAATTGATAGCAAATCCTTTACAGTTAGAATGATGGAGAGATTAGAACACAAAAGGATACCGGTGTCTGGTCAAGAGAAGTAGCACCACTGAGGACCGACTAGATACTGCCAAGGAAAAAAGTTTCAAGAGATTGATTCAACACATCCGCAAGAGCAATACCAGTCTAATGCAAACAAACAAAAACCTTCCCTTGATCTTTATCTTCTCATATTCTCCTTCCTTTCATGGCCGCACTTCACCACTCACTCACTTGTCAACCCTCTGCAGTCTGGCTTCTTTCCCCACTACTCTACAGAAGCTTCTCATTTCAAATTCAGCAGTGGCAGCTTTCTTAATTGCTGAGTTCAGCGATCATATCTCATGCCATATTCTCTGATGTTCTTGCAGTATTTGGCACTCTTGACCACCTTCTCCTTGATAATCATCTCTCCTCTGCTGAATTCCACAACACTGCTCTCTCCTGGTTCTTCTTAGTCTCCTTCACAGGTTCATCTTCCTCCTGATGCCCTAACACTCTCATCTCAGCTATCTTGTCTCCCTGTACCTTTGGGCCTAGTTGAAGATTTTACCATCAGTGCGGCAGCTGACCTTGATGCTGTGTTCATCCTCACTGAAAACATTTAACAACATGGCTGAAAACATCATGCTAAAAAGCATGGGAGCAAGCACACAGCCCTGTTGCTCTCCATTGGTGACTGGGAAGGCACGAGAGCATTGTCCATTATCTAGAACTTGGGCAAACATGCCATCATGAAATTAATGTATAATACAGAGGAACTTCTCTGGGCATCCAAATTTTGACATAATTTTCCATAAGCCCTCATGACTAACAGTAGCAAAAATGTTGGTCAGATCTACAAATATTTCATAAGAGACCTCTGTTCTGTCCCTGGCATTTCTCCTTGAGTTGTTGGGCAGCAAATACCATATCAACTGTTCTTTGGCCCTTTCTGAAGCCACTCTGGCTCTCAGGTAGATGGCCATCTTCCAAGTGAAGGATCAGCATATTTAGGACTCTGGCAAGAATCTGGCCAGCAGTGACTAAAAGAGGGACCTCCCTGTGATTGTCACAGGACAATATATTTCCTTTACCCTTATAGAGATGGACAGTGGAGGCATCCTTGAATATCTGGGGGATAACCATCGTTTGCCATATAACCTGGAAAATTTCAGTCACCTTTTGTATGAGCAGTGAATCCCCTACCTTGTAAATCTCAGTTGGGATATAGAGTCAGCACCAGGTGCTTTGCCATATGAAAGGAGCCTAATGGCATTGAAAACCTCTTCATCAGTTGGAGCTTCAACTAGGGATGGATTGACTTCAACCTGAGATAAATGGTCAGTGGCCTCAGCATTGATTAATGATGGTCTATTGAGAAAACTATGGAAGTGTTCAGCCCGTCTCTCTAGGATCATATCCTTGTCCCTAATGCACTGATGGTAAATTCCTCAACTTGAAAAGGCTACAAGCAAGGACCAAAGTGGAGGGAGTGTTGGTGCATGATGTTCTGTTTGAGAATGATTGTGTACTCGGTGCTGCCTCTGAAGCCAAGATGCAACAAAGTATAGATCAATTCTCTGCTGCTTGTGCTAATTTTGGCTTAACAATTAACACCAAGAAAACACAGTGCTCCATTAGCCGCCACCATACCATCAGCTATGGCAAATGGAGAAGTTTTAAATGCTGTGGATAAGTTCACTTTCCTTGGTAGTGTACTTTCCAGGGATGTACACATTGACAACGAGGACATTGCAAGAGCTAGTTCAGTGTTTGGCAGGCTCCAAAGGAAAGTATGGGAGAAAAAAGGTATTAGATTGATTACCAAACTGAAGATCTACAGAGCTGTTGTACTGACCTCATTGTTGTATATCTATGAAAACTGGAGAGTCTACCAGTGCCACTGGCCCAGGACCACTGAGCATGGCATACCCACATCAGAGAATGTGCTATGCTCTACGAGCAAAGCAGAATTGAAACAGCTCAAAGGAGGGGCAGGATGTGCAAATTTAGAGTATCCACCCCATCCAGGCATTCACACAGACTATTTGTGCCCAACCTTTGGTAGAGCATTCTGAGCTTGTACTGGTCTGATCAGCCACAGTTGGACACATTGAAACTTGACTCTAGCACAGTGATGTCATCTTGGTCCTCTTTGAAAGTGAAGGACAACAACCAACAACCACTTTCAGGCCTACCTAGGTTATCTATTTCCATAGCTTCAGTTCTCACCTCTATGTAGCTGACTCTTCCATCAATATCCCCAGTGCCATTCTATCTCCTGATGTCTAATCCTGTTTCCACCTTCCTGCTAGATGTATCCTTCTGCATATTTCATTGACATAGCAAACACTCATCTTCCTACTGAATCTTTCTCCTCCTTCCAACTTCCCTCTTCCTACTAATAACACCTCTATCCTCTCAGTCACCCAAGCTCAAAATACTAGCATTCTTTATTTTTATTTTTTAACATCTCTTATTATTAACTTAAACGCCAATTTACACAAACATTTCAATATGCAAAGAAAAGAATAACTGTATATTAAACTACAAACCTTGATTACATACAATTTTTAGTGTATTTTAAATTTAACAGTATAACAAAACTGCACTGCTAGTATGTACCACTTTCATAAATGTATTTTGCTCTCTTATATGTATTTGTTAATATGTTATTTATGCTCTCTTCTTTGCATTTTTATTTTGCATCACTATCACTACCCAACAATTTTCCTCTGTCCCCACCTAAAATAGAATTACTCAGTTTTAACACGTAAGTATATAATTGAACAAAATAAATCCACATTGTTCGTATCTAAAAACACTTATCTTATTCTGCACCTTTAGTCTCTAGCCTCTCTGCTGAAAGATAAAAGGAATGATTCATCATCAGTTTTCTGAAGTCATAATTATGACATACTTTGACAAACATACTTTACAGTATTGTAGTCATTATATAATTTGTTCTCTTAGTTCTATCCACTTCACTTTGTATCAGTTCATACATGTTGTCCTGATTTCTCTGATTTCGTTATTTTTTACTTTTCCTTGTTTATCATATTCCATGCAATCAGTTGGTAAATTGTATTAATTTTTTCTTGGCAATATCTTTCACAGTTTTCCTTCTTTTTTGTTATTTTAAAATAAATTTTATTGGTTGATATACTTTGTTTTTATGTCACCAACATTTCCCAATATAGTACTCCCGAAGAAGCATGCTTTTATCATACATCTTTTCAAAGAAAGGGGAAAACCAGTTTGGCCAAAGTAGCCACATCAAAAAAGTATAACATTATCTGTCATTTTCTCCAGCCTCTGCACTAAAAAGAGAAAAGTATCTTCTCATAGCTCTTCTTTATGATCAGTCTTGGTTATTATAATTTCACTCAGTTTCAATTGTATTGGGGTTTTTTTTTCTGTTTACATTAGTATAGTGATTGTTCCTGGTTCTGCTTACTTTGCTTCAGTTCATATCAGCGTTCTTATCCTCTGTATTCATCATCTGCACAGAACAATAACACTTCTCATTACATTCATGAGCTACAGAGTGTTTAGCCATTTTCCTGTAAATGGACTTCTGTTTTGTTTCTAGTTCTTTACCCACTACAAGAAGTGCTGCTGTAGATGTATTGCTGTATATGCGTTTTTTCTTCTTGTTAATTTACTTGAGTTATATGCCTAACGGTGGAATCTCTGAATCAGAGGGTTTGGATATTTTAGTCCTATCATTTTCACAGTTCCAAATTACTCTCTAAATGGTTGGGCCATTTCACCATTTTTAAAGTACAGTCAATCTTCAGCATTGTCATATTTAACTTTTGTGACATCAAGCATTTGAGTAATTTTATTATTAACCTCATTTTCACTTTCACATTGGTAATCACGTATACTCATAGCTATGTGCAATAGAGAAAAAAATGAGACGTGTGATCCCCATAAGTTTGTGGAGTTGTACTAGGTGCTTCAGTGGTCTTGTTCACGCTGTCATTGTAAAGAGCTCCCTTGTACAGTTGTTGCATGTTTTCAGTGTTTGCCTTTAAGACTCAAGTTTTGTGTTGCATTTTTGCCCCAAAAGCATAGTACAAGTCCTTTGAGCTCTAAACCAAAGCAAGAAGTCAGTGATACAGCTTAGTGAGAAAATTCAAAAGTTCAATAAACTTTGTGTTGATTGCCCCTATCAGCCTAATCAACCAGCTAGCTAGAAACATCAAGGCAGCTGATTCCATCATCCATCACGGCCTCAAGGTTAAATGTCACCTTGCCTCTGCCATGTTTCTATACCCTTAAGGATCTCAAACAACACATGAAGCAGACATCACTAACAGATTATTTAGAGCTGGTACACCCTTCATGATCTCCCAACACTATCCACCAGCTACGAAGGACAGAGTGTCAGAGATGATGTCAAGACCCCACCAGTCTTGTCATCTTCTGATAGTAGCAATTGAAGTCCCAGCAACCTTTCCCTTGTGGCCAAGGTAAAGAGGTTTACATCAGTAAAATGTACTGTACAACACCTTCGCATTGCCACCTGGCCCAGGGGAAGGTAAGATTCAAGTTAAAAAATGTTTTAGTTTTAAGAATTTTCTTTGCTGTACAGTATTTATGGTTCTATGGATTTCATGAATTATGAAAAGTAAATATTGTCTGAAATCAGTTTTCTTTTTTAATTGAGGTATTATCACAAAAGGTCACAGAATTCTAGGGAATTACTGTAAGAAAAAAGTTTTGCGTGTTACCAATCTTAGTTTGTATACTGCATTTTTAAAGTTATATTTCATGGTTAGTATGGAAAAGTACATATTATCAGATTAATGTTTTGTTATAAATAATTATTTAAAGAAAAGTGTATTTTCAGCAATCTGTAGCAAAAGATTACAGTTTTTGGTGGGTGTGAGAACTAATCCCCTATTTCCCATGGGTTCCCAATGTATCAGCATTCACATTTTTACTTTCACACCAGATTCAGAGCCTTATAGCAGGTTACACTTTGACTGGCTAGTGTATTCTGAATGCACAATTTCCAGCTCAGCAGCCAATCAAAAGACTCCTTGCTCTTCATTATTCAGCAGACCTACAGTACCTCCCCATGTTTAAGTCCACATGGCGACTGCATCAGGCAGAACATGCTGCTGAAGGATGAGGCCTTCACTAGCCATTGTTACAGCAGTGACACAAAATCCCAGAGAGGAGAAACAATCCAGGAAGGAACAGTGGTCAACAATGTCCAAAGCTGAAGAGAAGCCAAAAATAATATTAAGAAAAAGCCTTCAGCTTTGACAACTAAGAAGTCATGGATAACTTTGAAGAGAATAGTTTTAGTTGAGTAATGAGGTTGGAACCCAGATTACAAACATTTGTGAAGTGAATGAAAGGAAAGGAAATGAATATAACAATAGAGAGGCAAATGTGGTATGGTAGAGTGCTAGAGTTGGAATCAGGAGTCAGGAAGACCTGTATTCAAATCCTGCTTCAGATACTAGCTCAGTGATGCTGAACAAATTCAATGGGCCTCAGTTTCCTCATCTGAGGAAAATGAAAGAGTTAGACTTGATAAGCTCTAAGGTCCCTTCCAACTCCAATCTATGATGCTATTATTGTAGACAGTTTTTTCAAAGAGTTTATTTCAGAAAAGGAAGGATGATAACTAGAGGTAATGGCAAGCTTTAGTATTAGAATTAGAGAGGCATGGACTAGAAAGTTCTTCAAAAGTCAGCTAACTCAGTTCTTTTATTTTACAGATGTGGAAACTGAGGCTCACAGAAGTAAAGTCGTTTGTCTAAGGTGACATGAGTAGTAAGTGGCAGAGCAGGGACTTGGACATAGGTCTTCTTACTAAATCCAGTGTGCTCTTTCCATTGTACCCCATAGTATGTGCTTAATAAATATTTGTTGAATTAAAGCATCATACCTCCACATATAGAGATTGCATAACTCCCTTTCTTTTTTGTCCCATTATTCAATTATTTTTTGAGAAAATTTCTTTATATCTAATTGACATCTAATATCAATTTAAACCCATTTTATCTCATCTTGTTCTCTCTAACAATTAATTACAGAGTAATAGAAAATGTGCTTAACTTCCTTATTCTAACAAAAAAATGTATTTTATCATTCTTACTGTTGCCATCATATATCATTTACTACAGATATCATGCATTTAATGCGTTGGCAAAAGTGTCTGAAAACTGCCTTCTAAAGTAGTGAGTGTTAAAATAGTCAGCTGTTTTATCCAAATATATATGGGTGAGTTTGCCTGGTATAATGTAAAAGAGTGCTGGACTGGTAGTTAGGAGGTGAATCTGAGTTCAAGTCCTAGCTCCTGCATTGAACAATTTTGTGACTGTATTGGTCAAACAACAACTCCACTAAACTTCAGTTCCCTTATTTGAAAACTGAAACTTTTAATACTTGCGAAAAGCTCATGTGAGAAATACATCTAGCAAAATGTGGGGTGTAATATAATACATTTTACTATTATGAAGATTAGAAGAAGTTTTTTAAAATACTTTATTCATGAAGGATTAGTGTGCTCTATTGAGGGAATAAAAATAAAAAGAACTAAACTGAGAAAGGAGGTCAAAGTGGAAATGGATAGAATAGTGATTTCAGGTGAAAATAGTACAAAAAATAGTATCCAAGGGTTTGACTAGTTAACCCAGATTTTTAGAGCATGATGCTAGAGAGACTGAAGCTACAAATTCAACTCCTCTGTATTCTTTTGGCTTCACAGATGTTCTGTTTCACGATGACACTGTCGGTGATCAGTCTTAACAGTATTTGTCTCGGGAACCAAATGAGACCTAATTGGGACCTTCACAAATTCAGGAAAAACACCTTGAAAGTGTAAATTTTACTGATAGTGAATCAGTAGCATCAACACTTTTTATTTTTAAAAGCAGTGCTTTTTTTCCCCCTCTTTTAGTATAAAAAATCAAAAGCCATGATAGCATAATTAGATATTTTTAAAAGATAAGAAAGAACTTTCTACACAGAAAGGGCAGACAATTTAATTCAACCAACCTTTTACAATGTAATAATGAAGATAAAATATTTTAAGAGAGAATCATTTACTTTGGTCAAGAAACAACTTGCTATTATAGAAATCAATAACTGAACTGGTTTAGCTTTAATGTATCTTAGCCTAGTAAAATTCTACCATCACCAGGACCCCAGGCGTACCTCAGCATCCCAAAGGAATCGGGAAGACACTAGCACAGACAGGATCACCAACCGCTGAGCTTGCCTATGCTCTAGCTCAACAGAGGAGACCTCCTGTGGCCAGATATGAAAAATGTGTGTGTTTGTCCTTTGTTACCAAAGAAGAACATAACCATCAGAGAAATGATGACATGATTTGCACTTGATTTGTTTTGAGTGAGGTAAGGCTGTGCAGGTCACCAGCCTCACCCCTCCTCCAGAGCCATCTGAATCCAGTGACCAGCTATTCATCGGGTTGACTGGAGATGACCCAGGATAAGGCAGTTGGGGTTAAGTGACTTGCCCAAGGTCACACAGCTAGCGAGTGTCAAGTGTCTGAGGTGAGAATTGAACTCAGGTCCTCCTGACTCCTGCACTGGTGCTCTACCCACTGTACCACCTAGCTGCCCCAGATATGAAGAATACACAAAATTGGAAGATGATGTAGGATGAATGGGCATCACATAAACCTTATTCTCATCTGAACTGGTCAAAGAAGGGTGGAATGCACACTTACACACACGAAATTTGGTGTAATAATATTATTATTAACACAACAGTGAAAAGGGAAGGAAGTTAAGAAAGAAGGTAAAATCAGAGAGGAAATTAGTCACAGACAAAATAAATTTCAACTTCATAGAGTGGATAATTATTGGGGAAGTAAAAGGAAAAGAATATAAATAAGAACTATTGATCAGAGTTTAGGTGAAGGGAAGAGAAGGACCAAATGGAAAGAATTCATTTCATTTATGGATTGTAGTGTTGATTCCTTCTCTTTCACCCCCAAATACTTTGTACAAAGAATAGAGTCAAGATAATATTTATAAACAAAAACATGAATAGGAAGAACTCATTCAAAAGAAGGCAGAAGACAACAGAATGGATTAGAAAGCAGAATCCAAACAGTATGTTATTTACAAGAGACACACTTGAAATAGATCAACACAGAATCAAAATCAAAGAGTGGAACAGAATTTACTATTCATTCAGACTCAAAAATTCAGGATTGGCAATAATCTGATTATGGAGCAATAAAAATAGATAGGGTTAAAAGAGGTAAACAGGGAAACAACATAATGCTTAAACAGTGTTGTTGATGATAAAATAATACCCTTATTTAATATATATGCATTGAGTAGTATAGTATCTAAATAGTAAAGAAGAAGGTAATTGAATAATTTTTTGTTGTTGTGTTTCAGTTGATTCGTTCCTGCCCAAATCTTCATGTCCTCATTTGGGGTTTTGTTTGCAAAGATACTGAAATGGTTTGTTATTTCCTTTGCCAGCTCATTTTTTAGATGAGGAATGAGGTTAAGTGACTTGCCCAGGGTCACATAGCTAGTAAGTGCCTAGGACTAGATTTGTACTCAGGATGATGCATCTTCCTAACGCCAGGCCTGGCACTCTATCCACTGTGATACCTAGGGAAAAATGAAAACAGCAAAAATTGTAATAGTTGGGGAACTCAACAAATCTCTTTCAAATTTAGACAAATCTAACAAAATGTAAACAAGGAAGAATAAAGATTTTAATACAGTTTTAGAAAAGTATATATGGTAGGATTCTGGCATTTACTGAAAGGCAGTAGAAAGAAGCAAATATATTTTCAATTGTGCGTGACACTTTACAAAAGTTAAATTTGTGTTTGTCCATAAAATCCTCATATATAATGCATAAAAATCAAAATATATTAAACTGAATTTTTACTGACTAAAACATAGTAAAAATTATAATCAATACAGGACCTTGGAAGTCAGAATTCCAATTTAAATGAGACTAAATAATGTAATCCTAAAGAATTGGTAGGTTGAAGAACAAATCATAGAAATAATAGATAATTTCATCAAAGGAAATTATAATAATGAGACAGTACTCTAGCTGTTTTGGAATGTAACCAAAATAATCCTCAGGAAAAATTTTACATCACTAGATATTTTTATCAACAAAAGAAAGAATAGATCATTGAACTGATTATGCAACTAAAAAAACACTAGAAAAACAACTAACCACAATTCATGAAAAATATTCATTGAACAATTTGCTGCAGCAATTTTTAAAAACCTTTTCCATTTTTCTTCTATTACTGACCTCCTTCCATTTATATTCATAAATGCCCTTGGAATGATTTTGCTTAGTTGAATCTCTTAAAAAAAAAAAAAAGATGAGCTAATAACTTATCTATTCTTTTAGTTTAAAAAAAAAGCTTCCATTTTTATTGAAACGTTCAAAGCTTCCAGAAAAGAACCACAAATAAAATGCTATATTCCAAAGTAGTCAAGATTTCTATATAGACTCCCACGTAGTGAACTATGGGAGGATATGAACACGAATGGAACAAAATAGTCAGGGTTCGATATATATCATTGGTGGGTAACCCCACCATAGATGAGAACAAATACATTTGAGCCTTTGACATTGTTCTTTTTAGGGATGTTTTCATATAGAAAATTTTATTTTAACATATCCATATCTGTGTGTGTGAAATGGAAGAAATTATTTTGCTGAAGGCCCAATTCACATACATGTATCACCAAGGCAATATTCACAGCACTGGTGGTAACTATGAATATGCTGGCATAGGTCTTAGTTGCAAAGTATAACAGACTCCATATAGAAGGCAGAAGAAAAACATTTATTCAGACATGAGAAAGCCGAATCCCCAAGCCAGAAAGCCACATCCGTCATAGTAGCCAAGAAGTCAGTACACATTAGCACTGCAAGGAACAAAGCCATTCCCAAGCCTCACCCCACTTCCCACAAAAAAAGCACTTACAAGCCCAGCTATCTGCTTGCCTATGTCCTCCCTGTCTCCACCCTAACTTCCTCTAAGCTCTGCCCCACCCTTCCTGTTCCACCAGTTCAGCAAGTTCTTCCCAGTACATAGGACTTAGGCTTTTATGTAATTTAAGCAAGTCACATGGGCCTATTAATGAATGGGAAAGATCTTCCCATTTAAATTACCATTATAATACACAAAACTCTCTTAAAATCTTGAATATTTTGGTTTATAGCATTTTATTTATGGTTCTTTTCTGAAAACTTTGATATTTACAGACCTAATCAGTGATACTAGGGATCTCTTTTCTGCCACGTCCACTTATGACTCACATTCTATTCAGTTCTTCTTATTCCCTGCTACATCTTTTCTAGGATCAAAATGGCCCAGACCCTGAGCACATCTTTTAGCCATTTACCCTAACACGAACTCACTTAACTTTGTAGTTAGCTTTGGGAAAAATAAAGAATAACATCAATTGCCATAAAGTATCCTCAGCAGAAAGGTCAGACTAAAAGTTCTACAGTTATATATGGGCCCTTTCTTCCTAGAATGGTTAAAGCTATAATTAATCAACAAGCTTTTATTAAGTATTATGCCTTTAAGCATTGGAAATTTTTTTTAAAAAGGGAAAAACAATCCCTGCTCTCAATGAGCTTGTATTCATATGAGGGAGAGAACATATGCATAAATTAGTACATAAAAGATAAATACAGAGTGCGTAGAACATATTTATTCCATTGTGAAATCTTGTCTCTGTCTTTACATTATTTCTCATAGATGTCCTCTTTTCTCTTCTCACAGAGAAAACCCTAAAGTAGGGCCTCATTATCTCACATCTGTATTATAAGAACTTTCTAGTTGATCTTTCTGCTTCATCTCTCCATCTTCTAATCCATCCTCCATTCAACTAACAAAATTATTTTCCTCTATCATAGGTATGATTATGACAACCCTTTTCCTCAGTAAACTCCAGGGGCTTCCTGTTACTACCAGGATCAGGTCTAAAGTCCATTACTGCCTTTCCAATCTTATCACACTCTGCCTCCTTTCCATGCATTCAACAATCCAGCTACCTTGGCCTACTTGCTTCCTCTCTCACTCCATCTCTTTAGACTCTGTGCTCTGTACTGGCTGTCTCGTACCCTAATGATCTCCCCGCCTCAGCTCTGCCTCCCAGCATCCCTGGCTACCTCTGAGTCTCAGCTCAAATCCTACTTCTCTCCCTTCCACTCCTAATCTCAGTGACTTCCCTCTGAGAATACCTTCTAGTGCTCAAGGCTGAGTCTTACTCAGGCCAATCCCTTATACTTGTATCATTATTTTCATTTGGTCTCCTCAGTTACAATGGGAGCTGCTCAAGAACTTTGTTTTTCTTTTTCTTTGTTTTCCCAGGGCTTAGCACAATGCAGGAGGGCATCACAGCCGCAGAACAGCAAGTAGACAATTATGCTAGCTAGACCATATGGTGATGAGTTAAGACTGGAAAGATAGAGAGAGGACATTGTGAGGGATTTGAAATGACAGAAGAGCTTTTGTTTGATTCTAGTCCTAATAGAGAGCCATTGTTTACTGAATAGGGTAGTCATTTTGGAGGAAGGATTGGGTGGGGGAGAGATTTGAGGCAGGGAGATCAATATAAAAGTTGCTGTGATAATCCAGGGGGGGAAAAGTGGTAACCATGTCAGTGGCATGAATTCATGTGCTAGAGTTTTTGTAGAAAACGAAATTATAAGATTTGGTAACTGCCCAGATAAGTAGAGTTAATTGGAGAGAAGGGTCCCATATTCATTCCCATGTGGAGGAAGAATTGTAGAGAGGAGACCAAAAGCAAGTAAACTAATTAGGGAGCTGTGAGAGGTGATGAGGGCCCAAGTTAGGGTAGTGATCATGTGAGTGTAGAGCAGATGGAAGCAATGTTACAGGTGGAATTGACTTGGCGACTGATGGCATCTGGGAATTAAGAAATTGGGCCTTGGGGGACACAAATGGAGAAATGGAAAGAGAAGTGAGAAAGGGAAGCATCAAAGGCGACACGAAAATTGTGAACCTGGGTCAATAGGAGTTGTGCCCTTACAAAGAAAAGGAAGGTAGGAGGAAAAGGACTTCGGTTTAAGATGCTGAGTTGGATATGCCTGTGGGATACCAGGAAGGGAGACAAGGAGGAATAAGCATTTATAAATCACCTGCTACGTATGTGCCAGGCGCTAAGCCAAGTGCGTGCCTCTCCGGGTTGTTGGGAGGATCACGAGGTAATATTTGTGAAGCACTTAGCAACAGCCACGTAAATGCTCCCAATTCTTTGAGGTAGATGCCATTATTAGTCATATCTTACAGGTGAGGGAACTGCGTCAAGCAGAAATTAAGTGACTTGTCCAGGGTCAGACACAGCTAGTAAAATTCTGAGCTCAAATTTGAACTTATGTCTTCCCCACTGCAAGCCCAACACCACTTACTACTCCATCTAGCTGCCGAGGGAGACAGCGCAGAGCATTTCATGTTAAAAGTAATGTTTCTAAAGTTGCGTTTGATTAATAACAACGGCACACTGCAAAAATGTCTATTGGAGCACTAAATAACTGGCTATAAACAATGAATTTGTTTTGTCCTTATTTTCAGTTTAGTGGTGCAAACTCTCCCAGTACTTTGGCTATACTTGACACGTAGTTTGGCTAAGTCCTTACACGAAGAGATTTTTGTTACGTATCATGATGGTTCCAGGAGAGCATGAAAGAATTTGTTCTTTGAGCGTTGCTTGTGTGAGCAATGATTGAAATGTCAACCCCATGATGGAGTCTTCACAGTGATTTCCTCATCGGTGAGGAAGTGTCTGATTAACGCAGGTCAAAAGCTTCTCCTTTTGAACAGAGTCTTCAAGAGCGGCCTGGGGCCCTGAGGTTAAGTGACTTACCCAGCGTCACATAGCCGTTAAGTGCCAAAGGCAGGACTGGAACCTCAGTTTCCCTGTTTTGAGGCTTTCTAGCCTCTATCCCCCACTGACTATCCTATTACTATAGGTACACATATATATGTGTAAACATATCTGTATACACAGATATGTGTTATCGTATGTAACAACTAAAGACCAAATGCCAGTTACTGTTAAAATAGTAAAGAATGATACAAATATTTATTAGTAATTCTCTCATTAAGCTTCAAACAAATTAGCTTATTATTTGGATGGTTGTGGGTGTGACTTTATGTGTGTGTTTATTTAAGTAGTATTAATGCCTTGATAATACTCCATAAGTGACTATTTTTAAAGGTCAACCGTACTGCTTTTATGGTTCAGAAGGTGTTATGGTCTAATTTTCTGGATATTAGCTTCAGGTCTTTTATTCCTTACAAGTAAAAAAATTACAGAACTGCTGCTTCTTCCCCAACTACCTTCTTGTAGTGTACCCTCTTTTTCCAAGAGTGTAGGAATGAGGGACACTCCCCCTAGTTAGTTATACCCTAGGAGTGATATAAAGTTGGAGGTGAAATAGAACAGAAAACTTCATTCAGTAATTTTCCCTTTGTTCTCTCCTTGTATTTAAATCTTTGACTATTTGCCATAATACATATACTGTGTTTTTAAAGTGTATTTTTTTATTATGAACCTTAATATTACATTTCTAGTCTTGTTTTCAAAAGCTTTACAATAAAAATTTACTGGAAATTCCATGGAACAAATAATTGGTCTCCTGTTTTTCACATTCTATAATTGTTGACCAAATATTAAAATGAGTTTTAAATTATTCTTATATTTTTAAAAATAATTGTTTGATTTCAGGGGATATTAACTTATTGTGAAAATTCCAACCTGCGTTACTGGGGTTTTTTTTTAATTGGGGAGGAGCAAGATCAGAGAAGGCTTTGTGAAGGAGGTGACATTTGAACTTGGTCCAGAAGAGTAGATGGACTTTCCAAAGAGTAGACTTTCCAAAGGCAGAGTTGAGAAAGAAGGCATTCCAGATGAAAGGAAAAACATGAGTAAAAACATGAGTAAAAATACAAAATAAGGGAATAAGAAGTTTATTTAAGCTCTAGAATACATGATGTCGAGGAATGTGAAACAAGTCTGGAAAAGGAGATTGGAGCTACAGTTGAGACACTGAAATACCAGACTAAAGATCTGGATTTTCACAGGGTCTCCACTATGAAATTATTGATGTGTTATGGACTGACGTGCACAGAGTAAATGTCATTAAAAGAATCATCAGATCTCTGTATAAGGAAGTTCAGTTTGAAGGGTGGTATCAAGAATAAATCAGAAGGGTAAGAAAACCTTGATGCAAAAAAAGACTGTGCATAGTAGATATAGTTCTGGAACTTGGAGTTAGGAAGTCCTTAGTTGACTTTTACTAGTTGTGTGACCCTAGGTAAGTCACTTAACCTTTTTTCAACCTCACTTTTCTCTATCTTAAAATGCAGATGAGAATAACACCAAGAATTATTGTAAGAATCAGATGAAATAACAAAAATGATAGCTGTTATTTTTACCAGTCGTGTGTGTATTTGTGTGTGTGTATGTGTGTATGAAAGAGATACTTGTTCCTCTGGTGATTTCCAAAGCATTACTATGAATCCCTTATTTTGAAAGTTCTAACAGTTGAGTTCTTGTTCTTTTCTTCCTCAGTGGTCTTAGAACATAGTCTGTAAGAGTATGAGAAAAAATAATTGGGCAGTTGATTTGAATTTGCATTTCAAGCAGGTAGGAATGACATAAGTTCCTTTTTTAAAGCATTGGGCCCCAAAACTGCATATAGAAAGGTCTGTTTATGTTGTTTCAACTATAATATACTAGCTTGTGCTACTCTGCCATCCCTTTGACTTTCTTCCTTTGAGTACACTTAACATCCACCAAATTGTGATTCTTTCCACTTTTTATCCAGCAGGTCCATATCTAAGGATTTTGTATTTCATGAGTAGATGCTGTGTGTTTTACCTAAGTTGTTTGTTATATCTCAGTTGGCCATATGATGCAAGGCTTACTTTCAAAAATAACATTGTATAAGTTATTTACATGGCTCTTTGTGCCTTAAAGTTCATTTAAAATTCTGAAATTACAAATACAGAAAACCTAGCAGCTCACTAAATACCTAACAAGAACCTTGATGGCTAGAAATTTCATTCATATCTTGCGACAGAATTATTTTTTAACCTGTTAAAGCTATAATTTTCATCTTTACATAATACATTGGTTACTTCATGTAATAAAGCTTATTTTCATCAACAACGTGGTGTTTTTTTAAGAGTATCACAGTCGTTCAAGTGAAATAGAATGGGAGTCTGAACTGGAATGTTAACAGTGAGAATAGAGAAGAGGGTAAAAGAATCTATGTCCCCTTACTGCCTCTGCATCCTGTCTTCTCATTCTTTCGGTTCTCAACCCCTTGCAATCGGACACACGCTTCTTCATTCACTGAAACTACTGTCTCCAAAGTTTCCACTGACATCTTGATTACAATATCTGATGACCTTTTCTCAATCCTGATACTTCTTGGCCTTTTTGCAGCATGTAGCATCCTTTCCTACCATTCCATCATTTTCTTCCGGATACTTTCCCCTGTCTGGGATTCTGGAACACTGCTCTCAGTTCTGCTCCTACATATCTGACTATTCCTTCTCAGGCTTCTTTCTCCTTCAAACCATAGGAGAAGCCTAAGGCTTTGTCCAAGGTCCCTCTTTTTCTTCTTCTCCTTACCTTTATCACCTCATCGTTTCATATGGATTCAATTATCTTCTCTATATAGATGACTTTGTGATTTATATATTCAGCCCTATTATCTCCTAAGCCCTGGTTTCAAACCCTCAACTTTCTCTTGGACATTCACAACTGCATGTTCCACAGAAATCTCAAACTAAGCATTTCCAAAATGGAAATCAGAATCTTTCCCCTAAAATGTACCAGTCTTCCATACTCACTATTTACACCAAGGGAATCATCGTCCTTCTGGTCACCTAGATTGGGGACTTTGGTGTCATTCCCTTAGTCCTCATTCTTACCTTACATATCTAGTCACTTGTCATATCTTGTCATTTCAACCTCCACAACATCTCTTCCCCATCCCAATCTCCCTGCCCACCCAGCCACCAGTCTAAACTGGACCTTTTATCACCTTGCACCCAAACTATTACAACGGCCTTCTTATTGGCCTGCCAGTCTACAGTCTCCGTCTAAACTAATCGATCTCCACAGAATTCCAAGACTGATTTTCCTAACACATGGTTTGACTGTGTTACCCTGCCCTCTTCTCAGCCACTTCTAAGGACACCTTATTACCTCAAGGGCTGAGTATTAACTTCTCTTTGGGATGTCTGAAACCCCCCAACCTTCTTTACTTGCTGTATTATACATCACTTTTCTTCACACTTTCATCAGTCCAGTTGTGGTACTCCACTTCCTGTCTTCATACCTCTGTACTGGCAGTCTTCCATGCCTAGAATGTGCTCCCTCCTCACTTCTGTCCTTTAGAATCCCTAGACTCCTTCAGGATGTAGCTCAAGTGCCACCTTCTAGAGGAAACCTTTCCTGATCCCAGTAACTGCTAGTGCTAAACGCATCCAAAACACCTTTTGTCTTTTTTTGTTTGTACTTCTATTGTGCGTATTTGGAACCAATAGATGGTTCCTTGAAGGCAAAAACTGTCTTTGTTTCCCCAGTGCCTAGCACAGAACCTTACACATAGTAAGAGTTTAATAAATAATTTATTGCTGATTGAAGGAGGAGAATCAAAGATAACAGTATTTCAGACTGAGTGAATAGCAGTGTCACTAACACAGGATTAGGGAAATTCAAGCATATTTGAAAATCATATGGAAGGAACCAATGAAAGATGTGAAATTGAAGGTAAGAAAGTGTATGATAGATCAAATAACATGCTGTGAAGGAGTAGAGGAAATCCATGGCACAAGCAGAGGCACAAGTATGACTTCACAAGTTATAAACCAGCCCTGGAATAACTGAGTCAACTAAAGATTGAAGTGAATTCAGATATCACATGAATTTTAGATTATAGAAAGATGTAAAGCTTATATGATAAAATAGAAAGGGCACTAAATTAGAACTTGGACTCTAGTTCCAGCTCTGCCATTCACTAACTGGGGGACCACTGGCAAGTCATTTAATGATTGTAGGTTTCAGTGGACTCATCTATAAAATGACATAGTCAGAAACAGTGATCACTGATAATCCCTTACTACTGTATGAAATATATATAAATTTTGGATGCTAGAATTTAATTCCACTTGTGGAAAACCTGGAGTTCAGTTAAGCCAAAAGAATTTTAGGCTTAAAATTTCAGTGTAACTCATTCACAGAAAAATGACAGCTAAAAATAAATATAGATTTCTCACAAATAAGCAAAATATATGAACATAAATATCTATAAGTGGACAAAAAAATCTTGATCACCTCATAAGTCTCAGCACTAATGAAGTTTTCATACCTCCCTACTGTCCTATATTCCCCAACCTTTACTGCTATGTTTCCACCCCTTACCTCATACAAATCCAAGCTAACAGATTTAATGATTACATAGGATGGATAAATTCATGCACTTCTACAAATGCTGCTACTCATCTTGGCCATTTCCCTCAGTTGCTGGCTTTTTTCACTGTAATTCTTAACCAAGCAAACTCTGTTCTGGATTTTTCCATTTTCTCTTTTCCACTTGCCTGTCTTTTCTCTGAACCATATTATGGTTACATCACCTTGGAAGCCAGATAGCTGCTACTTCTTTAGATCTGTTCCTTCCAGTCCTGTATTCCCTACACTCAGTAAACTCCTGATGTAATGGCAGCTCATATTTATATGCCATTTTAAGGTTTCATTAGCCCTACATGCTTGCTGTGAAACATGGCTAGCCCATGTATTGAACAGGACCCCAAGTTATCTGTACCGCATTCATAACAAGATGCACTAAGAAACGAAAGTACATCTCCACTACTGATTTCTGGATCATTTGCTAGCCAAGGTAACCTTCTGTCCTCCAACACCCAAAGGCAGAACTCTGGCAAGTTATCTGTCTTCTTAAGTTCCCTGTTTTCTTCCCTTCAGGAAAAAGTATACTTCTTCAGATCCTTACTCCCTGATACACTGACAGAACAAATTATACCCTGAAGCAATACTGGTGATTCTATGGAGTACTTCCACAAAGATGATTGGCCATCCTACCCCACAACCCACATTCACCTGCAACAACACTGCATGACCCTCCGATATCAAAAGTACTCCATTCAGTTCTAATTAAGGGGTCCATCTATCACACTTCTGATTGTCATTACATCCTACAAAAACTGTTGTTGGTTTTGGAAATGTCTGGCTTTACTGGCTCGATAGTGGGTCTTCCAGGCATTCTTTGTCAAGTTAAACCTTCCTTTAAGGAATGACCCAATAAATACTGAACTTTCTTGGGAAGTAGACTTGGCTGTCAACAGCTACCTTCAGTACATCCATCACTTGAACCTGAATACCTTCCCTGGCCTTTGGCTGCCCCCTAGTGGCCATATGTAGCATTATCGCCACTTGCACCATATTAACCCTTTATATATGGGGGCTATTTACTCATCCAATCATTTCTCTCCAGAGAATTTGTATTACGTCATTATATTTAGACTTCCTTTTCCTCTGAATGGTGCCGGAGATATGGTAACAAAATTTTATTCTTTGGTTCTCCATTTTTAATCCTCCATAAAGATTTCTGTCACCTAGAAGACATTTGCAGCTAATTAAATCATAGCTTATCTTAAGTTACTTCCATTTTAGACTTTTTGGCAGGATTTAGATGCCATAATCGCTCTCATGGGAAGAGGGAGCCATCTTCATTCCTCTATGAGATTTTGGAAGCAAATCAATAAAAATAGGTTGGTATCTTAGCAACTCTAAACTGGCATGGGGGGAGGGGGGTGTGGTAGAGGGAAAGACTCATTGAAATTAAACCACCACAAAGCACCACTTTGGATAAAGAGCAAACCAAACCGTTGCCATGACAGCCATTGTTCTTTAGCTCCATCCTGTCCTGACTTCCCATTCAGGTTGCCTACACTTCCTGTCCAAGACCTCTGCCTAAACTTTGGTCCCTCCCCTATCTGTCTTCTTTGCCTTTAGTTACTTTACCTCACTGTGCTTGCCTGAACCATGAACATTGTTGCTTGAAATGCTTCTGATCTTTTTTCCTTCCCAGTCTACTTGATATATCCCTCAGTAAACTCAGTGCTTTGTTTACAGCTGGACTCTGGCCCCCTCTGTCCTTAATTTCCTGCCTAGGACTTTGAATTGCTTTGGCCCCATATGGGCAGAAACAAGACAGGATGTTGGATTACTAGTGCAAATTGTTGATCTCTTATGTTTTAATGTTCATCTTATTAGCTTCCCTCTCAGAAAGATACCGGGTATCACTTTAGAGTCTATAAGCCAGCGTGCTGACTATCTAGATTTCTCTTGTGTGGCATGTTAATCCTATTAGCAGAGGGTCCCCATATTTATAGTGAGATGAAAAGACCTTTCTGTACTTAACAGCCCTTTCCATACAACTCTCATGCCAAAATTCTTCTTTAGCTTACAACTAAAATAATTTTTTGAAGAATGTAGCATCAACATTAGAC
Organism: Potorous gilbertii; assembly: GCA_028658325.1. NCBI lineage: Eukaryota > Metazoa > Chordata > Mammalia > Diprotodontia > Potoroidae > Potorous > Potorous gilbertii. The sequence goes on along the minus strand of CM053771.1, from coordinate 454,397,937 downwards.
TCCGATGGTCTTTATCACCTCTTACCTGTGCGATCACAACAGCTTCTTAATCATCCTTACTTCCCCACATTTTCAAACTCTCTCTACTCCTCCGTCTCCCCCCCTCCCTGTTACCATGGCCAAATTAATATTCTTCACGCACAAATTTGACCATACTATCTGCCTATCCAAAAACCTCCAGTGTCCCTATTCTGCCTACCGAGTGAAGTTCAAACTTATTAGTCTCTTTATTGCCTTACTACATACCATACCCCTTGAGTGAAATTCATGGCTTAATTTTTTTTTATTTAATATATTTTTTAGTACTGAATTTGGAATTGAGAACCTGGGCTTAAATTCTGTTGACCTGTGTGACCTTGGGCAAATCACTTACCCCACCGTGGGCCTCAGTTTCCTCCTTTATGAAGTAAGTGGGTTGAGATCACTTAAGACCCCTGCCAATTCTAAATCTATGCCATCTCTATCCAAAACATCCCATTCTCTGTTCCATGAATACATTTCCACCTTTGTCCCTTTGGTCTGATAGATGATTATGCCTGAAATGCCAAGCCCTGGTTCTTATATTTTGAAATTGCACCTATCCTTCAAGACCCAGACCGAAAGCCACTTTCTCTGTGCAGCATTCCTTGATTCCCAAATAAATTATCTATTTCATAATTTTTGCCTCACTTTGTACCTTTTATATACTTATACTCTTCTATTTTGTTCGCTTAATTTGTGTACATCTTATCTCTCCTACTAAACTGTAAGCTCCTTGAAATGCAATCCACGTCTTATTCATTTTTATAGCTCCCTCAGCAACTTGTACAATGCCCTCCAAACACTGATGAGATGCAGCACAGTATAATAGATAGAGCGGCTGGCCTTGAAATCAGAAAGACCTGAGTTTAATTCTGACACATACTAACTTTGAGACCATATGCAATTTATTTAATCTCACAGTCCCCCAAGCATTTCTCTAAAATTTACAAATTACAAGTTGCCAGACTTTATATCATACATCCAAATTACTTCCACCTTTCTCATCTCCCTCTCCACCCTATCAAAAAGAAATTTTTTCGTAGTTGCTAGATTTTCAGCTCACTACATGGAAGCCACTCAAGCATTGTTTTCCTTTGTTTTCCACATATGTCTGTTCAATTCAGAAGTATTATTAGCAAACATTTCTTCTGAATTGGCAGACAGACTTCATCACAGGACATCATTTAATGGTATTTCTGTCCTGCCATTAATATTAAAGATGACTTGATTTTGATAGAATTACTAGGGAAAATTAAATTCATTTAGCATTTCCAAGTCTCACAGAATGTATGACATTGCCACAAACTGAATTTCTTAATCTCAGTCCCACATTTTTTGTATTTCATGCTGTGCTCAGAGATTAGGCCAGGGTATACTGATGATTCAATCAATTTAAAAACCCACTATCTCTACCAGGAAAGCTCTATTTACATGGCCTAGTGAACATGCTCCAAAGCAAAAATGAGGTCATTCTGTCTCTGGGGAGACATGCAGGGGGGCAAAGTATATCACCTCAGAAGTATGAAGCTCCAATCCAGAATTACACATCTTACTTAGAAAGGCACTTCTAACAAGAAAGAAAACCAAGACTTTAGTTACTTCTTGTTTATTTTGCTCTTTAAGATCAAAGATAACCAAACAGACTATTTAGAAAACCAGAATATATAATTTTATTTTCATCAGATATTACTTTTCTCTGAATCATAAGTATAAAATATTGACATAAGAAAGAAGTAACAGTTCTACAGAATGTGTGCTTCAAAGTTTCAGATATAACTAGTTCTCATCATTTATAGTCTGAGTCATTTATTGCATATAGAATTTCTGAGTCACAAATTACTAAGGCTTACAAGGAAATGGCTTACTTAGTAATCATGAGCTAAGTTGAATGTGAGCTATTGCTGAACATTTTGTAAATGACAATAGTTGCCAGAAAACTAATAGTCACTTTTCAGTTGTGATACTTTTAAGTGTGAAAAATTCTTCCCCAAAGCAAAATTCAGTTATGTTTCTATATACCAGATAATTGTCTCCATTAGTCTATTTACCTAAGAATTACCACAATCTCTAGATATTAAACTTTGATTTTACAGAGATAAATTACTCATGAGATAGTATCTTCTAGTGTACTAAGTAGGCTAAGTACATTTGGGGTAGTAAGAAACTCTAACTTATCATTTTAATTGCTTCATTGATTTCCTTTAGTAACTTTTTTGACTCTGTTTACTTAAATATGGAGCAGGTTATACTGATTTATATCATACATATAAAAGTACATTTTCAAGGTAACACACTATTACTAAAGTTCTATAAATACTAAATAAATAATAATAATAGCCTTGTTTACCAAACATTAATAGCAGGGATAAATATGTCCTAAGTTAAAGAGTTTTATATGGCACAAATTCTACTTTATTTGCTCATTTGACATTTTTATGTGCCTAGAAAAAAATTAGTCAAATTTGTCAGTTAACAGTTGATGAAAAATTCTAAAATTTAAGAAGAAAATTTAGTGTTTATATTCACTTAGAACCCTTATGCCCTAAATGCTTTATCTTGGAAATTGAAAAATAATTGGGCCAGAAGGATAATTAATCCCACAAACAGTATAATAACCAAGTACATCCTTATCACCAACAATGATATGATAGTACTTATACTTTACTGTAGAAGAAATAAAAGTAATGGGTTGTATTTTAGAGGTGTTTTTATTATTCTTTTAGATTTTAGTGTATGATTTTAAAAGTTAGCAAACATTTCTTAAAATGAGAAATTGAATTAAAATAATTAAGGTTTATTCCCATAAACTTTTTGGTGTCATTGAATTAGAATTGGTTATTTTTATGTGTAACCACATTAGACTAAAAATCTATTAACTACTAGTGACAGAATTTCAAAGTTGAAAAGGACTTCAGAGTTCATCAAGGCCAACCTCTGTCTCCCCCAAATCCCCACTATAGTATCCTACTTCCTCTAACAGATGGTCATTCACACTTCACTTGAAGACCTCTAAAGAGGAAAGAAGAATTGATTGATTGATTAAGTGCCTGCTATGATCCAGGAACTTGTTAAGCACTTTACAGATATAATCTCATCTGATCCTCAAATCAACCCTGGGAGACAGGTACCATGATTATCCCCATTTTACAAATGAGGGACCTCAAACTAAATGACATTCCCAGGATCACTTAACTAAGTGTCAACTCAAGTCTTCCTGACTCCAGAAGTACTCTATATACTCTAGCATGCCATATACTATACCGGGGGAGCCCACTAGCCCACTCCCACTTTTCCATATTTAGATAGCTCAGACTATTAAGAAGTTTTTCTTACATTAATCCTAAATTTCCAGTTTCCAAATTTCCTCTTTTCATTGATCCTATTTCCACCTTCTGGGTCAAAGAAGTTTCTATTTAGTCTCTTTTTCCACATGTTTTCAGATATCTCAAAGTCTTATTTTCCTGGGCTAAACATCTCAGTTTCCTTCATGTGCCCATATTCTCAAGACCCTTGTTCATCCAGATTCCCCTTTTCTGGATGCTTTTCAGATATCAATATTCTTCTTAAAATATGGCATCCAGAATTGAGGAACATACTCTACGTGTAGTATGCTTTTGGCAGTGAAATTCACACCTCCCATATTCTCATCACTATCCTACTCTTAATGCAGCATAAGATCCCAGTAGATCCCAGCTACTCTCTCTTGACTCATGGGGAGTTTGTAGTTTACTAGCTCCTCAGATCACTTAAAAATAAACTACCATTGAACAGGGAGTACATTGGACACAGTAACAGCAACATTGTTCCACGATCAACTATAATAGACTGCTCTTCTCAGCAATACAGAGATCTAAGACATTAATAAAAGGCTGATGGTAGAAAATATTATCCACCTCCAGAGAAAGAATTATAGAGTCTGAATGCAGATCAAAGCATAATATTTTCGCTTTTTTTTTAGTTTTTTCTTTCTCATGGTTTTTCCATTTTCTGTTGATTTTTCTCTCACAACATAATTAATGTGGAAATATGTTTAATATGATTGTACATGTATAACCTATATCAGATTGCTTGCCATTTTCAGGATGGGGAGAGGAGGGAAGGAGAAAAAATTTGGAACTCAAAATTTTATAAAAGTGAATGTTGAAAACTATCTGTACAAGTAACTAGGAAAAAAATATTATTAAGTGGGAAAATTAAAAAAAAACTGCTATCTAGTTATGCTTTCCCTTAACTCGTACATGTAACAATGATCACTATTAAATTTCTAATTAAATCTGATTATAGCCATTCTGATTTGTTACAATCTTTTGAGATCATGATTCTTGGGGGGGGAGGGGGTAGAGCTAAGATGATGGAGTAGAAACAGATCTGTTCTAGCTCTCCCTCCAGAAATGACTCTAAACAAATTGTAGACCAGCAGAAGCCACAAAATGACAAGAGTGAAGCAGATTGCCAGCCTAAGACGGCCTGGAAGGCCAACCAAAAAGGTGTATCACACCAGGCTCAGAGTGGAGCACATCCAACTGTGGGCCACACTGGCACAGACAGGACTAGAGCAGGCTTCAGGGTGCTAAATCATGGGTAGCTGCTGTGGTTTTCAGATTTCTCAACCCACAAATGCCAAAGACAGCTTCAAAGGTCGGTGAAAAAGCTCTTTTACCTGGGTGAAAAGGGAGCTTGGTTGGGCCCTAGCCCTGGTTCCATAGTGGTGACAGCCATTGTGGTAGCAGTGTCAACCTCTGGAGCTCTCTATCTACACATCCTGGGGGAACTGAGCAGCTGATCTGAATCTCAGTCCTGATTGGGTCCTGGGGTGAGGGGGAGTGCTGGCGTGGTGAAGCTGATGGCGGGTGTGGAGAGGGAATCCTACTCACAGTTCCAGGGCAGCAAGGAGGGTTTTTGGTTGCTCACAGAAAAGAGTGCAGGCCAGGAGAGGAGTAAACACCTCTCCCTTGACTATGTCACTTTGGAGGAGATGAAAACTTATGGGTCCCTAGAGGTATCTCAGAGAACAGCTGCATAAAACCTCTGAATCCTAGAATAGTATACCCTCCACTTGACAAAGGACTCAAAAGTCAAGTAATTAGTTGGGAAAATGGTCAAAAAGAGGGAAAAAATAAGACTATAGAAGGTTACTTTCTTGGTGAAAAGGTATTTTCTTTCATCCTTTCAGATGAGGAAAATTAAAGCCTCCAAAAAATATATATACAATGGTCTCGAGCCATGGAAGAGCTCAAAACAGATTTTGAAAATTAAGTAAGGGAGATGTAGGAAAAATTGAGAAGCGAAATGAAAGCAATGCAAGAAAATCATGAAAAACAAGTCAACAGCTTCCCAAAGGAGACCCCAAAAAAGCTGAAGAAAATAACACTTAAAAATAGACTAACCCAAATGGCAAAAGAGGTCCAAAAAACTAATGAGGAGAAGAATGCCTTAAAAAGCAGAATTGGCCAAATAGAAAAGGAGTCCAAAAGCTCGCTGAAAAGAACCGGATACTTTTATCTGTGTCATCTGTCTCTTCAAGTTTTTTGTTATCTGCAGATTGGAAAGTATACTATCTATGGCCTCATTGGAATGGGACTAGACATTTTATTTAACTGAGGATTAAGAACTCCTCAGAGGAAATTCCCTTTAGCAATACAGATCAGGGGGGCGGAGCTAAGATGGCAGAGTAGAAAAACTCACATATGCTAGCTCCGAACCCACAGCCCATGGATTTCCTCTAAAAAGAACTCCCAACAAATTCTGGAACAGTGGAAGCTGCGCAGCAACACAGTGAAGGAGATTTCCATTCCAGAGAGCCCTGAAAAATCGACCCTAAAGGTCTGTCGCACACTGGACGGGAGCGGAGCCCAGCCCTGCCCTGCCCCGGCCACGCAGCATGGAGAGGAGTGAGCAGATCCAAGCAGGCTTCAGGGATAGAATCTCCAGCAGCCGCAAAGGTCCCTCTACCCACAGACGCACAGGTCAGTGAGAGAGATGTCTGGATGGGCTGAGAGGGGAGCGGGGTGTCTCCATGACTTGGGCCCCCTCGGGAGGCAGGGGCAGAGGCAGTGGGCAGCCAGAGCCTCTCAGAGCAGGCAGGAGCTCAGCAGCAGCTCCATTACTGAAGGTCTCTGCATAAACCCCCTGAGGGAACTGAGCCTGGGAGGTGGCCCTGCCCCCACCTGAGCACCAGAACTTAAGCTCCCATTGAATAGCAGCCAGGCCTGCCCACTGAAAGCCCTGAGGCTGGGGAGCAGCATTTGAATCTCAGACCCCAAGCACTAGCTGGATGGAC
>CM053771.1:454375957-454391136 GCA_028658325.1 Potorous gilbertii | reverse complement strand
TATGGCCTATATTGAATTGCCTGCCTTCCCAAAGGGAATGGGTGGGGAGGGAGAGATGGGGAAAAGTTGGAACTCAAAGTTTTAGGAATAACTGTTGAGTATTGTTCTTGGTACTAGGAAATAAGAAATACAGGTAATGGGGAATAGAAAGTTATCTGGCCCTACAGGACAAAAGAGAAGATGGGGCAAGAGAAAGGAAGGATGATAGAAGAGAGGGCAGATTAGTGACAAGGGAAATTAGAATGCTCAGTGTACTGGGGTGCGGGGAGGGGACAAATTAGAGAATTTGGAACCCAAAATTTTGTGAAAATGAATGTAAAAAGTTAAATAAATTTATATTTAAAAAAAATACTGATCAGCACCTTAAGAGCAATTTATGGTCTTAAAGTATACTTGAAGCCCTGAGACATCAAATGACTTGCCTAGGGTCAGATTTGTTGTTCATTCATGTTGGATTGTTTGTGACTTTATGGACAATAGCATGCCAGACTCTTCTATCCTCCTCTGTCTCTTGAAGTTTGTGCAAGTTCATGTTTGTTTTTTCTTTGATACTGTCTATCCATATATCATCCTCTGCTGTCCTGTTTTCTTTTTACTTTCAATCTTTCCCAATATCAGATCTTTTCCAATGAGTCTCATATTCTCACCATGTGACCAAAGTATTTAAGCTTCAGCTTTAGTATTTGACCATCTGGTGAATAGCCTGAATTAATTTCTTTATTTTATTTATTTTTAGGTTTCAAGATTCAGTTCCATAAAATGTTGAGTTCCAATTTTTCTCCCCATCTCTCCCCTCCCCCCACCCTATAACACCTTGCATTCTGATTACCCCTTCCCTCAATGTGCCCTCTCTTCTATCACACCTCTCTCTTCCCTTACCACCATCTTCTCTCTTTTCTTGAAGAGCAAGATAGATTTCTGTACCCCATTACCTGTATTTATTTGCCAGTTACATGCAATAACAGTTCTCAACATTTGTTTCTAATATTTGAATTCCAACTTCTCTCCCTTCCTCCTTCCCCACCCATCCCCACTGAGAAGGCAAGCAGTTCAATACAGGCTATATATGTGTCATTTGGCACAAGGCTTCCGTAATAGTCATGTTGTGTAAGACTAATTATATTTCCCTCCATCCTACCCTGTCCCCACTTTATTTGAAATTGTCCCTTTCCCAAAGTGTTTACTTCTAGTCACTCCCTTCCCCTATTTGCCCTCCCTTCTGTCATCCCTCTCATCCCAGTTGTCCCCTTCTCCCCTACTTTCCTGCAGTGTAAGATAGATTTTTATACCAAATATAGTGAGCATGTTATTCCCTCTTTAAGGCATGTGTGAAGAGAGTAAGCTTCACTTTTCCCTTCTCAACTCCTCCCTTTTCTCCTCCATTGAAAAAGATTTTTCTTAATCTCTTTTATAAATGATAATTTGCCCCATTCCATTTCTCCCTTTCTCCTCTCAATATATTCTTCTCTCACCCCTTAATTTGATTTTTTATAGATATCATCCTGTGCTCTCGGTCTGTGTGTGTGTGTGTGTGTGTGTGTGTGTGTGTGTGTGTGTAATCCCTCCACCTATCCAAATACTGAGAAAAGTCTCAAGAGTTGTACATATCATCTTTCCATGTAGGATTGCAAACAGTTCAGCTTTAGAAAGTCCCTTATGATTTCTCTTTGCTGTTTACCTTTTCATGCTTCTCTTGATTCTTGTGTTTGAAAGTCAAATTTTCTTTTTCAGCTCTGGTCTTTTCATTAAGAATGTTTGAAAGTTATCTATATCATTGAATGACCATTTTTTCCCCTGAAGTATTATACTCAGTTTTCTGGGTAGGTGATTTTTGGTTTTAATCCCAGTTCTTTTGACTTCTGGAATATCCTATTCCAAGCCCTTCCATCCCTTAATGTAGAAGCTGCCATATCCTGTGTTATCTTGATTATATTTCCACAGTACTCAAATTGTTTCTTTCTATCTGTTTGCAATATTTTCTCCTTGACCTGGGGGCTCTGAAATTTGACCATAATATTCCTAGGAGTTTCTCTTTTCAGTTCTCTTTCAGGAGGTGATCAGTGAATTCTTTGAGTATTTATTTTGCCCTCTGGTTCTAGAATATCAGGGCAGTTTTCTTTGACAGTTTCATGAAAGATAATGTTGGCTTTTTTTTTTATCATGACTTTCAGGTAGTCCCATTATTTTTAAATTGTCTCTCCTGTATCTATTTTCCAGATCACTTGTTCCTCAATGAGATATTTCACATTATCTTCTATTTTTTCTTTATTTTCATTTTGTTTTGGAATTTCTTGGTTTATCATATAGTCATTAACTTCCCTCAGCTACACTCTCATTTTTAAAGAACTACTTTCTTCAGTGAGCTTTTGAACCTCCTTTTCCATTTGGTTGATTCTGCTTTTAAAGCTTTCTTCTCCTCATTGGCTTTCTGGCCCTCTTTTTCCAATTGAGTTAGCCTATTTTTAAAGATGTTATTTTCTTCAGCATTTTTTGGGGTCTCCTTTAGCAAGCTGTTGACTCACTTTTCAAGCTCTTCCATAGCCTGTGCCCAATGCATGTTCAATTTGGAGGTACTGGATGCAGAAGCCTTGACTTCCTCTGACAGTATGTATTGTTCTTTCTCATCCAAAAAAGATGGAAGGAAATATCTCTTCACCATGAAAGTAACCTTCTATGGTCTTTTTTTTTCTCCCTTTTTTGGGCCTTTTCCCAGCCAGTTACTTGGCTTCTGAATCTTTTGTCAAGAGGATGATCCTAGTGCTCCTGCTCACCCCAGAACAGTGCTCAGGGCTAAGATGCAGATCAGCTGCTCAATTCCCCCAGGGGCTTTAGGTGGGGGCAGAACTGCCACAAGGCTGTGGTTCAGATCAGTTGCTCAGTTCCCCCAGGAGCTTTAAGCTCAGCAGCTCCCACAATGGAAGCTGCCACCCAACTCAACCACTGCCATGCAGCACTGCTGCCCAGCTGCTACTTCTGCCTCTACTGCCTGGGGCTTATGCCGGGGGGGACCCTGCCCCCTTCTTATCCAGCTGGGAAAGCCCTCTCACTGACCTTTGAAGCTTTCTTTGGTGCTTATGGGTTGAGGGATCTGAGACCCTCCATACTAGGGATTCTGCCCCAGAGGCCTATTCCAGTCCTATTTCTCTCCATGCTGGTGCCACAGCCAGGACTGGGCTCTGCTCCACTCAGTGTCCCATGGTATAGACCTTTCCTGTCAGCCTTCCAGGTTACCTTTGGCTGGAAATCTCTTTCACTTTGTTGTTCTGTGGCTTCTGCTGCTCTAGAATTTGTTGAGAGTCATTTTTACAGGTATTTTATGGACTGGAATAGCTATAGTATGTGCATCTTTCTACTCCACCATCTTGACTCCCCTGAATTAATTTCTTTAAGTATTGAGTGATTTGATCTCTTTCCTCTCCAACAGACTCTCAGAAGTCTTCTCTAGCATCACAATTCGAAAGAGACGATTTTGTGGCACTCATCTGTCACAACCACACATTGTTACTGGATAAACTATAGCTTTGACTACATGGCTCTTTGTCAGCAAGGTGGTATCTGCTTTTTCATATGCTGTCCAGATTTGACATAGATTTCCTTCAAAGGAGCAAGCATCTTTTAATTTGCTACAGGCACTGTCTGCAGTGATCTTTGAACCCAAAAATGTAAAATCTGACACTGCTTCCATTTCTTTTCCCTCTGTTTGCCAGGAAGTGATTGCTATATATATATTACCATGGGCAGGAATCCCTTAGAAGAAATGGGATAGCAATAAAAGAGTGAGAAAAGCAGTACTGGGGTTATAATCTCAAAGATGACAATGATGTTTGTTTGAATCCAAAGCAGATCATTCATTCAGCATCACAATAATACACATCTGTGCACCAATCATGGATGCTGAAGAGACAAAAGTTGATCAGTTTTGTTAAGGTCTACAAGAACAAATAACACCAAAAATGAAGGTGCATTCATCATAGGGGATTGGAATGCTAAAGTAAAAAATCAAAAGATAATTGAAATAAAAGGCAAGTTTCACCTTGGAATACAAAATGTATCAGGGCAGAAATGAATAGAGCTTTGTCAAGATAACTCTTTTTTCAACAACCCAAAAGACAACTTTATCCATGGACATCACCAGAAGGTCAATATGGAAATCAGATTAATTGAGTATTTTGCAGCCAAAGGTGGAAAAGCTCTGTCTATTCAGCTAAAACAACACCTGGAACTGACTGTGGTTCAGATCCTGAGCTTCTTATTACAAAGTTCCAACTTAAATTAAAGGAAGTAGGGAAAGCTATCAGACCATACAGATTTAACCTAAGTAACATGCACTATGAATATGATGAAAGAGGTGATGAATAGATTTAAGGAATTCAGTGTGGTAGAGTGCTTGAAGAACTATGGACAGAGGAGTTTGCCATTTTATACAGGTAGCAGCCACAAAATAACATTCCAAACAAAAAGAAGAGCAGGAAAGCAAAATGGCAGTCTGATAAGGCTTTGCAAATAGCTGAAAAAAGAAGGAAAGTAAAAAGGAAGAATAGAAAGGGAAAGATATACCCAGCGTCAAATAGACAGTTATTTCTCAAGGGAGTTTCCGAACTCAGGTTCATTCACTCTCCAAGATGCCTTTGGGCAAGTCATTAATAATAACATTTAACACTTGGTGAGTCAAAGACAGTTCCCTGAGGCATTCCAACAGAGACTTCCCTCTATAATACTTCCTCCTATGAGCTCTGGGTCAGCCATACTGATCTGTTTGCTGCTTCTCACACTAGAGTGTTCTCTCTCCTCACCTCTGCCTCCTAGATTCCCTAGTTTCTTTCAAGATTCACCTGAAGCACTATCACTTGAGTAAGATCTTTTATTTAGAGAAGTGATGGACTCAGAGTAAAGATCAAAGCATTTATCTTCTTTTCTTTCTTCCCTCTCTCACCCCCTCCTTCCTTTTTCTTTCTTTCTCATGGCTAACATGGAAGTTTGTTTTGCATGACTATACATATTTATAATGGAACCTCCTCTCCCCAATAATACCTTTAAAAAAAGAGTCTGTTCCTTTCTGTATTTGATAAATATTCTAAGTTAGAAATCAGTTTTCTCTAATATGTTAGCTCATAGGGTGATTGTCCTTGGAGCAAAGGGGCAGGACTAAGCTGCTGAGGCCTCTCCCTATAAGGCTATATTCCACATACTCATTCATCTTGCATGTACTGATTTATATTTGTGTGTATGTTTTATCCCCAATTAGAATAAAAGCTCTTTGAGGGCACAGCTAGTTGTTTTTTTTTATTTAGGGTTGGGATCTTGAGGGGGGCGGTGTGGTTTGTTTTTGGTAACCCAGCATTTAGCACAATACCTGGAGCATCAGAAGTGCTTCATAGATGAATAAATATTTGTTGATTGGTTAATTGACTGTTATGTGTTATTATAAAAATAATCTCAAAGGGAAAACAGAGATGGCTAGGACAAGTATTTCAAATGCTCTATACACACCAACTCGCAATAATAATTTTTTATAAAACAGCTATAATTTTGTGTTGGATTATATTTTACATTATTAAAAGTTAAAATAGTACTTTAGAAAATATTTTTATTTTAACCACAAGAAAATTAATGTCATATATTGAATTTTCTCAAGCAAATCCGAAAATATAGATTGCCTTACCTAAGAATAGCTTTCTGTGTGATTTCCTTAGATATTTTATTTCCTGCTTACTCAGTTTGTTATTTTTGTTATGTATACTTAGAAGATTTCTTCAGTTTTGTAAAACCTAAGTGGCATAGATCTGTTTAAAGAGAAAAACTAGCCACTCCCTCTCTGGAAGAGTTTGGGTAGGGGAGCCACTGTTTATCGGCAATTCAGACACCTCTATGGACTTGACTTTTCCTTTAGTCATCATTTTCTTTCACTCTTAGCGAAGAATGGGGCTTTTTAAGACTGCCAGGAGAGGTCACTGCCAAACTTTCTCCTCCTACCATACTGTTGGCACATTTTTCATTTGTTATCTAGGTATACATCCAGCTTTATTTAATCTTTTCACTGCTTAAGGGAAGCCAAGATATGTAGAATAGTAAGTAGTAATGAAATTTTCTTGTTTTGTCTAGTGTCCCCACATGGAGATATCAGTGATTTGAGGGGGAGAAAATTCAAAGAGAAAAGGGAGGGGAAAGTGGGTTAAAGTAAACATTTATTAAGCACTTACTTTGTTAATATATTTTAGGCACTAAGTTCTAAGAACTAAGGATATAGGTAAAAGCAAAATAGTCCCTGCCCTCAAGGAACTTGTATTCTAATTGAGGAAAACAACACATTAAGGAGAGCTGGAAAGGAAGGTGGAAGGAGATACCAGGTTGTGGTCACAGCCTAAAAATGGCATGACTATTTGGTTTTGGACCGGATAAAGTGAAAGTTTACTTTTCAGAGCCTGGAGGAGCCCAGTTTCCTTATCTCTGTATCCCAGACCAACCACAGCTTTTCCCTACCCCTTTTTTCCAAGGACAATCATCCTATGAGCTAACATATTAGAGAAAACTGATTTCTTTTTTAGAATATTTATCAAATACAGAAAGGAACAGACCTTTTTTTTGGTTGTTTTATTGTTTTAAAGGTATTATTGGGGGGAAGGGTCCCATTACAAATATGTATAGTCATGCAAAACAAATTTCCATGTTAGTCATGAGAAAGAAAGAAAGAAAAAAGGGAAGGAAGGAAAGAAGAAAAATGCTTTGATCTTTACTCTGAGTCCATCATTTCTCTATTAGAGGTAGATCACAAATTGAATCATGAGTCCTTTGGAATTGTGATTTGTTATGTATTGATCAGAATTCCTAAAACTTTCCAAGTTCTGATTTTGCTCATTTGGCAATAGTTCATACAAGTCTTCTCAGCTTTTTCTGAAACCGTCCCCTTCCTCATTTCTTATAGCACAATAGAATTCCATCACACTTATATACCATAGTTTGTTCAGCAGTTCACCAAATGATGGCCATAGCCTCAATTTCCAATTCACTCCCACCATAAAAAGAACTGCTATAGGTATTTTTATACCTAGACATCTTTTTCTTTTTTCTTTGATCTTTTTCAGATATAGATCTAATAGTAGTATCAGTAGATAAAAGGTTATGCACAGTTTAATAGCTTTTTGGACATAGCTCCAATTTTCTTTCCAGAGTAGCCATACCAATGCACAACTACATCACCAATACAATAAAGTGTCATTATCCCACAGCTCTTCCAGTATTTTTCATTTTCCTTTTTTGTTAACTTAGCCAACCTAATGAATGTGAGGTGGTACCTCAAAGATGTTTTAATATATGTTTATTATTATTAGAGATTTAGAGCATTTTTTCATGTGACTTTTGATTTCTTCTTTGAATGACTGCCTTGTTTATATACTTTGCTTGCTGATTAGGGAGTGGCTTCTATTTTTTTATAAATTTGAATCAGTTTCCTCAAGATTGTGCAAGTAAGATCTCTATCAAATAATTTTGCAGTAAATGTTTTCCCAGCTACCCGTTTCTCTACTATACTAGGTTTTTAGTGCAAAAATGCTATAATTTTGTATAATCATAATTGTCCATTTTTTTTCTTTTATGATCCACAAGGCCCTTGTTTGGATATAAATTCTTCCTCTATCCACACATCGGAAATTTATTCCTTGTTCCTATAATTTATGATGTAGCCTTTTATATCTAAGTCATGTATCCATTTGGAACTTACCCTGGCCATGTGGTGTGAAATGTTGACCTAAATCTAATTTCTGACAGACTTCTTTCCAGTTTTCTGAGAAGTTTTCATTGAATAGTGAAAAGGAACTTACATCCTAAAATCAGTTTGGTTAGATAGTAAAGGATGAGAACAGAGAAATATATAATAAGCCTGGAGAAGTAGGATGGAGCCAATGTGAAGAACTTTGCTTAAAATGCTAATATTTAGTATATAAACTATGTTTTAGAAATATGATGAGAATAGTCTTTTTTTAATTTTGAGAATAGTCCCACTGTACTGTGATGTGGTCAGACTATACTTAGAGTATTATGTTCAGTTCTGCATGCCACAATTTAGGAAAGACATTGATAAGCTAGAGAATGTCTACAGCAGTAGTTCTTATCTTGAGGACTGTGAACATTTTAAAATGTTTATTTTATTATTTTATCTCTATTGTCAGTATAATTATTTTAATTGTCAATATAATTTTTCTTTTATAATCCTATGTATTCATTTTATGCATTTAAAAACTTCTTTTTCTGAAAAGGGGTCCATAGTCACCAGACTATGGTCAATGATACAAAAAAGGTTAAGCCCTCCTATCTAGAGGTGAACAGTGAAGGGTCTTAAGATACTGGCAGATGAGGATCATTTGAAAGAACTAAAAATGTTTCAACTGGACAGGAAAAGTAAGCAGGGATATTTATTGTCTTTGAGGGCTTTGAAGAACTTTTGTGGAAGAGGGATGAGATTTATTCTGCATGCCTCAAAAAGATAAAATTAAGAGCAGTGGGTAAAAATTAACAGAGATGCAGATATATGCTCAGTGTCAAGGAAAACAATTAGCTTCCAATAATTAGTTATCCAAAAGTTACACATGCTATCCCAGGAGGTAATTACCATGATTCCTTTCATTGACAGATCTGATAGTCTTTTCTCCATCTTCATGCTTCTTGACCTACCTGCTGCTTTTGACACTGTTGATCACTGTCTTCTCCTGGACATTTCCTCCTCTCTGGACTTTGATGACATCACTTTTTCTGGTTGTGTTTCTAAATGTCTAACACTCTTCAGTTTCTTCTTCTGGTTCATCAACTATGTCATAGCAGCTATAAAATCGTGGGATCATAGACTTAGCTTTGGGAGGAGCCTTAGAGGTCACTTACTCTCTCCTCCTCAGTGAGAAAACTGAGGTACAGAACAGTCAGGTGACTTGTTCAGGGTCAGAGATACTGCGAATAAAGGTAAAAATGCAGAAATTACAGACATAGCCTTCCCATACCATGCTGCTGTTAAAAACAGTAGTGAAACCATGGAACAAATATGCAAACCTAAATGGAGACAGTAATGAAATCCTCAATAATAAGCAGGTCAAAGAAAAAAATCATTGAAATAATAAGTGTGTTCATTCTTCATTGCCGAAGAAGACCATGCCATCAGAGAAATAATGACATGACTTGCACTTGACTCTGTTCTGAGTGAGGGAGGGCTATGCAGGTCACCAGCCTCACTTCTCCAGAGCCATCCGAATCCAGTGACCAGATAGATATCTATTCATCAGGGTGACTGGAGATGACCCAGGATGAGGCAATTGGGGTTAAGTGAATTGCCCAAGGTCACACAGCTAGTGAGTGTCAAGTGTCTGAGGTGAGATTTGAACTCAGATCCTCCTGACTCCTGCACTGGTGCTCTATCCACTGCACCACCTGGCTGCCCCTAAATAATAAGTATGTGAAAGACAACAGTAATGACTGAAAACAAAAATTCTGGTACACAACTGAAAGCAATCAGCAAGAGAAAAAACATATATCCTCAAATATATTATTAATAAAGCAGAAGAGTATTAGTGAACTGAGTACACATTTTTAAAAATTAGAAACCCAGCAAACAAATGCAAGATAAACACAAAAGAAGAAATCTTGAAAATTATAGGGAAAATTGATAAATCTGGAACCAGTTTTTAAAAACTCTAGGGAAATGATAAACAAAATTAAAAGCCGGTTCTTTGAAAAATCTAGTAAAATTATTATACTTTAACCAACCCGATTCAAAAGACGACAGAAATCAAATCAAATTTACCTGGTGAGTAAACCAGGTAAAATCACAACAAAAATAGAAGAAACATTTTTTAAATGATTTCAATTTAATATGAATAGTTCAATGCCAATTAAACTGAGAACACAAAATAAATAAAGAATTGGCTTCAAAACTACAAAATACTCAAAGTAACATAGCAACAATAGAGATTTAAATAACCTAATCTTATAAAGGAAATAGAACTAACTGTAAAGAAACTACCAAAAAAAAATCTTAATTCCTAGACAAGGAAAGAGCAGAAGTAATAGAACTCAATAACCTAGTGTTCAATAAACCTGCAAACATAAATTACTTAGCAAAGAATTCTCTCGTTTATTATAACTGCCAGGAAAACACTCTGGCAGAGATTAAGTTTAAAACAGCATTTTACACCATCTTCCATAATAAATTTAAAATAAATATGTGATCTGAACATTAAAGATAATATTATAAAATACAATTAGAAGTGAATCTACCTCTCAGTAGACATAGTTAGTAAACAAATTCTTATTCAAACACAGGATAGAGGCAGTTACAGAAGAAAAAATTGATAATTTGATTATATGAAATTAAAGAACGTTTTCACAAACATAATTAATGTATATAGAATAAGAAAATCAATCAAATGGGGGGAAAGCTTTGTATCCAGATAAGGGTTTGGTATCCATGATGCGTAATTCATAGAAGTATATAAGACCAAAAACTGTCTCCCAGTAGATAAGTAGTCAAAGGGTAGGAATAAATAGTTGTTAGAAGAAGAATTGTGAACGGTTAAAAATCATAAGAAAGAATGCAACAACTATTTCCTTTCTAAGATTAGGTTACTTAAATCAGGATAGTGAGGTTTTACCCACACCCAACAAACTGATAATGATAAAAAAAAAATTAAGATAGTCAACGTTGGAAGAGGTGTAGGAAGACAAATGCATTAGCACATTGTTGGTGTTTTGATTTAGTTTACCTATTCTAGAAAGAAATTTGAAATTGTGCAAATAAAGTGGCTAAAATGCTCATACCCTTAAACCTAGAAATTCTACTGTTAATATATACCCCATGGTGGTCACTGACAAAAAGAAAGATTCCATATAGATTACTTATAGCTGCACTTTTTGTGTTAACTAAGAACTGGAAACAAAGCAAATGCCAATAGATTGGGGAATAGTTAGACAAATTGTGGTATATGAATGCAACAGGATATCATTGTGCTGTAGTAAAAATAATGAATGCGGAGAAACATCAAAAGACTTACACATGAACTATTGCAAAAGTGAAGTAAGCAAAGCCAGGAAAACAGCATATACAGTGACAACAACAATTTTAATGGTAAGAAGAACCATGAAACAATTGAAAATGTATATGTAAAAATTACAAAGAGGGGCAGCTAGTTGGCAAAGTGAGTAGAGTATCAGCCCTGGAGTCAAGAGGACCTGAGTTCAAATTCGACCTGAGACTTGACACACTAGCTACATGATCTTGAGCAAGTCACTTAACCCCAATTGCCTTGCCTTCCCCGCTCCAAAAAAAATTATAAAAAACAAGATTGATTCTAAAGAGATTTGGAAGACCCCTCCTCAACTCCTTTGAAAGGGTTTGGGGAGATGAAGTTATTCATGAGTATGGAACATTGTATGGAACACTGTTTATATTGACCTTCTTTTTTCAGCTTTACTGATCTCTTTTTTCCTTCCTCTTTTTTTTCTTTTAAAAAAGTCATTTTTTTAGGGATCGATTAATATGAAAAGGAGAGGAAGTTACTGGGGGAAATGTAGACAATGTAAAAAAAATCAAAATTTAATTTAAAATAATTTTCAGTTAGACTCAGCTGACTGCTAGAACATTAATTCACGATTGTAACTTGTCCCATTTACAAAATTTTTAATGCAACAATCTCTTTCTCTTTAGCTTGAAAGGGCCAATTCCCTGTTAAACCAAACACAGCAACCTTACAGATACCTTATTGAATCGGTTCGTCAGCGAGATTCTAAGATCAGTGAACAAAGTGAACGTATTTCACAACTTGAAATGGATGTCAGGTAAAAGGGTTCAATATCTTTCTGTTTGAATAATGGGAAAATTACAAATATAAAATGCCACTATAAAGATATCAAGTTTAAATGCTGTTCAACAAAATACATATTGTGTAAATAAAGGTTTTAGGATTACTTAAATTGGTGTTGGACTTGCTTTTAGACAATAAAGTGACACTATAGTAAGCAACAAAAATGATCAAAAACCCAGTATAAAAATAGCAACTCAATCTAATGGATCCAGGTATGAGATCTTGATCTGTACTTTCTAAGGATAGATGATAGATAGATACATAGATAAGACAGTCAGAAAGAAAGAATTATTCCAGAGTAGGAAGGAGGTACTTCTTGCTTCTATTTACTAGGTCATCTTTGCTTTAAAAATACTTTATTGAAGAATAAAAGTATTGCATTTAGTAAAATTTATGTTCTGCACATGAACTAATAGACCCTCCCTACCCCCTCCCCACTTTCATAATAAAAAATTCCCCAATCAGATAGAATAAAATTATCAAATTGGTATCTTATTTGATACCACAAATAATTAACTTACCCCATTTATGATCCCTTAAATCTTTTTCAGTTGAACATGACAAATATTTATTGAGCACCTGTGTACCCCTTTGACCTTTCCTTCTTACCTTGCCAATTCTTGCCCTGTGTAACCTCTGTACTCAACTCAGTATACATTTCTCCTGGACTGCTGAATTTCTGGAGGAAGTTAAGAAACCATGCGACTTTGATCCACTACAGATTCATAGTATTTAAGCTGAACTAGACCCTTACCAGCTGCTCAGCATCTCTTTATTAACTACTTATTGACTATATACTTTCAAAACAACTGCTGTACCCTGTACTATTCCAAGCTAGAAGATAAACAAATATAAGACATGATCCCCTCCTTCAGTGGATTGACAATTTAGACTTGTGCATAGATAACACTGCACATTTTATTAGGACAAATGGATTTTGATGAGGAAGTGGGGAGAATCGTGAACAAAGCTGTATAATTTGAGGAGCTTAAAGAGAATAAAGTTTGGAATTATCTGAAGTATGATAGTTCACCAAGTAAAAATAAAAGAATTGCCATGTGGTGTTGCAGGTGCAGTTGAGATTAATAAACATGACCATCCTGAGTTCTTGACCTATCACATCTTCATCCTCTTATGTCTCTAATTTATATTGGGTCTTAGTTCTCCAAAAATTATTTTCTCTTAATTCTACTATAAATTTCAATCAAATCTCTCATCTTTCCTTTTATTACCAAACCTTTCAAAATCTGCACTCATTACTTTTTCATAGTCCATTCACTTTTTAATCCCTTGTAATCTACATTCTGCTACCAACACTACTCAAATTGCCATTAACTTTTACACAGCTCTTAGCCCAGTGAATAGAGCACTGGGCCTAGAGTCACTAAGTCCTGAGTTCATATCTAGCCTCCAATACTTATTAGCTTAATCTCTGTATGCCTCAGTTTCTTTAACTCTAAAATGGGACTAACAACAGCACCTACTTCTTGGGGTTGTTGTGAGGATTGAATGAGATAATATTTGTAAAAAGCCATCAGCACAGCACCTGGCACGTTGGAGGTGCTGTATCAATACTTATTCTCCCCTCATCGGCAACTTCCTGGTTGCTAAATCCATTGCCGTCATGGCTTCATCAAGAAGAAGACATGCCATTCTAATTTCATTTCCTTTATTTATAGGGTTATTAAATTGTGCATTAAGAGAACTCTAGGTATATAGCAGAACCAGATTTTAGTAAAGCATTTTAAGAAGTTTCTCTCATTACACTTGAAAAAAATAGATGGACTAAATGTAGGATAAATGACTGTATGGTTTACTGTAGCACCACTGTGATATTCACAGCACTTAGGGTGGCCATGAACATCCCAGTCCAATTATGAATCATGAAATACCACAGACTCTCCACATGGAAGACAGAACCAGAACACTGATTCACACACCAGAAAACCATCATAGTAACAAAAATCTGTACACAATAACAATGCAGAGGACAACACCAGCCCCAAGCCTTCCCCCTGCCAGGCCCCACAAACCAGGTCCATTACACTCATCACAAGCAGGCTCCCTGAAACAAAATCACAAACAAGCTCTCTCACTCACACTAGCCAGCAGCCTGCATCCTGCCTGGCTCTGACTGCTCTCATGACTAACTTCCTCTCAGCTAAGTTCTAGCACCTCTTCTTCCTCTTCTACCCATTCAGCAAACTTCTCCTACCACAGGCTCTATATGACTCAGACTTCCATGTGAACCAGGCAGGTCACATGGGTCTATTAATGAATGGGAAAGATCTTCCCATTTAAGTTATCATTACGTTTAACATAGATCAGAATTTTTGAATGAATAGACCCGAATAATAATCATTAACGAAAAAACAATCGTTATTAACGAATGGTTCAATGTCAGTTTAATAGAAGATCTCTAGTGTCGTAGCCATAGGATATGCCCTTGACCTTACGTTGTTCAGTATTTTTATTCTGGATTTAATGAGGGCGTTATATCATGCTTTTCAAATTTACAAATGGCACAAAATAGGTGACTAATAGTTTGAATGATGGTGTCAAGTGAGGCATCCTCTTACAATAAAAATGAATAATGAATTTGAAGTCAGAAGACATTGGTTTAAATCTTGACTCTGTCACTTATTACTGGTGTGACCTTGAGAAATTCACTAAGCTGTCCTGGGCTTCAATTACCTTATCTGCAAAATCAGGTAGTTGGAACAGATGATTTCTAAATTGCTTCTCAGGGCTAAACTCTTTGATTCAGTTGATCAAACAATGGACCAAATATAATGAGATGAAATCCAATAGGGGTAAATGTCAGATCCTACACTTGAGTTCAAAAAAGTCAACCACATGAGCATATGATTGGAGAAGCATAACTAGAAAAAAGAAAATACTTTTGTATATAGTTAGGATCAGTTAGACCAGGCCTGCACAACCTGTGACCTGGCCCTCAGGCTGCTTGCGGCTGTGAAAAATGTAGAGGGAAACATCCTTTATATGTAGAGGAAATCCTTTGGCATGTAGCAGGTTGTATGGTCCTGAGTTAGACCAAAAGTATTACTGCAGGCCTTGATTGTTTAACACATTCCTTCGCAAAACCTTCTGATACTCCCCAACTGGGTAGAATCTTTTTGTTTTTTGAAATCCCTGTAGCACTTAATTTTACATCTTTTAACAATATCTATCATAACCTGCCTTATGTTGCAGTTATTTTTTAGATCTATTCCCTTTATTTTATAGATGAGGAAATTGAGTTTTAAAAAACTTTTAAGTGAGTGACCCAGTTTCACTATCACATCACACTGGTACTCTAACTGAAACCTTCTGACTGCT
>CM053771.1:454353216-454375457 GCA_028658325.1 Potorous gilbertii | reverse complement strand
AACCCCCAATATACTAATAGAAAGAATTCATGGAAGAAACCCTGATGCTGCAAATCCTAAGAGACATAGTAGTTAAACTGAACCATTTCAATGACAAAAAATTCTCTAAGCATTCAGGAGAAAGTACTTCAAGTATAAAGGAAAGGAAATTCTAAAACTCATGGCTATTCTACACCGACCAAATGTTACAGGAAGGAACAAAATAATATGTTCCAAAGAGCAATGAAGTTCAAGATGTACCCAAGGTGCAAACTTTGACCTAATCATTAATGCGAAAAAAAAAAGATGTTCAATAAATGAGGTAATGGAAGTATTCTTAGAAAAGAATTTTTAAAATTTATATATTTTTATTTATATGACTTTTTCATTTATATGAATCTCCCTATAATTTCTCTGATCTATTATCTATATTAACCAATATAAACCTTTAAAAATGTTTAAAAATGCAACTTCCCAACTTTCTATAACAAATTTGAGAGCATGAACAAGAAGATCAATGGTAAATCTCATCAATCAGAGTCTCTATATAGCAAAATAAACTTTCCCAGTCAAGTTGCACTGACTTTCAGTCAGAAGTCCTTGAAAATCTTTCCTTACAAAGGTAGACTTCATTGATCAAAATACAGGTTTGTAAGGTAAAATCTAATGCCTGAGCCTGTCTCTAGGATGATTCTTTCTCAAAACTTCAGTTTGTTATTGCATGGACTTGATTTTTCTGCACTTGGCTACTATTTGGTATATCACTATTATACCAGCCATATTTAGGTTTACATGTCTTCCTAATAGGTCAATAAACCCACGGAACAATTAATAAAAAATCCACTGAAATGCCTATATGCCAGGCATTGTGTTAGATTCTGGGAATTCAAAGACAAAAGTGAAAGAGTCCTTAACCTTTGGGGAGATCATAGACTATATATAAGTGAAACTAGTGTGTGTGTTCGTCCTTCGTTGCTGAAGAAGACCATGCCATCAGAGAAATAATGACATGACTTGCACTTGACTTTGTTTTGAGTGAGGGAGGGCTGTGCAGGTCACCAGTCTCATTTCTCCTCCAGAGCTATCTGAATCCAGGGACCAGATATTCATCAGGATGACTAGAGATGACCCAGGATGAGTCAATTGGAATTAAGTGACTTACTCAAGGTCACACAGCTAGTGAGTGTCAAGTGTCTGAGGTGAGATTTGAACTCAGGTCCTCCTGACTTCTGCACTGGTGCTCTATCCACTGCACCACCTAGCTGCCCGGAACTAGTACACACATACTATCTATATTTGCATATATATGTATACACATGTACATCTAAGTATATGCATATGCAGATAATGCATATACAAAATTTATAGGGAAGGCATACATACATATATACACACATATTTGTAATGTATGTACAAAACAGATAAAAGATAAATTTGAGGGAAAGGCATATACAGCTGGTGGGGATCAGAAAAAGCTGTATGTAGATGGTACTTAAGCTGAGTCTAGAAGGAAAACAGATATCCTAAAACAGAGGGTAAAACTATAACCTATTGGTAGTTGGCAAAATCCCAGCTGAAGCAGATTAAAATATAATTGGGAAATTTTAATAAAATAAATAAAAAAACATAATACAACACAGATGTTAATTTGTGGTTTTCTAAGAAGTCAACATGTGGCCTGCAGGGATGCACTTTTATTTGACTTTGATAACTTGGTCCTAAAAGGCAGAGGTGAGGAGGGAATGCATTTCAGGCAGGGAGACAGAGCCAGTGCAAAAGTATAAAAAAGCATAAAGCCAGAAGTTGGGAGTGCCAGATATGAAAAAAAAAGTAAGGCCAATCTGATTGGCCAGAAGAATGGACAGATAATATGTAATAGACTGAAAAGGGAGATGATTGTGAGGAGCTTTATATGCTAAACCAAATGATTTTTGAGTAGAGAAATGACAGACCTGTGCTTTAGAAAAATCGTTTTGTTAGCTGTGTGGTGGTTGTATTGGAGTGGGGAGACATACGAGACTAGCAGATCAGTCAGAAGTTCTATAATAATCTAGGTGAGAGGTGATGAAGGCCTACACTAGGATGGTGATTGGGTAAGTGAAAAAAAGAATACTGACCCTACTGGGAAAGTAAAGATTTGATTTAATGTCTTGTAGAACATTTAATGCACTTGTGAGAACATGCCATAGTACTTAATGAGAAGATAACTACAAAAATTGATCAATAAGTACAAACATATTTACTATACATGGTTGATTCACAATTTTGAGGTATCAATGAGTCAAGTGGAATGGAATTTTCTCTAATGAAGTGTGATGAAAGCTGTATTTGCATAATTAATAGTTTCATTTCTATTAATCAGTCAATACCATAGTACAATGCCTAGCACATAATGAGTGCTTAATAGTTTGATAAATGCTTGATGATTGACTGATCCAGTCATTGATTATGATTTCCTAGAGATAACTAGTAGCCAGCAATTTCCATTTTACTTTCCTACTAAGTTCCAGTGGACAAAAGCATGAAGGGATGAAAATTAATGGCATTTTCACATATGAGAGAAAAATAAATAAATACCAAAATTCTGAACCCACTAAACATTGGCAAGAAAGAAGCCACTGCAAAAGGCTATACTGTATTTTATGATGTATTCATAAATCCTTAAAAAATTTAGTTTGTGCAAACATATTACTTAAAGTCTTGCTATATTATGGCATAGAAGCCGCCTAGCTTAGCAGACAGCTTCTGTTAGGTTTGGAATCAATCTCTTCCTCCAACACTAACCATCCCCGAACTTGGACAAATCACACAACTCCTATGTGCTTCAAGTTAATTCCTTGGTCTTTATCTACTAAGTCCTACACAACAGTTATCTGTTGGCAGGTAGAAAGAGTTTCTACTGGATCTGCCGAAATCGCAGAGCCTTCTCTGTATGATGGCAGGTGATCTGTTCTTTTTATCTCATTTTGCTCCAGTCATTTAAGATTTATATCCTCCTCCTCCTGAAAGGGCCTGAAGTGATTTTTAAATGAAAACATTAAGACAAGATGTTTATGGATAAAAGAGAACTCATCTGAAGAAAGCTAAGAGTTAAATCTTTTCCGGCACTAACGTTAGGTAGTTTGGACTCAGGTAACACACTTAGCCCAGTTACTGGCAATAAGGCAAAAAGGGAAACAGTGGATTATAGCAGTTTTTGTTTCTGATAATAAAAAACATACAAATTAACGAATTCTTTAAGTCAAGAGCTATTAAGTACTTAATGGGCCTCAAAATCAGTTCCCAAAGAACCAGGACTTCATCTAGTAAGCACTTAATAAATGCTTGTTAAATGAATTCATGAATTTGTATTCTTTATGTTGCCAGAAAACAAGTTCCCCATTTTGCAGTCAGTAATTCTGGATAATAGGGTTTTCTGAAAGAAAACAGTTGGGTTTGATTGGAAGTTCCAGATAGGGGAAAAGGAATGCTTAGTAGATAAAACTGAACAGATAATAGAGACCAATAAACATTTGTTGATTGTTGAATTCATCAACTGAGCTATAAAAAGTGATTCTAGTTTAAGAAATGATAAAGTATATCATCTCAATATACTTTATGATTTCTTAAAATGATTTCTCAAAATTTTAGAATTTCAGTGAACATCTAAATTGTTTGATGCTATCCTAAACAACCACATAGAAAATGACTTCTTTGGCTACAATATTCCTTGGCATTTTTAAATTGGGATCTCTTTCAGGAGGAAATCAGTAGATTCTTCTGATGTCTATTTTACCTTCTGGTTCCAGGACTTCAGGGCAGTTTTCCTTTATGATTTCCTGAAAGATGCTATCCAGGCCCTTTTTTTTCATCATGGTTTTCAGGTAGACCAATAATTTTTAAATTGTCTCTCCTGGAACAATTTTCTAGTTGTTTTACCAATTAGATATTTTATGTTTTCCTCTATTTTTTTATTCTTTCATTTCTGTTTGACTGATTCTTGATATCACTTGCTCAATTCTAATTTTTAATGAATTGTTTTCTTCTATTAGACTTCGAACCTCCTTT
Organism: Potorous gilbertii; assembly: GCA_028658325.1. Taxonomy (NCBI): domain Eukaryota; kingdom Metazoa; phylum Chordata; class Mammalia; order Diprotodontia; family Potoroidae; genus Potorous; species Potorous gilbertii. The sequence continues at coordinate 454,371,431 of CM053771.1, read as the reverse complement.
TTCATCTAGCCACTTCTGCTTTCTAAGGAATTGTTTCCTTCAGTGTACTTTTTTCCATTTGGCCAATTGTATTTTTTTTAAATTTCTTTCCCAATTTATTAATTTATTTTTAGTTTTCAACATTCATTTCCACAAAATTTTGAGTTCCAAATTTTCTCCCCATCTCTCCCCTCTGCCACCCCAAAATGCTGTGCATTCTGATTACCCCTTCCCCCAATCTACCCTCCCTTCTTTCACACCCTTCCCTTCCCTTATTCCCATCTTTTCTCTTTTCTTGTAGAGCAAAATAGATTTTTATACCCCATTACCTGTATTCCCAATTGTATTTTTTAAGCAATTGTTTTCTACAGTTAGTTTTTGTCCTTCCTTTTCCAAGCTACTGACTCTCTCTTGAATAACTCTCATTCCCCCCCCCCCCCCATTTTTCTTCTACCTCTTTTATTTGACTTCTAGAATCCTTCCAAGAAGGCTTTCTGGGATTGAGACCAGTTCCTATTCCCCTCTGAGGTTTCAGATGTAGGTATACTGACAATGTTGTCCTTTTCTGAATTTGTGCCTTGATCTTTCCTGTACCTATAATCAGAATCTAAGTCATTGTCTGTTTCTGCTTTTTGCTACTTCCTGACTTTTAAAATTGAGCTTTCTTCCTGGAGTGCAAGGGGCACTAACCCAAGTTTCTTGTGACCCCATACCTGGTCACTGGCTTTGTGGGCTAGGGCCTCATACGCTACTGGTTGGAACCTGACTGAGCTGGGATCAGCAACACTGAAGCTTTAGGGGTGGAGGGTGGGGATTTGGGGCCCTGGGGGAGGCCTGTTCACCTGACTTCTTTAAAGCACACCAATGTTTGGCTGCTGGAGGATGCCTGCCAGCCTGGAGCTGTACTGCCTGGACTTGTGCTGAGACACTGGGGGTCCTGGTGTTGGCACTTACCTGATCCATCGCCGTGGGGCTCAGGATGTCCCCCTGGTTTGCTGAGGTGGGGCTTGCTGCTGACTTGCTGGGATGCCTCCCATCCTTTACTATTCCCACTCCCTCAGAGTGAGAAAGGCCTTTCCTGTTAATTCCCCAAGCTTTCTGGGTTACAAGACTGATGTACCCCATCTCTCTGCTGGCTCAGCTCTTCCAGGGTTTTTCCTGGGGTTATATTTTCTGGGCTTTCAGAGGTCATTAAGGAAGGGTGAGAGCTACTTACTTCTTACTCTGCTACCTTGGCTCCAAGAAACAGAGGAAAATGACTTTTTATGCTATTATTGAAGTAAAAAATGTAAAATAAAAACACTTTGCTACTGTGTATAGCTTAAAATATTGAGGTTCTGAGAGTTAACCAAAATATTTTTCTGTTTGCCAGTTATGTTTACATTTAATAAATGCTTGTCAATTAAAATAATGAGTTGGTAATTTATCATATTAGGGACCATCTAGAGATTCCTTTAACTCTTCTTTGCAGTTTTAAGCAAAGAAAATCTGGACTGAAAAGGGCTAAGCAGCATTGCTTATGAAGGTATATAACTACTGTTAAAAATGAACAAATGGAAAATTCCCAACTCCAAACTTGTTAATTTGTTATCTCTAATAGGCACCAAATGAAATGATCTAAATTCAACCAAATGATAATGCACTGCTCGTGAATTTTTAGAGTAAATGAAAATTGCATTTACCACTCATTCACATTAAAGAAATATTCATCTTCAATAATTTTACCATGTACCAAATGAATTAATTTGCCTAAAAAGTTCTTGTCCTATGGCTCTATGTATAGCACATCTGCCTCAATCACAGAGTAGAAAAAAATACTCCAACAATCCACTTTTTTCTTCAGGATAAAGTGGGGTGGTCGGTAGAGAAGGGGGAGAGAGAAGGGGTCACCAGGGATCTTCATGGGTCATGTCGAAGTCTATATTGGGTTAGGACAATACAGAAACATGGCCCTTTAGAGACTTTCCCATCCTCACATAAACCTGTGGAAGGTTGCTTTCATAAGTATGTGTATGGCCAGTATCTACTTTAACTTATGTCTGAGAAGTAGACTAAGTAACTACTATTTCACAGAAATGAAATGAAATATGTGGTTTCTGTGAAAAATTCTTTTATTATAATCAATGCTAAATATATAGCTTTTGTTCTTGGAAAATTACTTTGAAAAGGAAAAAAAAGAATTGTCTTTCTTTGGAATGCTAAGTATACAGGTGTTATGCTTTTGGGTTCATTGAAAATGATGGCTGAATGAAAATCTTTTATGCTAAATACCAGAAAATTAAGTGACTACTATGTCATTATATAAATTTCTATGCAAATTTCATCTGTGCAGTAGTAAACAATTTATTTGGGATGTTTCATCCTGCTAGTATTTCATTTCCATGTACAAACATATATTTCCCTAATTTCTATTAAAAAATCAATAGTCTGTAAATTAAAAAAAATTCAAACTCATGAATAATGCAATTTTAATTAAGAACAAGGAAATGTCTAGGCTGGAACAATAGTGTCAAACTCAGATAGAAAGAGGAGAGACTGAAGTGTATATAAGGATTCCCAGGCATATATTGACTTAGAAAACCACATATTAACATTATCTATGTTCTATTGTGTTTTTGCTTATTCTGTGATTACATTTTAATCTGGTTCATACTGTCTTAAGTATGGACACCTCTGGCCTAGAATATGAATTGAATTTTGACTCTATCAGTGTGTTTTTTAGTCAAATATTTAACTTGGTACATAAAAAAAGACAATATTTGTGAACAATCTATAGCTTCAATTCCTCACATATTCAATTTTATTAAAAAAATTTAAAAACTATATAATCTTCCTTTAAAACTACTCTAAACAGTGGATATATCGGCTTTGTTACATAAACATAGTATTAAGAATCAAAAGGGTAGAGATGACTACTTGGGAGGCAGAGTACCTAGAAATCTATGATAGTAATAGTGAGAGGTGGGCCTGGAAATTCATGCTATCAGGATAGAAGGAATCTGAATTTTTTTTGGGTGGGGGTCATGAACCCCTCTCTGGCAATTTGGTGAAGCCTATAAATACCTTTTTGAAATAATGTTTTAAAATGCATAAACTAAAATATATAGAATTACAAAGGAAACCAATGGAAACAGTTACCAAAATCTTGAAAGTTTCAAGTTTAAGGACTCCTTAAAATCTACCCATGAATCCTAAGTTAAGAACCCTTAATGTGAAAGAAAAAAAAAAACCCTTTCACTTTCCCCCAGCTCATAAGCTTACTACCCTCATCCCCTCTCCTAGGACTTTTTACCCCAAAGGTTATTATTTCTATGACCAGGAACTGCTCTCCCTTCCTAACTCACTATCTAGCCTCTTTGAGCTCCTTAAGATACCACTACACTTCCAGAATAACCTCTATTCTAGCACTTCCTTTCCAAGACCTGGCACACCTATCTGAGCCCAGAAACTACTATCATGAGGGATGATCAGAAGAAAACATAAGAAGAAAAATTTTGTAATTTATTTCTATTTATTTTATTTTGATAAGATTTCTGAAGATAAATTGGGATGAAGGACACTTCTATTTGCTCAAGTCTAACAGATTCTGGACTAGTCCCAGGAATAAGGCTATCAAGAGGGAGGAACAGTTTTCAGAAACACCAATCAAAATTGCCCCTCCCCCCCAAGAAGTTGTTTGAAAAAGGATAAAACAATCATAAAAGGAGAAGAAATATTACCTCCTGGTGACTTAGAAGTTGTTCCAAATCTGCTGCCATTTGATTCTTAATTTGTACCAAAACTGTCTTTTCTTTAAGCAGATTACTGAAAGAAAAAGAAGAATATTCAAACACTTCCTCATAATGGTTGAAGTCTACAATGAAAACACACAAAACCGGAAAATGTAAAGGCAATGATTCTTTCTTTACCCCATCATATGATAGCTATGCTAAACTATATACTTTATCTATAAAGTAAATTTGTATAATAAAAGTAAAAATTATAAATCAGATAATTTTATCTTAAATAAGATAAGGTTTTCTTACACTTATGATTTATAAGACCATCTAATTGATGCACAAATTCATTTAACAAAAGCATTAGTACGTTAATATCAACAATTTTCTAGAGTCATTCTTTTCCTTGTACAAACATTTCCCCAAACAAATAACTAAACTACTTCAAGAAAGCAGTCCCATATCCTTACCTCAATAATTAGAGAAACTGAATTCTCAACTGAATCAATCAATTGGAGTTATGAACTATGTGAGGATTAAATGCCTCTACTGATGCAACCATCAATCAGATATTTTAACTAGATGAGAAATATCCTTGATCAACGAACAAGTCTTTGAAAGCCAATGGATAAAGTGTGTTGTGGTTGACGAATAGGTCACACCCTGTGGATTTTGTATAAATAGCAATCTAATTCAGTACCTGAAAATTTGAGTGTTTGATAGCAGAGAATACAGGGGCCACAGGTCAAAGGATGAAGATAAAATAGGGTAGACTGAGTCAGAAGAAAAGGGAGAGGTGGAGGAGTGTCATCAGTTTTATAGATGAGCATCTTGAAGCAGAAGACTTCAGATGTCCCCATCTCTTGGACTAAGGGAAATCTGAAGAAAAGGTTTGTTCTTTCTAAAATTTCTCCTCTCTGTGCCTTGCTGTTAAGAGATGTAATGATAGAATTGCTCAATTTTCTAAATGTTTCTGGTAATAATGAATTTTGCCTCAATCATGGAGATCCCAGGTTTAGCTAGAGGTAAATAAATACACATTTAAACTAAGACAGAGAATCAAACCTCTGCATAATATTAAGCTTCTCCTAAGTAGAGGCCCTGACCAATTGTGAGTTTACTACTAACTTGTTGTTTAATACAAATTCCATAAAGCAAAAAAAGAGGGAGTCGCAGGGAACTGAAGGGTCATTATATTGCCTGTAGCCTAACAATTTTGCAATAGGGTGTGGCTGATTAAATTTCCAGGGGAAAGGGAGGAAAGGAAGGTGATGATAATCAGCTCCTACCAAGTGTGTGACTAGTCACCTCCACCTTCCACAGGTATGGTTATATCTACCTCCCACTGGATCAGGTGTGTGTGTGTGTGTGTGTGTGTGTGTGTGTGTGTGTGTGTGTGTATGTGTGTGTGTGTGTGTGTGTGTGTGTGTGTGTGTGAAGTAATAAGAATATGTTAAGTTTATTTAGTACTCGAACACTCACTCTGAGAATTAAAAAACAAAACAAAACTGAGCAAAGACTCAGAATCATAAATGAAAGAAATTAGCCTGTGATAGATCTCCCAGATGAGGAAACTCACTTCTGGCACATTCCCTCTAACTTAGGTTACTACACCGAGAAGAGAAAGGACCTGCCCAAGGTTCCACAGTTAGGAGATGCTAGAAATAGGCCTTGAAGTCTTCCTGGCTCTGAGGTCAGCCCTCTTATATACAACAAAAGGTATTGTATTGAATTAAGTTTTGTTTTTTTCTTTAAAGAAAGCAAAAACATGGTTAAGAAAAAGAATTCAGAATCATGACAAATCATGTGTTCCAAGTGCTATGATTTTAGAATGTTTAAAAAATGAAATGTATATACTTGAATTAATCTATCTTGCAAGCATTTATTTCATTAATTTAGGATAGTTATGTTTTTATTTTTGCATTTCTTCTGAAGGTATTGCATTAACTCATTTTTCCTGAAAGTATTTTCCTCACTTTTTTAAGATACAGAATCAGAAGCTGAGTTAGGATTAGTTATTTGTCTAGACTTCTATGAGTTCTATACAACTTCTAGGTCTACAATCCAAATTTTCCAGTTTTTACTTTAGTCTTTTCTTTGCTACTTCATATCATTCTCTTTATGTTATTATCTTGGTACTGATGAAAAAGCTCACTCAAATCCATTCAAATCCCTCTGCTGTAACTTCAGCAAGTAACCTACGTTGCTCAAATTTGTTTTCTAAATAGGTTTCCATGAGGAATAATTGATTTTTAGAAAATATACCAGTATTTGTACATTTAAAATGTATTGTCCCTCTGGGTATTCTCCTTGAGTGGCTATATATTTATTCCAATAGTTGTCATTGTTCAAAACATTTTGAGATTCCCAAAGCCTGTCTTTTGAAAACTCTCAACAGTCACAAATGTTCACAAAAGCTTATGATTAGAAGGGATGACAGAGGCTACACAGAAGGAATAACGTGGAACTGAAGAAGAACCTTTTCTATAATATCCCCAGCAAATGGTCATCTGTCCTTGGTAGAAGAACTCCTCATACAATCCAATTCACTTTGGTAGCTTTAACAATGAGCCTGAATCTGCTTCTTTGTAAATTCCAACCATTATTCCTAATTTTTTCCATGGGGATCAAGCAGAACCAAGAAAAGTATAATTCTCTTCCTCATGACAGCTCTTCAAAGATTTCATATCTGCTGTCATGTCTTTCTTCCTCCATGTTCGCTTTGTTCCTAGTTAATGTTCTCATTTCTTCAACTGATTCTCCAAAAGTAAGACCCCTCATCATTCTCTGGTTCTCCTTCGGATACTCCCTAGCTTGTCAATGTTTTTCCTAAAAATCCAGCGCCCAGAACTGAACATGCTGCTCCATATGTTGGTGGTACCAGGCAGAGTATGTTGGTTCTCTCATCATTCTTATTCTGGAAACTTAAGCTTCTCTTAATGTAGCCCAGAAGATCATTAGGTTTTTTTGGAAGGCATGTTGCATTGCTGTTCCATGTTGAATTTCCAACACCTAATACAGTGCCTGTCACATAGTAGTAATAATAAAATGTAATATTATGATAAAAAATTAATTAGTGAACAAGCATTTATTATGCTCTTAGTATATTCTAGTTGCTGTGTTAATCATTAGGGATTCTAGAGCATGGTCCCTGTTCTCAAAGATCTTACATTCTTCCAAATAACTAAGTGCATATAAGATACAGGCAGTGTAGATGGCAAGTAATAAGAAGTTAGAGACTTTAAGATGGGGGACCTTTTTATTGAAGGTGGGATCTGAATTAAGTCTTGAGGGAAGCTGGAGTTAGAATTAAGAAGACACAGCATTCCAGACATGGGAGACAGCCAGATGAAATGCAGAGTTTAGAGATGGAGGGTCATTTGTGGGGAGAAGCAAGGCCAGTTCACAGAGTAAAGGGAAGGGAGTAAAGTATAAGAAGACTGGAAAGGCAGCAAAGGCCTATGTTCTGAAGGGCCTTAAATATCAGAGAAAGTTGATCCTGGAGATCAAGGGAGCCACTGGAGTTGAAGGGGGAGGTGAATGGTCAGATTTGCGCTTTAGTAAACTATTTGGCAGCTTGGTGAAGGATAGATTAAAATAAGAAAAAACTTGAGGCAAGGAGAGCAATTAGAAAACTTTTACAGTGGTTCAAGTAAGAGGTGATGAGGGCTTATACAAGGATGGTGCCTGAAGGAGTGGAAAGCAAGGAACATATATAAGAAATGTGAGCAAAGTAAAAATCTGGACATAAATTGGATATATGGGGTGAGTATAAATGAGGGTGGCAGAGTGTGGGAGCTTGGGTGACTTGGAGGATGGTGACACCTTCAATGATAATAGGAAGGTTGGAAAGGGAGGTCTGGGGGAAAGATGAGGAGTTATGTTTTAGCCATATTAGATTGGAGGTACCTGCAGAACTAACAATTTGAGATATTCAAGCAGCAGTTCGTAATGCAAGACTGGAGCTCAGGAGAGAGATTAGGGCAGGATATGTGAATATGGATGTGGATGGATACATGGAAATCATTGGCATAAATGATATTTGAACCCATAGGAACTGATAGGCTTTCTGAGCAAGATAATACAGAGAGGAAAAAAGAGGACCCAGGATAAAACCTTGGATAATACCTACAGTGAGTGGGCAGGACCTGAATGGAGATCTAACAGAAGAGATTGATAAAAAGCAGTCATACTGATATGAAGAGAACTGGAAGACAGTAGTATCAAGAAAACCTGACTGACAGTGCCAAAGGTTGTAGCTATGCCAAGAAAAAGAATCTAAAAAAGCTCCTAAGATTTTATTGTAGATAATTTTGGAGTTTCAGTTAAAATATGAGGTTGGAAACCAGGTTGCAAAGAGTTTTTCAACTCTTCAGCTACTTCAACTGAAACTGCTCCCCCAGCCAGACTCCTCAATTCAGCAATGATCTCATAACTGCCAAATCTAATGGCCTTTTCTTAATTCTCATCCTTTTTAATCTTTCTGAAGTCTCTGATGTTGGAAATCACCTTCTTCTCTTCGATAGTCTCTTATCACAAGGTTTTTAGGACTATACTCTGTTCTGATTCTCCTCTTATCTGTGTGACCCCCTCCTTCTAAGTTTCCTTTGCTGGATGTTTATCCATTGCCTACTAAATGTGGACATCCCCCAAGGCTCTATCCTGGGTCCTCTTCCTCTTCTTCCTCTAGACTCTTGCTTGGTAATCTCATCAGCTCCTGTGGATTCAGTTATTATTTCCATGCAGAAGATTCTCAGAATTATTTATACAGGTCTAACCTCTTTCCTGACCTCCATGCTCACATATCTAACTGTTGGATGTCCCATAGACATATTAAACAAACATGTCTAAGACTGAATTCACTCCCTTTCACCCTAAATCTCCCCTCTTCCAAGCTTTCCTATTACTGTCAAAGATACCACCATCCTCCTAGTCACTCAGAATAACTTAAGTGTTGTCCTTGACTCCTCCCTAACTCACTCTTTTTCCTCCCCCCCATATCCTATTTGTTGCAATCCAATTTTACTTTTGCAACAACTTAAAAAAGAGATTAAAAAAATTATGGAATAAAACAAGCATTTCCATAACATAGCACAATACAAAAGATGACTGCATATGAAACTGCAAATTCACTATGTACAACTTGCTAGTTAAATACACAACAAAGTTATCACATAAATTTCCTTTTCCTTTATCATTCCCCCTGAGGAATACCATTAGACACAACTATATATATATATATAAAATATAAAATTACTGTATACATACTTCTACTTAGTTCTTTCTCTGGATGTAGATGGCACCTTTCTTCCTAGGTCCTTTACAGTTAATTTGGGTATTTATAAAGTCAAAATGACTTATTCACTCAAAGTCGCTCTTCAAACAACATAGCTGTTACTGGATACAATGTTATCTTGGTTCTGTTCATTTTGTTCCTCATTATTTTCTGTAAGTCTTTCCACGTTTTTCTAAGATCCTTGAGCTCATCATTTCTTACGGCACAGCAGAACTCCATCACAAGCATATACCACAACTTGTTCAGCCATTTCCCAATGATGGGTATCCTTAGAGTTTCCAGTTCTTTGCCACCACAAAGAGAGCTGCTATAAACATTTTAGAACATAGAGTTTTTTCCCCTTTTTTCCTAATCATCTTTGGAAATAGAACTACTAGTTCTATTGATTTTGATGGGTCAAAGGGTATAAGCAGGTTATAAACTCTTTGAGCATAATTCCATATAGATTTCCAAAATGGTTGGATCAGTTCACAATTCCAACAACAATGAATTAGTGTCCCAATTTTTCCACATTCCCTGCAACATTTGTCAATTTCCCCTTCAATCATTTTAGCTAATCTGATAGGTGTAAAAATGATATCTCAAGGCTGTTTTAATTTCCATTTCTCTAAATAATAGAGCATTTTTTATATAACTATAAATTGTTTTGATTTTTTCACTGGAAAACTGCCTTATGATATCCTCTTACCATTTATCAACTGGGGAATGACCCATAGTCTTATAGATTTGACAAAGTTCTTTAAATATTTAAGATATGAGACTTTTATCTGAGAAGCTATTTATAAAATCCATCCCACCCCCAATTTTCTGCTTTCCTTCTAATCCTGGATTGTTTTATTTGTATAAAGCCTTTTCAATTTGATGAAATCAAAATTATCCATTTTATACCTAACCTTGCTTTCTATCTCTTGTTTAATCATAAATTGTTCACCTATCTAGAAATCTGAGAGGTAATATGTTACATCTTCAAATTTTCTTGTAACATCTCTCTTTATATCCAGGTAATATATCCATTTTGACCTTATCTTTGTAAATGGTGTAAAATAGTGGTCTATGCCCAGTTTCTACTATATTGTTTTCCAGTTTTCTCAATGATTTTTACCAAATGATGAATTCTTATCCCCAAATCTTAAGACTTTACATTTGTCAAATACAAAGTTATTATATTTATTTACTGCTGTATAAAATATCTCTTGAATGTGTCCCTTTCTCTCCTGTGACACTGTAATCACCTTGGTACAGGCCCTCATTACTTCATACCTGGATTGTTAATAGACTCATGACTAGTCTTTCCATCTTAAGTCTCTACCTACTACAGCCCATCCTCCACTCAGTTGTCAAAATGATCTTCTTAAAGCACAGGTTTCATCATTTCATCCCCACTCCCTGTCTCAAATAAACTCCAGTAGTTCTATATTGCCTCCAGTCTCAAAGATAAAATTTCTGTTTGACTTTTAAAGCCCTTCATTACTTGACTTCTTTTTATCCTTCTAGTCTTATACCTTACTCCCCTCCATATACTTTGTGATCCAATTAGCTTCCTCATTGTGCCATATATAAAAATACCATTTCTCAACTCTGCTTGCTCACTCTCCCCCAGAACTGTCTCCCTCCTCTTCTCTGCCTCCTAGTTTCCCTAGATTCCTTCAAATCATAACTAAAGTTCCACCCCCTACAAGAAACCTTCCTAGTCCTCCTTCAGCTTAGTGCTTTCCAATTTATTACACACACACATGCATGCGCACACACACACACACACACACACCCCTTACTTGTACAACATTGTTTGCATTGTCTCTCCCATTAGAATGTGAGTTCCTGATGAGTAGGGACTGATTTTTTTTTTTTTACTTTCTGTATTTTTCCAGTGTGTAGTGCAGTACTTGGTACTGAATAGGTGCTTAACAAATATTTGTTGACTTGACTGCATGCCTTTGTATGCCTCCTTTTTCTCCACTCACATGCCACCACCCTAGTTCATGCTCTCTTGTTTCTACTGCAGCAATATTCTCTTAACTGGTCTATTTGCCTCAAGTGTCCCCACTGTGATTGGATCACAAAGTACATGGAGGGAATTAAGGTGTAAGAAGACTGGAAAGAAAGGAGTCAGATTATAAAGGACCTTAAAGCCAAACCGAAGATTTTATATTTGATCCTGGAGATAACAAAGAACCATTAGAGTTTATTGAATGGGGGCCCTGTGCTCTAGAAAGATCAATTTGGAATGCAGCAGGAAGACCAGTCAGAAGGATACTGTCGTAGTCCAAAAGTGAGGTGATGAGAACTATATTGGTTGCAATGTCAGAGGAGAATAGGCATATATGAGAGATGCTGTGAAGGTAGTACTTTGGATAAGTAAGGTGAGAGAGAGTGAGGAATCAAGGCGACGACACCTAGGTTACTCAAGGGGAAGGGTGGTGCTGTCCTTAACAGTAGTAGGGAAGATAGGAAGAGGGAAGGTTTAGGGGAGAAAGGCCATTAGTTCAGTTTTGGAAATGTTTAGTTTAATTTGTCTATCAGACATCCAATTTCATATGTCCAACAGGTAGCTGGAGAAGCCAGAGAGGTTAGGACTAGGCAAGCAGATTTGAGAGTCAACTGAATAGACAGGATAATTAAATCTAGGGGAGATGAGATTACCAAGCCAAGAATAGAAGGAGAAGAGAAAGAGAACCCAAGACAGAGTCTTAAGGTACCTACAAGGTATTAACGTGGCCACGGTCTGGATGAAGAGTCAGCAAAGGAGAAGCAGTTAGATAGGCAGAACTAGAACAAGGACAGAGGAGTGATGTCATAGAAACCATAGAGAGAAGATAATATCAAGGAGAAGGAGGTGATTGACAGTGTCAGAGAAGGAAAAGGGCTCCAGAAGGATAAGGACTGAGAAAAGTCCACCAGATCTAGTCATTATGAGATAACCCATAGCTTTAGAAAGGGCAGTTTCAGTTGAATGAGGTGGCTGGAAGCTAGACCGCAAAGTTAAGAGAGGAGGAAAGGAAGTGGAGGCATCTATTGTAGAGGGCCTCAAGGAGTGCAGCCACAAAAAGGATGACAGTGGATGAATACTACTGGAGGTGGATGGACCAAATCAGGATTTTTTGAGGAAGGGGAAAACATAGGCATATTTCTAGGCAGTAAGGACAAGCAGTAGACAAAGAGTGATAAAAGTATCAGTGAGAAAGTATGGATGATAGAGGAAGCAATCTCCTGGAGAAGACAGGATGGAAAGGTATCACTTGTGCTGCTTAGACCTTCTCTTCATGTAAAATGAGCAAAGGAGGAGATGATGGTAGAAGATGATAGGAGATGAGGAGGAAAAGGAGGAGGAAGGAGAGAACTCTCAGTGAAAGTCCTCAATTTTTTCAATAAAATGAGCTATGGTTCTTAGCTGAGAGGGTGGGGGGATTTTGATTATGTTATTCTTCTTTCAATTTCTATTTTTGTGGTCATGTATATGTTTTCCTGGTTTTGCTTACTTTACTTTGTATCATTTTATGTAAGTCTTCTCATACCTCTCTACATCCATCACAGTTGCTATTTGTCACTTCCTAGTAATATTTCATTATATTCAAAAACCACAATTTGTTTCTCCAGTTGATAAGCACTTCCTTTTCTTTCCATTCTTTTGCTACTACAAAAGAGATTTATCTGAAGAAAAATAGAAATTAGTAAAGGGAAGAGAAACCAGTTATTCTAAAAGTTTTTAGCAGAATGCATTGGAGAGAAACAAGAACAGAAAACTAAAAGGTTGTTGCAGTAATTCAGGTGTAAGGGAATAAATATCAGAATTAGGATAGTTACTATGGAAATAGAATTTGAGGGGCAAAGCCAAGAGATTTCATAAAGAAAAAACTTCAGGATGTGGTAACTGATTTAATGTAGGGTGCAGAAGAGAAAGCAAAGGAATTCTTAAAGATCAATTCAAAGTTTTAGGGATAGGTAACAAGGCATTATTATTGATAACAAGGAAAATGAAAGTGGAAATACATAATACATTGCAGGTACTGATGGAACATCTAAAGGGAGAGGTGTTTTTGAGATATATAGAACATTGTTACTTATTTCCTAAAGAACAGAATATAATGTTGGAATTTAATCTTCCATTAAAAGAAACTTTTCCTGCCATTCACAGAAATTTATGGAAGAACTCAAAAAGTGAGACAAATACACTTATTAACCTAACTTGTGACTGCCCAAAATGTTATGAGCCTCTAAGAGCAGGTAAAAAAAGGCAACATGAGCATGGCAAGGACAATGAGTATGGGGATCATACGTTTCCTCTCAACTATAAATAATAAAGATGTTCATGACTGTAAAACTATCACTTTTCTCTTACAAGAGACAAAGTATACAAAGTTTTGGACTTGGAGTCAAGAGATTTGTATTATAATTCCCCCTGAGGCATTTGACATCTGTACAATGATAAGAAAGTTACCTAACTTCCTAGACTCTCAGGTTCTTCGTGTGTAAACTGGAGATGGTAACTGTATTTCCTATTTCAAAGTGTTATTGTGGAAAAGGGTTCTATAAATCTTATAGCGTTACACAACGTGAATTAACATTGTCCTTATTAATAATAGAGTAAATCTGGGATTTGATAATATGTAGCTGTTGCCCAAACTAAAGGAAGAAGAATACTTAAGACTAATGGGACATGATTCTGCAGTAAGCTGGAAAAATAAATAAGAGGCTGGATGATCAGTCTTAGAGTTGTCTCCTCTGTTTTGAAAGGCAAGTCTTTTCTATCTGCTTCATAGTTAAAAAAATACATACAAACTAGAGATAACTTGTGGATTAAAATACACAAGAAGAAACTTAAAATATTGATCATAATAAAAGTTTTCAATATGCTCACTATATTTGTCAGATACATACATATATAGGAAGCAATTCCTCACATTGAGATTTTATTTCTATGTCACCATTGTAAGAATAAATAATAGCTTCCCTAAGAGCCTGATTGTAAAGTTGTGATGTTAAGTTGAACACTTGTCCTTATTTTGTTGCTTGGGATTACAATTTTCAATATTATTCAATGATGATCTTCTGAAGGCTCAAGAATGTATCTTTTTTGACTGGATATTAAAGAGAATCATCATTAATAAATAACTGAAGCAGAACACTGCTTCATACATATGTCCAAATAAAACTGAGTGTAAAAATTAGTGAAAAGAACCAGGGCCCAGTGAAATCTGACATAACTTTGAAGAAAATGGGAGGACCTAAAATTTTAAGACATCAAGTTAGCCGAGATTTAGTAGGTTTTCCGGAAGAACTGGTAATTCCAGGCCTTTGGAAGCAATACCTTACCTTTAATTCCTTAAACTTAACAAAGACTTTCCTTCCATAAGAGGTATCCAGTTTATAGTTTGAGTGCCCAAGTTAATTACAATTTTGATTTATGCTTCTACCCCTGCCACTGACTCAACTGTGACCTAAAACAACACAATTTCATTTGCCTTGGTTTCCAAATCTGTAAAAGTGAATAATAATACTCATGTATCTCAATGGGACATGTGGATTAACTAATTAATGATTACAAAAAACCTTTGAACACATAAAACTCTCCATAAATACTATGTAGTATTATGACTTTGGATGAAAAAACAGGCATCAGAGCAAAATAGTAATTAAATACCAATAAAGGTAAACCGCTCAGCAGAAAAACCAACAGACGTTCGGAGTCAGGCGCCAGAAAGCCTACGGATCTGAGTAGCTGAAAACAACTGTGAAGAAGCAGAGAAGGGAAGCGTCAGGCTGAGTAAGCGCCTGAAAGTCAGAGTAAGGGTTTGATGCTTCTTTTACCTGTAAAATCTATTTGATTTGATGCTGAATTATTCATGGAATCACTTTTTAAGAAAATTCACCTACATACCAGTAGGCAAGTTATTTAAAGTGTCATGTAATAGAATAGAATATTCGAAGCAATTGAAGGAATCTGATTGGATAATTCCATAGAAACAGTCTTTGTCTGATGATATTTCTTTGTTTCACAATGAAATAGAGGTTAAACAGTAAGGATAAATTTGGACTCTGGAATCAGGGATCCAAGTAGGGAAATCGGATCTAAAACACTCTTTTCCACATTTAGTCCTTGAAATCAGTCATTAGATATTTGGAAACGTTGGCATACTTACTTGTGTATTTTCAAAATTTGGACAATTTCCTCAGGTGTTTTTTCATATTAAATCATCAAATAAATATGCAAAGATCAGATTACTTTCTTATACCACTTTATTTCATTCTTACTGGATAAAGTTTTTAGGATACCCCATGCTCTTCCTCTATGCATTTATATGCAATGCATTTATATGCAATGACTCAGTAGAAATTTAACCCATGGTATAAGATGTATTTCATAACAGTGGAAACTCACCATTTAAAAATAAAAACCTCTTTTGCGTGACTCACAAAGCAGCCACAAATCTCCTTGTAAGCACATCTACCTTGAATAGTATATTGCATACATAATTGTTCAATTCACTGTTAATTATTACTCAGACACTCATGTTTATGGCTCTGTTTCACCTGCTCTATGAAAACATATTCCAGTTATATTGCTCTTTCACTTCCTGGATCAATATATTCTGGCTAATCCTTAAAGGAGAAGCTGACAATGTAGTCTTTTCTTCTTTAACTGGTAGTTATATATAAAAAAAAACTGAGTACTGACACTAGGGCAATGAAATATATGCTAATTATATTTTCTTTACACACATACCCTAGTACTGACTTATGATCTAGTTTATTTCACTCAGGTGGACGGAGAAGAAACAACATCACTCATCACTGCTTTTAAGATACGTTTTTACTTTAGTTGTGGGGAAAATTTAAAACACTGTCAGTGATGTTCCTTAGCATTCACTTTTAAAATCATTTTAGTGAAAATCTGACATGAATACAGAGAAATCTGATTTCTACTTCCTAAACCACAGTTATGACCAAACCAATTTTCTAAGTTTATTACAAAATAATGCAAAATTATTGCTCCCTAGTTATCTACTTGACAACTTTAAACAACTTTTACATTTTAAAAGAAAAATAGAAAAAATTTTCAGTTTTATTTTGTATTCTTTGGAAACAAAATGAGACTTTTTCTACAGATAAAATTAAAAAACAATTAGTAGATCAGGGTCCCCAAACATTTGTGGTAAGGAACTATTAGTCTTCTCAGCTGATACGGCAAACAGAAGTGAGTTTGGGATTTAGGAATGTTGGCAGACTATCAGACTAGGGGTTAATGAGTGAAGCATTTAAAATCCTCAGGTTTTGGGAAAAGAATATTCATAGTGTTAAGACAGGAGAGTCAATATCTGTTCTTCTATCAAAAGTCATGAGAATAAGGCCTTAAGGGTTATTTGCCTGAGATTGAATTATAATTAATCTGTTGAGTCTCCTTATAGATGATATTATTGTCTATATAAACTGAAGCATGTACTTAGTAGCATTCTGCACTGTAATAATTTCACCACTGAAATTGCCTAAATTTCCTCAAATGAAAACTATCAAAAACTATAGCAGAATATAGTATCTTGTGAAATGGTAGTCTTGAAATGTTGCCCAAGATTTTTGGTAGTCTTGCAACACATTTGCATAGCACAGGCAGTTTAACTTTAAAAGGATACAAATATTTAACATTAAACATTTTATGGTGGCTGAGTCTATAATAAGTATAGCTTTTGTGATGCATATGACTGTCATAAGGTGAGGCTGATGATGTAATCATGAGGATTACACATATGTATATGCCAACCTTCATGTTGAGAAATATTTCTAAAGCTGAGATTACTTTCAGCTTAAGATTTTTTATAATTAAGAATAAAATTACCTATGGTGTTGATGTTTCTTAATGAACAAGGAAATTCATTGATTCATATTCAATTGAGAATATTCATTGGGTACACACAAAAAACTATGAAATAACCCATTTTAATTTTTGGCTACAAAATTGATTTCCTAGAAAATAATTAAAGAAAGGTCATTTCAACAGCAAAGAAGATTCAGTATTTACCCAACCACTGCCTTTATGAACACGTCTTGTGACATTATGATTATAGTCCTCAGCTTATAACAGAAATGATTCATTTTCACTTACAAAGTCTTGACTAAATGCTTGAGAATAAAGTTCACAGGAAGGCAGGCACTATATCAGTACACAATACAATTATCATTGTTAATAAAGGTCATGCTGTTAATAAAATTGTTATTAATTTTCTTTCTAGCTATTATAGCTGCCCCCCATTGCCCCAGGAACAGAAAGTAACACTATAATTTACTAGATAAACAACTTTGAAACAACCTATAGAGATAAAAATAAAGATTTGAAAATTTATCTTCTTTAGTAAAATAAAATCCTTTTAAGAGATGTTATAGGGATTGTTCTAATTTTTAAAAGAAGAATTTAAACTAAGACTTTTTAAAAGTTTAAAGCAGAAAAATGCCTTTATTAAGTGTTAAATAACCAAAAACAAAACCAATGGATATTAGAAGTAAAGAGCTATAAAAACTGTATTGGAGGAGATACTGTGGGGAAAGAGCTGAAGGGGACAAAGTAAACTCCTTTAACAGGAAGAACATTTGATATCAAAGAGAAAAAGTACACCGATGGAATAAAAGCTTGTATATTTATACTTCTGGTATAGAAACTTCTGCTTGTTGTTTGATATGTTTTTATTTTTTCAATCCTTATCCCTCTAATAATTTTACTTCCCATACTTATGGCTTTGTAAATGTTTTATTCAGAAATGGTCAGGGGCAGGGAACGCTTTTAGTAACTGTAAAACCCAGTGACTAAATTGTGAGAGAAATCAAACCTTATTAACCTCTTTCTTGTGCACAAAATCATACCTTTTTATTTCAGCTGAAGAGGACTAAAAATGATGCTATTATGCCTTCAATTCAATTGAATAAAATATTCACTAAACACTGACCTTAGGTTAAAAACCAAGATGAGAATTACAGGGATACAGAAGTGAATAAGGCATGTTCTCTGTTTCAGCTTGGTAGGGGAAATAAAGGGTAACAACATCAGGAGATGGTTGGAAGAAGAGTAGATTGGGAAAAAAAGAGACTCATGTTGTAGCCTTGACTGTCTAATTAATTAGCTTTATGGCTTTGGCCAAATTCATCAACATTTCTGAGACTCTTTATTCCCTCCTCTGTAAAGTTGGTGTGTGTGTGTGTGTGTGTGTGTGTGTGTGTGTGTGTGTGTGTGTGTGTGTGTG
>CM053771.1:454321974-454352716 GCA_028658325.1 Potorous gilbertii | reverse complement strand
ATATATATAATATGTATATATACATATATATGTATATATATAATATATATGTATATTCCTTCTAATGAATAACATACACACTCAATTTGGTAAAGAAATCTATCCCATCATACAGAAAAGTAGGAGGGGAAGGGGATAAGTGAAATGGGGGGAAGGGTGCTCATGGAAGGAAGGGTAGATTGAGGGAGGGGGTAGTCAGAAGAAAACATTTTTGAGGAGGGACAGGGTGAAAGAAGAGAGAAAGAGAATAGAATAAATGAGGCAGGGAGGATAAAAGGGAAGGAAATACAGTTAGCATGATAACTTTGAAAAAAGCAAGTTTCTCTGATAAAGGCCTCATCTCTCAAATATATAGACAGATAAATCACATTTATAAAATTGAGAACCATTCCCCAATGGATAAGTGATAAGAAAAATATGAAGTCAGTTTTCAGATAATCAAAAAACTTGTGAAAAAATGCTCTAGATTACTATTGATGTAGAAATGCACATTAAAACAATTCTAAGGTTCTCCTTCATACCTATTAGCTTGGCAGAGGACAGAAAAGGAAAATGGCCATCATTAGGGGGAGGTGGGAAAATTGAGACCCTAGTGCATTGGTAGTGGAGTTGTAAACTGATTCAACCGTTATGTACAGCAATTTAGAACTAAATAGCCCAAAAGGCTATAAAAACCATGCCTACTACATCTGCATACCCAAAGAGATAAAAAACAAAAAGGGATTTGCATATTCAAAAATATTTATAGCAGCTCTTTTTCTGGTGGCAAAGAACTGGAAATTGAGGGGCTGCCCATCAATTAAGAAATGACCGAATAAGTTGTGGTATATGATTTTGATGGAATATTATTACCCTATAAGAAATGATGAGCTAGACGCTCTCAGAATAACCTGGAAAGACTTACATGAACTTATGCAAATGAAATGCATAGAATCAGGAGAACATTGTACACAGTAACAGCAACGTTGTACGATAATTAACTATGATTGATTTAGCTTTTCTTAGCAATGCAATGATCTAAGACTACAGTGAAGAACTTATGATGAAAAATGCAATCCATTTCCAGAGAAAGAACTGATGGATTCTGAATACATACAGAAACATACTTTCTTACTTTTATTTTTCTTGGGTTTTTATTTACAACATGACTAATATAGAAATATGTTTTGCATGACTACACATGTATAACCTGTATCCAATTGCTTGCCTTCTCAATAAGGGGGGTAGGGAGGGAAGGAAAGAATTTGGAACTCTACTTTAAAAACAGATGTTGAAAATTGTTTTACATGTAATTGGGGAAAAATAAAATACTAAATAAAAGAGAAAACTATCATGTATTATTATTCTTTAATTTATATGTCATAATTCAAAATCAAAGACAATCAAGACAGAAGAAATATATCTTTTTAGAAAAGGATTTTTCACCAGTGTAAGTAGGAAAAGCTATAGATGAAGATGGAGGCTGGCTATTTGTTACCTCTCAGAATAACTGGGCCTAACTAACTTACCTTGTGAAAGGTTTAGTGTTACTAGAAAGCCCTCAGACCTTCCCATCTAAGTTGTTTGGGCCAAATTATCCAGAATTGGGGTATAATCCTGACTCAAAAATCCCAAATTAAATTGTACAAAGTTATGCAGTAATGGATATTTCCAGTTTTGGTTGGGCAAACTAGCTGTCTTCAGACACACCAGGATTGGAATGTCTGGTGAAGCAAGGGTAACAAACATTAAATGAGGTCTATGAAAAGAATAAGGATATCAAAATTAAGTTGTTGATAAGCCAAAGTCAGGAACACAGAAGGTCAGGGTCAAGAAAGGTGGGGAAAGGTCATCAAAGTTCCATTTTAGGGGATGACACAGTGTAGGGTCAAAGGGGCATGTAGAAACAGAGTGGAGAACTAGAGCTCCTTAAGCACAAGGTTGTACCTGGTGGTATCTCTTCTACTGTAAATGCTAGGCAGGTAACTTTATGTGAATAGAATGGCTTTGTCCCCACAGGGACCTTTGACATTTAGATTACTGAAAAAGTAAACTTTCTAATTCTGAGGGTTATTATACAATCAAATATATTACTGAAGGAAGTTCTACAATCTCTTGTTAACATCTTTAAAAATAAGATACATTAGGCTAATAATAGCATTTATCTCCCAGGGTTGTTTTGAGAATGAAATGACATAAAAGTTGTAAAATGCTTAGCACAGTGCCTGGAATATAGTAAGTGCTATGTAAATATTAACTATTATTATTAATAGATGAGGAAACTGAGGCAAATAGAAGTGAAGTGAGTTGCCCAGGGTCAGATAGCTAGTAGTATCTGAGGCTAGATTCAAACTAAGGTCTTCCTGACTCAAAGCCCCACGTTCTATCTACTATGCTACCTAATCCACCCATGGTCAGCTATCTGAAGATGTGCTGGTTGTTTTGATATATCTTAAAGGATGTCATTTGGAAGGTGGCTTAGACTTATTTTCTGCATACAGAACTAGAACTAGTAAGTAGAAGTTTCAAGTCAGAGTATTTTCATTCAAATATGTCAGATTTTTATTTTTTTGTTTTTAAAATAATTTTTATTGATGTTTCTCTGTTTCTTACATACACATCCATGTCCTTTTCTCCCTCCCCAAGAGCCATCTCATATAACAAATGATGTTGTACCTTATTTTTTTAGTAGGGGAAAAAAATCAGCATAAGTGATTCATACACCGAGAAAGTCTGAAAACATGGGCAATATACAACACCTGTGGACCCCTCCTCTTCTGTCAAGGGATACATTCAGGGTGTCTTCTCTCTCTTTATTTGAGTCATGCTTGATCTTTATAATTTCGTTACATTTTCTTTTGATTTTTTTGGTGTGTTATTCTTTTCACTTATATTGTCGTAGTTTCTAGTTTCTACTGTACTCTGCATTAGTTCATACGGATCCTTTCAGGCTTCTCTGTACTCATCACACAAATCATTTTTTACAATGTAGTAGTGTATTCCATTACATTGGTGTACCACAATTTGTTCAGCCATTCCTCAGTTGATGGGCTTCTACATGATTTCCAATTCCAATTTCTACTATCCTAGCTATCACTGAAAATACTGCTATAAATACAAATAAATAAAACGTATATAGGCCTTTTTTTCAAATTACTGATGGCTTCCTGAAGACATTAAGTCAGTGATAAATCTCTGGTTCCAAGACTATGGACTGTTTAACTAAACATGAAGTAACTATAAACTAAACTAAAATGAAGTAACTGCTTCATTTGCATAATTCTAAACTGTTTTCCAAAACTGTTGTACTGCTTCACAACACCACCAATAATGTATTACTTTTCTTATCTTCCCACAATACCCTCCAACATTCACTGCTGCCATTTTCTATCATTTTTGCCAATCTGTAGAGTATGAGGTGAAATCTCAGGGTTGCTTTGATTGTATTTCTTTTAATATTAGTGATATGGAACATTGTTTTTATGTGGTTAATATTTTGCAGTTCTCCATTTCAGAACTGTTTGTTCATACCTTTTAACTATTTATCTTCTGGGAATTCACTATTACTTTTAAGTATATTTATTATTTACATATCTTGGACTACAAATCCTTATAGGAGAAATTTAATACAAAGGGTTTTTTCCCCCCATTTGACAACGTTCCCTCCTTATCAGAGATGCATTAATGCTGTCTGGGCAGAAACTTTTCAGTTCCAAGTAATCAAAGTTATATATTTTATCATTTGTAATTGCCTCTATTTCTTTTTTGGTTAAGAATACATCTCTTACCCAAGGCTGTGAGAGGTATATGATCTATTTCTCTTCTATTTTTTTAATAGACTGATCTTTAATTTCAAAAATCCCTTTAGACTATATTGTGGTGTAAGCTGTTGGTCCAGGCCTAATTTCTGCCAGACTGCTTTCCAGTTTTCCCAGTATTTTTTTTTTCAAATGAATAGAGGGTTATTATGTTTTCCACTTTATCAAACATTGAATTACATTGTTTCATAATCTCCCTTGTCTAGTCTGTTCCATTGATCTCTCTATTTTTTTTTAACCAATACCAGATGGTTTTGAGGGTTGCTGTTTTATAATTTAGTTTGAGGTCTAGAAGTGCTGTTCTCCCTTTTGTGCTTTACTTCTTTTCATCATTTCCCTTGATAATGTCTTTGTTTTTAAAATGTGTTTCTTGTAAGCAAAAGATTTTAGGGTTTTGTTTTCTTATTGAATCTCTCACTTTTTTAAAACTGAAATGGTTAATCTATTCACATTTAAAAGTTGTGAGTTCAGTTTATATTTTTCTCCATCTATTTCTAATTTTTTTAGTCATAATTTTTTTTGCCTTCTGCTGTAAATACTATATTTTGTTCCTTCAGTTACTTTAGTCTTTTTTTTTTTTTAAGTGTTGCTGTTCCCACTGGCTCTTTTCCCCTCACCCCTCATCCCTTCTTATTTTGTTAACCCTTTTCCTTTAGGGTTTCGTTCATTAATTCCTCTCTCGATTTTATCTGGTTATATGTTTCTACTCCCTCTTTTTTTTTCTCATTGAGGCAGATTTTCCCCTTACTCGTCTTCCCTTCAGCTAGTCCTGTTCCTTATGTTTTTAAAATTTCCTGTGTATGTGTGTGTGTGTGTGTGTGTGTGTGTGTGTGTGTGCCTCTCTTGAAAATTTCTTTGATTCTCTTTATCATCCCTCTGTCTACACTAGATTCTTATTCACCGATTCACGGCTGCTAGTCTCACTCTTTTCTCAGTATTCTTCATATAGTCAAAGCTTTTAAGTTATCCATTCTAGACTCTGACTTCTAGACACTTTCTGCCATGGCCTTGTCGGGCTTCCTCCATGGATTCCCCTTTTCTCTCTTGCCTCACTCTCAGAACGATGTCAGTTATTGCATGTGTCCCAGATAACACTACCCCATGCCATGGTAAGGCATCTGCCTCTCCCTCTTGCTGATTTTCCTCCCTCTACATTTGCCTGGAAATCTCCTACCTGGATCCATGTTCTCCTAATCCTCTAGGTGCATTTGCTTTCAGGGGTTCCAGCTCACACCCCTCACAGGACAAGGAGAATTTTCAGGCATCAATCCAGGCCTCATCTGGAGTAAAGTCCTCATCTCCCTTTACCCATAAGAACATTCATTGGAGGAAGCCCTTTCCACCTCCAAAGTAAGGCTCCTCCTTCCTTTCCTTCCCTTTTCAGTCTTTCTTCTCCTCCTCCTCACCCATCCCTCTGTAGATTCTTCTCTTTCTGAAACCAAAGAAGTGACCTTTCATTCTAGCCCTTGATTTGACCTTGGTGCATCACTGACTCCTTTTTATTCTCCTACTCCACTCCTCTCATTCCAAGTACCTTTTATTAAAGTAGTCCCACAAAAGAAGTATTCACCTATAAGCAAGATACCTCTCCATAATATCCCCTGTCTGCCTCTTTACTGTTACCCTACCAGATTTCTGTCTTCACTCCCATCTTCTTGCATACATTTCTATTAGAAGTAAGTGTCTTACTGGTCTTTCTGTTGTCACTCTTTTGTTACTGTTGTCTACATTTATTCACTCCTTCTGTTGTTTGGGGTGTTCAAGATGCAAATAATCTTTTCAGTTCTGGTTTTCTTTCTAAAACTATTTCACTCTTCTTTATTATTAGATTATCCATTTTTTGTCCTGTATGGTTAGGCTCAGATTTGTAGGATTGGTCACCCATGGCTGCAACTTCAGCTTTGGTGCTCTTTGAAGCATATTATTCTATTTCTTCCCCCCTTTTCTGTGTCTATGGAATAGTCAAGTTATTCAAATATTCTTTCCTTTGAAGGCATTTTGAAGGTCTTTGCCTCTGCAAAGCTTCTTTCCTGAAATTCTTTTCCTGTTAAATTTGACCCACTATGTGTCCTGGAGTTTGCAGCATTGTTTATTTTTTCTGTCTTTCTGGAGCTGATCTGTGAATTCTTTAATTTCGAATTTCATTTTCTATGTTCACAAGTTCTGGGCAGTTCTTTTCTGTTATTTCTTTTATAATGGCATTATGGTTTTTTTATTCTATCATGCTCTTCTGGGAGAGGTATTATCTTAGATCATTTCTATGCATTCAGTCTTCAAAATCTGTTACATTTTGCTCGCACGATGAGTATATTTTCTTTTAAAGTTCTTGTTTTTTTCTTCTCGATTGTCTTTCACTTCTATATATTTGCATTCCTAATCTATAGTTCTCTCTTTTGTTTTTTTGGTGAGGCTTGCCATTGCAGATTCAAGTTTTTCTATTCTGCTCATTACTTTTGCTGTGCAGGATATAAATTCTGCTCCCATAATTTTCATTTCTTTTTCAAACCATTCAGGAATAGCATATTTTGGTTCTACGCTCTCCTGACTTCCACAGGGTCCTCTGTTTTATCACATGTTAGATCACCTTTTCTTCACTTTGCAGTATTTATTTCTAGATGCCTGAATTAGTTTATTAGATCTGGAGGCCATATTTCCTTCTGCTGTTACTGTTATTCCTATTGATTTATCTATTTATATTCAGGGTCTTTGAGATTTCTTCTTCCCATAATCTTTGGTGTTTTCAGTCTCTTTCTCCACCTCACCCCTCTCCCTTTTCTTCATTGCTCACGTCTGACTCTCTTCTGTATGGCTGTGGTTTCCTTAGGGACGAGATCTCAAAATGTCTCAGCCTTCCCCTACACTGGGCAGTTCATAGTTCATTAGCCTAGGTCTCTTCCCCAACCAACTTTTGGGTGTTAAAGTGGCCCTATCTGGAAGCTATGCTCTCTCTTAGGCCTGGTGAAGTGCTGCACAGCTCTCTAAAGGAAGTGCCTTGTCCTGATGACCTGTCCCTACTCCCTCATTTCCATAGTTCCATGGCTTAGCACTGGACGTTTAGATCTTTACAGTGTTGGTGCTTCTGGGTTGCAGTGTCTGGTGGGCTTTTGGTCCTAAAGGGCTATGGTCAAGCTACCTTTCCAGGCCTGAGAAAAATTCCACACCCTGGAGCCAAAGTCTCTGTGGCACTAGAAAGAGAAAGGGAGACCTGGAGGATGAGGTGGGTTTTGATGTAGGCCTCTCTTGTGTCCTTAGGTCTGCTGGTGTGGCTGCTGGGAGTGTGGGAAGTGGGTGAGGGCTGCTGAATGATCTCAGGGTCAGTGAACAATAGTTCCTAGGTTTGGGTTTTCTTTTTAAACCCTGTTTTGGATTCTTTGTGTCCTAGACCATGGAAATAGTTGAAGTTGCTTTACCTTTGGTGCATGATTTCTGTTTTGGGGAGGTTTGAGAGGTTGTGGGGATTGAAGAAAATATTTAGTCTGCCATTATGTTGCTCATGTGATTTGAAAATAAGGGAGAACTTTCTAACAATTAGAGCTGACCAAAAATGGAATGGACTGTTCTAAGTACATAGTGAGTTCCTTGTTACTAAAGACTTTCGCAGAGACTAAATGGACATCTATTAGGGATATTATATAAAGGATTCCTACATAGGTTTTGATTAGATGACTTCTCAAGTACCTTCTAACTTGATTCTTGTAGCACATTATACTAGAAGGTAAAAGGGCTTGGTTTTATCCCCAGCTTTACCACAAATCATCTGTATGACCTTGGGCAAGGCAATCAGCCTCTCTGAACTTCAGATATCTCTGATGTAAAACAAAGTGGTTAGACTCATACCCCTATTTCTGTGAGTGGATATGATATTACCTAGGAAGGAGGAGACATGGTCTTCTGCACAGCAATTCCTATGAAGTCTTTTCTAGGGTTATAAAAGTCAGCATAGTTTAGCTAAACTTAGAAAACGAGGTAGAAAAAAATACCGGGCTAATAATGTGTCTCCTTCTCTGTCTTCCCTGTCATCTTGCCCTTTTCTAATTTTTAAACTGACTTACTTCCTTATTCTCATCGTGTCTAAATTCTCAGTTTGTTCTTCTCTATTCCATCCTTCTCTCCTCTCATCTGCTTCCTCATCTTTTTGTCTGATCTCCCTTTCCCAATTTCCTACTTGAATTATTCAGGCATTTACATTTATATGCAATGTATTTGGTTTCATAATTTTAGAAGTAACTTTTAAAACAACTTACATTATTTCCCAAAGAAAGCTAAATCTTATTTAGTCTAAAAATTCCCTTCTTTTATTCATCTATCACCAGTGACTAAGCAATGACAAATCCAGATCTGGGATAACTTCTGCATATTGTATTGGAAATGTTAGTAGGGGACCTCAATCCACAAGACATAAATATCAGTAGACAACACAGCATGTATCTGTATAGCACCTGAAGAGTTATACAGAGCTATTCAAAGGCAGGAGAGGATCTCCAAAGTCCTTTCCAACTCTAGAATCCTGAGTTATATTTAAAAAAATGCAGCTAATAAACAGTAAATGTAAGGTGAAATAAATTTAGGAGTCAGAAGTAAATTCTATTTATAACACAGTGCATATGACATTTTAACATGTAAGTTATTTCTTACTCTACTTACAAACACTGTTGGTTTGGGTATAAAAATATTTTCTTCATTTTCTTTGGGTAGATCAACAGGATTTGTTGTCTCAGTTATAATTTTTGTCTCATTTTTAGGAGCAGGTAGTTTATCCCCACAGTGCCTGCTATGCATATTAATTAGCGTTTGTTTCATTATTGCCAGTTCCTGTTGAACAACAGAATAAGAAAATATGAAACTGAGAAGTACAATTATATAAATCTATCATTAATTCAATCAAAAGCATTTATTTTCAAACTTAAAAAGGAAGAGGAAAGCATGAAGAAAGTATAATTACATAAATGACATCTATAGCAATAAAATAAAAAGTGTAAACCAATACAATATATAAAATTGTAGAATCTTATGAGTTGAAAGGGACCTCAGAAATTTTCTGGTCCAATGTTTAATCTGAAATAGGAAGTACACATACATGCCTCACATATTTTGTAAATTGGCAGTACCTTTTAATACATGCTATTAAAGTAACATCATATATGTGACAAGTTTCTACAACTATTTTGCTCCTAAATAGCCTGGATTTGATTATTATGTTTCTAGTTATCTAGGAATTTAATTTTTTTTCTTTCTGAATCAAAGATGTAAGGTTGATAGAGACCTAAATGGTCATCTGGTCCAACTCCTAATTTACCATTTGAGGTCCAGAAAAGTCCAGTGACTTGTTCAAGGGCACCTAGGTACTAAGTAAGCAGCAGAGTGATGAGCCAAACTCGGGTCTTGTAATGAATGCCATGTGCTATCTCCATTGTGTGTCTGCATCCCTTATTATACTGCTTGCTTGCTTTATTTCACTCTCACCTACCAGAATGGTGGAAAAGAAAAGAGACATGGTCTAAGTATTTCCAATAGGCTATTTGTCAGCAATTTTAGTAAAAGGTTGTACAGGAGAGCTTGATACTCCTGGTTCAGATGTGGTTCTGGAGCTACCTATGTATTTTTTCTAATTCTGCTATAATTTCATCCTTCAATAACTTGGGCAACCTAGTGTAAGTTTATAATTCAAAGGGCCTGTACTGGGCTTCTTTGGGGCTAGATTAATTTGTATTATTATACATTGACAAAGTTGGAAGACCCCTGAGAGGTCAATCAGTACTTAACCAAGAATCAATCATGTCTATAAATATCACTACAAAAAGTTACCCACCGTCTGCATGAAGACTTCTAGGAAGGAGTAACCTACTACCTCCTGAGGCAGCCCATTCTAATTCTGGGTGTCTCCAGTTGGTGGTGAGTTTTTCATATTTCAGACACAAATATGGCTCTATAACTTCTATCCAATGCTCCTTATTTTATCTTCTGACTAGAACAAGTCAAGTTTCTCTTCCAAATGATAGCAGTTCATAGGTCTTTTTGGTCAGAACTCAAGTGCTCTGTTTGTAAATGCTTAGCTATTATGGAGGCTTCATGGTTCTAAGCAGAGCTAATGATAGTCAGTATAGGTATAATAAGCAGTGATGGCTACTATCCATAACAGAAAGAACTTCTTGTTCACAATACTTGAAGAAAGCTATCATGTCTCCTCTTGTTTAGGTTAAATACCCCTACTTCCTTGAAATCATCTCTGTATGGAATGTTCTCCAATCTCCTTGCCATCCTATTTGCTTTTTTTCTGAATTCACTATAGCTTGTTTATGTTTTTCCTAAAATGTGAGATCTATAATTGAACACCTTAGAAATAGTCTGACCAAAGAAGTATGTAGAAGAATTTTAAAATCCCTTGTTCCAGCCACCATACCTCTTTTAATGCAGTTAAGGTAGCATTAGTTTTTGCTGACTACCCTGTTACAATGTTGATTCATATCGAATCATTAAACCTCCCAGATCTCGTTTCACAGGTTTAGTGAACTCCCTTAGACTGTGCTTGTGAATATAAGTATATAACTTTATACATATCCATACTGGATTTTTTAAAAAAGGGAATGTTCTAGCCTTTAAGATATTTTTTCAATCCTGACTTTGTCACCTATTGTGTCAGTTATTCGCTTCAGTTTTGTAAGTGTGACAAGTATGGCTTCTGTGATTTTCATTTAAGGGCAAGGTCAATGAAGGATCTCTAGGGGGTGAGTTTAATTTAATTCCAGCAGAGACATTTCTTCAAGTTGACATCGATGCAGCCAGTTCTAAATCTACCTAATTGTGCTATCACTTAGCCCACAGCTATCTTGTCCATAAGCATAGCACAAGAGACTTGCATTGTCAAATTCTTTGCTTAAATCTAAGCATACAATGTCTGCAGCATTTCCCTGATATACCAATCTAGTGCTCCTGTCAAAAGTAGATATAAAAGATAGATCTTGGTCAGAAATATGTTAAACTTACTGTACTCTAGTTAACAGATGTCACTTTAATCTCTGTTTTGAAAATTGGGGTAATATTTGTCCTTTAGTTTTTTTAGGTTAAACCATATTAATATATTTCTTTGAAGGAGAGTATGGAATATTCTATAGTAATTTGTACAAATCTAGTGTTTCTGCAAGTAATTTCATGGAATCATATGTAAGTGTGGATAGTCTAGCCAGAATCCATTAGTCCACAACATCAGAAATTCTGCTCATATCAACCCTATTTCTTATTAATACATCATTTAGTGAGCATTTTTCCTGCTCTCAATCCCTTAATGCTGAACTTTCATCCCCTATTAGGTCAAGAATCAGTAGGGTAGAACCATAGGATGATTGGGAACTTAGAGATCATTTAGTCCTTCATTTTATAGAGAGAGAAACTGAGATCTCCAGTCAGAAAGTATTCTTTCCAAATCTCTAACCTACCCTTGAAATTAGGGTTAGGGTTAGAACCTAGCGGTGACTTAATGATCAAAGTCACTTTCAGCACTCTAGGACAGACTACATATGTGTTTGAGGACAGTTAGAGGATGTCTGACTATTTTCTCATGTTTCCACTAGTTAAAAGAATTCTTGGTAGCCACAATCTTCATTTCTTTCCTAATACAGTTCTGGGCATAGTATATTCTCTCATACTCACACATAATCAAACTTCCAATGCTCACTGCACATAGTGGTGGATAGACAGATGACTAACTCCAACGCATAGAGTGATGACACACCTATTCATTTCCCTATTTTCTTCCTCATTGACCGAAGCAGAGATGAATTCTTCTGCCTCCCCAGACCCTCATTTCATCCCTATAATTAAGAAGCATCAGTGGTAAAGGGTAGCTTATTTCTGTTATGTACAGCAGCCACCATGGTCTATTTTTACATGGCTATACTGACTATCATTAGTGAAATGAGCACAATTGGGTATTTGAACATTTGTTGGCATCCTTCTTTAGGACTGGGATATAAACTGATCTTTTCCAATCCTGTGGTCACTGTTTTGTTTTCCAAATTTGCTGGCATATTGAGTGTAGCACGATAACAGCATCATTTTTTAGGGTTTTAAATAGCTCGGCTGGAATTCCATCCACTCCACTAGCCTTACTGTTAGCAATGCTTCCTAAAGCCCACAGGACTTCATTCACCAGGATGTGTGGCTCTAGATCAGTAACCGCACCACTGTGGTTATCTAAATATTAACATCTTTCTTGTATAGTTCTTTTGTGTATTCTTGTCCCTTCTTAATCTCTTCTTAATATTAATTCAGAGTGTGAAAGGCTTTAAATGCAAAATTAGGAGGGGTATGTTTTCCTAGAGGCAATGGGGAACCACCTAAGCCTGTTGCAGACAGAAGTCTAGGAGAGATGAAAGGAAATGAAAGATGAAATATGTGCAGGGAATGTGTTGCTAGAGATAAGGGGAGGGTTGTAAGAGATATTACAGAAGTCAAATCTGTAAGACTTGGGAAGTGACTGGATATAGGAGGAATACTTGGGACTGGGTGAGAATGAAGAGTTGAAGATCAATCAATCAATCCTAAATCAATAAATAAACATTTATTAAGCCTCTGTGCGCACTTAAGAAGCTTATACTGGGGGGAGACAACATACAAACAAATACATACAAAACAAGCTGTACAGGATAAATAGGATATAACAAACAGACAAAAGGCACTGAAATTAAAAGGCACTGGGGAAAGCTTCTTGTAGATGGTCAGATTTTAGTTGGGACTCAGAGGAAGCCAGTGAGGTCAGTAGTTGGAGCAGAAGAGGAAGAACATGGGAAGACAGCCAGAGAGAATGACAGTCAGTTAGAAATGTCTAATAGTTTGTGACAGAGCACAAGAGAGGGATGAGGGCTGGATATGTAGTTTTGATGATCATCTACAACGTAAGTATAAACTTCACAGGCCACATGCTGCTCTTAAAATTCCCAAGTGCACCAATTCGATTAAAATATAATTGGGAAATGTTTAATATAGTAAACAAAACCACAATACAACATAATATTAATTTGTGGTTTTCCAAGTCAATATAAGGCTGCAGGGATCTGTTCCTATTTGAATTTGACAGCACTGATCTAAATCAATATGGTAATGGAACTTATTGGAACAGTTAAGGTAACCAAACAACCAAATAACACAGAATAGAGAAGAAACAAGGCACAGGCTATTTAGGGAGCATTTCATGGGTGATAGAGAAAAGGAGACTAAGTACTGGTCAGACAGGTCAGAACAGATCCAAGAGGGAACAGTGTTAGGAAGACCTAGAGGAGAAGAATGCGTATTCAGGGGGAAAGGTGGTTGAGAGTATCAATTGCTGCAGGTAGGTAAAAAAAAAAAAAAAGGATAAGGACTGAAAAAAGGCTATCAGCTTTCCCAATTAAGAGATTTTTGATGACTTCAGGACAGAAAATTTTCAGTTGAGTAAAGAAGTTAGGAGACTTGGTTTGGCAAAAAGATGAATAGTGAAAGGCCAGTAAGTGGAGGCAACCAGTAGACAACTTTTTTCAGAAAAGATTAGCGTTCAGGACAGAGTAGTATGCTCCCTTGTTTAGGAGATGGGGAATGGATGATGATTTAGCAAAAGATACTTTGAGAAAATTCACATTGAACATCATAGTGTAATTTTTAGAATCTTTATTTTGACACTCTCATATCATTTAATCATTTGGAATCCTACTCTGATGCTTTATTGTGGTGTGAAAGTACCAGGGGTTCTTAGATGTGAACATCTGAAAATGAGGTGGGTTTTTTGTTGTTCTTATTTTTTTTTTTTTGGCACTTAAACAAAACCTATGTAAATGGATTGAGAGGTAGAACTAGGATCTGAGGTTGTAATGAAGAAAGAAAAGCATTAGTATCTGTGTAAATTTATTGCCGTCTTCTGTAATTCTCTACATGCACTTATACTATAAACTAACTAGTGCTACCCTTAGTTATCTAGGTCTCTCTGGTTGGCAAGGAAATGAAGTATTTTTGAGGTGAGGTGGTTTCTGGGCTCTTTGAGCCTCTTCTGCATGCACTCCAGTCACGTTTATATCAGTTAGACTTTTCTAAGAAATGGTACTAATCAAAATCTAGTTATTTATTTGAGTCTACCTCTCATTTCAGAGTTTATAGCTAATTTAAACAATCAAATTCTTCTCATCTTTACCTTTTTTTTTTTTTCTGATTTGGTGTTTGACCTCCGCTTTAACATGGTTAGATAGAACATAAACAGATGTTTTAGGAATGATGACATCAATAATGAGGTATTTCCTGTCTATTAAGAAATAGTAATTTTAATTGTCAGTGGTATTGTTTGGTGTTTTCTAACTATCTTCTTGAAGAAAGTATATGATAAATAAAATGACACTTAATGAAGAGTCTATAAAACACTGGTCTCTTTCATTTCTTGATCCCAAATCATGTTTTTCCATGTATTTCACCATGCACCCCTGATATCCATCTTTACAGTGACATAATTGAACATATGAAGGTATATATCAGCTTGATATTTAAAACCTTTAGCTCTTTGAACAATTTCTCTGACTGTGCTTTGCCAGAGATGTTGGCTACAAATACTTTTATGGTACCTCATAAGCACTGTGGATGATCAATCTCCCATGAAATGATGTTTCTTATATATATAGTCTTTGGATGTACAATAAAAGTATCTCTGCCAGTTTCTTTATCTTTTTGAGAACATGTAAGCCAGCCTTCCACTTAGCTACTTCTACATGCCTTTTAGTTTTACAGTGAGAATATCAATATTGATGTGGTTCAGTTCTTTTAGTTTAAAAAGTGCCTATAGTTAAATTAATGTTTATTATTTAATATTTTATCTACCCTCATTACATGTAAAAATGATTTTTAACATTCATTTTTAAAAAATTTGACTTCCAAATTTTTTCCCTTCCTCCTTTCCCCGCTCATTGAGAAAGGAAGCATAAATTAATGTTTATGAATATAAATGCTGGGCTATCCTCAGCACCCAATGACTCCTTATCCCTCACTCTACCACCATTACTGTGGCAGTGAAAGGAGCTCACACTGGATGGAGGTCCATTCTATAATTTTCTTTGTTTATTATATTGTTATGACCAAATAATTAATTACCCAATCTGCTCCTTAGCTAATACATGAACAACTAATACATGAAATCTGTCAAACAGTATGATATTCATTAATGGTTATAGTATTGACTGAAAAATAGAACTGATGGAAAAAATGAGATTGGGGAAAGCTTGGCATGAGATTAAACTAAAGGGAAAATAACAATAATAAATGATAGCTAGAAGCACTATATATGTGTGTGTGATCTCATTTCATCCTTTCAACTACTGATGTAGATGATCTCATTATCCTCATTTTTACAGATGCAAGTTAAGTGCTTTGCTTAGGGTTACAGCAAATAATCCTTCTGAGGCAGAATATGAATTCAAATATTTCTGACTTCAAGTCCAGTGCTCTATCCAAATAAATTCAATACTTAACAAATTTGTTAATGACTTTGTAGTGATCTGTATTTATCATTAGAGACAATGGAAGTGCCACATTTGGCCCCTTAACCAATTCATTGCAGGATAAAGTGGAAATGGCTCTTTATTTTTTTCTTCTTTTAAAGTAGTATTTTATTTTTTCTCAATTACACATCAAGACAATTTTTAGCATTGACTTTTATAAGATTTTGAATTCCAATTTTTTCTCCATCCTTTCCCTCCTTTCTTCCTAAAATGGTAGGGATAGGTTATATATGTGCTATCATGTAAAACATATTTCTGTATTAGTCATAGTTGTGAAAGAAGAAACAGATCAAGAGGAAAAATAAATATAAGAAAGAATAAAGTAAGTAAAAAAAAAAGTATGCTTCAATCTGCATCTAGAATCCATCAGTTCTTTTTCTGGATGTGAACAACAATGAAATAATAGTAACACTAAACGTATGCACCAAATGGTATAGCATCCAAATTCTTAAAGGAGAAGTTAAGCGAGTCATTGGTTTGTGAGCAAACGAGAAAGAGAGCATTACAAAATGTAAAGCTGATAACTCTGACTGTGCTAAATTAAAAAGCTTTTAGACAGACAAAACCAATGAATTCTTGGTAAACTGTCTTGGATCACTGTGCTGCTTAGAAGGCTGAGCCATTCATAGTTGATCATTACACAACGTTGCTGATACTGTGTACAATGTTTCCCTGGTTCCCTTCATTTCACTTTGCATCAGTTTGTACAAGTTTTTCCCCCTGAAATCTGCCTGTTTATCATTTCTCACTGCACAACAGTATTCCATTATATCCATATACCACAGCTTGTTTAGCAATCTCCCAACCAATGAACATTCCTTCAATTTCCATTATTTTTCCACCAAGAAAAGGGTTGCCATAAATATTTTTGTCCATGTAGGTCCTTTTTTCTTTTTAATCATCTCTTTGGGATACAGACCTGGTAGTGGTATTGTTAGATATGGATATGCATTTTGGCTGCCCTTTAGGCATAGTTCCAGATTGCTCTCCAGAATGGATAGATCAGTTCACAACTCCACCAACAGTGCATTAGTGTCCCAATTTTCCCACATCCCCCCAACATTTATCATTTTGCTCTTTTGTCATATTGTCTATGACAGATGGGAGGTGGTACTTCAGAGTTGTTTTAATTTGCATTTCTCTAATCAGAAGTGATTTAAAGTACTTCATAGCTTTGATTTCTTCATCTGAAAACTGCCTGTTCATATCCTTTGACCATGTATCAACTGAGGAATGACTTGTATTCTTTTTTTTTTTAGTGACTTGCGTTCTTATAAATTTGACTCAGTTCTCTATATATTTGAGAAATGAGGCCTTTATCAGAGACACTTGCTGTAAAGATTGTTTCCCAGCTTTCTGCTTTCCTTCTAATCTTGGTTGCACTGGTTTTGCTTTATAATTTAACATAATCAGAGTTATCTACTTTACATTTTGTAATGCTCTCTTTCTCGTTTGGTCACAAATCAATGACTCACTTAACTTCTCCTTTAAGAATTTGGATGCTATACCATTTGGTGCATACGTTTAGTATTACTATTACTTCACTGTCTATGTGATAGTGAAGATGTATCATTTCAGCAAAATGTAGTTTCCTTTATTATTTCTTTCAGTTGGGTCTATTTTTGCTTTTGCTTTGTCTGAGATAAGGATTGCCTTTTTTTTTTTGTACTTCAGCTGAAACATAATAGATTCTGCTTAGCCCCTTCCTTACCTTTATTTTGTGTGTGTCTCTCGCTTCAAGGGTGTTTCTTGTAAACAAAATATTGTAGGATTCTGGTTTTTAATACATTCTGCTATCTGCTTCCATTTTATGGGAGAGTTCAACATATTCCCATTCAGAGTTATGATTACTATGTCTTTCTCTCCATCCTATTTTTCCTGTTGGTCCTCTCTCCTTTCACCCTTTCCCACTTGTACAGAGTCCAAAGGAAAGAATGAAGTGAAATGTAATTATAATATCCAAACTTGGTCCCAAAGAAAGTTAAGAAAATACATCTCCTTTCTATCACTGTGGAGGAAGGAGATTGTGGATATGGAAGGTTACTAATATTGCCAAATGTGTTAGTTTTGATGAATTGTTTTTTCATGTTTTTAAAATAAATTTTTGTTATAAGATGGCTCAGTGGGTAGGGAAGAGGGAGAGATATTCAGAAATAAATGTGGCTGGAACCTAAGGGTGGGGGTGGGGATGTCCATCAACTGGAATGAATGGCTGAACAAATTATGGCAAATGAATGAAATATAACTGTGCCAAAAGAAATAATGAAAGGTTTTAGAGAAACCTGGGAAGACTTCTATGAACCAATGAAGAGGGAATTGAGGGAAGAATAATTTATACCATAATGACATAATAAAAATGAATAATTTTGAAAGACTTAAGAACTCTCATCAATGCAGTGATCAAATATGACTCCAGAGGACCAATCATGAAGAATGAAACCCACCTCATGACAGAGAGATAATGAACTCAAGGTGAAGAATGATATAAAATGATATAAAATTCTGGACATGGTCAATGCAGGAATTTATTTTGCTTGACTATATATATATCTTCTTTTTTTTTTCCTAGCCCGATGGGGAGAATTAGGAGAGAGAGAAAAAGTATTTGATAAATGAAAAAATTAATTAAAATGGAATAAATGTGATATAAAAACAAAAGATACTGATGAAAAGAAAATAAAAATTTTAAATTCCCTGTAGATGGTAAAATCCTCCAGATGTTTTTGTTTGTAGGTAGTTCACATCACATGAACTTAATTATACTTCTTATGCCAATGACAACCAAATCTCTATGACCATCCCTAATCTCACTTCTGTGCTCCAGTCCTGCCACCACCACCAACCTTTATGCACTTCAGATTGGATAGAGGTATCTCAAAATAAAAACATCCATAACAGAGTTTATCATCTTTCCCTCTACATCCTCCCTTTCTCCAGCTTGTCTGTTATTATGAAAGGTATTGTCATCTTTCTAGTTGCCCAAGCTTATAACTTCAGCATCCTCTTAGAATCTTGATTTGCTCTTACTGAACAGAGTTAATTTCTTACATAATGAGAAAGATACTACAAAAGAAAAAAAACAGACTTTGAAAAGAACTTATACACACACACACATACACACGTGTGTGTGTATCTATCTACCTTGCTATATCTATATCTATATCTACATATACTGATGTAAAATGAAGTGAGCAGAACCAGGAGAACACTGTACACAGTAACAACATCATTGTGCAATGATGAACTATGAATGACTTAGCTCTTCTCAGCAATACAATGATCTAAGACAATTCCAAGGGATTCATGATGGAAAATGCTATCTGCACCCAGAGAAAGAACTATGGAGTCTAAATGCGGATCAGAGCATACTATTTTCACTACCTTTGTTTTTTTGATGGTTTTTTCCTTTTGGTTTGTTTCTTCTTTCACGACACAACTAATATGGAAATATGTTTTACATGATTGCACATATATAACCTATGCCAAAATGCTGACTATTTTAGAGGGGGGGGAGGAAGGAGAAAATTAGGAACATAAAATTTAAAAGAAGGAATGTTAAAAATTTGTCTTTACATGCAATTGGAAAAAATAAAATGCTTTAAAATAAGATTCATTGCAAATCTCATCTTTCTGCTGGAAGCCTCTCCCAGGCTTGTGTATTCCCTCTAAGATTACTTTCAATTTAAAGTGTCTATATCTGATATTAATGTAATTATTTGCAAGTTGATTCCACCATTAAAATGCGAGCTTCTTAAAAGTAGGGTGTGTGTTTTTGCCTCTTTTTGTATCCTCATGGCTTAGCACAATACTTGGCACAGAGTAAATACTTATCCCCAGAATACTGCAAAATCTCCTCAATAAGATGTATAATTACTCAAAAGAAATTTGCCTAAACAATAGGGTAAGAAATCTATCTTGCCGTACAAGAAAATGGAGGGGTAGGGGATAAGAGAAGGCAGGGGTGTGATAGAAGGGAAGGCAGATTGGGAGAAGGGGTAATCAGAATGCATGCCGTCTTGGGGTGGGCTGAGGAGAGAGATGGGGAGAAAATTTGGAACTCAAAATCTTGTGGAAGTGAATGCTGACAACTAAAAATAAATAAACAATAAAAAAGAAATCTGTCTAAAAATCTACACATGCATTGTCCATACTATGATAAAAGTTTGAGAAAGCAATATGCGTATTTGGACAGGCAATTATCTGGATAGTGAAGCCTGTTCAAGATTGAATAGGAGGAAGAGAAGAAGCTACACTGTGGTTAAGAAATTGTGGAGTGCTTTCCGTGATCCAAAGCTATTTTTTGACTTGTATATTTTAGCTTATTCTCACAATTGCTTGCCTGAAAGAAGTTTAAAAAGTTATCATTCAGAAAATATATGATCAAAAAAAGAGACAAGCTATTCATTTAGGGAATGATGGATGAAAGGACAGTCCAAGTATTGCCTTGCTACCCTGAAGGTGTTAAAAGACCAGAAGGCGTACTCTTCATTAGTTAGATCTGCTATGAAACACCAGGGCATGCTTAAGATCAGAGACTTACACACTCCCCTCCTCAGGATGCTGAACCTGGTCGGGCAGGAACCACAGCCTCACTACTTTCTAACTGAGAGGTAGCTCAGATAGTCACTGAATGGTATTCACTCCCAGCTTTCACTACACTTGGAGGCCAGGATAATAACACCAGTTGACATTTACACAGTCTTCTTTCTGTCTCTTTCTGCCCCTCCTCCTCCTCCTCCCTATGCGGTGGGATCCCTCTCTGTTTTCGTTCTGGTTATTTAGAAGCTCTCTGCTCCTCTTTGTTAGTTAAACTCCTACCCACCCTTCAAGGCCTACTGCTTCTAGTCCACAATGATCTCTCTCTGATTTCCTATCAAGTTTATTTATTATTTCATTATATAATTTAACACCTTATTATATCCTGCCTTCCTTCTGATTGTTTCTGATGCCTAAGAAAAATTTTAAATTCATTGAGGGATGATTTTATACTTATTACAATTTTATTCTTATGGCATTTTTCATGATGAGCTATAAAATACATAGTACATTTGGTAAACCTTAAAGCATTGTATAAACATGAATGACTATATTAAGAGACTTTCAATAAATATTCATTAATGATTTTTAACTGCCATTCTTTCATAATTGGCATAACACAGGGTCTCTCAGATACCTGTTTCTTTTTAAGATGGTGAAAGATGGGTAACAGATGACTGCTATGCTACCCCACGAAAAGACTGTGGTGATGATACTCAAGTTTCCTGTGAAGGCTTCGGGAAGTTGGTGAGTTCTAACCTGGGGGGAAATGCCACTTCCACAAGCTCTGGGAGGGAGCAGTGTGAGGCCAAGGCTGGTTCCTAATACTACTGATACTGGTGGGCACCACCCAGCTAGCCATTCAGATCATTTTCTGTTTGCCAAGAAGAATGGTCCATAATCCTGCCAGTCTTCAAAGTGTTGTGTAAAGCAAAGACAGGGAAAAGGAATGTACTGCTGGAGAAAAAGCCCCAGGAAAATTTATGCCATTACTTGGTCAATCAGTAGGTGATACTTTTTATATGGAGTTTTATTGAACAGGCCAGAAAGTTATTTTATTGATATCTAACATAACTTAGGTTAGAGTAGTCTGAAAGACTTACACATGTTAACCTCATGATCTGTCTATTATGCCTTCTGTGATTTTTATTTTTCCTTTTTACTCAGTTATCTCACAGTACATTATTAACTACTTTTGTTTCTTTTCACTCTTTGTGTGTATTTGGCATCTTTCATTCATATTTATATTTTTCCAGTCGTTATTAATTTTTAATTAGTTATATCATGGACCATGTTAACTTTTTATTTTCTCAGCTAATGTTTCTTTTTTTTTTTTTTTAAACAATTCTGGTCTGTTGCAGATTGTGATGTTTGAGGAAACACCAAAATGACTAAATATAAAAAACTCCATATTAAAATCCTATTCCAAAATAATTAGTGTCAGTATAATCTGATTCTTTTTTTCTTGCTCTTTTCAAAAGTTTAAAGGTAAAATTTATGTTTACTATCATGTCAAACACATAAGAAAAGTACAGTAAGTATAATAAATGATTTAGTAATATGATCTGAATTAAAATGACTTGTATAGTTGGATTATACTGCTAATGATATAATCAGGATCTACCACAAAGACTTTATTACTCTATCATAATGAACAGGATATAGACCTAACATGCAATTATTGTTATGCAAATTAAAATGTAAAATGATTGGAAAACTCATGTATGGCACTCCAGGACTATATTTTTGTCCCAAACAGCTTCTCTAATGGAGCCAAATCACTTGCTTGAAGTCAAAAGCGCATGTCTTGGTCATTTAATATTAACCATTTGCATAGTGTGGTGGCATGTTAAAACAGCTCAGCTGCACAGCAGCTGCTTAAGAGGACGGCATAGTTGATGCCAACATGTTGCTGAAAGTTGTAAACTCTGCAAAGATGTTGCCAAGGGGATACATAGACAGCATTTCTTGATGAAAATAGCTCAGACAAGCATAATACAAACTACGTGCTCCATTGGTAGAAATGAAGCAATGGTTTAACATTATCAAGTACTTATATATGTGGTCTTAAATGGTGCATTCAAATATACTGACTCACAAAAAAAAAACCAGATATTGCTTTAGTGGTACTTAACTTTACATAGGTCACACCCCCACTAATTTTCACTTGAAGTAAAAACATTAAAGTTAACTTCAGAAATTGAAACGCTGAAAAAATTAAGAACAGAATCTTAAACACTATTCTGAATATTTTTAGGTACTATATTATGGGAGTGACATCAAGAAGAATCTTCCTCAAAGGTTAACAATAAGAGGTAACATTTCTATAGCACTTTCAATGTGCCAGGCATTATGCTAAGTACTTGGCAATTATTATCTAATTCGATTCTCACAATAACCCAGGGAGGGCTATTTTACAGATGAGGAAACAGAGGTAAAATAACTTGCACAGGGTTACAGAGTGTCTTAAAAATCTAAACTCAGCTCTTCCTGACTCTCCATTTTGTATCTGTTGCCCTGCCTGGTTTCTGCTCCAAGGAATAAGATACCCTTTCCAGGACAAGCTCATTACTTCTAAACTCACCTCCATGTGGCTAACTCAGGCCTGGACTAACTCTGCCTCCCTCTGCCTCCTCTCTCCTCCATTAGGAAGGCTAGAAAACCACTACCAAACTCTTCCAGATGTTTTAGTTTAGAAACTGAACTCTTACTTAAACCACTCCATTTTGTATCTGTTGCCCTTCCTGGTTTCAACTCCAAGGAACATGATGCCCCTGAACTGGGTACCTCCTGGTATCCCACTCACTCTCTTTCCTGACCCCTTTTGTACGTTGCCTCCCCCTTTTGACTGTAAGTTCACCGAAGGCAGAGATTGTCTTTAAAGAAACAATTAATTGTATCTCCCGTGCTTATCGCAGTGCTAGGCATGTTGTAGGTACTTAGTAAATGGTTACTGGATTGGATTGACTCCAGGCTCAGCATTCCATCCTAGTGCCACTTGGGTGCCACTTTCAGTGCACTTTATGATGCTAAGAAATATGTAATATTTTGTGGAATATGACACCATTTATCTTCAAATGCCAGTGCCCCTGGCTTTCATATAGACATGCAAAATATTTTTATAGGGAGTTTACGGCAAAATTTCCAAAGAGTACACATCAGGATTGACCTTTGATAAGCTGTTGTTTTATATCACAACGAGGTGCTTCTTAGGATTTGGATCATAGGAACACAGATTTAGAGCTGGGAGGGACCTAAGAGATAATTCATCTAGTCCAACCCCTTCATTTTACAGATGAGGAGATTATGGCAGAGAGACTAAATGACCTGCTCCTGGCCACTTGGCGGTACATAGAAGTTAATATATGAATCTCTGGTCAAATCCAGTTCTCTTTTCAATACACTCTGCATTTGGATTTATTCCTATTTAAATAGGAAGAATACAAAAGATCCAGGCCTGAGACAGACAGTAACTTTAGCACTAAATTTTTTTTGAAACTCCCAGTCCTTAATTGATCCTTGGGCATTAAAAATACAAACAAAACAAACAAACAACCAAACAAACTACCTTCTTTGGTCTGTGGCTGTTATCTTTTTGGTTCCTAAACCTTTAACTAACTCCACTGCTCTGTATAAGTACTACTAGTGCCAGGAGTGGGGAATCTGCATGCAGTGTGGATTCAAAGGGCTGCACTAGAGGATGCACAAGGCTACATGTGACCTGGACACGAGGGTTCCCCACCCCTTCTAGTCCTGGTCTGTTTGACTAGTCTCTGACCGATAGCTCTTCATTGGGGGTGGGTGTCTGGGGAGGGCAGACAAGCAGCATATTCTGACCCTGACCCTTTTTGTGCATACCTAGGCCATGGCTTACCTATTGTGTTTCTTATACCACTACAAACCCTTAGCTATTCCACTCTTTACTCTAAACTACTTATCCAGATCCCAATTCAAGCTTACCCACTGATCTTTCTCTGGATGTGATTCACTCCCATGAGTATCTTTCTCATTTCTCATTCCCATATTTATCCTACCTCTGCTGGATTTAGCTCTGTAACCTACAGTCTGTGACCTCCTGTCACCTATAGGTTCAGGTACAAAAATGAAGTAACTTCCATTATATTATGGTAGCAAGATCTCATATTACTGTCAACTTGTTATTTCCTGAATCATCGTAATACCAGAGAAAAGTCTGACTTCTGATACTGAATGATTTGTAGATAAATACACCTTAAGATTTTATAACTTTGCGATTTCACTACAACTTTTTCCATTTCACTACAACTTTGTAGAAATGCTTATTGTTATATTTTATTGTGTACTAGAATCACTTTCACTAATGTTCCATTCTAATACCTCATTGTGGCTTGGGTTTTTGAAAACTATATTAGTGGAGTGAAAGACTTGGTGGGGTGTGGGGATGGGAGTTGTTGAAGTTCTGTAAGAGTGGGAGTTTTGAGCTGTTGCTCTGTGACAAAATAGTAGTCAGGAGAAGGAATCTGTAAGAGATGGGATGTTTGACAAAGCTCAGAAAGAGGAAAATCAGCATTCACTTTGCTTGGAAAAGAGCAAAGCTAGACTGAGGAGCAAACCAGTAGTGGCCTAAAAGAGAGGAAAGCTGGACAGTATCACAGATAGTTAGAAGAAGACAAAATCTGTATGTGAGAGATGGGCAGGAGAGTGGTACAAATCCTATGGAGAACTGATGGAAGCTGGTAGTAAGTAAAAAAAAAATACACAAGGAATTAAAATAAGACAGATCTAAGTCTCTATCTGGACATTAGGTATTCTCCTAGCTGGGAGCTCTAAGCTCCATTTGTCTTACAAAATTCCTTAACCTAGCAAAGAAACTGATCCAGAGAGATGAGGAGCCATGCTGCCTCTAGGATAAATCAGGTTCAATTTGAAGCTTGTTGCAACCAGAAGTATCTGTTCAAAGAGTTGAGGTTTCAGGTAAAATTCCAAAAGTTAAGGGGGCAGGACACAGAGGAGGGATCCAGTGTGAAAGCTCTACCTCTGTCAAATCAGCTAAACAGTCTCTCACGGTTATAAGTCATCATTATTGCTCATAAGCTTTAAAGAATCTACGTCGCCCTGGCCCTACAGCAATCACAACCTAAATTAAATAAATTCACTAACTCAGCAAACGTCTGCAGGGTGTGAAGTGGAAGGATAACATACAACTTGTTATGTATGTGTACGTTTTGTATGCGTAAGTATATGTAAGAAATGATATATACACAAATAAGCATAACGGTGCCTAAGTACCTCAAAGAGGTAAAAGTGCTATATGAGGGACAACTCCTATTAACAAGGGGATTTGAATTGGGTCAAGAAGGATTGGGACTATTTCAATATATAGAAATATGAAGTTTAATCTGCATGAATATTTTCTCTATCTCTTTATTTAGTCCAGACAATTAACAAAACAAAAAAATCAAGCCCTGATTTGCATGCTGATTTCTGAGGTGTAAATGCTCACAATGAAAATTTAACAATCTTCTCTTGAGGGGCTAGTTAGAGCTAGGTCTAGTACACCCCTGGTGGTAGGCAATGCTGCAAGATTAAGG
Organism: Potorous gilbertii; assembly: GCA_028658325.1. Classification (NCBI taxonomy): domain Eukaryota; kingdom Metazoa; phylum Chordata; class Mammalia; order Diprotodontia; family Potoroidae; genus Potorous; species Potorous gilbertii. The sequence continues at coordinate 454,327,306 of CM053771.1, read as the reverse complement.
AGATCCTTGAATGTCACAAGCCTACAAGTCTAAACTTTACTTTTTGATCAATAGCTAACCACTGATGGATTGTGAGCAAAGGTATGAAATGGACGAGGATAATTTATATGACATTAGTATTGAGAGTTTCTTAGATGAATGAGAGAATGGAGGTGGGAGGACCTATTAGGAGACTACTGTAAAAATTCAGATGGGATAGCAATGTCAACTGACTTGGTCACTGTATACTTCTTTTACTCTGAGGCACTTACATTCTATTTAGGAGGCACAGGGAGGATACATGTACATAGATACACAAAATAGATCCAGGGACTGGGGAAGACCATAGAGGTGGATATCAGCAAAGGCCTTTTGTTGAAGGAGGCAGTTCACCTGAACCTTGATTAGATCCTGAAGGGGTCTGAAGCAGGGCCAATAAAACTTGATCTGTTACAATTCTACACTTCTTTTAATCATATATATAAGGATATGTTTGCTATGTAGAATCTTATAACTACAAGTGCTATTCTTCTTCATTCTGGAGAACACAAAGAGTTGATATTATTTGTTATAGAAAATGTACATACATAGACACATTTACATATAAGTTATATAAATGACTGAAGGCCTTTTCTCCCTATTAAGGCATTTATATATTGGAAGATTATTCTGCCCTCTCCTCTGTAACATGAGTTAGCATTCATATTCAGAAACCCAAAGGGTCTAAAAAAACAATCAAAGATATTTTGGCCCTCCCAGAAAATTTACAATTCAAGATTCTCTGGGAAGATTCACGGCCATTTACATTTTCTGGTATCTTCTAATATTTCATTTTTTCATTGTTTTCACTCTTAAAATCAGCTGAGAATCCCCTCTGTTTTCATAATTATAAGTTGGCAAATAAGTGTTCCTTTGGATTCATATGCCCCCTGCAGTTCCTGTCATCTATACCTACCTTGTTAGCTAACCTGGAATAACTCAGGGAGAAGTCTACACTTATAAGTCTATTGCCCTCAACCAATAACTAAAGCATGGTTCTGGAAATGAAAGCAGCAGATAACACCACCCTGGACATGGTTTTCCCCTCAAAAGTAAGGAATATATCTAACACCTGTGAGAGATGGGACTAATATAAAAAATGTAAAACTGGTAAGCTGTCTTTGAATAGCTGGGGAACTGCCACATTATCGTTCCAAGCTAGTTGCCACTTTGGAGGCCCATACCATCCCATTGCCCTCTCTAGCCCAATATAAAGAAAATCTTTTAATCAGTTTCTTTGGACACATAAATCTTGTACATTGGTTTTCTTTTCCCCTCCCTGGAATGGCTGCAAGGTTATTGCATAATGACTTATTTGGAAGCATTTGCCAACAGATTAAGGACATGATTTGGTATGAGAAACTGACCAAGTCTCCAAACTCAGAAAGCTTTCATTCCACTGCTACGTAGTAAGCGGTTATAATTTAAGGATTCCAGGAATTAAAGGTGAAGAAAGAATGCATTACAGGGGTGAATTTATAAAAAGTCATGGAAGTGGAGAGAGGAAGTGTCATGTGTGTGTGCGTGCACAAGGGCGCATGCATGTGTAAGTAAGCAGGCCAGTTTGGCTATAAAGTGCATAAAGGAGAATAATGTAAAATCAACTGCCAGGATGGAAAAGACAGACTAAAGTCAGATTATAAAGGTCTTAAAAATCTCAAATAGAGAAGTTTGTATTTCATCTTATGGGAAAAGAGGGAGACACTAAAGCTTCTTAGGAAGGAGAATGGCACGGGGAGACTTGTGCTTCAGAAAGATTATCTGGAAACTGGGTAGAGGATAGAGGGAAAGGGGATTCTGAATGGAGTCCAATTAGGAGGCTACTGCAATAGTCCAGGCAAGAGGCCATGAGGGTTTGGTCTAGGGTGGTAGCTATGTGTACTGAGAAGTTCCGGGTAATTTTCTTGGTTTATTCCTTGCAATATGGTGTTCAGATTTTTATTTTTTATTTTTCAGGTTCTTCCGGGAGTTCTAGGATCCTCAAGTCATGGCTGCATAACTTGTCTTTGAGAGAAATGGCTTATGCTTATACATACATACATACATAAACACACACACACACACACACACACACTTACATGGCTTATATAGAGATCATGTGGCATTTGAGTGCTATTGTGTTTTGCTTCTAATCTTTCAGACTATTTCAGATACTATATTCTTTCAGATTTCACTTTTAGGATACATGTATTCCAAAACTAATGTTTTTTACTTTGCTTCTTCGGAGTCATTCATTACTATGGAGTTTTAAAAGTCTAATAATTATTTCTCCTGTGTAGGCTATTACGTTCTGACATTTGTAGAACATCTTGTTATATGTTCTCCTGGAATTCCACAAAGTTATGTGTTTTATCAAGTGGTGGTTCAATTTCCTTTGTCTTACAATATTTATTTAGAGAAGTTTGCATTCTTTTGAATGTTGTGTTGTTCATTTTTCTTTTTAATTTTAATATCCTCTCTGTTGATTTATCTGCTTGTGCTGTAGCTTTTTAATAGAAATTTCTTACCCTGGAAATCTTAGATGATTTGTCTTTTAAACCAACATTCCCTCATTCACTCCTTCTTTCTTTCTCTTTTCCTTGATTTTCTAATTCTTCTCATTTTGATGGTATGTATACTTCTGAGTCTGTCTTGCAATAATTACTCAGTCTACTCCCAAGCTGAGAAATTGACTTTTCACTGGTCTGGTCTTTGTCCTAAGGGTGAGGCAGTATGGTTAGCTCCAGTTGGACTTCAGACCCCCTTTCCTTCAGGCCTAATATAGCTATTCTTTTACAATGCTCTTCTGCCCACGTTCCATCATTGGTGCTTACCAACAGGGTATGTCAGCAGAGTCTATGTAGCAGGAGGGGCATCCCTATGTTTAAACTAAAGCATAAGTTCATTGGGCAGATGAAGAGATGCTGAGTTAGTATAAAGAGGATTAGCATTCTCCAGTATTAATTAAAAAGGCTATTACACCCTTCCTGGCCTTCTTCCTTTTTTTTTTATCCTTTGGACTCAGCTGTAATTGCTTTACCTCTAGTACACTATTCAAGAGTAAGCATATTACTGAAGACAGGAGAAAACATCTAGTGCTTCATTTTGTGGATCACATGACCTAGAAGTTTTGGGTACTGACCTTGCGAGTGGAGAGAAGGGCTGAAGATATGAAAGATATTAGGGAGGTAGCTACAATAAGACATGATATGGGGGCTGAGGGAGAGTGAAGAGTTGAGGGTGCTTTGAAATTTTGGAGCATGGATGACTGCAAGGATGATGGTGCTCTCAAAAGAAATGTGATAGGAAGCGAGATATGTTCAGGGGAAAGATAATAAATTTTATTTTAAACATGTTGAGTCTGAGATGCCTTTGGGACATTAAGACAGGATATGTCTAAAAGGTTTTAGAAAGATTTTTGGAGAGGAAAGTGGCTGGGCTGAGTCTTAGAAGGAAGATATATGATTCTGAGAAGTGGAGATGAATAAAGAATACATTTAGACATGGTGAATGGATTGCGCATATGCACAGAGGTGGAAGATGAAATGTCAGGTTTGGGGAAGCGAATATTACAATATGACTGGATCATATAATTTCTGAAGGTAAGCAATATGAAATAAGACTGAAAAGTTATGCAGCAGCCAGATTATGAAGGCTAAAGCTAAGGCCAGGAAGATTTTGTACAAATCCGTCATCTTTGCTATGCCTCAACCTTGGTTTCCCCCAGTTCTTAGGTATGTGTACAGAAGTCCAAGTGCATGTGTTTCGGTAAAATTTTCCAGGGGAACAAAGTATGAAAGTGTGTGTGCTTGTGACACCCCTGTTCCATGCACCAAATACCTCAGCCCTCAACTACATGCTTCAAAATAAGGAGACATTAACTTTGTTATGAAAATTTTTTTTGTTGGTAAAATATGGATTATTGTATATTTCTAAAATGTTATCATTCAAATGCTTAGTACATTAATTTTCATTAACAATGCTAAGCACTTAGTAAATGCTTACTAAATGTTTTTCATTCATTCATTCATTCATTCATGGGTGGGAGAAGTAGTAACACATTTAAAAATATAGTACATATTTTCACATTTATGAAATAAATTATTACACCTTCCATTTAAATGCTTAGTAAGAAAAATGATCTAACTATTCAGTAAGTTTTTAGATTTAAAATCGGCAAGTTTCAAAACAGTAAAGAATGAAACAAAAAGCATGTCACACATTTCGAAATACATCATTTGTTTGAAAACTTTGTTTGAAATCTGTTTAGATTGCCTTGGGGACTACTTGTGATGCTGAAATGTTCTTGTAATCTTCTGAGAAAACAGAAAGAACATACAAGTAAGAATCTTGGAACATAAACATAGCACAAAAAGAATGATAATTATACCATAACTTCACTTTTTAGAAATCTACTAGACTGTTCACCAGATTTTTATTTTTGGAGATGAAATAGAACATTATAAAAGCTTTGCTGCCTAGTATAATAGGATTCAGTCAAACATTCTCTTATGCACAGCTCCTTGTATACAAAGGATACTCAAAGATTTGTTGACTGGTTGAGCGATTAATTATGGTTAACTAAAAGTTAACTGATGAACTGAAATTCTAGTAGGCCTAAACATATCATGGGGGTTACTGTATCAGTGAGGTTGGGAGGGTAACACAAGCTAAGTCTCAGCAAAGCAATATCTGTCCTTGAAACAGAGATACTAGGCAATGTCACAGCTATGGTAATTGCCATCATGAGAGGAACAGATCTTTTTTCTGGCAAACCCAACCAAAGGCAATTTATTTTTTGACTATTCTCTCAACTGTTCTTAGACATATAGGTCTTGAACAGTTTCTATGATTATTTTGGTAAAATTAGTCACTAATATTTTTTAATTTGGATAATATAAAAAAATGACAGTTCGTAAAGTTTTTGGTCAGTAAAGTGCTATGTAATACAGCTTTTAGGAGGCACAGAAATATTTTCATTGAGTGCAGGAAGGACTGAAATAAAATATTTAAAACATACATTCCTGTCCTGGTTTTTGAGGGATAAAGAATAAGGAAGAAAAGGATACAACATTAACTGTAGAAAAAAAGCATGGCTGTGTAATGTACTATTTTCCTTTAAGAGAATAAAAATTTACGTCAATACATGAGTTTGTAAGGTTTTCCCCCAGTCAGTTAACTATTTGTGTACCTCTTGGAAAAGTGAAGTAGGGATTGGGGTGGCAAAATATGTGTTGATAAATTTTTAGACCAGTCAATATCTCATATATATATATCTATATATATATATATCTATATCTATATCTATATATATGTATATATATATATATATATT
>CM053771.1:454303000-454321474 GCA_028658325.1 Potorous gilbertii | reverse complement strand
GTTAAGGTTTTAGTGGTAAAATTCATTTTATGATTGCTATTTAATCAGGAGCTAGAGCGTGTATAGAAAAGCATGTAAGCCACTTAAGATTTGCCTCAAAAGATGTTCCTTAGCCAAAGTGAAATTATAATCATATTTGAAACCTGGTTATTGGAACTTGCCATTTTTAGATGCTATGGGACTATTAAGTGACTGCTCTAAGTCTAACTCCAGGTATGGATAGCAAGCAAGGTGGTCTGAGCATCCAATCCATGAACTGCAAAAGGTGATCTCATTGGAAGGGTTGAAAAGCGGCTGTTCAGGATGGGCTGAGGTAGGATTCTCCTGACTCAGTTTCCCCACTGACACCTGGCAGACTTTAAGCCTGACTGAATACAAGTGGACAATTTACTCCTGCCTGGAGTTGACATGAAGCTGGGGAGATAATTGTTTCCCTGCAATGTCCCTATTCTTGGTGGCAATTTTCTATAGTCAAAAGGTTTGTAAGCTTAATACCAGATCTATTAAATTATAGATTATTGGTAGGGGAACATCTGAGGTTAAGTGTAAAATTAAACTATTAGGCATAGGACTTCAGACCAACAACAATAAGTTAGGGTCCTTTAATTCTTAGTAATATTGTGGAGACAATTAGGTCAAGAGCTTGTGAAGTTAGCAACATAAATATTATTTGTGTCTCAGTTAATGTTTAAAAAAAAAAAGAAAAATTCTTTTGTGGTCCATATGGTAAATGCTTTAAAAACAAGTATCACATGACCAAAAGTTTGAATTGTTTTATCAGTTATAAACTGTGTTAAAAATGAAAAATTAAATAAAAAAAAAGAGAAACAAAGTCAGGGAAGTTGATCCTCAAGATCTAACAGCATGAACAGCTTGCATTTCTACCCAACACTAGACTTAGGGGGCTATTTTCCTTCCAGAAATGCATTAACAAGTCTCATTTCTACCACTAAATCCCCCAAACTTTGAAGTGCCCTTCAGTCAATCAAGGAAACTTTTTCCCTTGAAGGATCTAGTTGGGAAGCATCTAGGTGGTGCAGTAAATGTAGCACTAACCGTGGTGTGAGGAGGATCTGAGTTCAAATCCAGCCACAGATACTTACTACCTGTGTGACCCTGGGCATGTCACTTACCCCCCAATTGCCTTCAGCCCACCAAAGGATTTAGTTGCGCCACAGCTACATATTTTCACTGATATTGTTTTCAAGAAATTCGTTAAAATTTCTACATTCATATATTAAGATTTTTTTAGAAGATTTCCCTTATGTAACTTCTTGATTGAATCATCATAACTTGTTTCTGCCTTTTGTTAAATAATGTATGTACTTTATCCCTTTATATATGATTTTGGGGGGGACGTCTTAAAAGGAAAATTCCCATAATTTTCAATAGAACGGTTCAGACCTGTGATTCATTGGTATAAGGAACTTCCCCAGAAGAAATGCCCTCTATCAATACAGATCAGCAACGGTTTGCAACTTGTAGGGGCCCTAAGAGGTTTAGTGGAGCAGCTAGGGGGTTCAGTGAAATTTGTTCCACCTTCCTTAGCCATACAATGAGAAAGTTATCAGTGAGGTAGGGCAGCTAGGTGGTACAGTGGAGAGAGTGCCAGATTACTAGCTGTGTGACTCTGAGCAAGTCATGTAGCCCTGTTTGCCCTAGTTTCCTCATCTGTAAAATGAGCCAGAGGAGGAAATGGCAAACCACTCCAGTATCTTTGCCAAGAAAACTCCAAATGGGGTCACAAAGAATCTGACATGAATGAAAAACAACCCAAGAACAAGAGGTTAAGTGATTTGCCCCATGTCACATAGCAAGTATAGGTCAGATGGAGCTTGTAGCCAGGTCTTCCTTGATTCCTTTCTACACTTCTCCTCAAATATTTGCCTAATGTAAATTTTATCCACAATAATATAGCTAATTTCAGCTTCTCATTAACAACCAGAGAACAATTAGACACTTCTAAGATTGACTAAAATTAAATTCATATCCCCCAAACCTTTAGCTTATAGCATATGTTATTCCCTGAATGTCAGCCTTGTTAGTGCTATAATTAAGCAAGTTTTTAATGTTCTGAACATGTGTAGTCAAAATGTCACCAGCATTAAAAATGTGATCCTAAATACAAGCATGGCTGTTTCCCATACACGCTAAGTATCATCCTCTCAAACTTGCTGCAAACTTCACTCTGCAAACTTAATCTCTCTGTTTTTCTTACCTCTGATCTCCTTAATCTATATCGCATCTTGATTTATTCACTATTATTGATATGCTTTGGTAGGGTTTCCCCTGGAGATCTAAGCAAACTAGCTATCACAGTCCCACCAAGGGAAATGCAGAAGTGAAGCATATGGGCTACGGTAAGCAGGGCACCATTACCCTGATTCCTTCATGGTCAAAACTGTTTTTAAAGTGCTTCTTTGTGCTTGTTCTGTCATTTAGGTGGCCTAAAGGTACTAACACTTCTCTAAGATAAAACTTCCCAGTTCTGCCCATTTTTGTATGGCCTGATTTGCATTTCCTGATGATCCTGGACACCTGACAATATTTTTGCTAAATTGGGACACCCACAATGGAACACAATATTCCAGATGAGATCTGACCAAGGCAGAAATACATCAGGACTCTCAAACACCTCCCTCATTCTGTATTCTAGGCTGCTATTAATTCATGATCACCCTAGGTTTTTAGTTGCCATGTTAGGCTGCAATACACTAACTTAACACTGAATTTGTAACCTGTAAAACCTCTTATTCAATCATTTCCATCTCTTTGTGTCCCCACTTGGGGTTTTCTTGGCAAAGCTACTGGCGTGGTTTGCCATTTCCTTTTCCAGCTCATTTTACAAATGAGAAACTAAGGTAAACCAGTGTTAGGTGAATTGCCCAGGGCAACACAACTAGTAAGTATCTGTGGCTGGATTTGAACTCAGATCTCCCTGGCTTCAGACCTGGAGTTTTATCCACTGTGCTTCCTAGTTGCCTTTTAAAAACTTTGGTGGACTTAACAAAAGTAAAATTTTGAGAAGGAGCCATTGTCCTGTCTCTATCTACCCATATGTCATGACTGCTTTTGGGGGGGGCTTTTTTGATGATGGGCTTTTGTACAAACAATTGACTTAGTCACACAATCAAATTCAGTCACTGAAGTGATCAAAAACAACAGATTGAACTTTTTCCAGCAGATAATTTTTCATCCCCTAGGCACAGCCTTGGAGAAGGAAATAGTAAACCATTTCAGTATCTTTGCCAAGAAAACTTCAAATGGGGTCATGAAGTATCTGACACAACCTAAACAACTCAACCACAAAGGCATAGCTTGGATGGCCCAGTGGAGAGTGCTAAACTTGGAGTCCAGAAGACCACAGTTGGATTCCTGCATCCAAGCTAGCTGTAGAGCCCTAGGCAAGTCACTTAACTTCTTGGGTCTGTTTCCCAGGAAGACAAGAGAACCTACTTAGAGGGTTTTTGTGAAAATCAATTGAGATAATATATGGAAAGGGCTTTGCAAACTTTAAAGTACTATGTAAATGTTAGCAATTATTTAATTGAGAGGGTTTTTTCAATTTTTTTTTTTTTTTGGAGTATGGAGAGCAAGAGTGGAAGTTTGTGGTGAAAAAAGACAAATAAGAAATGCTAAAATGTTGAAATGATTCTTTTTGACTCAATAAAATTTGAGAGTTTGAATAGATATTTGAACTAGTATTATTTAATCTTTGACTTTCCTGCAATGATTTTTCCATATTGACAAATTGTTAACTTGTTTACTGTAATTCCTCATCCTGGCAAACAGAGAAATTTCACTTCTGATAGGGGTTTAATCCCTACAAGTTTAAAATTTGCTCAATTTTTAAAGCAAAAACCTAGTGAAGCCTTTTATCTCCTCATGTCCTCATGATGCAACAACCTCTTAACTTTTCTCATAGCCTCCAGTCTCACCCTACTCTAATCTATACTACACACAAACTAGCTGATTAAGCTTCTTAATGTACAGCTCAAGTCATTTTCTTTCCCAGCCCCTAAACTTTCAGTAAACCACTCCTTGTTGCCCACAGGATTAAAACCAAATTTCATAATCTAGCTATTGAAGGCCCTCTACAATCTAGATTGTACAACCCAGGATTCTAGACTTACCTCTCTACAATGGCCAGTCTAGCAAAATGGAGAGAGGGCAGGATTTTAAGTTGGGAAGACCAGCTTCAAATCCTACACCAGACACTGAAAAGCTATGTCATCTAGCCCACATATAAAATAGAGATAAACATAGATTGCTAGGATCAAATGAGATAATGTGTGTAAAATACCTTACAAATATAGCTATTACTTCACACCAGCCCAGCTTTCTGCTCCAACTGGTTTGATCCATTCACTGTCCTTAAGGAATACCCTGGGAATTTTTATTTCCATGTCTTTGCAGGAATGATTCTTTCTTCATGGCTTGAATTTCCCCTTCCAACCCATGCTGCTTCTATCTTCTCAAAATTTTGAAGTTCTGCTCAAGGGCTACCTTCTCCATAAAGCTTCTTCTGACTTTTCTAGCTAAAGTTGACATGGGCCAGTTTTGAAAAAGGACTAGCAAAAGGCTTGTCTATACCATCCTCACAGACTTTGACCTTTATCATGTAATGCTTGATTTCTTGATTTGCTTTTATATGTTTATCTCTCCTCTACAACAGGAGAGATTGTAAACTCCCTCAGGACAGGAATGGAATTATATCTTGAACATATGTTTTTGTAACCACCACAGATAATAGCCCACAGACTGACATACTGGCCAAAAAAAAAAAATGCTTGATGAATGGATCCTCACTGCTCTAAGAATCTCTAATATTCTCTCCTTTTCTTTGACTATCATTTAAATCTCAGTTATTCCTGACTCTTCACTCTCACTCAACCCATTATGTCTAATCAGTTTCCAAATCTTATTTCCAAGTTCACAATATCTCCCACAATTTCCCCCACATCTCCATTAATACAACCACCACCCTTGTTCAGGCTCTATTACCTATTATCTAGACAATTACAATAGACTCCTTTTGGATCCAAGATTTCCCCCACTCCACAACATCTGCCATACCATCTCCACAGTGATCTTCATGAAGCACAGACATGACCATGCTATTCCCTTTCTCACTCAATTACGGTACTTGCCTGTTTCGTCTAGGATCAAGTATAAACTCTGTTTGACATTTAAACCTCTCTTCAAACTCTGGCTCCTGCACATCTTTCTAACCTTTTAATATTAGTCTCTTAGTCACATTCATACTGGACTTCTCCTTATTTTGTACATAGGCCATTCCCTCTTCCCTCTACATGCCTAGAATGTATGTCTTCCTTACTGCCTACTTGTCTAAATTCAGTTACTATTTCTACACAAAGTCTTTTCGTGATTCCCCCATCTGATTTTTTTTGTGCACTTCTCTGAAAAACTATGTTGCACTTAATTCTGTTTGTATATATTATCTCCTCCCCTTCATTAATGATTATTTAATTTAAATTACATTAATGTAATAATTAATAGATAATAAATAATTATGATGATGTTGCCTCCTCTATTAGAATATAAGTTCCTTGAAGGCAAGGGCTATTTCACTTTTGTCTTTATGTTACAGGTTGGAACAGTGTCTGATACATACTAAACACAACAAATCCTTGTTAACTGATGATTGATTGGCCAACAGTAGTCTTCATTTATACATTATCTGGCAAAAAATGTTACAGTTTACCAAAGATTACAAAGACTTGGGAAAAGAATGGAAAACCAAAGGGACATTGGTAATATTTTTCTCACTGCTAGATATAGAAGAGAAAAAAATCAATCTGCAAAGTATACAGGATGTCCCAAAAGTCACTTTGCTAAGTGACTAGTTGTCTAAGAAGAAGGCTTCTAAAAGAAAGATCTGGTGTCACTTAAAATATAAAAATGGCAGGTTCCTAACTAGGCATGGAGTATACCTAACAAAGACTAGTGATAGTATCCTTGCATAGTGTATTGCAACTCATAATCAAAATCTAAATTAAAATTAAATTTAAAATCAAATTTAAAGAAATTTAAATTAAAATAAAATGAAGAAGAAATTGCCTGTTTATGATATAGAATAGATCTAGTAAAAAATGAAAATCAGTTATAACATCCACAAGTTCACAGAAAATGAATTTTTTAGAAAAGGCATTAAGACCCAGACTCATGACGTCAATACAAAGAAATAAAGTTTAGAAAACAATATCATAAGCTAGAAATACTAATACAGAATGTCTAATTTGCCCTCATGGGTATCACAGAGACTTGAAATGATATAAAACTCAACAGTAGAACATGGCTGGATGCACATGTTATTTAAAAGAAATAGACTAAAGAAGGTGAGGGTAACATTATTTATTATGACAATCTAAATGAATGAGATGAATGAATATCTACAAAAATATAAATTACCCAGAATAACAGAAGAAATGAAATATTTAAATAACCCAGTTTTAGAAAAAAGAAATTGACACAGTCTGACAGGACTGTTTATGAGACAGCCCTTCACAGCAATGCAAAGACCTAAAACATTTCCAAAGAATTCTTGATGCAAAATGCCATCCACATCCAGAGAAAGAACTATAGAATCAGAATACAAAATGAAGCACAATATTTTCTCTTTTGTTATGTTTTGTTTTGTTTTGATTTTTCTCATGGTTTCTCCCATTTGTTTTCATTCTTTGCAACATGACTAATATGAAAATGTGTTTAATATGAATATATGGGTAGAACCTATGTAAGATAGCCTAAGTCTTGGGGAGGGAAGGGGAAAGAGGAGGAAAATATTTAAAACATATGGAAGTGATTGTTGAAAACTGAAAACAAATTAATTAAAAAGTAAAACAAAAAAGAAATTGAACAAGTCATCAATGAATTTCTAAGAAAAAATCCCCAGGATCAGATAAATTCAGAAGCAAATCCTATCAAACATTTAAAACACAATTAATCCTAATACTATATAAACTATTTGGAAAAATAGGCAAAGGAAACTGACCAAATTCTTTTTGTGACACTAATATGGTCCTGATACCCAAGGCAGGAAGAGGCAAGACAGAGAAAGAAAATTATAGGCCAATTTCCCCAATGAATATTAATGCAAAAATTTTAAATAAAATATTAGCAAAGAGATTACAACAATATATCATAAAGATCATACACTATGACCAGGTAGGACTTATACCAGGAATGCAGGGGCTAGTTCAATCTGAGGAAAACTATCAACATAACTCACTATATCAAAAACAAAACCAACAGAAACCTCAAAAGTCTTTGACAAAATACATCACCAATTGCTATTAAAAACACTAACGAGCACAGAAATAAATGGAACTTACCTTAAAATGGCAATATTTATGTAAAACCATCAGCAAGTATTATCTGTAATGGGAAGAAGCTAGAAGACTTCTCAATACAATTAGTGGTGAAGCAAAGATGTCCATTATCACCTCTATTATTTAATATTGTACTAGAAATGTTAGCTATAGCAATAGGAAAAGAAAAAGAAATTAAGGGAATTAAAACTATCACTATCTGCTGATGGAATAATAGTATACTTAGAAATCCTAGAGAATCAACTGAAAACTACTTGAAATTATTAACAACTTTAGCAGAATTTCAGGATACAAAATAAACGCACATAAATTATCAGCATTTTTATATACTACAAACAAAGTCCAATAGCAAGAGATTCTACTTAAAATAACTATAGGCAATATGAAATACTTGGGAGTCTACCTGCTAGGACAAACCCAGGAACTATATAAACGTAACTATAAAATCTTTTTCACACAAACAAAAATCAGGCCTATACAACTGGAAAAATATCAATTGCTCATGGACAAGCAAAGTCAATATAACAAAAATGACAATTCTATCAAAATAAATATATTTATTTAGTGCCATACTAATAAAACTATCAAAAAGTTATTTTCTAGAGCTAGGAAAAATAATAAGAAAATTCATTTGGAATAAGAAAATGATACCAAGGGAATCAACGGGCAGGGAGGGGGGAATGGTATGTAAAAGAAGCTGGTCTAGCTATGCCACATCTCAAATTGTATTATAAAATGGTAATTATCAAAACAATCTGGTATTGGCTAAGAAACAGATCAATGGAACAGATTAGGTACAAATTATAGTAAATGTTCATAGTAATCTAGTATGTGATAAGATCCAACCTTTTAGAACAAAGATTCATTATTTGACAAAAAGTGCTGGGAAAACTAGAAAACAGCATGGCAGAAACCAGGTACAGATCACAGACCAACATCTCACACCATGTAACAAGAAGATATGTTCAAAATTGGTATATGATTAAATATAAGGGTGATGCCATAAGCAAATTAAGAGAGCATGGAATAGTTTATCAGATTTAAGGAAGAATTTAATACCAAAGAGGATATAGAGAACATTAAAAAATGTAAAATAGATAACTTCAATTATATAGAACTTAAAAGTTTTTGCACAAAAAAAGCCAATGCATCCAAAATTATAAGGAAAGCAGAAAATTTGGGGAAAGGTTTTATTTCTCAAATATATAGAGAACTGAGTCAAATTTATAAAAATACAAGTCATTCTCAATTGATGAATTGCTTATCAAAGGATATGAACAGGCAGTTTTCAGACAAAAGAAATCAAAGTTATCTATAGTTGTATAAAAATGGTCTAAATCTCTACTGATCAGAGAAATGCAAATTAAAACAACTCAGAGGTACCACCTCACATTTATCAGAGTGGCTAATATGACAAAAAAGGAAAATGTTGGATGTTGTAGAGGACATGGGAAAACTGGAGCGCTAATGCATTGTTGGTGCAGTTGCAAAGATCTGACTATTCTGAAAAGTAATTTGAAACTATGATGAACAGATTATAAAACTGCATACCCTTTGATTCAGCAATACCACTGCTAGGACTATATCCCAAAGACATCCAAAAAAAGGGGGAAAAGACCTATTTGTGAGAAAAAAAATGTTTATAGCAGCTCTTTTTGTGGTGGCTAAGAAATGGAAATCAAAAAAAGTCAATTGGGGAATGGCTAAATAAGCTGTGGTATTTGATTTGTAATAAATACTTTTGTGCTATAAGAAATGACAAGCGAGATGATTTCAGAAAAACTTGGAAAGAATAACATGAACTGATGCATAGTGAAGTGAACAGAACTGGAAGAACTTTGTACACAGTAACAGCAATGTTGTTCAATGAAGAACTGTGAATGACTTAGTTATTCTCAGGAATAAAATGATCCAAGGCAATCCCAAAGAATTAATGATGAAGCATACTACCAACATCCAGAGAAAGAATGGAGATTGATTGAATACAGACCGAAGCATGCTATTTTTCACTTTTTCTTTTTTCTCTTTTACTGGAATCTTCTTAGACAAAATGACTAATATGGAAGTTTTTTACATAATTGCACATATATCACCTATATTGGATTGTTAATGGTCTCAGGCAGGGGGAAAGAGGGAGAAGTAGGGAGGGATAGAATTTAGAAACTCTAACTAGAAATGATTTTTAAAAATTGGAGGAAAAAAAGAATTGGGAGCAGTTTAAAAAAAAGGGAAGCGATTACAGAGAGTAGCATGTTTATATCAAAAACAGGCCATGCCAGATTCTGTTTGACTTTGACCTTGTCAGACTACACTGGAGTACTGTATTCTGGACACCACAGTTTGAGGAGGACATTGATAAACTGTAGAGGGTCCAGAATAGAATAACCAGGATGATAAAAGACTGCCTAGCCCTCAGTCTGATGGAAGAAAGTGGGAATGTTTGGTCTGCCAAAAACCAAGAGTAATCATTTGTGTTGTTTTCCAGCCTTTGAAAAGATGTCTAGAGGAAAGGAGATCAGACCCGATCTGTTTGGTCCCTGGCGGCAATAAATGAAAGGGATTTTTTTTGTTTGTTTTAAAGAGGGAGGTAGACACATTGCTTCCCAACCATTAGCACTATCCAAAAGGAGATATACGGCTGGAGGTCTTCAAGGAAAGGCTGTATGTCTGGGTGTATGTCATGACTCTAGTTCTGATGGCTGTATGACCACTCTGGGTGTATGTCATGATTCTAGTTCTGATGGGGTTGAGACTCTGGGAACTTCCTTGAGCTCCCCAGGAATCTCGCTCAAGGAAGTTCCCCGAGTCTGAACCCCATCACTTTCAACTAGATGGCTACAGAGGTGACTTCCAATTCTGAATTTCTGTGTGATTATGAGTGATTGGTAATACATAGAGATTCTCTTCCTAGTATCTAGTATCAGCCCAAGTCTGAGGTTACCTTTTTTTTTCTTTTTTTGGCTCTTGAGTTGTGAGAAAGAATGACACAATGGACAGGTTTTGTATATTCTCCAAGAAGGCCAAGGAAACCTTAACCTTAACCCTAGAAGGACCGCACAGCACAGCAAAGCTTCTATGGTAACAAGCCATACAAACTGAATGGCACATCTGTTGGAGCAAACCATTCATTGACTTAACTTTTAATATGCAAAGCAGTTTGAACCCTTTTGAGATAGGCATCTTGTAAGCTATTAGGTCTATTTTTCCTTGGGCTCTGATTAAAAGAGGTTATTCATAGATGCTCGGGGATAAACACATTCTGATTTCAACTAAGTTCTTTGTCTTTCTGCCTTGGTTCATTTAAAAATGTTTGTGGAAATTTCTTAACAAATCCCGCATAACTAAACTACGCATCAGACCAGGGAAATAAGAAGAGGAATGCTGAGAACTTAAAAAATTGTGTTGAGGGAAATCTTTTTAAGATAGTGATTTGATTGTGTTCAAAACTTCTGTAATTTGGAGTCTGTTTGGGGAAGTAAAGTGGGTATAAGTTGAGACTGAGCCCTGTGGGAAAATATACCAATCAAGCAAACAGTAAATTAGCCCAGAGCTACCTAGACAATGTGTGTTACTTCTGTTTGAAGATATTTCAAAAATAACTATTGTAAAAGAGAATATTCTGCTTTGTTGGAAGAACCTTCATATACTTTGTTTGACCATGAATAATTGAGCTTTGTAATGTTAATACTTCTTTTAAAGAATATCAGCTTAGTAAATGCAACTTAATTACAGGTAAGTAGTTTGGGGGGAACTTGTGACAGCATTTTATTGAGGGTCTTGTCAGTTTTCCCTTCAAGTCTAATTATAGCTGAAAGGTCATTTTAGGCTACCTGGGATTACAGCTGTAATTAAGAGAGTTTTCATTAATGTCCACATAGGTCAAAATGGTCATCTTAGTAAAAAGTTAGATCAATTTTGACACTTTAAAATCAAATTTACCTAACAGATATAATCATGATTAAAAGTTAATTTTTAACTTGTTTGTCATAATTTCTTATCCTGGTAACTTGGAAGATCTCGTTTCTGAAGGAGGTCTAAACCTTAGATGTAAAATTGAAATCTACTATTCAAAAAGCCACACTGGTTTACAGTAGAAAACTCAAATAGATTGATTAAAAGTTGTTTTAAAACTCTGGCAACATTTAAACCTTAGATGTAAAATTGAAATCTACTATTCAAAAAGTCACATTGATTCACAGTAGAAAACTCAAATAGATTGATTAAAAGTTGTTTTAAAATTCTGGCAACAAATAAATTGAGTCTGCAAGTAATCTCTATGGGGAAAAAAAAGTGAAGAGCTATTTTAAAAAGCTGGAATTTTCCTAACTTTCTAAGGAGAAAATAATATGACTGTAGATTCCCTTTCCATATCACTCAAATCTGGAGGAAAGGGGAAAGTTTGATTGGAAGGCAGCTAGGTGGTACGGGTTTGGAGTCAAAAAGACCAGAGTTCAAATGTGATCTCCAATAGGTCTGCGGATCTGAGTGACTATGGGAAAGTCATTTATCTTTAAAAGGTGAACCATGGTAGCACTTCTTCTCAGGGTTGTTGTGAGTTTATTATTTTGAAAGCTCTTTGTAAACCTTAAAGAAGAAAATTTGGCGCAGTGAAAATCACGGGATGTACTGCTGACAAATTCATCCAAAATTAGATATTTTCTGGTAAGATATGAGGTAAAACTAGATGAAACCCAGGGTCTCTTTCAGCCCCATGGCTTTTCTAAATCAATTGGGGTGAGGAACTTTATGGGTTTGCAATGTTACATATACTGTCAGACTCAGGTGGTGTGGGACGGTTAGTTTTACTGAATGTTTTTCTTTCCGTTTTGGAGGGGATATAAAACAAGATGCAAAACCAAAAGATCAGTAAAGCTTAAAAATGAGTGCAATTATTAAATTGGGATTTTCAGTGGAAAGACTTGGGCTGATACTAGATAGCAGGAAAAGAATCAACCTGTCACATTGTGGAGTCGCAATTGCCTAGTTACTACTTTGTCAACCTGTGTGGCAACTTGCGTGCGTGTGTGTGTGTGTGTGTGTGTGTGTGTGTATCTGCTAGAGAACTCAAAGGACAAAAAAGACAATAAGAAACTATCTGGAAGAATATTAGTTTGGCATTTAACCACATAACTTAAAAGCAATGAATAAAGCCAGGCACACCTGTATACAGAGGGGAAAAAATGATATCTACAGGGTTTCTGACCCAACTGAATTAGCACATTCCAAATCTGTGAGTGGTTTCTTTCATTATGGTAGTAATTAGCTTTGTAGCATTGCTTTCATTCCAGCCAGCCGGGATGGAGAACAATGAAGGTGTTTACCAGAAACAGGAGAGAGCTTACCTTTCTTTCTCACCTCGACAAATTCTCTCCAGGCTAATCTAAATACACCGCCGGGTGCCATCCAGCACAATGGAATGGGACTGGAGTATCGCTGGCCACTGGTCTCAATCACCTGATTAATTCACTGGTCACAGAAAACCAGGGGTAGAGAGTCTCTTGTCTCAGTCCTTTTGTATATATGTATGTGTATATATCTATATCTATATATAGATATAGATGTATATGCATATGTATATAGATGTAGAGATCCCATAAAAAACAGCTGTTACAAACCTAAAAAGGTGACAACTTTTTGTGGAAATTGGTTTCCGAAGAGGAAAACAAAGATTTATAAGAAAGTAAAATGAATTCGTGTGTTTGTGCGTGCGTGCGTGTGTGCGCGCGTGTGTGTGTTGGAATCAGCTTAATCTTTTTTTCAAGAGAGTAGCCAAAATGCTGAAAATTCTTTGGCTTATAATTGCTCTTGACAATTAATGGTATAGAAACCTAGATGTTTTCTGTGGCTCTTTTTTCAGTAAATGGGGAAAAGTAAATTATTAAATGGACAAGTTATTTAAGTTTGAAAATAAATAGCATCTCACACTGGGAAATTGGGTTAAAGGCAGTTTTGCAATACAGCATGAACATGTCATTAGTTTTAATTTTCCACAACAAAGATTTTCGGGTAATTTGCTTTTAGTAGAATGGAGTACTTTTCCTTCCGCCAGTGGGTTATCACTCAACATCCTTCACTGTCACCATTTAATGCTTTAAAAAAAAAAAAAAAACCAGTAAAAAGAAATTATGTCCTTGATTTTCTCAGATGTTTAAACCTTACCGCAAAGTTACTGCATTCCCAGAAGAACTTGAAACACTATAGGAAGAAAACATATGTCTTCTGACTACCATATAATGCTATATATACTATTGTGACTTTATAGGATCATTTGACATGCTTTAGTGTTTTAGGGTGCTAGATAGAGACGGTGTATTTCTATACTGTAAAAAAATCAGCCTCCTTTAAAGGAACAATCATCAGTTACACATTAACCAGGAAAGGTCATTTCTTGTGGCAAATGCAAGGTCTATTGATCAAGTCACATTTGCTGGTAAAACAGCTTCCCTGTTACTGAATTAGGCAAGGGAGAGGAGTCATTCTTTGGGGGCACTGTGATATTTAGAAAACAGCAGGTTCTTTCAGCAGATTTGAATACCATCAAATGTTTATCATTAATTTTTCACATCTAATTCACTGTTGGAAGGGGGGGAGGAGGAGGCAGGGTTAAGCTGATCTCTCCCTGAAGGTAAATTAGTTTGTTAAATCACTCCACTGGAAGTTCCAAAAATGATTAATCATCTCATGCAATTAAAGGATAAGAGCAAACCCAAGGAAAATTAAAGCCTTATGTTTCATTTCTCTTTCAAAGCAGCCCTCAACCTGGTTTCCCATCATCACAAGCGGCAGTTTATTTTCAAACTTAAATAACTTGTCTGTGTAACCTTATCATCCTGGTACTTCCCACAAATTTCATATATTATGCAATCTAACCCATAAATATAGGTAGAAGTTGACTTGAGTGACTGAAATGGAGCTAACCACACATTTGTAGTTAAAGCTTTTATCGACATTTCTGTCATAAACCTCTCCCTTTTCTTTAAGAGATTTACCAAGCCATCATAAAAAAGGAGTTATTGGTCAGATCTTTGCAAACATGGTTCTCAGGAAGTGACTTTGTTTCTTGAACTGAATGGGTTTTGACCTAAGGAATCTCCTAGCCCTGGAACATACAGTACATGATTTAAAAGGCAAGGTCATCAAAAGAGATTTTTATGTTAAAGCTTAAACCTGCACTAAGACTTCCCGGACATCCAATATTCTCCATAAAATACTCCCTGACCATGAAATTCCCTTTGTGTATACTCTTGAAAAAGGTAACACAACACATTCCTACTAATACTACATTATTAATAGACCTATCCATAGACATGTTCAAGGCAAGCAGGATAGCTTATTTAGAGGTATCAAACTTCATACCCTAGGATCCTAGACTTAGGGGTTGTAGAGGCCATATAGTCCAATTTCCTAATTTTGACAAATGAGGAAACTGAGGTTTAAAGAGCTTCAGTGACTAGCAGTTAGACTAAGGACTTGAGCCCTCCACTCCCATTCCAAATTCAGAAATCTTCATGAAAAAAAAATTTAGGTACTCAATTCAAATGCATCCTAGAATACATAGATTTTCCACAACTTTAATGATAATGATATGGAGGACATGGTCGGCCATATCACAGTGCTCTTTCCCATACACCATTCTGAAAAACTGTGTAGCCCTAGGTGAAAAATCAAAATTCCTAGTCAGTAATTCTCTGACCTTTTCTCTCTGGTAGTGGGCAAAAATAAAGTGAATTTGAAGTTGGAAGATATAAGTTCGGATTTCATCTAGGCTGTTTACTGGCTGTGTGTATGTGTGTGTGTATACACATGTGTGTGCAAACGTGTGCACGCATGCACAGGTGCACAGGCAAGATGATTGTTAAGGTCCCATTCCTATGCCATAATTCTATGTGACCATTAGCCTTCAATATAAAGGACAGGAAAAAAATCTAGTAAGGCAGAAGTTGCTCAGCTTGGAATGGAGCTATAAACAACTAGAAGAAAGGTGAAGAAACAAAAAGCCACTTTGTCTACAACTGACGGCACTGATACTGCCAGTCTATTTTCTTGACCTACTGGCGGTAATTTCTCCTGCCCCTGGTTTTGAGGAATGAAATCAGGCAGTGGAAAAGTTTCTAGAGTTATTTGTTTTACCAGTACTAGAGGAGATCCTTTATTCAGAAACTGTATCCTCGAGAAAAATGGAAAACTGCCTTTAACTATCTGTAAGGATGACTATAAAAAACCTCAGAGAATTAATTTTTCATTGTAATTTCGAGGATCACCTTTTAAGTCATTACTATGTACAAGTCTGACATATTCTACCCTTTACCCCTTGTTCCAGGGGTCTGGATTTAAGAAGTAAAGCTGTATTCTATTTTATGTGTAAAGAGTCAACTGACAATCACTGTTACCGTACCTTACCTTAAAGCACAACCTACTAGATGCTATTAAATTCTGATCATTTAATCGGGTGAAAATATTAATTCATCATATGCTTTAGACTTGGATGAGGGGGTGTCAGTTGGTGAGTCAGTCTACAAACATTTATCAAGCACTTACTGTATGCCAGGCCCTGTGTAAGCAAATGACAGTGCCTGACCTCAAGGAATTTACAATAGGGGCGATGATGTACAAATAAATATGTACAAACAAGCTCCAGATAGGATAAATTGGGAAAAATGAATAGAAGGGTGCTAGAATCAAAGGAAAATTAAATTACATCTTCTTGTAAAAGCTAGGATTTTAGCTGGGACTTTAAGGAAACATGGAGATGGAGATGAGGAGCATGGGAGAGAGCCAGGGAAAATCCCAAAGTTGGGAGTTGTAGTGACTTATTCCAGGAACAGCAAGGCCTAGAATCACAGGATGCAAGAGTGGAGATGGAGGGGCAGGTAATGAAGGGCTTTGACCCCCAAACAGAGAATTTTATATTAGATCTTGGATGTATGTGAGCCCCTGGAATGTATTGAGTAGTGCGAGTATGCCAAGGTCAGACCCATGTTTAAGAAAGGTCACTTTTACAGCTGAACAGAAGGTGTGCTGAAGCAGGGAGGGCCTTGTGGTAGGTGGAACAATCCGCAGGGAATCTTTGATTAATTTAGATCTCCTTGAAAGCCATTGAATGAGGGCAGCTAGGTGGCTCAGTGGATAGAGTGCCCGCCCTGGGGTGAGGAAGACCCAGGTCCAAATGTGGCCTCAGATACTCACTAGCTAAATGATCCTGGGCAAGTCACTTAACGAAGCCTCCCAAAACAAAAGTGATGTAAGCCCTAGGATGAATTAATTGAAACTGGCAAACTATCACCAACTAAGCCATACCTATAGCTAATTTTAGTTAGGTTTGTTGTTGAAACTATACGCAAACATAAGAACCTCTCTCAATGATTATCAGACCTTTCCCACAACTTCTCCTGCCTTAGGGGGAGAAACCCCACAGAAGCTAGTTTCTCACGTGAAACTTCTATAGGCATTTTGGCAGTTTGTATTCCTGCACTAACAAGGAGGCTCAAGGGCAGTTATTCACAACTTCTTGAAATGACATCATACTTACTTTACATTTATTTAAGTGTTTACATTTGGATTTCAATAGTAGAATATAAACTCCTCAAGGGCAGAAACTGGTTCTATTTTATCTTTGTATCCCCAGGTCTTCGTTTAGAGTCTAGTACATAATAGGTATTTAATGTTTGTGAAATTGTTAAATTCTTCAATGTATTTCTTTTGGAAATATGCTGGTAATTATATTGGGTTTTAAGATTTGCAAAGTGATTTACATACATTCTCTCCAGACTAGTGAAGTTAAGTTCATTTATTCTTCAATTATGGAAAAAAGTCACCCCAAAGTGCCAAATAATCTTTCTTCTAACCTCAAAATGGTTGGTACAGAAAGGACCTGTATATGCAAGAATATTCCTAGCAGCTATTCGTAACAAAAAAATTGAAAATAATGTGCCCAGTGACTGGGCACTGGCTACATAATTCATGGTACATGACTGTAATGAAATCTAATCATGCAATAAGTAATGGTTATTATATAAAGAATACTGAGAAATATGAAAGGACATCTGTGGAATGATAGATTAGACCTCTGATTTCATTGGTCCAGGGAACCAAAGATGAGAAAACTCCTATCCATGCAGGTCAGTACCTTCTTCAAAATTTGTAGCATTCAGAGTTACCCAGATCACTGAGAGATTAAGAGAAATGTCCAGGATCAAGCTGTCAATATATGTCAAAAGCGGAATTTTAGCCTAGACCTTCTGGGCTGACTCTGTATGCTACTGCCGCCTCTCTATAGGAAATGATTTGGAGAGGAAAAACGGAAAACAAAAAAACAATATGACCATGCATAGTTGTACATTCTATAAAAGAAGGTACAGAGATTATTTTGGAGTTTTGTCCTCCCAAGGCTTGTTGAGTTAAATTGAAAAAGATCAAGCAGCAACAGAACTCAGAGGAATAAAATGTACACCTTTGAGAATATCTTGTTCAGGTTAATAGAAGGGCTCTTTGGTTAATTAGTAAATGACAGCAGTATCTTCTCGCTCATGCCCATTCCTAGCACAGTGCCCCCAAGACAATATGCTTAATGTTTGCATACATGTGCTATGTCACCTGGAGAATGTCATTTCCTTGAGAGTAAGGGAGCTTTCGTTGTAGGCATTGTATCTTCAGAACTCAGCAGGTCCTCAGTTGCTTGGCACTGTCTTACAAATTGAATTAAGTACTATCTGTCCCCAAATAGATTTTTTACTTGAAATGAAGTTCTTGCCCTATGATCCTTCCATTTGCCTACAAAGCAGCCAATATCTTATCAATTGAAAAAAAAGTCTTTCCTTGACCCCCTCTAATGCTTCAAACTACCAAAGTATCATCCTGTCATTCTCCTCCTCCTCCTTTTCACTGACAGACTTCTTGGAAAAGTAGACTTAAGTTTCACCGACTGCTCATCCCCCCTCTTCCCATTCACTCCTAAAGCAACCATCACCTTCTGCTTCTCCATCTCTCTGATAAAATGCTCTCTCTCTCTCTCTCTCTCTCTCTCTCTCTCTCTCTCTCTCTCTCTCTCTCTCTCTCTGTCTTTCTCTCTCTCTGTCTTTCTCTCTCTTTCTCTGTGTCTTTTTCTTTCTCTGTCTCTCTCTCT
>CM053771.1:454291491-454302900 GCA_028658325.1 Potorous gilbertii | reverse complement strand
GCAGAGACTGTCTTTTACCTTTCTTTGAATGTCCAGTGTTTAGCACAGTGCCTGGCACATAGAAGTTGCTTGAAATCCAGTGATTTTTCCTCAGTCTTCACTCTCCTTGACTTCTCAGCAGCACCGGACACTGCCAATTTTCTCTTCCTTTATAATCAATCTCTCCTCTCTTGGTTTCTCTGAAACTACATTCTCCTAGTTTGCCTATTTCCCTAATGAAGCCTGTTTCTCTATTATTGGTTCTTCTTTCTGATCTCTTAATATTTAGTATTTTTCAGTCTTCCATCCAGTAGACTCTACTTTCTCTACATTCTCTCCTTTACAATTTCATGCAGCTAAATGATGCAGTGGATAGTGTGCTGGACCTGGAGTCAGGAAGACCTCAGGTCAAAGCCAATCTCAAACATTTACTATCGCTGTGATGCTGGACAAGATACTTAACTCCCTTTTGCCTCAGCTTCCTCATCTGGAATGGAAATAATAATTTCTTCATCTCAATGGAAACAGTAATAGCATCTATCCCACAGGGTTATTCTAAGGGTCAAATGAAATATTATTTGTAAAGTGCTTAGTACAGTGCTTGGCATATAGTAGGCCCTATATAAATCTTGGCTATTATTTATAGTACTCTCACAATTTCAGTTATCATCCCTAGGTGATTGACTTCTAAAACTCTATATTTAGCCCTCAGCTATCTTGAGTTCTAGACTCACCTTTCCATCTGCCTAATGGACACTTTCCTCCATATGCCCCTCCAGCACCTTCAGCTTAGCATAAACCATACACAGTCTTTGTCAACTTGATCCTTTCTACGGTGCCACCATTTACCTAGTCAAGTATACTAAAAAATTTGTTGTTAACTTTAACCCTTCTGTCTTCCGCACCTACCATTTTTAGCTACCAATTCTTGCCAATTCTACCTCCATAATTTCTATCTATCCCTTCCTCTTTATTTCAACTATCACCTCTCCCATGAGCCAATGCAAGACTCATTATCATTCATTTGAACTATTGCAATAGCTTCCTAATTGCTCTGTCCAGACTCAACCCGGAACTACCAATAACCAAAGAGAATGAGGGTTGAGAAAAGGCCACTGGATTTGGTGATTAGGAAATCATTAATGAGAATACATGAGTGCCAGATTAGTCTTGCTTTCACACAGATCTGATTATGTCACTCTTACCCTCAGAAACTTTTATGAGCTCTCAGTCACACACCAATTAAGGTCTGAACTTCTTAAGCCCTCTGTACTCTAACAGAACACTACCTCACCAGCCTTATCTCACATAGCCTTCATCCAAATACACTCTGCTCTAGCCAGGAGAGACCAACAACACACAAATCAGTTTAGGAGAATGTGGGCTCCTTTAGTGCCTATCACAGTCTAGGGCAAGAAAGTGCTTAGTAAATTAAATACTAGCTATAATTATTTATCATTAATCAATACTTGGAATTGAACTATCTTCATACCTTCCTTCACATTCTTCTTTTAAGCTGAAATATTGTCTTCCTTCCACATACCCAGCAGTCTCTGCCTGATGAACATGTCCTCTCCAGCCACCTTCTCCATCCGGACAGTACTCAACAGCAAATTAACCTCTTCTCAGACCTTGCAAGGGATTTTGTGGCTCTCCTTGGCAGCCACAAAATCACTTCCCACTCCCACTGCTTTCTGTAGGTTTCCTGTCCCCATAAGAGTCTGTATTCTTTCTTTGAAAAGTGCTCAAAAAAGGGAGCTAGGATAAAGTTTTGAATTTTAATGAGGTAGTAAACTTTGAGGAAACAGTCAGATCATGTTGCTTTCTCAAAGTTTACTACCTTAAAATGTGAAATTTTTATATCTTTATGCTATCTCCCTCTTTTGAGGGTATCTATTCTCATCAGTATACATAAGGTACTTAATAGGGATTTGTTAAATTGTCTTATACTTTGTATGCCCTCAACAACCCAGCATTATGCTTTGGAAAGAATAGGTAGGTTCAATACATATTTACTTTATTGTAAAAAAAAAATCTTTGATATGTGAATTCTTCTGTACTTTAAATGATTTAATCCATCCTATTTCCCTTTATACTGATTGATAAAGATGGCATATATATTAATATGTGGTTTCCTCTGAAAAAAATGTTTGTGATAATTGGTCGTTTAACACTGTATATCATTAGATCACATGTGGCTAGCACAATTTTGGATTCTAAGGCTCAACAATGTGTTTACTTTTCCTCTACTCTCCCATTTCCTACTGATCATTTTCTTCCCTCTCCCTTTTTTCTCATCTCTCCCTCTCTGTAGCCCATTATTCTTTCTGCTCTGTTTCTCTCTCATCCCAAATTCTCTTCTCTCTTTTTCCTCACTATTTCTTATAATCCTTCATAGGTATAAGAAAGCTGTCTCCTACATGTACCAGAGGGATATTGTCATGCGGCCCTAAGGGAGGCAGAATAAATATCTCTAGCCTTTTTCTCTGCCCCTACCCCCCAGCCTCTTCCCCAGGAGAGACTTGAATTCCTGCCAGGAAGGGTAACAGGAAGTTGGGGCAAGGAGCTTGGCCACTCTGCTCTGCTCTAAGAGAAGGGGTATTGGGCTAGAATTACATTACTAGTTTAGAGATGTCATTTTCAGGTTCAAGCTAAATTTCTTATTATTATTCATAATGGAGAAAGGAGAAACTCTCTTCCAATCAAATACCAGTTTGACAATGAAAACAAATAGTGAATAGTAAGGAAATTCATTTATCCAAATCATTAGTAAAATAGTAATCACAGAAAGTATGAAAAAAAATGTATCCCAGACAATGCTGAGTGAAATAGCTCTTTCACTGGGTTCAAGGTAACTCAGCTCAAACAAGAGTGAAAATCTCAGATCTCACTAAGAAGTTCTCCAAAATCTCTAGTGTAGCAAGAGTATTTGGACATGCTGGAGACTGCTAGCTCCTCCCATGTCTGCTTTTTCCCTTCAGTAACAAAGTGAAGTGGTATCACCCATCTTTCTCCAAGCAGGAAGCCATAAGCACCTGAATAATGACACAGCTTGAAGAAATTCAAGAGATCTGAGATTCCATCCCAACCCTCACCTTAGCACAGGACATTGATCTTTCTCAGTGAGGAAAAGGTTTCATAGTAATGGGGCTTTGGGACTCCAGTTACATAGGCAACCTGAGGTGTATGGTATTTCTGAAAGTGACAGCTTCGTGACTAACAAGATGTCCCAGAAATTGTTTCATTATCTAGTCATCTAAACCATCCTCTAACGTTCTATCTCAGTGCTTAGAATGGAATATGCTCATGCCTTTGCAGAGTTGGGAGGGCCATGGGTGTAGAATACTGAACATATTTTCCATACTTTTTTGATATATTGATTGGTTTTGCTGATTCTTTTTCTTTCTTCCTCTTTTTCTCTAAATAGTGCTGTGGTTAGCCATGATTCCAAAAGCTCGCTGCTGACCTTGCTTCATCCTTGACTAAAGTCAAAAGGCAAAGAAGGGGCAGGGGAGTATTTACACTGGATGGGATGTGATGTCTTTGTCTCATGTCATAGTATCTTTCCCCTACTGTGGCTAAATAAAATCTCCTTTTGTTAACTGTTAGATATTCCATAGATATTTAATTTCATGCTAGTATTAAACCTTAACTACCAGGCTTTCCCTACAACAACTGTCAACTAATTCTGGAGAGTTTTAATGTTTTGATCTATGCTAGTAGAAGAAGCAGAAGAGATGAAGGAAGAGTCCTCCCTATTGAAATACACCAATTCATCCATTCTAGTCATTGTGCCTTTTGTGCTGGACAGACATTGTTACTTCTTGGCTTTCAATTTAATAAAAATCAGAAATTTACTGAAAATTTGTTCTGGAGAAAGGTTAATTAAAATGGATATTTAATTCATCATGGATGAATTCTGCTTTTATAGATTTTTAATATCATAATATTGACCTTTCCCTATTATGTACTTTAATAGATACTTCACAACTCTACACTTTTTCATGCTGTGATTTCTATAGGGGATCTACATTTACCCTTATTCTTTTATCACCTTAAAAGTACAAATGTCCTACTAAATAATTAATTTTGTAAATTACACCATTATTTATGTAGTATCCATTAGTACCATTGCTAGGTGGTGCAGTGATTAGAGTACCGGGTTTAGAATCAGACAGACTCCTCTTCATGAGTTCAAATCTGGCCTCAGACACTTACTAGGTGTGCGACCATGGGCAAATCCCTTAACCCTGTTTGCCTTAGTTCCTTATCTGTAAAATGAGTTGGAGAAGGAAATGACAAACCTTTTAATATCTTTGCCAAGAAAACCTCAAATGGGGGGACACAAATTCAGGCACGAATGAAACAAAATAAAACCCTTTTATGAAAAAATAAAAAAGAGGCAATAAATGCTTATTAATTGAAAAAGGTAGTTTCAAAATAAACCATTAAAGTTCAAAGATCTGGGGAGGAGGATCCATTTTCACACTTTTGCCCTAGAATTCTTCAAGCATGTTTTATTTGTGCCCAGTATCTTGGAACCAGTTTCTTTTCCCTTATTGTCCTAATATCCCCACCCTCCAAGAATAATAAACTTACAGTATCCTAATAAAAATACAGGCAATGAAGTAATGAAAAACCTAATTTATTTAAGACGAAGAGTAAGAGCTGAAAATAAAATCTAAGTAAGTCGTATTTTGTTCTTCTGAGTTCAGGGCCTGGTTCGGGGAGTTAATATATTTTGTGGGGGTTTTCCTTTTGAAATTACAGGGATGGTCACTTTTGGATTAGGGCTTTTAGCCACTAGTGAACAATCATAAAATTTGGAAAATAATGATGCACCAGAAGCCTGATGGAGAACTAGAGGCGTCCGCCCGGTAGGGTTGCCAAAAAGATTTCTCTAAAGTACAAAAAGGTGCACATATTTTGGGGTGGAAGGGCCTAGACTGGAGAAATGCTTAATACAATCTTCTTGAAATGGATCCCCCCATTTCTAATATTTTGCTTAATATTTCACTGGTTCTGTGAGCTCATTGTTGTAAATACGCCCTTCCGGATGGTCCAATCAAACCATACCATATTCTATGATAATTACGTCTATGACCTCCTTCAAATCTTTCAGACAGCATACATGTTCTAGACATTTAAAATTTCTATAGCTACCAGTGCAGCATTCAGTACACATGTTTTATCTCTCCTTTTCTTAAAAATGAAATTGATTACTTTTATTTTTCAAGTAATAAGTAATTTTTACTAATCTGCCCCTCCACCTACTGACCACATAACTATCTCCACGGAACAAATTTAAAAACAAAACAAAAATAGTCTGAAGAACAAATCCTTCAAGATACATCTCCATAGTCCAATAAAACAAATTCCCAGATTAGTCATGTCCAAAAATGTATGTCTCTTTTTATATGTTGAGTTTGCATCTCTGTCAACAGGTAAGCATAGCATTGCATTGCATTCTTTTGGACTCAGGGTTGATTGCTAAATTGATCAAAACATCTGAAGTCTTTCAAAGCTGTCTTTCTCTGTAATGTTATGATCATTGTATACATTATTTTCTTAGTTCTTCTCTCATTGCTTCCTCATCTTCCCAGATCCCTCTGAAATTAAATATTTTATCATTTCTTATGTCATGAAAATATTCCATTAGACTTATGTATTACATTTGTTTAGCATTCCCTCTAGGAGGACAATCACTTAGTCTGTAATTCTGACTACCTGAAAAGAGCCACATATATATTTTTATACATATAGAGCCCTTTTCTCTTTCTTTGATTTCTGTAGGGTAATTTATTAAGTATCTACAGTACTAACTACTGTGCTAAGTTCCAGAGATACAAAAAAGGCAACACACAAAAAAATCGCTGCTATCAAGAAGCTCATTGTCTAATGAGGGGGACAATGCATAAACTAGGTACAAACTAGAAATATACAGGATAAATTGGGAATTTTTTAAAATTTTATTTTCAGTTCCAAATTATCTTTCTCTCTCCCTTCCCCCACAAATTAAGAAGGCAAGAGGCACAATAGTACTTATACGCATTAAATCATGCAAAATATATTTGACAAATGAAACCTTTATCAGAGAAACTTGCTGTATAATTTTGCCCATTTTCCTGTTTTCCATCTAATCTTGACTGCATTAGTTTTGTTTGTGTAAAACCTTTTTTATTTAATTTAATCAAAATTATTCATTGTACTTCCTGTGATCTTTTCTACCTCTCATTTGATCATGATCTCTTCCCTTATTCATAGATCTGATAGGTAATTTTTTTCCATGCTCCCCTAATTTGTTTACATTATCACCCTTTATGTCTAAATCATGTTACTATTCTGAGATTATCTTCTTCGCAGTGTGAAATGTTGGTTTATGCCTACTTTCTGCCAGCCACACTACTTTTTAGTTTTCCCAGAAAGTTTTCAAATAGCGACTTCTTGTCCTAGTAACTTGGACCTTTGGGTTTAACAAACCTTAGGTTACTGTGGTCACTTACTTCTACATATTGTGTGCTTAATCTATTCTCTTGATTAAGAACTCATTTTTTATACAGTACCAGATGGTTTTGATGACTATCATTTTATAATAGAGTTTGAGATCTGGTACTGATAGGATACCTTCCTCCTCTCTACCCTCTTTTTTCTTTCATTAATTCCCTTAATATTCTTGACTTTTTATTTCACCAGATGAATTTTGTTATTATTTTCTATCTATAAAATAATTCTTTTTTTAGTTTCATTTGTGTGGCATCGAGTAAGTAAATCAATTTAGATTTTTTTTTTACTCTATTGGCTTACAACCCAGGATCAATTAATATTTCTCCAATTATTTACATCTATCTTTATTTGTATGAAAAGTTTTTTGTAATTATGTTATCTAGTTCCTATGTGTGTCTTGGCAGGTAGATTCCTAAGCATTTTATAGAATCTGCAGTTATTTTAAGTGGCTTTTCTCTTTTTAAAACTCTTCCTACTTAGTTTTCTGGTTTATATGTAGGAATGCTGATGATTTGTGTGGGTTTATTTTATATCCTAAAACTTTGCTAAAAGGTTCCAATCAGTTTTTTAATTGACTCTAGGGTTCTCTAATTACACTATCATACAATTTGCAAAAAATAATAGCTTTGTTTCCTCGTTGTCTATGTTTATTCCTTCAATTTCTTTTTCTTGTCTTATTGCTATAAGTAACATTTCTAGTACAATATTGAATAGTTATGTTGATAATGGACATACTTGTTTACCCATTGGGGGTAGTTCTATAAAGAAAATGATAAGCTTGAGAATAACTGAGAAAGGTTTCTTACTGAAGACTTTAGTGGATGCTGTGGCCCCCTTCTCAGGGATTCTAGGGAACACTGAGGGATTTGTGGTTGACCTGGCTCACGTCTCTCTCAGCTCATTTTTAGGGGTTCAACATGCTAGTTACATTTAACCACTGAACACTGATTTGACATTTACGCAGGTTTATTTACTTCCTAGCTATAGAAAGGACAAATACATAATTTCCCCCAAACCTTGGATTATTATACCCCCTATGTCACCTCAGTTTTAGGGCATGGGAGAGGTATTAGGTTCATAATTGGACTCATATTTTAACTCATAACTTAATATATAGCATTGGTTCCACCAAATTCACATTCAAAGGTAGAAGCAAGGCTGGCTTCTGCTTGCCTGGATTGCCAGGCTCTTGTCACTCATACTGTCAATGCTAGGATGATTGCAACTCTTGAACAGGATTCCTGGACTCTCAGATCCTTGTGGTTCATGCTCAGCCAGGGACATTCCACTTCATGAACCTAGAACAGAAAGGAATGAATGAAAAGACCAGAGACCAGGTTTGTTTCCAGGACATCATACAGCTTCAAAGGGAGAAAGAGAAGGTTCCATGACTCTTACCTTTATAGCATGAATCTCCCTCCCCTTGGAAGCATTAGGCAAAGAGCCACCTTACTCTCTCAGACACAAATGCAGCAAAGCCATGGTTGGTGCTAAGGTCCTTTGGAATGTAAAGATCTGGCTATGTCAATGGAATAAAAGGCTTCTCTCAACAACGTATTTGGCCAGAATTAGTTAAAGAATGCTTACTCTATGCTCCAGTATTTGTGATTCTCTCATAAGTAGCTTTCAAACATTCTCCACATGAATGATGCCATCTTAGCTAATTGATGGGGTATACACATGTTCAAGACTTCCATTATAATATTCAGATAGATTCTATACCTTCTGATCCTACTTCACCACTGTTTGACCTTTCTTAATCCATTCCATTGTGGAACTCTAGCTTTTCTCTTAAGAATGCACTAGCTACAGCCTTAAACTTCTCCTTGAATTCTCCTACATCCTCAATTTAACTGAAATTTGGCTTTTCTTGAGGATGTTATTTACTTGGAAATCTCCAATAAAAGCTAACCCTTCCATGACACTTCCTACCCACTGCTACAACCTCCAAAACAGGGAGTACTAAAAGGAGGATTCACCATATTTCTTGCTTTCTATAGCTGCTTCTGGACAATTTCACTACTCAATAAACTTTCCTTCAAAGTCTAGGCATCCTGGTTTATGCAGTCTATCTTTTTTATTGTTGCTGTCTTCTACTGATTTTCACTGCAGGTTATTTTTGAAAAACTGGAAAATAAGGGAGGTGATTAAGGACTAAAGATAGTAAAAATTTGTTGCCATGTTTAAAGGGAGGGTGAAGGAGATTTTTCAAGATACAGACACAAGAGCTTGTTGTCAATTCCTTGAAAAATTCTAGAGCAAGAAAATGATTATCCAGGACAAATTCATTAAGAATAAGTCATGCTATTATGAAACAAATGTCATTCCGCTTCAAAAATTATGAAGGAATTATGCAGAAAAACCAAACTAGAGACCAATATAGCTAATAAATATGAACACAAAAATGTTAAATATAATATTAATTACTATGGCCAACTTGAATTTATACTAGTAAAGATGGTTTAACATTAGAATAAAAAAATCATTTTATTGATTTAATCATATAAAGAAAAATCCCTAAGTGCTTCTATCAATAGATACAAAAAAAGGCTACCAATTAATTCAGCATTCATTTATGTTAAAACCTCTAAAAAACACAGTCATAGAAAGACACTTCTTTAATTCAATACAAAGTATATATCTAAACCAAGAGATAGTACTATTTATAATGGAAAAACATTGGAAGCTATCCCAGTTGGTACAGTGGTAAAGCAAGAATGTTTCCTCTTTTGGTTATTATTTGACATGGCTGTAGAAATTCTAGTTTTAGCAATATAACAAAAAAAATATTAAAGATATAAACATTAACAAAGAAGAGATGACATTACTCACATCTGCAGATGACATAATAGTTCACATAGAGAACCCTAGGGAATCAGCAAAAGAAACCAATTGAAAAAATTAAAAGCTTTAATAAAATAGCACAATACCCCCAAAAAACCCCAAAAACAAACCAAAAACAATCCACAGAAATCACCAACATTTTCATATACCCAAACACAAAAGAATAAAATAGAAAATGCCATTCAAAATAGTTCCAGAATATATAAAATATCTGCCAGTTAACCTATCAAGAGCATTCCAGCCTTGTGTAAGTACAATTACAAAGTGCTCTTTACAAAAATAAAATAACAGTTAAATAATTGAGATGACATTCAAGCTCATAGATGAACTGTGGCAATACAATAAATATCATGATATTTCATATTAAGGATTTAGTGTCATAGTAATCAAGCTACTAAGCTATTGCTTTTTTTTTTATTTAAGGAACTGACAAAATAATGTAAAAATCATTTAGAGGAATGAAAGGTTTTTAATCTTAAACAAAATAATGAAAAAAAGGAGAAATAAAAGAGAGCATAGAATTTCTGGACCTCAGATTTCTGGACAATATAAGGAAAGCTCAAGGCAATGAACAAAGTAGCTTTGTGTTTGCAAAATATAAACTATTGGGGAGAGGGGCATACTCCCTATTTGACAAAAACAACTTGGAAAACTGGAATACCATTTAATGAAAATTAGCTTTATACCAGCATCTTAAGATATACCACATGAAAATGGATTCACTACTCAAGGATAGAGGATTACAGCATAAGAATAAAGACAACAGAAGGAAGTATTGATTACAATTATGTCTCAGGGAAAAAATTCCTTACCAAAAGATAGAGATAATCATAGACTAAGAGAAGGGATGGACCTATGATTTCCCTGGTATGAAGAACATCTGAATGAGGGAATTCCCTCTACCAATATATGTCAGCATTTTTTCTGCAACGTACAGTTTTGGAGAATTTTCTACAACACTGAACACTTGCCTATGGTTACATAGCAAATATGTATCAGAAAAGAGACATGAACTCAAATATTCCAGGCTTCAGGTCTAGCTCTCAATCTTCTCTATTATAGTGTGTCTCCATATGAATATGCATACAAAAAATATCATATACATGTGTATATATGTATACATGTACATATGTACACACACACATGTGTGTGTGTATATATATATATATATATGTCACAACTAAATAGCAAATACCAACTGTTAAAACTGGAGAGAACCAGGCCTCATTTCTAGAATATATAGAGAACTGACTCAAATATATAACCATACAAGTCATTCCCCAATTGATAAATGGTCAAAGAATATGAACAGGCAATTTTCAGGGGAAAAAATTAAAGATATTTATAATCATATGAAAAAGTGCTCTAAATCACTACTGATTAGAGAGATGCAAATCAAAACAATTCTGAGGCACCACATCACACCTATAAGATTAGCAAATATGACAGAACAAGAAAATGATAAATGCTGGAGAGGATGTGGGAGAATTGGAACACTAATTCATTGTGGTGGAGCTGTGAGCTCATCTAACCATTCTGGAGAACGGTTTGGAACTATGCCCAAAAGGCTACAAAAATGTACATACCCTTTGATCCAGCAATATTGCTACTAGGACTGTATCCCTAAGAGATCATAAAAATGGGAAAGGGTCCTATATGTAAAAAAATATTTATAGCAGCACTCTTTGTAGTTGCTAAAAACTGGAAATCAAGGGGATGCCCATCAATTGGGGAATGGCTTAATAAATTATGGTATATGAATGTAATGGAATACTATTGCACCATAAGAAATGATGAACAAGAAGACTTCAGGGAGGCCTGGAAGGACTTATATGATCTGATGCTGAGTGAAAGGAGCAGAACCAGGAGAACTTTGTGCACAGCTACGACCACAGCGTGCAAGAGTTTTTTCTGGTAGACTTGGAACTTCGTAATAACACAAGAACTTACTGAAAAAAAAAATCCCAATGATAGTTTTCTAAGGCAAAATGACTTCCACACTCAGAGAAAGAAATATGGAAGTCATTTGCAGAATGTAGCAGATCATGTTTGTGTGTGTGTGTGTGTTTTAGTGTATTATGT